>KV700125.1:0-709378 GCA_000507405.3 Kwoniella heveanensis BCC8398
GATGATGCTTGGGCAATCCTGTCCTCTGACTGGGATCATGTCCCCTTGCCCTTGTCCTTGTCCGATGTGCTTCTTTCATAGATGATTCCTCGTTAGGACATGTCCAAACTGTCCAAACTGTCCAAACTGTCCAAACTGTCCAAACTGTCCAAACTGTCCAAACTGTCCATATTCTCCAAGCTACTGAGTGAGTCTGCAACATGACAGAGCGCGTCTTTCCCTTGTCAGCTTTCCCACGGTTGTCAAGCTCCTTTTTTCGGCTTGACATTGTTGACATTTAACTGCCTCGAGCCGGCAAGGCAGCAGCGTTCCGTCTATCTATGCTCGCCTGTCATGTTTTTTGGTGTCTCACGGCACGGCACGGGTAAGACGCAAGACGCAAGCAGAATAGCATCGCATCTGCCGATTATCATCGTTTCACTAAGCCTTTGACATCAGCTTGGACCATCATTCTCGTTTCGATTGTATTGCGCATAAGGATACCCTCTTGGATACACTTACAAACGACGCAGAGCGCACAGCGTACATGGTTTCACAAATTGTACCGCAGCACCCCTCTGTCATCAAGATGGAACGATTTTAAAAAGCGGACGTAGTATCACCGAGGGTATCTTGCGCGGATCTCGATCTTACAGCGACGCGACTCTTGCCAACTATTCCAACCCGTCCACCGACCTTCATCTGACGTTCTGAGAGAAGACCGTAGCCGAGATGTCTTTCGTCTTCCCATCATGGTCGACGGCGTTCTCGCCCGCGTTTCATGAAGATGCAAAAGCGATGCTCGAGGCGGCTCTCAACAAGGTGCGCGACCTCTCCTGCGCGATGATTGCATTTCATATGTCAACAGCTCATGAGAAGGGGATGAAGTGGTGTGAGGGAAGTCATTGGCTTACGCTCGAACTGAATCATGTCTGCGTTCTGGTATTGCAGGGGAACAAACCGCCCGTTATCCAAGGGAGAATCGAGGTCGTCGAGCTGAGCATGGGAGAAACTGTAAGTCACCGTCTTGCATATGGTCTGTATGCACTGCTCGGTGCACCTGCTGAGTCCACCTCTCACCTTCAGCCACCCACACTCACTCTCCTTGAAATCGGTGATCTCTCCCTCGATCGATTTCGAGGTATTCTCAGACTCGGATACACTGGCGATGCATGGCTCGAAGTGCGATGTCGAGTTCAAGCGAACCCCCTCTCGCACAACCCAAACCTTCTACACTCGTCAACGTTACCACTCTCCACGCCACTACTTGCGTCACAACCGTTACTGGTACCCATGACTCTGCGATTGTCGAAGTTGCATCTCAGAGCCATCTTGATATTGGTCGTCTCGGCTTCAAAGGGAATCACGCTGGTATTCAAGAACGATCCACTGCAGAATGTGGATGTATCGTCGACTTTCGATTCCGTCGAAGTGATCAGAGGCTATCTGCAACAAGAGATCGAGGGACAATTGAGAGAGATGTTTAGGGAGGATCTACCCGGTATCATCCATCGACTCAGTCAGAGATGGTTTCACGGAACAGGTGTGGGAGGGAAAGTGGAAACCCCCTACAAGGACAATTTGGGGTCAGGCGAAGTTATCGAAGAAGAGGAAGAGGAAGATCAGAGCGATAATCCTTTCGCAGAACCACAAATCTTCCCGCCATACGTACCGCCCTCCCAAAAGGACATCAACCTTACGCCGCGCCGTCAAGCATTAGCGAGGGCTGCCAATCGCGCGAGAAGACTATCGAATCCCATTTCCGAATCTCCCACCTCATACACCACGTTCCCCGACATTGAAGACTATGACCCGACATATGGCTTACGACCGGAAGGGGTGCCTACACATAGCGGATACGAAGCATTCGGCAGGATGTGGGAGAAGGCGAGAGAAGGCGGAGGTAGAGGTCTAGGGTCGCTCATGTCAATGCCTATACCGCATGAAGAAGAAGAGGAAGATCGAGGCGATGTCAGCGATGGAGACTGGGATGAAGATGATGATGACGGCACAAGATCATTCGACATGGTCGAGATGGATGAATCGCTTCGTGCGATCCAGACCCCAGCCCGGAAATCGAGACGGCAATCAATGATTTCGGCTGCGGGATCGAGATACGACGACGAGAACGTGGTGGAATGGGAGACGTTCCCTGCCGTTGGTGGAGGTGTCATCACGCGACCGAGGGTGTATCATTCCCAAAGTCAGATCAGGGCTCCGTCAGAAGCGGGAGGAGCTATGCCTAGCCCTGCTGGAACAGCTACAGGAGGTAGCATAACGGCGAGAGCGAGCTCGGTTGGTGGAGCTTCCTCGACAATAGGCGTAAGTCATGCTGTGCTTCACTATCACAAGCCCCTGCTGCGTACCAATGGCTGATCGACTTCCGGGCTCTACAGAGTCTCAAAATGCGGCCCATGACCCCAGTCACGCCCGGTCTGCGATCACCGCCAATGTCGAACGTTGGGCCTTCAAGCCTGCGTCGCATGGTTACCTCACGCTCTGATGTGTTCCTTTCCTCCTCCGCCCATCAGCAACAAGCGTTGAACGGCCTACCTCGCTCAGAGTCCTTCGCCGCATTCCCCCCGCCAAGCAATACCTACCGACCATCTCATCGATCATCCTTGTCGCTCTCGCGCAGACAATCAAATGCAGCTGCCTCGAGTGGAGCGAGAACGTCTGGATCCAGCTATGATACGGGAACAGCCACTGGAACAGGTACTGATAGAGGCACGGGCCCATCGAGATCCAATACAATGTCAACTCTCGCTTCTTCTCAATTGCCTTCGTCCAAATCGATGTCAATAACGTCTAAACCTACAATACCGCGAAACCGGCTGCCGTCGATAACAGGCACTAGCCCAGGCAACGGCAATTCGTTTCCTCCGCGTCACATCGGTCCTGGTGGTATCACCTTACCTCTGAACAATAGCGTATCTCAACTGGCGACTCTCAGTCACTCGGCACACACGTTATCGCCATACGCGAGGGGTCACGAGCACATTGCCGTGCGATCGTTCCCGCACTTGGGCAAAGCAGGCATAAACCCCGGCTTAGGTGGTCTGGGTGGTACAGGTTTTGGAGGACTGAATAATAGTCGACCCGGATCAGCGATCGGTGATGCAGGGGTGTTGAAAGCTAAGCGGAAGAGGATATACAAGCTGGGCTCGAAAAAGGGCGGTGCCGACGATATTGCAGATTCCGGCCCCTCATCAGGCGTATCAACACCTGGCGTTGTAGGTGGTGGTTTGAGATCATCATCAACAAGGGGTGGGATCGACGACTCGCCCAATTCAGGCGATAGATCACAAGTGGAGGCGTGGAGACCGACATCATTCATCAGCTCGAGTCGAGCGGCCGGTCAAACTCCGGGCATGAAGGCTGGTATGGGGATCGTGCCTCTTACGGGCGCAGGCGGAGGGGTATCGAGCCCTAGACCGAATCTGAGACGGAATCCGGACTCGAGGACCTCGTACGGCTTCCCGCCACCGATGTCAACGTGAGGTCAGATTAGACATGACCATGCCCGTGAACTCATACTTGGACTGATACTCGTCCCATCAAGAGAGCCCACATGGCGCATAAGACGAGCCAGGACAAAGCGTTTATCGAGCCAACAAATTCAACATCTATGTAGACCAAATGCCCGCGGCTGATGAGGTGGATAGGGCTACATGACATACGGTGCCCTGTGGGGCCAACGACGGATGGCTGGAAAGTCGGAAATGGAAAGCAGTCTTGTTGTAACCGTATATACCGTTCTCGTCATACGTGGCAGCATCCCGCATAACTTTGCTTGCATCGGCATCCGCAACGACTATCATAAATACCATGCTATAATCCTTAAGCAGCTCGTTCTTCAGACATGTCCGAGTTTCGCGTCAATTTACGAGGACCGCTTTGTTGGATTGCCTTTGACGTTCGCGTTCAAGGCGGACTGGACTGGTAATGCCCAGCGGGGTGGAGATGAATCATTGGTAGAATGACAGCTAGGAGTCGCCGGCGTTATTGTAGATCATCTCCCAAGACTCCAGCCATGCGCAGCATTGATTATTGTCCGTATATAAAGTCCTGGGTGTGCACAAATCATTGTCGAAGACGAATATCATCTAGAAGAGAGGAAATGAGGCTCGTGTCGGACCTTACCTCATCCGAGCAAAGGGGAGGAGCAATTCAAGGGTTCCACATCCTTACGTTAGGATCGTCCTCGGGCGTGGTCGTGTGACCGAAGCTACTATGAACGGAGCATGCCTTAAGCCTCACTCGTCATCCTCCCTTCTCGGTTACGCTTCCTGAAACGTACAAAGAGGGGGGCCATCACTAGCCGGCCGAAGATTGTGTTTGCGTTGTATATTCTATTCAGCTTGCGATAAGCAAGACTGCGTTCGGCAAGGGGTAGCCAGGACCGAGGAACAGGAGAACTACGACTACCGACAACAACCTACCACGACTACGGAGCTACGGAACGTACGGCGCTAATAATGACGCGCGCTCGACAACGAGCGGTTTGTCCTGCTGCGATCGATGCATGCACAGCAAGTTGGATCATTTGGACGCAACGCGGGGGGTTGCGGTTAGATATCTATCTACACAGAGATACATAGCCAGTCAAGGGATGCTGAGCCTCTTCGCATGCTTGGCTATCGTCTTCTTTGGAGTGGACGTGCGTAGTTGCTATCCTTGGCATTGTCGGCCCCCGAGCATTCCGTTCTGTCCCGGCGAACAGATCCAATGCGAACCAACACCCTCGGCGAGGCTAAGAGAAGAAGAGAAGGGCCTGCTGATATTTTGATCAAAACAGACAGTCAGTGGAGAAGGCCGGGCTTTCCGTCTTTCCGTCTTGCGACATGGGGTATCGTTTGACGGACGGACTACGGAGGTCGGATAGCGTGAAACGAGGACTGAGAACCTTTTAAGGGTCCATGGGTCCATCACTCCTCCGAGCCGCAACTCTACGGTACTCGTGCGTACGTACTGTACGTCCTTTCCTTTCCTTTCCCTTCCCCCCTTCCCTCTTGCCCCTTACCCCTTGCCCGTTTCTCTTGGCATTACCTCATCTCGTGGAAAATCAAGCTTGTCCTACGGCAACGTGATCCTCTCGTCCGCCGCCTCGCGGTTTCACCAGAAGCTTTTTTTGGGTCATGGACCACCGACTCTCCCTGCAAAGGCGCCGGCGCAGCGCAGCAATGGGAAATTCGGATGAAAACAAAAGCAAAGCAAGCGAGATGAGAAAGAAAGAAAGAAAGATTTACAGATAGCCTGCCCGAACCGCACTAAGCCAAGGGGAAGGGGAAGGAGAGGTGATGCTTGATTCAAATTACAGTTACAGTGACGGACGGTCATACCATACACAACAATGGTATCTCAGATACACATGCATTCACTGTCTCTATCTCTCTTTCTTCTTGATACTCATACATCTCGCCTGATCTCGCATATGCACGATAGATAGATAGACAGATAGACAGACAGACAGACAATATATACACGAACAAGTTCCTCTCTCTCTCTCTCGCCCTCTCTTTGTCTTACGGCCGCTCGGAATTGATCTAATCTGCGTTCGGCACTCCGAACAGTGTTACCGCTCTTACCTCACTCACACACTACCTTCCCCATCCCTCGCACAGCATTGGCACTACACAACGCCGAGCACCTTAGCGCCAACACGTACCTCCTCAGCCCCTCGTGCCAGGCCCAGCAGGAGCCCATAGATCGTTGCATACCACTATATACGCTTAATTCGCGACTGGAATCAGAATCAAGCTTCTACTTAAGCTTATCTCTCAGCAATAATCAACAATCGCACCCATCATTCAACGCTCATTTTTGCAATAAGTATCGCATATTACCATCGAACGGATGGCACACAACTCAGTTACTCCAGATAGCCAATATCTACCTGCTCAACCTGTGTGTTCCGGCCAGAGCACAGCCAGTTCCTTATCGCTCGCCCCAAGATCAACATATCATCCACGATGGCTGGACCAAGCGATGATAGGGAAGACCAACACGTCTCTCCCAAATGCACCAATGACGGATTCAGCTCATATTCCTTCGCCTCATCATCATCTACCTCTACATACCCGCACGCCCATACACTGGATCGCGCAGACTCCTCTTCGTCAAGAACCTCGTCCAGCTCGAGAACCTCGCACACGTCGGAAAGCAGCGTGAGCGTTCACACCGCTACGGGCTTCTCTCTACCGAAATATGCTGTACCACAAGAACAGTATCTCAGCCGGAGTAATTCGTTTGCGAGCAGCTCTAAACGACTGTTACAAACGCTCAGACCACGGAGAAGGTCATCTCTACCATTCGTGCATCTTGCACGGCGGAAGTCGACACAAATTGCTCTTACTTTCGGTATAGTGCTGCTGTCGGTGTTGTTGCTCACCGAGATGAAATCACACAAGGCTAGACAGGCTCTATGGGAGAAGGAAATGAGCTTGAGAGAATGGGATATACGAAACACTCTGGATAGGGAGACAAATCTGGCGGTGTTGAGAGAGGAGTATGAGCTAAAACGGCGCATGGAAGTCATCGGGGCTAGGTCGGAAGAGAAGAGGAGATGGACTAGAGATTTTGGCACCAGGTCAACCCAGCAGGTCTGGGGACCGGAGGACGAGGAAGCTCTAGTAGCGGAAGTAGCGGATAAGTGGCCTGTGTGGTGGGGAAATCCCGATGTGGTTGGACGTAGTCCTTTCGACCACCGTCCTGCGACATTACCGCCTGGCGTGGCAAACCGAAGATTCCTATTTCTCACCGGTGAGTGCGATCAATTCAACTTTGCGAGGTGGTCTTTATCAATGATCAATGTCAGAGCAATACTTACAGTTGTATCCTCAATATGGGCAGATTACAACGACTACCTTGAACGGATGAACACCCACACATATGAGATTGTGGATGCTGCCCTGCGCCATCCCCAGATCATCGTCGACGTATGGGGACCAGGGTGGGCAGGCTACGACCGCTCCATCCCGCTGTCTGCCAACATTCGAAGACGCGCCCACCGACTCGCTCAGCTCGAAGCTAGCAAAGCGGAACACGAGGCAGGGCAAGCATTGAGAAGTGAAGAGTTGGAACGGAGTAAAAAGTCGGCTGAGAGGAAACAATGGATGTCGCGCAGGCTGGAAGTGACGAGGTCCCCATTGGATGAGACGGATCAAGCGATGGAGGAAAAATTGGTCAGTCAGTGGGTCAGGCCGGAATGGCAGGAAACTGTGCCCGAAGAATGCAATGAGGATGTCAAGTTCGATGTTGTCTTCACCGTTTCGTAAGTTGCTGTCTCATGTTGAGCTAACGGGCCTCATTTAGGCATCCTTCGGCATTTCTGACACCGTTCTTTGGTCCCCACAGGAACATCTACAAAGAGACGGACCCTCACGTAGACGCATTAGATTGCGGAGCCCTGCTCATTCAGTATGTACCGCCACCCACATATCTTTGTTGAGCCTCAGTTGATGTCGTTATCCGTGCAGACAATTGGGAGATTGCCATGAACTGCGGTGCTCGTACGAATGGTATCCTCACGCCAACAACATCACCGTGTCGAAATATGCTTTCGAGCTGCTGGAGTTGTTCGAATATGAGAAGGTCAAGGCCAAGTATCCTGAGTGGGAAATGGGATTGTTCGGTCATAGCCCTGATACCGTGAGTGAGATTACTCATAACCCAGAGCATCAGAGCGTGCACGCGCGAAGATCTGGCGTCACCTGATCTCAAGTGACATATGAGATACTGTTGCTAACATTGATTGATTGTGCCGCTGTCCTATTCTAGGGCAACGAGTGGGACTTCTACCCTGTATCATGGTCGCAGAAGACGGCGGATGCCAAGGTCTTTGGTTATGACGGCAGCTGTAAGTTTCCCGTTCTACTCGGCCCGTTCAAAATTCGTCATAGACTGACGATCGCATTCTCACGTCGCATCAGTCTACCCGATCCGAACAACAGTAACCGACGCCCTGAGAGAGAAAGATCGCGACCCCACTCTCTTCGAAGAAAGCATCATATCCCGGCACCCTCACCCTGGGTATACCGTCTCCGTCCCTTCTTCTGCGCGAGATGATCCGCTCGAGACTTACGAGTTGAATCATGAGTACTACGAGACGCATCTCATGCTGAGAGAGGACTTTGCGCGTGGGATGAGGGAGTCGAAAATCTGCGTGTTTGATGCGAGTCTTGAGCGGAAGATGATCAGGAAGGTGAGTGTCTGCTGCTTTCAGTTACGCTTGTCCTCAGTGCATATAATTATCACTCATGTCTCACCAAGAAAGGTCATCATTTAGCGAAAGGCGGTTATCGCTGACTCTTGGTATTGTGGCCTCACCTCGCAGTACGCCCAAGCCCTGCTCTCCGGATGCGTGATAGCAGCCGATCTTCCAACCGAGCACGAAGAAGCCTTGTCGAAATTTGTGATTCCCTTGAAATCCACTTGGGACATCGAGAAAATCAACGCCGCTTTGAGATATCATTTGGATCGACCGGAATTGCTCCAGCAGATGGCTATGGACGGCCTTGTCTATGCTAGGCAGCATCTTACAACAACGTGAGTCCTGAAAATCAGTCACTCGTTAAGGAAATTCTTTGCGGTCTGAGGAGAAAGTAGGCCAAACCGAGATGGAATGACGCTTACGCTTCTCCGCTGCTCAATAGTAACAAGATCTCACATCTACTGCAGATGGTCGACCATTACAGACAAGGCTCAAGAGGCTATGAATGTAAGTCGGGCTTCGCCCTTCTTCTGTTGATTCATAAAATGAAGCTACACTCAGCAAAGATCAACGAGCCGCTGACACCTGTTCCTGCACTTGCAGTCCCGTATGGCTTCTCGATGCGATGTAGATCATACTGGAGCGGTGATGCCTTCCGACCGTGAGTAGCGAGTCATTATCGTCAATCCCGTCGCTGGAGTGAAGCAGGCTGCTTCTCTGATATGAGAAAACATGGCTCATCAGTATCTATTGTATTTCTTGCGTTATTGCAGACCATGGTGCTCCTCAGGATACCGAGGACTGGAGGAATAGAACGAATCATCATACATCATCGCCAACTCTCAAAACAAACATCCCTGCAAATGACAATGCCAGAGGCAACCAGGTCATCCAGAAGGCTTTCGGGTGTCCGTTATTCATCGGCCGGAAACATTCTAACAGGCGGACCATACAATACAATACAAGACACCATCATCATGCCCAACATACGATATATATACCCTGCATGGCCAGTTCGAACTCTGAACATCTCGAAACTTCGAATACGAGCGAGCTGGCTCACATCGATACCACTTCGGCGTATCTTCACTGCTAAAAAGAGCCATTATATCATATATTCCCGAGATAAACATGTAGAATAATAGGATGATCATTCATTCATGATCAAGTAAAGGATTGGGAACACAATCGGAGAGGAAAGGGGGGGAGATGGCGGAAGTTAGAGAGTAAAGAGAGGAAAGGAGATAGGCATACATACATAGGGCATTCATTGTGCATGAGTCCACGAACGGGACACAATACACATTCCATTCGATAATCTATCTATCTTGTAGCGATTTATGCAGCATTCGTTCATTTTTCATTTCATTCATCCGTTCATTTAGGAGTCATTTTGCCAAGATCTCAAATCTCAGATCTAGCGACGTCTCGCTCATCCAAGGATCTAATTCATGGGATGCTGCATGATGTTCATATCACTGGATCATGTTGTACACATTGCCTTACATGAAGACATGAAGAGTACGACTCGTCCGATCGCACTCTGAGTTCGAACGACTGACAACACGTTATGTATCTCGCAAATTCCGGATTCGAACTTCCTAACTTCCTTCCTTCCGGCCGTCCATGTTTTCTTCGTCCGTCTTTCAATTGTTCGTACTTCTACGCACGTATGCTGGCTGGCTGCTGTGGTCGTCCCCGTCTGACCGAATGAGTGAGAGTGTTTTCGATGATGCATGTAGGCATCGCCAAGACGATGAAAAGATTTGTAGAATACTTGAAAGACATCGACATGCTTGACGTGTGTCGTGCTTAATGCTAGGTGTTTGTATGCGTCGCCGGTCTTCAGTCGGATGCAAGGAGGGGTATGACAGAGTAGCAATTGGATATCGATTGACTTTGCCCTGAGATCTTCTGTTCCAGTTGTGGTGTGATCTGATGAGGCGGACTGATTGCAAGAAAGGTTCAGATCCTTTTTGGCTGTTGCGGCGATTCTTGCTTGTCCGGGAATTTGGCTTAACATGATCTGAAGGTTTGTTATCTCTTTGGCAGGCTTGAAACGCTCAGCTTCGATAACCCCTTCCTCGGCCTCGACCCCCTCGACCCCCTCGACCTCTTGGTCCGCCTCGAGCTCGACCTCGACCTTGTCCTCGTCCTCTATCATGCCCAGGGTGATACTCTCCATCTCGTTCATACTCGTATCCATGGTCGTGGTGATGATCACGATCAAATCCTGGTGGCCCATGCAGATGGCTGCCATGGCCAAGACGATACCTGTCAGGCGGATAAGATTCGAGGCCGTGCGCGGGTCCATAGCCGTGCCTCGGATGATCACCTCGCCGCCCAGGTGGAGGAGGCGGAGGCGATAGAGATCCTGGTCTCTGCATTCCGTGATGGTGAAGGGGAGGAGGAGGAGGGAGCACATGACGGGGTTGGGGCCGCTCCGGTGACCTGGACCTGGACCTCGATCTGGACCTGGGTCTTCCTGGAGGCCGATATCCATACGGCCTAGGGTACTCTGTGTTCCGAGCGGCTACACTCTCATTCACACTCCCACTCCCATTTCCATTTCCAGCTGTACTTGCACTTGCACTTGCGCTCGTGTTGCCAGGAGAGGAGACAGCTTTGACCAGACTGGCAGGTACGAGCTTTTCAAGCTTGGATATCTGCGCTTTCAGCGCTTGAAGCGTCTCCACTACATTGTTCGCGTCCAATCCTATTGCTGCCAGTTGAGGTGTTTGCGGTGGCGCTAGGGTGTGGCTTGTTGCGCCTGAAGCGGGTTGCACATAGGCTGAGCTGGACGGTTTGTAGCTAGAGTCACGGTCGCGTTCCCGTTGGTGTTCATCGAACCTCTGGTCAGGACACAATGAATGTTCTCGAGGAGGAGATGGGTGTCGTCGAGCTGCAGCAGCAGGTGGTGGCGATCTTCTCGAGTAGCTATGGAATAATTCGTGCATGTGAGAATCACATCAGATGAAAGCATAAGCTCTGAACGGCTGACTGAGTACTCCATGCGGGCGAGGATGTCGCCGACTCGGCATAAGAAAAACGTGAACAGGTACTCACCGATCACGGATTGATTCTCTTTCGGCGGGATCGGAATACCGCGGATCTCGCCGAGCGTCGTACTCATTAGCATTGCGAGCATGGTCAGGATAACCTACACCACGGTCCCGAAGGTCAACAGTGGGATAAGGAGAAGGCAGTGCCCTGCCGTCCTTGGGCATCGTTGGCAGCCCTCTGCTTGCAGCATAACTCTCATAAGGATCTTCTTTCTGCGCACGGTTTATCGATTCGCGAGGATATGGCTCCCGCGCGCGAGGTGGAGACCGGGATCGCGAGCGGCTTCGAGTATGAGCAGGTGCATTATGTTCGTACAGGAGTGTGGCAGGAGGGGGTCTTGTTACACCTGCAATTCGACTATAGAGCACAAGTGAGAACCCCATAATCGTATTGACTTCGCAAGGCATTCATCACGGTTCAGACGATCTCGCGAGGAGACCCCGCGACACAGACTAAATTGTGCGAGTAAGATCGCGCGTTGCGGAATGCGCAGGCAAGGAGGTGCAGTGAGATTGATCGGAACGACGCACTCTGCAGGTTTGTGTCCTTCGTGCCTTTCATTCCAGCTTGAACTCCTCTCATCACCTTGGCGAGGCAATGTTGGTCTTGATTCGTCCCTCCTGCTTGCCCATCCGCCACTTCTTGCCGATCGGGCATCCCCAGCATTTCCGGCATGAGAACGGGCGGAATCTCTCGGCGGCACCGCTCTCTCACCTTGCGAGCTATTAGTGACGTCGCGTCGTGTGAATCGCGGATCAGAAGGCAGGGGCGGCAGATACTTCCCTGTTGCTGAGATCCTAGGAGGCACATGCAGACTAGCTCTTGTTGGGTCTGCTGGTCCAGCGGTGTCAGTTCGTTTATCTCGATCTTGTGGTGTGCGATCGAGATCTGCTTGAGGGGATCTCGGGGGTTTGTCGTGTCGAGATTTGAGTTTTCCCCTCAGCTCGTGTTCTCGATCAAGTGCTGAAGACGGATATTCTCTCGCTCTCGTGTCACTTCGACCGACATCGGCAGGAGCCAGATCATTTCCTGAACCAAGCTGATTTTGACGTTGAGATTCAGGTTGGGGTTGGGACTGTCTCTGCTGTTTCTCGATGAACGATTGTGCCATCTTGGCCAGCTGGGAAGTGTCAAACTCTGCTGTGCCCAATCCTGTGCCTTGCGCCGAAGAGAGTGCAGGAGATGACGTTGAGGCCAAGCCTGAGGTTTCCCAGAGACCATTGTTGGTATTGCCATTGGCTGCAGTCGTACTTGTGTTTGGGTCTGCATTCGATGCGCTGGCTTTGGCGGATCTGCTAGCTTCCACTTCCGCTTTGAACTGTCTCAACTTGGCCAAAGAATCCAGGGTCGCTGTGAAGCCTGTGACTGGCGGTGCTGGAGGAAGGCTCAAAGTCGCGTCGTTCAGGCCAGGCCTGGTGCCAGGATCCAAATTGCCCAAAAGACTTGTTGATGTTGGGGTCGAGGCCGTTTCAGTTGTTTCGTGCCGTACAGTCCCATACATGGACGAGGTCGATCCCGTCAACGTGGCAGTGGAGGTGAGTGACGGTGGGGGCAGATGCGATCGCGCAGGCGAATCTGTCTGTGTTCCCATACCTACATAGACATCCAAGGGTCTTTTCGCACCAACACCACTATGCAGCTCATTGTGCATATCCTTCCCAGGCGAATGATATTCTTGATATCGGGGATCACGGGGACGCTGCAATAAAGAGGTAGCAGTGAACCTATTCCTATTCCTGTCCACCTCGGGATCCGGTGCAATGTCTAAGAGGTCGTCGTAGGGTGCTTGAGCTGGTCTGGGATCACGAGAATGTTCTTCTTCTTGATATGTTTGAGGGGCGGGCTGGGCGTAGCCATGGGGTTGCTGCGACGGGGTCTGGGGGAGAGGGAACTCATTGTATGGCCTTCCTTGGGCTTGATAGGGATCGCCTCCGCTTCGGCGAGGATCATCTCGGTCTCTGCTCGTACTCCTACTCCTAGTCCTACTCCTAGTCGAATACCTACCCTCTCGATCTCCTGCGTCAGACCTTCCTCCTCTTCCTCGACCCCGACCCCGACCACGTCCTCTACCGTGTCCATGCCCGCGGCCGCGATGCTGCCCATGTCCATGATGTCCATGTTCATGACCGTGAACCTGGCCTGGATGACGATCGAAACGTGTTCTGTAATTCGGATCATAATTCTTGCCTCTGTGCCTTCTACTTGGATCCGCAGAGTTCGCCAACCCTGTTTCATTGCTAGGTCCACCATGGCCATCGCTTGGCGTGGGCACGACATACGTTGCGCGGGTCGCTAAGAGCGACGGATCGCTCATGCTTCTTGGCTTTGAGCTTGATCTTGAGCTTCCTCTTGTTTGCCTTGATGCGTTGACGGATGCCAGAGAGCCGCTGGAGAAATTTCTTCAGTGATGATAATGAGCGGTCTTTCAACGTCGATGTTTGCGGAAAGACCTTCGATCCCCTGAGTTCTATGCTCGAGGTCTGGACCGATGGAAAAGTATTGAGCTCACGGATCAAGATCAAAGCTGAGAGATATATATCCCAAGATTCTCTCCAAGTTCAGTTGCCGAAGAACTTATTGCTACTTGACTTGGTACTGGAGAGTCGCAGAGATACTTGATATCCATACAGCTGAATGAGATGAGATGAGATGAGATGCGATGCGATGATGACGATGTTGATGATACTGGGAACGTGTTCAGACAAAGGTAGTGAGGGACCGTGACATGAGTCGTGCGTCATGAGTCATGAGTCGTGAGCCGTGATTGGGTTCTCAAGGGGTCGATGCGTTGATGTGTCGCCTTCTGACAACTGATGCTCGGGAGACCTTTTCCTCGCTTTTCAAGGTAGTCTTCATACGATGTTACCACTTGCCAAGCTGTGTGCAAAGATCAAGAATGAGAAGTGATTTAGGAGTGAAACGAGGCTTTCATCAAGACTCTCGGTCATTTCGACTTTACTGCTTCTTGAGAGCCAACCGTTTCCGACGGAAATCTGCTGCTCCCAACTGCTTGCTGAACGAAAGTGTGGCTTTGAACATGCTAGCCTTGACATCGACAAACGGAACATGGTGACCAGGGAGGATGATTGCATCTCGTGTAATGCATTGACTGTACTATGTGCCCTACGAGAGAAGAAGAGAGGGTATATATCACAATGCGGGGTTTCACGAACCGAGTCATCTAAAGTAGTGGGGTATGGCATGGGATGATATGGAATGGTTCAATGTGGTGCCTCCTGTTGGGACTTTATGTGGTGATGAGGCGGTATGTTGGAGGAGGTATGATATTGCGCTGTGATTAATGTATCCAAGATGAAGAAGAGTGAATGCAGATGTTTCGCGCTTGTCTCAGAAAATGTTATCGCAAAACAGTGGTCAAATCCGCGTCTCGACAGGCGGGGCAAGTTGCACAGCAGTAGCTGATGGTGTAGCCGTTGTCATCATCTGTGAACCCTCCGTCGTCTCTTGGACTGCCGTTGTAGGCGAGCCACTCGGATCGATGACAGGGTGGTGTGCCCGCACTGAGAGTTCGGCCTCCTCGACCAATCCATCGGCGTCGCCATCGACATGTACGAACCCGTCTTCGCTCACGCTCAACTTGGCAAGGGCTGTCCCAACCTCCTTCTCTTGCACGATAGCTTTCGCTCCGGAGGGTTCTTCATCATTCTTCATGACCTCCCTGGCCTCTCTCACACCTCCGCTAGTTGGAGGTCCAAGCTCCTTGTTGAAGCTCATCCAGTCCTCCCACAGCACCTCGCCCTTCTGACCCATCCATGGATACCGTTTACCTGAGCCCATAGGTTGGATGATACCGTTCGCTTCGATGATAACGTTCTTCTCTGACAATGCTATAAGGATACGGGCGATGTTGGTTGCGTCCTTGATGACGGGATATGCACACGGATCAGTACCAGCTGCCGTGCCTTCAAGCCGGACTCATAGCCGAACTCACATCCAGGCCAGAATGCTGTCTCCCCTCAAATCCACCCAAGTTGAGCGCTTCGACCATACCAGGTATATTGAAGTAGAAGCTCTTCCCCACATCTTTCACTTTGCCCGATTTGGTCTTTTCACCTTTCGGCAGCCTTTGCGTGGTAATAGCTGATAATGCTCGCCCATTCGGTGGATTCTTCGGTCGCTCGGCAGCGTATGAATGGCGTCGATGTTCTTCGGACAGGACGGCCTGTACGGCGAATTTGAGGTTCAGGTATGGTCCGTGAAAGTATGACGGATGAGGTGACGGTGGTGTGATGTGAAGTTGCTTGGGAACCTGGCAGATGGGACACTATCAGCGCGGTCGGTTACATGGTGATACATGCAGAGTACTCACAAAGTCTCTACGACACCGTGGGGCCGAGAGCGGCGGTCAAATGGTTCAGCATGCGTTTTCTTCCACTGTTGATGCAGCACCGGCTCACCTCAGATCCCAAGGCTGTGATGTGAACCCGATATCAGCAATGAGCTTTCGCGTTGCCTCGCTGTCTCTTTTCTAAGCTCACCCCATCTGTGACCCATATGGCCTCATTGAGACCTTTATCAGTCCTGAGATTCCACTTGTCCATCCACTTCTCGAAGAGCTTGAGCATCTCAGGAAACGTCGGCGACGCATCGACCGTTTCCTTTAACCGATAGTGTCTCTAGTCAGCTCGCTGAACATGCCTCCCACAATGCCGATCCGATATTGCGAACATTGCGGTGGGATGCAGCATGGGGGATGGCCTTCTCACCTGAGTGATCCCCGTCAGATCCTTGCAGAAATCAGACAAGACAGGCTTCCAGCTCGGTCGGACGTATGATCTGAAGTGATCGACTTTCTCCAGCTTCCTCTTGCCCTCAGTATCCGGCTCAGTCCACCTAAGTAGGACAACGGGGAACTCCTACGAGAGGAATGCGGTGCAGATAGCCCAAAAGCAGTATCCAATATCGTTAGCACAAGTTCAGCTGAGGCATGGGCGAAGGACAGACCCCTCCTATAACACTTCCGGTGTTGGTAGAATAGCAGCCTCCGCACTCACGATAATCTCATTGGGCCAGTCAAACTCTTTTCCAGGCCTACAAGTGGCCTCGACATCGAAACACAAAAAGCTGTTATATGGCTGTTTCATCACTTTGGAGGTGCGGCCCGAGGTGTTCTTGCCTTTGCCTTTGGGCGATGGCGTTGCGTTCGTCTTCAGTGAGGTGGTTGTTGGGCTATGGCTGTCGGCATGTTCAGAGGTCTGGTCTGCGTCGGCATCCAGGAAATAGTCCGAGTCGTCGTCTGAGGGTAGGTCTCGGAGGGATGCTCGGTGGATCGCATTGACCAAGCGGCTGAAAGCGGAGCGGAGGGTACAGGGAAAGCAAATTAGTGGATATGAGTACATCCTCTCGTCAGTGGTCTGGTCTGACTGTTCTATACAATACATCTCTCTCTGCCGCATATTCTGTAGCTTGGCCGACTGCTCACTCCATCAAGCCCCAGTACTCAGATGCTAAGATGGAGCGACCGCCAGCGGATAGAGAACCGAACATTCGAAAATACTCACCGCCAAAGAGTTTCCTTCTTTCCCTTCGTATCTAGGCCCATTTGAGCCAATCCATCTTTCAGCTGATCAATAGTCTGCTTCTTGCTAACTTTCGGAGTCAGGCTCGGGCTCGGGCTTGAGGTTGAATGCAGGCCGGCGCTGGAACCCAGATCAGCTCCACTGACTAGGTCGGCATGAACATGGCTCTCGACTGCAGGATCAGGATCAGTCGCCTGAGGACTCAATGTCGGTTGATCGACCGACGTTGGTTTTGTTGAATGTTGACGGAGAGGGGTGGAGGGACCTGCTTGAGCGGCCACGGACATTTTGCTGCTGCTCGTAAGGAGCGAGGGTATGAGCCAGGGTATACTAGCAATGTACAGAGGAAGACAGAGCCAGCCCAGCCAAGAAAGAAACAGGGTTTTGCACCCAAAAGAGCTCGAAGGTTAAGGTAGTCAAGATAAAGGTAGTAGAGAAAAACCTTAGGATGGATCAATCAAGATCAAATCAAGGTCGCTTTCGACAAAGAGGAAGTGGATACGTCGTTCTCTTCAATGAGAACAAGGTGGAGACAGATTAAAAGGAGATGACTGATAATTGAACCGAAGGTAAGAAGTGGAAAGAACAGACATCATACATCAGAGAAATCAGAGGAATCAGAAACGGACAGAGCAGGATGATCGAGTGGAAAGTCGAGGTGGAGGTCGGAGGTCCAGTGTCAGTCGTGTTGCGGGCGCGTGCACGTGGTAGGAGGCAGTGATGAAGCCATTGATGATGGCGACCTCTCCTCCTACCGTTGACTGACTGCTCAGTGCTCCTGTGCGACATTTATGTATCCCCTACACGAACGAAACAGAGCCATTTTAGTCATAGACATGAACGGGTGTCAGGTCGTATTTTGTCTTCCTGTTGCATGGAAAGTATTGTCTATTTTGTTTGGTTCCAGAAATCGGGGGGAATCTTCAGTCCCCTTCCCTTCCTTCTCCCCTTCGCTGCTCTCTGGAGGGCCTGAAGAAGTATGACTTGCCGGACACTGAGTACTCGACGCAGGATTTATGACACGATACCAAGGAGCGAGAGATGCGAAATGCCCCGACCCCGTGCTGCATAGTATGATATCTCTGTCTCTGTTTAACTAGTATATTGGGCTTGACAAACTGCCATGGCCAACCCACCGTCAATAGCACAACACACTTTGGGAATCGAAGCGAAGCGTGGGATCATACATATTCGCGGTCATGATCGATTGGATATTGACGCCAGCCTCACTCATCAAAGAAGAAAGGGAGCGAAAAAAAGGAAACATATACATGGTGATCAAAAACCAAACCAAATCAGACCGAAGCCAAGCGAATCGAAGCAGACCCTATCTTGAGTCTCGACACAAACCTATATCATCGTATCGTATGCAGCAATCTCACGCTACCCTATCGCCCTTTCTTCTCCTCTCGTACCGGGCTCGCCTCGACAGCGTAGGCTGACCGCCTCTCCCGCTCTGTTTTCGATTAGAGCCGCCCGCCACTCATAATTCCTTTGACACCCACTCTCCATCACCGCGCTCATTCCTTAACAGCACTTGCCGCCTTGCTTGGCGCCGCCGTCGTCCGCGGTAGGGGTGACGAGGATGGTCTCTCCTCCTGAGGGCTTGATGACGTCTCCGGATGACTCGAGTGATTTGGATGAGACGATTCGGTAGATCTCTGTGGGGTGTGATGTATGGTATAAAACGCGACAGGGAAGTGACAGTCGCGGTGGGACGGTGTAACGAAGGACGCAGGGTTGATGTAGCGGCAAGGTGATGAGGAGGAACGAAAAGGTTGAGAGAAATCAGCATTGAGGTAGAACAAGATCAGCATGATCCTCGCATGACATTCCTGTCTCGCCGTTCACTCACCGGTCAAGATGTTCTGGAAGGCAGACTCGACATTTGAGGCATCCAAAGCGGAGGTCTCAATGAATGAGAGGCCGTTCTCGGCTGGGAGTTGGGCAAAAAAACAACTTAGCACCGATCCACGTCCAAGTCTGACTGACATCCTTATGTAGCCGATGGTCCGCTTCCCTCTCCATGCATTCCATGCACTTTCCGCTTCTCCCGCAAGCATTTCTCAACAGACTCATCTGTACCCCTGCATTGCGCACGCAGCCTCATCGAGTCACATCGCATACCCTCCATGGCCCACTAGCTAATGCCTCTCCCTCCAAGGGCACCCATCGACAGGATCAGAGAAGAGAGCCAGCAAAAAGAGCACCACTCACTAGCAAACTGCTTCGCCTCATCCGTAGAAACCGCTCTGAGATGCTTCAAATCGCTCTTGTTTCCCACGAGCATGATCACAATGTTGGCATCGGCGTGATCTCTGAGCTCCTTGAGCCATCGGGTGACGTTCTCGTATGTCGAGTGCTTGGCGATGTCGTATACTAACAGAGCGCCAACGGCACCTCGGTAGTAGGCGGATGTGATTGCTCGGTATCGCTCTTGGCCGGCTGAGAGCGGGAGACGGGTTGCAAAGCGCAGCGCATAACACAGAGAAAGGCGATAGGAAAGAAGGTGGAGTTCATTAGTCAAACAATCTCACACTGGCACGCATCCTGACTGGTATGCGGCAACGATCTGTGCCCCAGAGGAAGATGCTCGCAGAAACAGGACCGCGGGCTTTCCACCTGGCCATCCCCTCTACCGCAGAGATCGTTGTCTGCTCGCGCAGATCAGCAAAGACTGAACCCACCAGTGTCCCAGATCTGCGCTTTTACGGTCTTCCCATCTACGTTGATGCTCCTAGTTGCGAATTCGACACCGATCGTGGACTTGGACTCGAGGTTGAACTCATTTCGCGTGAATCGCGAGAGAACTGGGTGGTGAGAACAGGATCATTCGATCATTAGCCCTTCACCTTGACTCTCGTGGTTGGCAGCTCGAAAGCATAAAGTATTGACGTGAGGGAAGCTGAGGCATCTGAAGGGGGTACTTACGATTACTGTGGGTCATTGAACGCGGCGTGGTCGTGGACAACAGGTAACATCGCATTTCCTCTATCAGCTTATATCCCACCCTCTCCCTCTTGTATCATCCGAGGGCTCCGGCGAAGAACCGCAAGCCCTCAAACCCGAGAGACGAGCAATGTATCCTCGCAACGTACGATTTACCGACACCCGAGTCACCGATAAGTACCACCTGTCAATGAAGGGAATACAGATCAGCTGAATGATTTTCACTTCTACTTGTCGCGAGACCGTGTTTTGCCTCTCTGCAGGGCTAGCATTGAAGCCAGACCCCACTTAATCTAGCGCCAGTTACAGGGCAGGGCATATGAGGCTTGGGGATGAGATAGCAAGTGTCTGCCAGCCGCATGACCCACCTTGAAGAGGTAGTCGTAGTTTGATCCGTCCGACATGATTGATAGCTGTATGTATGTGTTGTCCGTTACGATGACTTGTCTTGTCTTGTCTTATGCTTGATGTGCACTATATGCTTATCCTGTCCAATCGATGAAAGGATACGATATGTTCAGGAGAATAAAGTATAAAGTATTGTTGACACGTCGTTCTGCGCTTCAGCTTATCTAGTAGTGTCTGTCGTGTAGCGTGGCGTGGGGTGTCGTGTTCGTGTGGCGAGGGCAGTGACGGTAAGTTGCTAACGGTCGGGTCGGAAAGGCGTGATGCGCAGCTGCGTGATAATATCGAGATGGTTCTGGTTGATGGTTGCGCAAGGTAGCAAAGACGCGATGTTGTGCCGAGAAGCTGGTTTAGATACGCAGCGAGGCTAGAGGCGATGGCAGCAAAGGACAAGGACAATGGAGCTAGAGCTAGCTAGGGAGGGAGACTGGGAGACTCGGCAATGAATGCGATAGATAGTGTGAGTGATGCGATGGATGGAGGCATGGAGGCGCGTGCGCTGAGGTAGTGACGGTTGGGTGGGTGGTGGATGATGGATGGTGGATGGCGCGACAACAACAGGCACAACAGGCCAATGGCCCACTGGGTGCAGCGCGGAGATATCCTCAATTTCCGGTATGTGGCACTTGTCCCTTCTCATTCACTCGAGCACATGGAGCGCGTTACTTATCGTCGAGGCAAGTGGATTGTTCAGCTCCTACAACAAGTCATACGTTTCGTCGTCGTCATCTAGCTTCTACATCCCCTCACAGCTCACAGCTCTCGCAAACACCCACAATGCCCATCGCAAGCGAAGGATCAGCTTCCCCGCCCATGCGACAACCGTCGTTGGAGCCCGAGCGGAACGCAGCTGGGCCAAGCACTTCGAGGAAGTATGGTAATTCTATAGTGGATCAGCAGCGGAGACAGGTGAGTGGGCTGGGATGATCGGGCAGGACTTTAGCCACAACAAGAAAGCTGATTTCTGATCTGCTCTCTTCGCTTTGCTCTGTGCTTCATTCGCTTGCTTGGCTCGAAATGACTTCTGTCCCCCTGATCGAATCTACCCGATTTTCTTGTTGTCATGATCCGACAATTGCGAACTCAAACGTTGCACCATATAGGTCGAGAAGCTGCTATCCAACCCCGAAAGGAATGTCCAACTTCCCACCGCGACAAAAGAGAAGACCCTGCGAGCACCGAGGGAGATGATGAAGAATGTCCAAGGTTCATCGGCAGGTGCCGGTTCGGGCGAATTTCACGTGTACAAGCAGTCGAGACGGAGGGAGTACGAGAGATTGAAGCTTATGGATGAGAAGGCGAGAGCGGTGAGTAATGTTCTTCGCCCCTTGGACGGACTGAACGCCTGTCCGCTCGAATGTTATGCTATCGATCCCGTTTCCCTCGAGGGTGGCATCGTCTGCATGATATGGCACACCTATGTCCTATCTTGGCTCAAATGTTGCTATGCTACCTCTATATTGACATGAGATTTACCGCCTCGCCCATCGAGAAAGTCTATGTTCATATGAGTATCGAATATTTGTGCTGACCCAATGAATACCTTTCTCTTGTGATTCGCACGCGACAACCGTAGGAGGAAGAACGAGCCGCCTTCCTCGCCAGACAAGCGGAGAGAGAGGCCGCCGCAGAAGCCAAGACGTCCAAGAACCGCGCCAAGCGTCAAAAGCGGAAAGCAGGCCGATCAGGCGGACCAGGAGGGCCGGCCGGTAAAGCCATTCCCAGTTCCGATCCCTCTTCGCTTCCGAATGGAAATGGTGCGGGAGGGGTGGTCAAGCGGAAATTGGAAGGAGGGGCCAAAGTTGTATTTAAGAGACCTGGGGAAGACGATGATGATGATAATGATGGAAGAGACGGAGAAGGTCAGGGCAGTAGGAGCGAGAGCGAGGGTGAAGAGGTGGGACCCACGCCTGAGGTCGGTGATGCGAGAGTACCGGAAGTCAGTCACCAGGAGGTACCGCGTGTTGTGGAAGAGCCGAAGATCACCATTGTCGATGAGGATTAAGGCAGCAGGGAATGCGCCATTCCGCTCACATTTTTATAATCTGTACATGTAATACAAGTAACCCATGTAACGCATAGCATATCACACAGAAATTCGACATAGCCCAAGCTTGCATAGAAACATTCCATGTCGCATCGAACATGGATCATCGAAAACCAAACGTCGAGCTGCTATAGCCACGCCCTCCAGCCGTTCGACCGGAAACTCTTGGAGGTTGCGCGGCGCCAGCTCGGATTCTTCTTGCCGTGGGTCAGAGTAAGACAGGTGCAATGTGTCCATGTACGAACACTAGATCATCGTGCTCGTGCTCGTATGGCCGTCGATGGCAAGTGTGACAATATACTAGTACATTCTATATTCATGGTTCATTCTGCTAATTCAAGCCAACGCTTATCATAACCGCGATTGGGCCATGAGCCGCAATCCCGATCGAGATCAAACACTTCACAGGCTCGCACATAATCGTACAGTATACAACTACTACTGGCCCGTCAATATTCCCGATTCCCATCCTGGCTCATCGGTGACTTCTGTCGCTACCGCTGCTGAACGTGCACTTCCATCCTGTCTCTTATTTTCGGTTTTCGCCTATCTCTTCGCGGCTTTTTCCACCAAAAGTCTGCTTTCCGTGTATTAATTGCGGTCCGCACAGCTCTAATCGAATTCCGCCCAGTCTCAACACTTGGTGAGCGCCTTGCGACTCGGCTCTTCGAGCCGAGTACCGCTCGTCCTTCGTTCCTTAGCGTTCTTTCTTCTCGCTACGGACCCTGACCACGCCTGATGCTCGTGCGTCCGTATATCTGGAATATGATCAGTTGTCGAGCCTGGGCGTCTGAGGTGGATTCACCTCGAGAACATAGATGAATTTGGCGAGGTACAAAAGACCTGCCGTAACTTCATCTGCAGTGGGTCGAATCAAAGACGGCGGCAACATGAAGCCATACTGAACGATGGCCAGCAGCCAAACCAGAACACGGCATCAGCATTGACGTGCCGAAATGACGGGTTTGGCTCACGAGCGACACTCAGAGTCTCAGACCGGGGAATCACTCACAGTGCCAGTGTCTCGAAGTTCGGCTGAATAGGACCATCGGATATCCGTAACGCCATAAGTATAGTCGATAGCGTCGCCAGGGGCACTGAATTTGTAGAAAGTGGTAATTCAGTATGTCTTCGCCAATGATGAATTCGGCCAACACCTCGAGACCCTTCGGGCGCCGACTGGCATGGTGGAAGATTCTGAAGCAATGGGATCGTAACGTTGTTGGCGTGGAATAGGTGTTGCTCACCGGTAAGTCAGATCACAAGCTTGACCGGCCTCGTAACCTTCACCTTGCCTCGTTCTCATAGCTTTGGCCACTCCCAATCCGGCTTCCATCAACATTTCGGCGTCGGGAGGGAAGTCGTCGCACGAGTGAGCGAAGGGGAACATAACTGAGTGACGCGTATAAAGAGTGTTAACGTTAGCTTCTTCGCGCATCGAACGCAACCATGCAGAATGATCCTGTCTTGTGATCTCATGGTGCACTCACACAGCTGACCATAAGAGTGCAAGTCGATAAACGCTCGAACCTTGTTGCCCCTAGACTCGGCTGCCGCGAGGTAGTCTGAGACCGCCTTCGTTTCGTATGCTTCGAAAGCTTCTCGGCCCGGGAACGTTTCGGAGCAAGGACTAGAGTGCTTGGAAGGCCTCCATTTGTATCCCCAGTTGGAGTTCAGGTCGACACCTGAGATAATTTGATGGTGTCAGTGGTGGCCTGACATGCCCAATGGTGTTAACTCACCAACGCATTTCCCGTTCTTACCGCCTACATCCTGCCTGTTCTTCCTCCAAAGTCTACTGTGCTGTCGACTGTATTCGTATCCATCCGGGTTGATGTTAGGAATGACGGTGAACCGGAACGATTTCAAGAGAGTCCTAGAATCCGAATCATCGTGAGATGTGGCATGCAGAAGAAGGTTGTGCAGGAAGTACAGAGCGGAGGATGGGCCGACCCACTGCGCATGGCAAGAGAAATCCATAACAGCGTTAGCACCAGCTGATTTGAAGCTTAAGATGGATGCTGTTGAGTGGCACAGCCAATGATTGGAAAGAACTTTGCAAGGCATTTCCGGTAGCTTGAGCTCACTTCTCTGCCGTGCTGGCCAGCCTGGACAACGATCTCCAATTCCAAAGGCTCTTCTGCGTCTTCCTCCCTCTCCCTACCTCTGCCCTTACCACCGTGCTTCTTCTTTCTCTTCTTGCTTAGATCCTGAGGCTGAGTCCCATTGACCTCAGTCATCTTGGCTGTCCATCCCTTGATGTCCCTCCCCTCGAATGTCTTCCCAATGTTGATCTCCTGGAGATCTAGGCCATCTTTCCCATTGAAAGTGGAGATGAGGACCTGACCGAATTTGTAGACATCTTCGATCGGGTGGAAGGCATCATGATACGGGGTTTCGATCGTTGTGAGGTTGAAAGGATCGATCTGAGGTTTCTTGGGAGCAGGCTTGGTCTTCTTCTTCTTCTTTCGTTTCTTCTCGATATCAACCTCATTGCTTCTCGCATCATCGTACGAATCATCACTTTCGGCCTCCTCGGCAGCTTCGAGATCGAAGGTTGATGTGAACGAGAGATCGACCAGTGATTGAAGGTCAGGGATGAACGGCTTGAATGTGGATGTAGGGAGATATGATGAGAGCACTTCGGCTTCTCTTGGCGAGAGTCGAACGTCGAGCGAGGACCGTGTGGTGTGCCATACATCCAGATCAAGGAGCTATGAGCAGTACGCAAGTCCGCGGACGGTAAGCTCCCACATCATTGAGCATATCTCAATTTTTCGAAGGACGCAGTTGCAGTACCCACCTCGATGATGCTCATGACTTCCTTCTTGGCATTCTCACCAACCCCAGTCCATCCAACTCTCCATACTTGCTGATCATCATACCGCTCGGCACCAGCTCGCCATGAGTCCTGGGCTAGAAGGCTGTCATCCTCGTTGTATGATGTTGGTACTTGAAGTGGTAGCTGAGATGCCGAGATGAGAGACGGGATGGCCAGGGAAAGGGAGATGAAGGAGAGCGTCACAGCCCTCATGGTGAAAGCGAGGGCAAAGCGGGTTCCCCTTGGGTGGGACTCGCTGCAACCAATTGATTATTGATGCAGCCAGTCGGCGTGTATATCCTGTACGGACTAATGATAGATACGGTGAGACTCGGATGGAACAGTGTATGTGGATTGATACGTGCGGTTGATGAGATGACGAATGAGCATGCATCGGATAAAGGACTATTCTATTCAATCCCACCGTAGCTCAGTGCGCGGGGGCGGTCGTGTGACTTTACCGGCTTGATTGAATCCCCGCTCTCTACGAGTAATCCCGTCCATCTCGTCATGTATCACTGCGACATCGCATGCATGCGGCATTCTTACCACGAGCATTTTTGAGATACATCATTGTAACACCTTTCGCATACATATACACCAGTCCGACCGATCCCAGGCAAGGGGTAAAGACCTCCGTTCAACGTCCCTATGTCGTATCTCGGCCGCCTGAGTATCGTCGTTCCGGATTGGCATTAGTCAACGCGCTGTGTACGATCGGCACATCCTCGTCATCGTTCGCGTCCTGCACAGTAGGACTCTGGTAGTTGCTTGGTCTGCGGATCGGAGATGCCACGGGCGGCGGAGGTCTTCGCCTCCTTTGCAGCTCCTCTAGAATCGGACCTTCTCTTCTCTCTCTTTGTGCTCTTTCAGCAGGCGTCTCCGCCGCCTCGGCAGTGTTTGCAGCTGCTTTGGCTTGTGCTTCTCGCTCGGCAGTCTGTAATCTCGCTTGTCGGCCAGCTGTCTGGAGGTCCGCTTCGTTGACTGGGTTATATGGTCGATGTTCAGGGACATTGGTCACAGGCCTAGAACCAGGCGGTCTAGGCGGGTTACGCGGGGGCGCGGCATCGTGCGTTGATATCCTGCCAGGTGCGAATGGCGAGGGAGGACCGAATCTATCCTTGGCAGTCGGCGAGAATCCAACCCGCTCCGCCTTCTTGGGCGTGCTAGGTCGAGCGATACCGCCTCTACCTGGGGAAGGGAACCGACCGGGCGAATAGGCTGGCGAAGCATATCCAGGTCCAGCAGCAGGTTGCTGCACGCCAGGGGGGTACTCCAGACCTGGTCCTGGACTTGGCATCGACCCGGGTCTGAACGCGCCTCCAGCGGAGCCTGGTGACTGCTGTCGCTGTTGAGCGGCGTAGGCAGCTTGTGCACCAGGTGATTGTGGGTTGTTCGAATACTCCGGTGGTATATTCAGAGGTTGAGGCGGAGGCGGCCGAGGACGAGGCGGTTCACCCGGCCGAGCAATATTGGTTGGAGAAGGGGGTCCTCGACTGCCATACCCGGGTGGCCTGCCAGGTGCCAGAGGAGGTGGTTGAGCTGGAGATTGAGGTTGACCAGGCATAGTTGGATTGCCGGGAGCCAGTCCTGGGCTGGCACCGCTTGGTCGCGGATATTCTGGCGAAACTGGCACGGGAGGTTGGGGCGGCGGTGGTTGGAATGCGCCGAATGGCTGACCTGGTGGGGGAGCAGGAGGTCTATCGGGCGGTTGCTGGACACCGCCAGTAGTGTAGCTCGTACCATCGGGCGATACGGCTTCTCCGCCTGCCCGATCACCCCCAGCGCTGGTGACACCGTCGTTCAGAGATGCAGGTGTGGGTGGTCTGAGCCTTTCGAAGGGATTTGTCGGAGGATCGCCGCTTCCACCACCATTACCTCCCCCGCCGCCGCCGCCGCCGCCTCCTCCACTAGTGCCGCTTAGTCCCTGACCGGAGTCGCCGTCAAAGTTGGGGATAAAGTTCAGCTTCATGCCCACTGGTACTTTGCCTTCCGCTACGACACCCGCCTGGCTCTCGTCGACGACATGAACATTCTCCAGAGCGCGAAGTGCGAAACTTCTAGCATCCACCTGAGCTTGCTCGACCGAGTTACCTTCGCGAATGTAGTGCGCCAGAAGTGCTCGGAAATATCTGTGAAGATCAGCTTGGAGCTGTTCGAGCGATTTGATATTTGGCAGAGAGATGCACAGACGTAGCTTGCCAGGCTGACCTTCGAGGTGACGGGTCGGTTCTCGGTGTTTAAGCATTTCTCCCAACAAGCCATACTCTGGCTGCAGCATCAAGTCTACCGTGCTTCCCTTCTGTCCCGAAGGGATGTACGCTAAAACTAGAACCTGTATGGCAGGGAATCCAGAGAGCCTGAGGAATGTTGCAGGTCTCGTGAGATGGATAGGGACATTACCGCCGAGATCAAGCAGTCGA
Organism: Kwoniella heveanensis BCC8398; assembly: GCA_000507405.3. Classification (NCBI taxonomy): domain Eukaryota; kingdom Fungi; phylum Basidiomycota; class Tremellomycetes; order Tremellales; family Cryptococcaceae; genus Kwoniella; species Kwoniella heveanensis. The sequence continues at coordinate 27,440 of KV700125.1, forward strand.
ACGAAATCGTACGCTTGCTGTTTCATTTCGTACTGAATGTCGGCAATTGCATCGTCTTGCAGTGCCTCACCGCACATCCTCCAACCTAGCCAAAATGTCTCCTCTATGAAAGTCGAGTTCTGCTTGGTCAGACTAGCTGAATCCCACTGATACTGCCTCAGGTGCACCCATGAGACTTCCCGGGGCGCTACTTGTGAGATGACCTTCTTGATCAAGACCTGTTCAGATGCTGCTCGCAAATATCTCGGAGCTCTCCGCTCCATATCTTCCGGCAACTCCACCACGTTAGGAGGTCTTGTGATCACTGATCGTTGGGCCACTGATTTATCCGCCGGATTGTCTTTCAGTTTATCGCTATTGACACCGTATACCGTCCAACCCGGTCTGAAGATCAATCGTCGTCTTGTGAAAGGGTCTTGGTAGTTTCCATCGGCCGCGGTGTTGTCGAAGACCCTCGCTATTTCTACGTGGAAGTTTCGGAACGCCTGAGCCGATTCCATACAGCGGAAATACCAATCCGCCAATGGGTCGCCGCCGCTGGGGACAGGACCGCCAGGCATGAAGATTGTCAGATCCAGCCTGTATCCTCCGTTCTCCTTCATCGCTTGAGCTCTCATCGCCAGACCCGATAAGTCCAGCCCTATGAAGATTCGCTGCCCCTTATTCAACTTGGCAAGGTACTCCATCCACCCGAGAAGCTGGGCAAACTTGCCCAAAGTCTCGTGCGTGGCCATCTTTATCGGCTCTTCATGTACTTGCATTCTTTCTAGGTAGCTCTTGGCTCTCAAAGTGTCCAAATACCAGCCCAGCACCAAGCGATACTTGTGTGTGGTGGACTCTTGGTCCGGCTTGACACCTAGAGATTGTTGGAATTTCTGGAAGTCACGCTTGGCGTCGGTCTTTGCTCCGGATTTTTTCCTTTCATGCATCGCTGCCTGGAGTAACCTGATATCGTCCTTCGTGACGAATCGCGCTATTTGCATGGCGACTTCCTGAGCCACCCGCGGTACTGGTCCGAAATGTTCGTCCCACGAATCTTGCAGTGCCGCCTGCCACAATTGAGCATCCGCTCGCGTGGCTCTGCCAACCCGCTCAGCGGACTTCATCAGTGGCAAGAGCTCAGAAGGGATCTTGCTTTTCCCGCCCGCGGTCAGGTTTTCGACGGAGTATCGAATGGGGTCATCCTTGATGGCTTTCGGAGCACCCTCGGCCTTGGGCGGCCGATGCGAGAACGCTTCATCACTGTCGTTTCGGAGACCGGTATAGTCTCCCCATTTCCTGAAGTGACCCGTAACAACATCGTCTGACCGGCCTTCCAGATCGGTCCACCTGATGCGATTATTGCTTTCCACATTGGCTGACCGGGGAAGTTTGTCGTCGGAATCCCGTCGTCGAAAGATCCCCTTGGTGGGAGTGGCGGTACGATGATCGGGTATGGGGGTGAGAACTGGGGCTGAGCCGGGAGGGGGCTGTTCCCACAAGTCGGAGGGGTTGACATCAGGTGGCTCAACGGCGTGTGCCTTCTTATCCTCTTTTTTATTCTTGTCCTTCTTCTGCTTCTCTTTCCGTTTCTTGCGCTCATCTTCCCTCTTCTTCCGTCTTTTCTTAGCATCCTCTTTGCCGTCTCGGCTCTTGGAGTTTCCCTTCTCCGAACCAGATGATGCTCCACTGGTGTCGCTACCTTTACTGTTGCCTTTACCTCGCGTACTTTTGCGTTCCCGCTTACTCGGCTTGCCACCACCAGCTTCAGACTCGCTCGTCGTACTAGCCCTCGCTTTGCTTCGTACATCGCGGCCTTTATTCCCTTTCTTTCGCCTTCGATCCTTCTCTCTATCTTTCCGACCCTTTTCCACGCGGTCTCGCTCGCTGCTCCCGTCTTTATCGCCAGCGGTATGAGACGCAGACGAGCGAGCACCTGATTTGCCTTTCTTTCGACCTCCGCTTAAGAACAGATAGAGTATGACAACTAAGAAAAGGACGATGAGTATTGACTGCACTCCACCAACCGGTCCTCGCGTGCGGTGTATTACAGTCATGTTGAGCAGAGTGTCGATGCTTGACGGGGTCAGCTAAGTCAGACATTCAATTCAGCGTGACAGCGGCGTACGCAACCAATGTTGCGCCAATTTACCTTGCCAGCGAGGAACGCAAGTTCATCCGATGGAATTGACGGCATTGACCCCGAAGAGCGTCGCCTGCGTCTAGTTCAGTCTGAAACTCAGCTCAGCTCAACGCAGCGTTTCTTCCTGTATCGGAGGTCAGCGGAGTACTGCAGGATTCTCCGAGGTAGACCGAAAGGCGATCCGCCGATCGGGCGCTGTCGGGGCGGTAGCAGAAAGGTAAATTACCACCCCGGGGAACGCGAATGAAAGGATGGCGGATTGGCACTGGGTGATGATCAGCTGAAAGGATATACTGGACGCTTATGTCTCGGTGATAGCTTCGTTACTTGCGGTACTTTCTTGTCATTCTAGCGGTCTATCCGTTCCGGATCATGGATTCTTGCAGCATCATATTGAGCAGGGAGATCTCACGCGCCTCCGCTTTTAGTTGTAGTACACGGATCAGTGGCAAGCCAGTGAGGTGCACCGCTGGACCATATGGACCATATAAGACCGCGAATGTGCAGAACTGAGGTGCATGCTCGTTTTACATGTCCGCACGTCCCTATGCTCGCACTGCATATCGCCTCGCCGACATCGTCCGAGGATAGTTTAATGCTTGGCAGCAGTCTGTTTACCTCGGGGTCGCTCAGTGACAACGCTGTGAAAGCGGGGGTGCTCGTCAGTTTCGTTCTCAGTTTTGAAGGGACTGTCCCCTGCATCCTCTGATTCCGCCTGAACGCTGAACTCACGACTTGTTTCCATCCTTGTCCTTGGGTCGTCTCGTCCTGACATGCTGCAACAAGCCGTAGATAGATCGAGGGTGCTTGTTACCCTTTTGCTTACCTCGACCACCTCCGTGAGCGTGATCGACGGCGTTCATCGCCACACCTCGGACGTGTGGTCGTTTACCTAGCCATCGAGATCGACCGGCTTTACCGAGCGAACGGGACTGGTGTTCTTTGCTAAATACATGGAAATCAAAGGGGTCAATGAGATTTCACGAAGGACCAGCGATGGTGCGCCTGGTTTGGTACAATTTACTCACTTGCTGACTACACCGATTGTTGCTGAGCAACCGGGATCCAACTTCCTGACTTCTCCACTTTGAAGCTTGATAAGAACGTAGCCGTTCTTTGGCAATCTGTTTCCCTCAGCATCAAATCCACCTCCCATCGTCAAGACATCCGCTCCACCGATAGCCCTGCCATCCGCAGATTGATGCGAGACGATCTGAGCGAACGTGCCGGCCGACCGACAGAGTTGCATCTTGCCGTCTGTCGTCATGGTGAGATTGTGTACTTGCGTACCGGGAGGAATGAGGAACAAGGGCAAGACGTTTCCAGGCTTCAAGGTGACCGTTCGTAGGAGACCGAGCGCTCTTCGCATCTCGGGAGTGTCGGTAGCACCCACTTTGGACGAAGAGGCTTTCGTTGCCGATGAGTTGCCTGACAGAGCCGTGGTCTGGTCGAATTGCTGGATAAGGCTCTCAGGAATACCTTTTCGGTAAGACACGACAACGTCTCCTGCCCTCAGCCCCTCGGGTGCAACGATATAGCTCCATCCAGCCTTCACAGCCTCCAATGATTTCTGTGTGCCCCTGTTCTCCTCGTCGAGAGCATCTTCAGCCTCATCAGGACTGAGAGCGACCAATCCGGGCTCGGACTTGGTGCCCCTCTTCTTGATCAGAGCGATATGCGCCGAGCGTCCGGGATCATACTCGATTCGAACGACATCGTGCTCGCCTCCTTCTACTCGGTGGAAGTCGACCGTTCGGAGTCGTCTCTTATGTCCTCCTCCAACGTGTCGGTTGACCACTCGACCAGTGTTGTTTCGTCCTCCTTTCCTTCGAAGTGGTATGGTCAGTTCTCGAAGAGGTCCACCCTTGTGCAAGTGAGGGTGGAAGGGGTAGACGACATGTCGGAGGGACTAAAGAGGTGAAGCCAGGTTACTAATCATTCAGCATCGCGATCTTCATCATACTCCTTCCACATGCCATATCGTGATGATCGACACAGCGGAATGGAAGAGCGACCGGTTTCGCTGGATCCGTAACGATTCCACAGGCAAGCTCATGCTCACAGGAATGAAGGGGTATCCCTTTCCAGTATATCTCTTCAGAACAGCTCCCTCGTCTTTCCTCGCAGGTGGAGGGCCACCAAACATCATCTGGCCTTGTTCATCGTTCCGGGCGGTTGAGGGGGAAGCGTAGCTTCTGACGGCGACGAGACGAGAGGTGGAAGCGAGAGACGTTCGGGTTGCCGAGCGAGCCGTGCTCAGTGCTGAGCGTGAGACGGACGCCATGACTCTGGAGTTGAACGAACTTGTAAGAAATGCAGCAAGATCAAGGTCAACCAGCTTATTGTAGATCGTCAATTAGCAGTACAGTAAGGGAGGTGCAGTGAAGATGTCTCGTCGGACTTTTCGATTTCGAATTGAGGCAGGTTGAACGTGAAGTCCTGACAATTTCGAAAACCACGTGGTATCCATGAATTTTTCTTGAAAACCAGCTTGTAGCCTGAAATTCCTGAAAACTCGCGCGTCAATATAGAAATACCGTAGGTACGCGTATGACCATGAAGAACACTGCAGTCTAAGTCTATACTGGCAACGTATCTCTCTCTCACTCTCGGTCCTATGTGTGTTTCTTTCGCTCTGCTCATCTCTTCCACCTGTTCGGACTCCAATCTCATCAAAAGGGCAAGTAGCGCAAGATGGTAGCTATCACCGTCTCCGTCCCGGGCAAGCCCACGATCAATCTCGACTTCGCGGGAAAACACCCAGGAGATGTCACTGTCAAGGATGTCAAGATTGCTGTTCAGGCCAAGTTTCCCAAGGTGAGTTTATCATGCGTCGGGATCAGGGTAGCAGCCTGAGGTCAGGTAGCTGGAGGCCATGCACTCATGGCACTGGTGCTATCGTCCGAGACCTTATGAGCACACGACCGTCTTCGAGCGGTCAGCATAACTGACCTCATATCGCTTCTCCAGCTTGTTCCTAATCGGCAACGACTCCTTCTTCCTTCCACTTCCGGCAAGCCTATCCCTCTCACCGATGAGTCCCAGTCCCTTGCGTCCTACAATGTTGGCGATGGTGCGAAGCTCAAGCTGAAGGACCTCGGCAGACAAGTCGGGTACAGGGTACTCTACCTCTGGGAATATGTGAGTTCACAACGTAATACATTGCTTGCACCGAATAACGAGCTGGTTTCATTGGCTAATACTGGACTACGATGTTCACAGGTTGGACCCATCTTCCTCAACCCGCTCTTACTGCACTTCTCCTACCTCATCTGGGGTCCGTACGAGCCTTCCAACCTCCAGCTGTAAGTGACATTCTGTCCTGCTAGCTGTAAAGGGTCGTTCATGTATTGACAATCTTTTTCTGTATTCCTCGATTGTAGGACTGTGCGAAACCTTATCATCATCCACTTCGTTAAGCGATTCCTGGAGTCGGCGTTCGTTCACCGATTCTCGCGAGCAACCGTTCCTCTTTCTTTCGTGTTCAGGAAGTGAGTGTTGTCAGCTTCTGGTCATTTTTCGAGAAGGCGCGAAAAGCTGACCTTATCGCGGATCATAGCTGTCTTTACTACTGGGGTATCTGCGGCTTCCTTATCGGCACCACCCTCTACCGACCTGGATATTCCGCGTCCGCCCTCAGGGGCACCTTGCTCGACAATCCTAAGTGGATCGGGTTCTGGACTGTCTTCGAACTGGTACGTCAGCTTTCTGTGAGACCGCATTCTGAGGGGACAAGTACAGCTGATCGCACTCTTCTCGGTTGACTGCGTTTCTCCTATAGACCGCCGAGCTCCTCAACCTCGGGTCTCATCTCCACCTTCGATCTCTCCGACAGCCTCCTGGGCAACCCAGGAAGTTCCCTACCGGCTTTGGTTTCGGTACCGCGGTCTGTGCCAACTACTGGTTCGAGCTCCTCGGTGTTCTCGCCTTGGTCATCATCACCTTCGGTGACATCGGCAGTGAGTCTGATCGCTCATCGGCTCTGGTCAGAAAGGTTGTCAGGTCTCTGGAAGAGACTATCAATCTTGCCTTCCCCGATGGAAAATAACGCTGATAGTCGAATCATTTGAAACCCTTAGCTGTCGTGTATCTCCTCATCGGTGGTTCATTCATGAAGACCTGGGCGGACCAGAAGTATGCTCGATACAAGAAAGAGTTTGACCCCAAGGTATTCCCTGGCAAGAGGTACAAGCTTTTCCCGCCTATTTATTGAGTGAAACTCGATTGAATAGTACACTTGGGGCGACAGAGGGCGAAACGCGTCAATCCTCGGCGAGCTGGGTTGAAGTGGGGTATACGCAACGAGCATGAAGGGTTGAGGAGATACAATACGATCAAACGTAAGCGAGATATTTAGTCATCATGCCATCAACATCATCGAACATGCAAAATCATATCAGAACGAACAGACCAAGCACGCCTGCACAATAATAATCGGGATCAATGCAGCTCAAAGATGCGCGTGACCTGTGCTATGATACATGGGCAGCTTGATGGTGATGAAGCTGGGCTACAACAGATTGTGGACTATGGATACAGCAAGTATAGCATGCGGACTAATCGCTGCCGTAGCCAGCCAACAGACCGCCAGCTAATCCAACGCCCGCGGCCGGATCATTCGCTTCCTTCTTCTTCTCCTTGCTCCCCATCGGACTTGACTTGCCAACAAGCCCACTCAGAACATTGCTTTTGATTCTCCCTTTCACTCTGACTTTATCCAAACCATGCCCAGTGACTGCCTTATTGAGTGTAGCGCTTGGACTGGTGAAAGACGTATTGGCGAATGGATCGTACTTCTTCGCTGTCGTTTTTCGCAACACCTCCCCCAAGCTAGGCGATCCGTTACCTGTGTCCACCAGCTTTCCTTTTCCCTTGCCATGGTAACTGTTGATAGCTCTGGGTGTCGGTGAACCTCGCTCAGCGTTCTCTGAGGCCTGGGTTCCAGCCGATGTGGGTGCGTCGATTGACAATCCCCTGTTCTCCCTCTGCGCAATCCACATCTCTCTACCCTTCTCCACGTCCTCCATGCCGAGATCAACATCCTCATGCAATCCATACCTAGTCCTGATATCATCGTCTTTCCCTTGCTTCTCCAGCAACACTTTCTTCTCCTCTCTGAAACGTCGTCGTAAGGCCGATGATATGAGATATGGATCGCCGCTTAGCCGTTCCGATGCGCGCGTCAACTCGGTCAGTCGGGAAGTTCCCCGGGCGGCCCATTTCTGCTGGTCAATGGTCTTCTCGACCCCCTCGAACGGGTCTGCGGGCGGAAGGGAGGCAGAAGGCGCTTCGGTGTCTGTGAGATTGTCGAGTTAGAACGCGTTTCCAACAGGTCCATACAGCTCATCGTCAAGGATCCGGGCAATCGAAGAAAGTGATGTTCTGCGTGATGCTGTGGCAATTGGAGAGGCAAGACTCACCATGAACGGCGAAACCACCATTCTCCTCCGGATCCCAATCTTCGTCCTTCTTTCGCGCCCCTTCATGTACCACATACGCAGCGTTCTGCGAAACAGCCAACCAATCTGTGTCAGCGCACGTCCTATCAAACGGCACGGCGTCGAACGTACCGCGACCCTGGCGGTGGCACACTCACCTTCGGGTCCGTACGGATCTCGAACCATCCATCACAAAGATGACATTTACACTTGAACCCATAGATAGGTGTTGAGTAGTAGTTGCCCACTTTACTCTTCCGAGCATTGTATCGTACTCCTGCACCTATATGGGCATTGCAGTGTCCACACCAGATGTTGAAAGGCAGCTCGAATCTACACACGAGCAAGAAATAGGACAAGCAGGTCTATCAGCAAGCTCCTTCTTCAAGATGATACTGAGGAAGCCGTTTTGTCTGGCTCACTCACCGCACGATCAATATCCCCTTATCGATATCTTTCGCTCGATTCCCCAGAGCATGCTTCTTCCCCTGATACAAGTTGAGCGTCGAGTTCTTCTTCGGATCATAGTCCGGCGGGATATATCTGTGTGTTCGAGACGTTGAAGTCAGTTCAAAGGGTTCACAATGGGGTGGAGGGATGTTGAGCTGGTGCAAGGAGCGGGCTGACCTGTTGAGACCCTGCATACTGCGTTACAGCCTATCCTCGCTGTAACATAGCAGAGATTTCGGGCGATAGACTGTCGGGGCGTGGGTCAGTCGGACTGAACCAAAAAGATGAACGGACACCGACAGGCTGATGATATTGGGGAACGGACTGATAGTCAGGGAGGAGAAGAAAGTTGAAAGGATGAGTCATGAGATCGTGTGCGCGGCGGTTACGAAGATTAAGAAGATCCCGGTGTGCCTGCACATCCAATCTGCTAGGTCTTCTTCTGTACACTCATTGCTTCATAACTGTACATGGTACTCACTTCCATCTTCGGCCATAGGACTGAGAAAGCATCGCATCCCGTCCGCTCTGCGAAATTTTCAAGCTCAGTGTCGCTCGGTTAGTACCATCGTGGGGGACCAGATGGGAATCCCGGGTACTGAAGTTTTTGGCTCCTGAGAGCTCAGCAGCCCATGGCTTCGTCACACACCTTGTCCAGACCCAAAGAGCACCTCGTCATTTGTGGCCTCTTCGACTCAGAACAAAGGTCGACAAAGGGCCAAGAAGTATCTTACGAGCGCCCGACCAGGACCCCCACTTCGGATTGCCAAATCTCTCGTTCTCTTGGAATCCTTTGAAAGATGCTGATCCGCCACAATATAAGTACTGTGCATAACACAGGACAATGTGGTGCTAACCTGAGGACGACACCTTCTTGAGACACCCCGGAACATCGACCCAGACGTACCTGTCATGGAATGCTTTTTGGGTCCCACTGAATCTTATTGCCGTCTCACAGCCAAATCTATGCAATAGTACGACGTTGCAAGATGACTCACCGATACGATTCTACCAAGGTGTGGCTGGACGTACCAGTCAGCACCGTACGTACCGCCGAAGGGGGACAGACAGTCCCAAGTGACGAGGCACCCACGTGAGTCTTTCATGGCTCGAGGCTGTTACGAGTATACAGTGAATAAGAAGCAAGAGTGCTGATCGTGAAGGCTTCTTGATTGGTATCTCCCCGCCCAGCGCGGAAATGTCTGCACGCATTGTGAACACTAGTCCCAATCTGCCCAATCCTCAAGACTGGGGATCAGCGCCAGCACTCGACTCCCTCGATTTTGGGACGAATGCCACCTACGGCCATCATGCTGCATCGACGGGATTGTCGAATTTGTCCTCTGTGCCGCACAATTTCTATGGTCAATCGCCCTCTCATCCGTACTACGTTCAACCAGGCGGCCATTATGGGCGAGGAGGCTATTATGAGTCGCAAGCTGACGCGTTAGACGATGGAACGAACTACGAAGACCCACGTCACAGTTCAGAGCAGTATTTCTACGGGAGAACCCAAGTCCCGAGCCTTGCCGACACGGCCCCTGAGCGCCAGTACTTGTCCAGGACTCACGTTGATCCCGCACTTCGGTCGAGCCTTCCCTGGGGTTTCTCCAGTAACATGGCAACAGCGGTGCCAAACGAAACACATCCGTGTATCGAACCCGTCAGTGGACATCATGCTGACTACAACTCGAACTCATGGGAGGCCCACATGAATCATCCCAGCATGTATGAAGCGTCAAACGATGGCACTTTCAAAGAGACGTCGCCCCCCTTGCACTCACCGCTGCCCTGGCTGCGAAGTCAATCAGAGCAACAATCCATTGGCTCCTCACAGCAACCGAATGAGATCAGTCTTTCCGTACAAGGAAAGGCGAAACAGCCTTGGTATAAACCAGATGCGATGGCGTCCGAGGTTGAGCAGACTATTCTGGAGGCGCACTCCCAAGGACCGACTAGCGATCGCGCTAGGCTCGAGCTCACCCGTAAGGCCTTTAAAGGAAGGCTGGACAAGTTCGTCAACAAAACCCGAGATCTGTTTGGGGGGGAAGATGATATTCGACATGAGCTGCGAGGAATGACTACATCGGAGCTGCATTTTACGGTTGCAGATAAATGGATACTCGCCAATAAGGACACTGAAATCAGGTCAATAGTCGACGAGAACTGCGTTGAGATCGCAGAAGACAATGGGGTGACAATTTTGCGGGCCAAAACAGGGGTTGACTATGTTCCGCAATCTTATGCCGTCCATGACCGGCCTGGGGCTCTTTCTCAAGTCATTACCCAGCCCATCCTTGTCTGTGAGAGCGATTCCGAGAACTACTGGGTCAAGCTTACTGCCGCTCGGGATCTTGCCTCGGTACAGCAGGGCTATCTACCCGTGATCAGATGCAGCCACCAATTCCCGCCTGATTTATCTGCAAGTAATCGCCCACTCTCACATTTCGACCCTTCGGACAGATGTATGCATCCAGCCGCACAGATGAGAGCGCGCCGAAGACATTTTGATGGAGAATGCTGTCCTCACAACAACATGTACAATGCCAGAAACGCAGCACAACGCCGGAAGGACAGGACCCGGAAGGACAGGAAGGGGACCACTCGTAGCAGCAGTTCGACAGGCGTTTTGAGTGATAGAGTGAAGAAACGACCGTCTGCTCGACCAAACAGGAGCACCGTTGCAGAGTCCGTCCCCCTCCCAACGCACGAATGAGACGGTGCCCGCGCTCTTGGCATGTGTATCATTTGGGGCCCGATGACCGACAACGTCAATGACCTCCGCGGTCTTCCACCATCCCATATTGGTGACCGTGATTGGAGACAGATCCTTTTTGTTGGAGAAGTGAAGCGGATGCTCCTTGCCTATATCACAATATATATGTATGATATATGTATGGAAGGTCATGCACACCTGCACTGCTTCGGAAAGAATGACCGCTGTGAGCTGTTGAGCTGCTTGTGGTGGGAGTGTTTATGGAGCAAGAGTGCTGATCGTGAAAGCTTTTTATAAGCTTCACCAACACGATTTCAGAGGACTGCAATAACAAGACTTCAAAGAGGCTGTACCGTATTGCTTCCGGCTTGTCAGAATAATGCTGCAGACGACTGGTGCATCCTTTCATCGAAGTTCAGATGGAACAATGGCTATATCCCTTCAGATATACGCCCCCAGGCGCAGATTCAACGAGAGCAAGAAGGCTCGCACGCTGCACCGCCAACACATCTAGAGGGTCCGATCTTTCTATTAGAGCACACCAGATACCGATAGTCTCCTCTTTATCGTGAGTCTCAGAATACTGCAGTCCGCTCGGTCATATCCTTCTCAGTCAAACGAGATGGACGAAAATTGCGATTACGCTGACGAGGAGTCGCTGTTTTTCAATCTAGACGGGGAAGAGGAGGTAGCGCCAGGCCGAGAAGAAGTTGCTGAATATGAAGCGCAGACCACGCAATGTGCAAGTGATCTGCCAAGCGAGTGGTAAGACCACGGGTTAGTTCTACTCTGTACACCGACAGTTACTAAGGACCTAGGTAAAGGGTATCAACACTAATGCATTAGATTGTGTGTTTGCAGGGCACCACCCAGCGGGATAGCCACTGTGGGACACAGATCGTTCCACATCAGCGCCGAGACAGCACAACATGGACGCACGGTCGGTCAATATTCGTCCCCGATCAGCCCCCAAAACGTGGGACTGCCAGGCTCAGCAGGGAGAGCATCGTGGCACTGAATATCAGTTCGCTCCTGGGCATCTTCCTGGAGGAGGGCATAGTCCCGTGTCGGATATGTACACGCAACAAACGTACGCCACGGCAGCTCAGTCGTACTATCATCTCACCCAGCAGACTCAAGTCGACCGTCAGAAGTCGACTCTGTCGGCTCAGGCGAGTCCCTATCTTCAAAATGAATTGACTCTAGCAACCGCTACCTTACATCTACCGACATCGTAACAGAGCACTTCGCCCGGCAGACATACAGTCCAGAACGAAAGGTCGCCAAGAATCTACCCTGACCACAACATTACTAGTAATCTTACAAAGACACCTGCTTATCGCCTGTTAGCCCCTGCTGCGCATTCAGATCAGGACAACTTCGCTCACAGCGGGCTCGCAACGACATCAGCAATGAACAGCAGCATCCGCCCGTACCCGAACCCCTTGGCTGCTTATGTGGACCCAAGCCTAGCGCCTATAAGCGCGAGGCGCCTGGACGGACCCATGGCTTCCGGCAGGACTTCCGGCCAACCTACGAGAGCCTGCTCCAAGGAAGACCGCTTTGGATATTCTGACACGACTAAGAGTCTGACGAGTGAGATAAAAGCTCTCTTGCAGAGCCAGGCAGAGGGACCGACCAATGATTTTGGAGATCGCTATCAGAAGACCGCTTTCATCAAAAGGAGGAAAAAGTTCCACTCCGCCGTCTCAGCGTCTTTCTATCCACAGAAGACGAATAATGAAACGCCACTTGATCTGAATGCGGCAGTAACGACGGTCAACTTATCTTCAAACAAAATGACGATCGCGTCTGAAGTCGTTTCCAGCGGGGCGGACAAGTGGCTCCTGCCAGAAGGCGTTGATTCCATTGTCGACATCACTGATCTCATTCAAGTCCAGATGAAAATGACGGGTGGGGGTGGGGTGTACCATCTCCGAGCGATGTCAACGGAGTATCAGGATGGATTAGCAGCTCAACGATCCGGCCGCACCCTCGTTCATAGCAGCGATCCCATGGTTCGTTGGACTCATGTCACTGCGGCTGACTCCCCTCAGACTATGAATCCGGGGTATGTTCCAATCTACAGATGCAGCAGGAAACATAGTCCTGTTGATATCGTCACTAACGCAAGCTCAGCAACCACAGGCGAGAGCGACATGCCAAAAGGCTGCGTTCATCCTGCTGCGCATGTTCGACCCGATCACCCATCCTGGCCTGAGTGCTGTCCACACGGATTCACAGTCAGAACCAGGAACAGAGCCAGAATGCAGAACACTCGAAGAGAGGCCGGCAGAAACAGTGCGAGAGACAGCGCGTATCAACCGGGAAATGGGCCAGAGAGACAGTCTTCACCGTAGGGTTGCCGTGGCTTGTACAACTCTGTAATCAGACTGATTTGTTCTGGAACGATGGGTCTGGCGGCCCATAGGAGTATGTGTCTCGAGTGTTCGTACTTATCGGTTGCTGCTGAGACGGAATCGATGTTCCTATTGTCTGATCATGAAAGGATTACATTGACTATCGGTGGAACAAGTTAGGAAAATCTGCATCTACATAGCATGGTCTATTGACATCCGACTTTGGAACACGCCAATACAACCATGCCTGGTAATTTGCTACGCATTTCGTGACCTGAGACCAGCCGATAGCCGTCCAGAAGATAATGAGGCAGTGAGATCGCTTCCAGTAGCACTCAATACAAACTCGGGCTCGTCGCCATCATTGCCTGCAGATAGTGGAGCTGGGGGCACTGTGCTCTTCTCGAGGTGGTCATCATCCGAGCCTGCATTGCCGTTGTCGAGGTGATTCGTACTGTTGATTTGGCACTGTGGAACAATTTTGGTTCTCAGACTTTCAGATTCTGGTATCGTTGGGGGGCCTGAGGGGGTCGAAAGCCCCTTTGGTCCCGGAGCCAAAGAGTACAACACAGTCCCGACTGTCAAGTTTGAGGAGTCAGCGCATTTCAGAGACGATCTGACGCCCATACATATCGATGCGACCGATCATGTGAATGACAGTTGACTATGATTCCTGAGACCATGAGCCCAAAGCACTTACTTAGAACCATCGCTCCACCAGCCGCTAAACCAGGCGTCATCCCGCTCCCGTAGTACCAAACGCTTATCCCCAGGCTCACAGCTTTTCTAACCGTCAACACCAAATTTACAGTCACGGCATTCACCCTCGACGTAAGCCTGTTGACTCCCCTCACACAGATGCCTTGCGTGAGTATATTGAGGAAGAGGGCGAATAACGCCGAAGGCATGACGAGGTCGCGCCACTCGATGAGATTCTTCCAGGATGACCCGGAATGATCATCATGATGCCGCGGGTCGGTCGAGGGAGATGGACTGAGGTATACGAATAGCGCTGAAGGAGATGGGACAGGCAAGGCCAGGAGGGTCGTCGAAGGAGACGATGCGAAGGACTGATAAGTCGAAGAGATAGTCGAATGAAGTGGCAAGAAGAACGGTAATGACAGAGCATGCTAAGATAGGATACCATTAGCTACATTGTCCGCACAAGGAGTGAAGAGATCATACAGCTCACTCCGTAGAATAATGCTTCTTTCCACTGTCTGCCATACAGCCTGTAAGTTTGCTCCTGCCACAAGCCGAGCAACGCTGAGAGAAATAATGCTAAAGCCAGCAGAGCTATACCTGCGAGGTATTCCTTCTCCATCATCGGATGTGCTGATGTTGATGGTACATCAGGGTCGTTAGTCATCGAAATCTCTTCAGAGGACGATGGAATGTGCCGCCGAGAGGCGCGATGGGGTGCTGACATGGTAGCAAGGACGATGCCGACGGTGATTAGCAGACCTGCTAGCTGCCGGGAGAGTATCGGTCAGCGGAGTGACCGTGGTCCTACGAGAAGGGAAGATGAGGGATGGAGACGAAGGCAGGGATGTCGTGCAACATACCATCTGGCCGATTGAGTACCGGCGCTTTCCAACGAACCGCCCCACCAGCATTGACACACAAAGACCTGATGGCAGTCAAGGATCAGATCCTGCTCAAGCGATGTTCATTGGCAGTAATGGGGATTGATACGCACCACCACTTCGAAAAATGATATGGATCGTTACAGGTATCTGATGATGATGAGAAGACACGAAAGGATATCAACAGTTGTTAGGTGTTACTGGTCAATTCGGAGCGACCCAGCTTACCTTCAGCCCGAAAGCGTAGTTGTTCACTGTTTATGCCTGCTCTTAGCTTATGACTGTCACCCCTTAAAACCCCATGGCGAGGGAGCCTGAGATGCCCATGTCACTTACTCAAACTGATAGCCAAAAACAAAACCACTTGTACGCCCCACCGCTTCAGAGGTACTTTGCGGTCTTTCAGCCTCACTGAAGGCATGTCAAACGCCCGCACCGTGCTCTTACTAGCTTTCGGGCTGGCATTACTTCCACTCGAGCCATCGTTGTCCGGCTTGACCCATTCAAGCTGCGTCGAGAGGTTGGTGATGGCCACATATACGAACTGAGCGAACGTGAGGAATGTACCTGTTATTAGGCAGAGAATGACGACAGACATTAGTCATGGCGCTTTGTGAATCGTACTGGGACGCCTCAAGCCATTGAATCTTGCTCTCAACCTACCAGACTTAGGATGATCCTTCAGTATCCCCTCTAATGCCCACACATTGCTGGTCGACGCAATCCTCTAATCAGCGTGTACCCTTTAGACCCCAACTTCGAGCCCAGAAGTCCTTAGTCCGACGAAAGAGAGCCGGATGCTCGTCGATGTGCGGACTCACGAGCAGCAGCCACCAAAGACTAGGGAAAGAATTATCACCCATTCTCCAGCTGTACTCTGCAAGAAGGCCGATACAAGGCCTGTGTCCAACATGATTGACCGGTATTTGCTGGTTCCGGTCAAATGATTCTGCTGTTGGACAAGCTACCCTTCTTGAGTCCCGTGGGTTACAGCGAACAGTGTCCGAGCTGTCTAGGCCTTTCTGCTGTATGCTCGAGAAGTACGGTATCGAGATCGATCGCTCGCTTTGTAGGCTGCGCAGGCGAAAGAAACGCAATCGGATGAGCAAAGTGTAGGTACCGACTATGTTGACATGTTGATCGTGACTGGTTCCAGTTCAGGCGCACTTTGAGCCAGTGAGATGGATCCTTTCACTCTAGCTCTTATTACTCGGTCGTTCTCTGTCTAGCGGATAGCAAACACGCACACGTCGAATCTTTCGTGTTGAAAGGCATGCGGTGGTGTTGTTGTTGTTGATCTCGCACGTGGCTTTACCGGTACCTGAGCCTGAGTACGGTGAGTCCCCTTCCGCTCTAGCTTGGCAACCAACACATTTTGCACTCACTGGTCCCGCCAAGTGAAAGTGACGGACATTGAATGACTTTTGAGACAGTGTGAAGCTTGTTAGCGGACGCTGCTTCCCTTGCAGAACCGTGCCTCCTTTCTTCGACATCGCCGCCTGGTGGTCCTGTCCCGACACCGGATTCAGGTGCATAACGCCAGATTCTTCATCATTGTTCGACAGATGGACATCGACATCTTGATGATTTCGTTATCTCACGGCTTAGTCTGTATCTGCTAGTGCAGGATATCTTTCTCTAGGAGGGTGATCGTCGTGATGGTCATCTCGGTGACCACGCACGAGACTGTCGAATACCACTCAACTACGATCAATGGGCGAACGCATACAAGAGAGGAGAAAACCAAGATTATCGTTATTGAGCCTATGACGAACGGTGGTTTCAAAACAGGATACAGAGCACCAACAGTCAACGAGGCTAGCAGTAGAGGACCGGCATCGAGCGATGAGGTCGAGCTTGCGAGGGAGGTGGAGATGGAAGATGGCAGTGTGAGGCTTGTAGCGCTTTTATGGCTGTTGTGGGCAGCATGGATCTGGTGGTCTTTTGGATGAGAGGGAGATCGGACATCGTTTCTTGACAGTGAGCTTAAATCCTCTGACCTGGGGGGTTTGGTGAAGATCGAGTGTCCATGCGTCGTTACGTGACTTTCTGGCTTCGCTTACCTCCCTCAATAGGACGTTGAGCCCGATGCCAGCTCATCAGCTCATGGATGAATCAACCGTCCACGACTTTGGCATCAAGAACGACCGAGCTAGCAGATGATCTGACTCTCTGCCCGTGTCGATATGGCAGGCCATCACATCCCACCTTCTCGACCTGCTCATCGAGATAGATCAACGAGGGCTCATCGATAATCTGGACTACAGAACTCGGCGGCTTATGTTCGAAGCTCCACAGCACTCAACTCGGATCTCTCCCTGGAAATCAGTTGCGCGGAGCGGACTGTCACCGCCGCATATAGGAACTGACGACACTAGGGACAAGTGTTGCGAACAAGCAAATGCATAAAGTTCCCCTTCGTCCTGTGCTGCTCTTTACCATATCAACTCTTTCCTACCACCTGAAAGCCCTGGGAATCGCCATCAAGTTACCCTTTGCATATCCGTTTCGCTACAACTTCTTCTCCATATCTCGACCTTCTTCCCACATCGTTCTTCCGCTGCAAGCGCAAACAGTCTTTTCGTTGCCCCACGCTCCGGCCGACCTAGCTACCACACCAGCAAAGATCCTCCCGATCGTTGAAGAGGGACTACCACCCGCACTACCAGCGACGGGGGCCGAACCAGGCGCCGACGCCGAATTTGATGCTGCCTCGACAACGCAACCTCGTCCTACCCACTCCCATAATTCGCCCTCGACCTCCTTGAACATGTCTCCATAGCCATCCTTGTCCGGCCGTATACTGCCGAGGCTGAAGAATGGCTTCCCGGTACTCGAGGGCGGATTCACCATATTCCCAGTGGAAGAAATGTATACATTCCAGTCTCCGTTCTGCGGTTGCGCTTCGCCATTCCCGTTCGGGGAAGGAGCAAGAGACGAGGAAAGGCCGACCCTCGCTGGAGGAGGTAGTCTGACCGTTAAGTCCATCAGGACGGTCCTGGGAGCAATTTGGACGAATCGACATATTCCAAATACTTTTTGCGTGTGTTCTTCCTCGTTCATACCGGGCAATGGCTTCTCGGAAATCGATACCGGCGGAGATGAAGGAGAATTCGCTAAGATTGGGTTTGAGGTCGATGCAATAGACAGAGGAACTGGAAGAGGAGACTCGAGAATGGATATGGCCGCTGTTGAAGGTACATTAGGGGAGGCGGAGGAAGAACCGCGGACGATAACTTGGCGGTTGGTTGACTTGAGAGCGGAGAGGAGGTGCGATGGAGGTGCTGTATATTGTCACGTACAGGTCAGCATACAAACAGGGATGAATAACGGTTCAGGTGGCAACGAAGAGCATTGCTCTGTCCGATCCGCCAGTATATGGCGAAGGGGATTGAGTGACAGCTGGATAGGAATCCATCCGCGAAGAGATCCCTTACTAGACTAAATACTCGATATACTCGATTGCTCGGGCGGCGTGCGGTCTGTGGAAGAAGTGATCGCCCTCCGAGAAGTATGACCATCCTACTCACTCTTGCCGGTGATAGTCACCCTCTTGCCCCCCAGATCTATGTCATATCGCTCAATGCCTGTCCACACGAACAAGCAGGGGTTGATCAGCCCGCATGATACCTCAAATTCAGGCCATTGTCAGCCTATAGCTATTTCCACATACCTGGTATATCTCTAAGAGCGCCTTGAACCGAGTTGACGCACTGCAGAATTATAACATTTATCGTCGATAATTTTCACAACATGAGCACAGGGGTCGACCGGATTGAGGAAGACATGAGGAAGACCAAAGCAAAAGCCAAGTTGTGGGCAGGAAAAAAAGACGATGCTTACGTTCTGACAGGTCATGTCGACCGCGAACTCGGTCTAGGAGGGCCACAAAGAGCATTTGGTCAGCCGTAGGGCTTGTACACTTGGCGCACGCAGCCAATCTGACATGGACGGCCGATATCTACCCAATTGGCTTACTCACCTTGAAAGCGACAGTTGCGAGTGTCATAACTGGTGATCCTCCGGTGATACGGTGATTCTGCCAATCTGATTGTATTCGATAGTATCAACGCAACAGGAGCAGTTCCAGAGAAGTGGAAACAAGACCAAGTGCCAACATATGTATCTTTTAACAGAACGATCACCTTGTACCAGCTTGTATCGAGGACCGAATTTCATGAATCAGCAACAATCCATCGCATCACCTCATCCTCTCTTTGCGCTTAGCCTTTCGGATTCACGGCCCCGACCGCCTCCACCCCGTGTTTCGGCGACATCCGCCTATGACAAGAGAACCTGTCATGTTCAGACCACGTGACTGACCTTTGGATATATGGTAACACACGTCAACTGGAACGAACGCGTCTGTCAACATTGACATTAGATCAACACTGTTCCTCTAACCTGCCCCACCTCCTCTTTTCTACCTCTTTAACAAGCTCAGAAATCGAGTTATCTATCAGTTCCATATGGCAAAGGCTTAAAAGGTGACTCATATCTTCAGCTGAAGCTGAAGCTACCAACCTAGCTCGGCTTATCTTGCCTCAGAGCATCAGCAGCAGCGGTGCTCGCCAGCGATGGCCGACGATATCGGCAGCTGGATATCTCAAGCCATCATCACTCACGACAGAGAACATGGCGCAAATCGTAATCTACCCCTCGAAGGACGATATGTTCAGCTGGTGGAAGTGAGTAGAAGGCAGTGTACTGAAAGTGACACCAATATGCCCCTTTCAGCCTTGCAACCATATTAGATGAATCTCGCGAACTGTATCATCTCTCCGCCCACAGGGACGGACATTCAGAGAGCTGACTCTTGCTGTCGCCTGGACATTGCCACCCCCCTTGTAGTTCTCGTCGTACCGAACCGCCCTCGATCCTGATGCTGAGATAAGAGGTATAGTTTCCGATAGTACGCATCATGTAAGAGTGAGATTCGACATCAAGGCTACCGACGAGTTCGAAGAGTGAGTGATGTGATGTAAAATCTGTTGATAGGACAAGAAGACAAAGGTGCCATCTGCCGGGAGAACTTTCCAGACATGGCAGTGCTCCGTATAACGGCACACGCAATGAGGTACTCGCAAGGAAAGAAATGGCGCTGCATCTGGACTTGTCCCGTTAATGTTATGAAAAGCTGAATCGATATCATCCCCTCATCCGTCTACAGACCTCAGGCTTCACTACCTTCGGAATCACTTACCTCCCATCTTCGATCTATCTTTCATCTACAATCATACGTAATACACCTGGAACCACGTATATCATCGGTCAAGAAATACAACAGCAGCCCTGGTCAACCATATCCTTCGCCCTATCCGGACCTACCGAGGGTGGTTCTAGAGGTGAAGCAATGGAAGGTTGTGGGCGGGAGCAAGGATGATCCCATCTATTTCGACAAGACGGCGGAACTGGGTAGGGGGTCAGGAAAAGGTGAAGGGAAATTACAGGAAGTTCTGAGAAAATGGTGGTTTGGCGAGTAAGTGGAATTTCTTCCATGGTCGATTTCTCCCCTCCCACTATCAGATTCCGTATGTGTCTCGGAACCGGCGCATTTGGCGGTTGGACGATGACTTTGGAGCGCACTTATAGGAGCTGTGGCTAATCAAAAGCTGATCATTATGACATCGCGCCTCCAGATCAAATTCCGATCCGTCACAGAATCAAACCAGTTCTATGGAGACACCTTCTCGAAACTCCTCTAACCCGAGACCGCTTATCTCGTCTCCTGCCAACCCAACCCAATATACTCCGGACAAAAAGACACCAATTCCTCCAGCACCACAAACTGCTACAACAAGCATCGACCTGAATTACCCCGTTGCCCAGCCTGGAGCCGGTGCAATCGATAAAGAAGGGTCAATAACAGTACTCGGTGATTTTCTCAAGCCTTATCTTCAATCCAATGGTGGCAAGAAGCGGACAATCCCCGAGTGGTTGTTCGAGACTCCAGAGGAGGTTCATAGAATGCTCGAGGATATCACTATCTTCGCTCTCGATCTCGCCGTTTCACCCGGGACTCCACGACACGATAGCGTCCGGAAAGATGCTCCCGTCGACGTGTCAGGCGATAGAAAGGGCAAAGCTCGAGCTATCATGCCACCGGGCAATGCAGAGGAGAAAAGACTGGGACCTCATGCACTTGAACGTGCCCCTCTCACTTCAACAATTCCATTCCACGACTTAGCGCAAAGTGCAGCTACGAATTCTCGTGTCCCACACGTTGCTCACCCTTCATTGCCTTCGCCGAGCAAGAATATCAGCAATCTACCTTGTCCTCCGCGTGGCTCAATTGAACTTGCCCAGGAGTCCCGAAGCCAGCACGCAGGGAGCGACGATGATGAGGACGATGACGAGGAGATCCCAATCCGTCCGGTTGGTGGTACTCGAACGCGAAGAAAAGAGATTTTTGACCCGCTCGCCATGCACAGCTCCTCGCCTGCTCCACTTGAGGATATCGATGTGGGACAGGAGGATAGCGATGAAGATCAAGCCTCGAAGCTAGTACGGACAAACTTCAGTGGGAAGTGTAAAGATCAGGATGAGATCCACAAAGATATCGAGGATGACGTGTTCGGCGCGACTCAAAGCGCCACACGAGAAGAAGATTCAGAAACAGACGAAGAAGACCTCTCGGATTACGAGCGCAATCAACGTCGAGCAAAACGAATGAAACGTATTCACGACGCGACGCAGCGGTCGATCGTCGTTACCTCGCCAGCCGTCAGCACATCGAAGCATACCTTTACGCAGGAGAAGCGACGATCTGTGTCAGTGTCAATTGGTGTTCAAACGGATATACCCATCGGCCAAGCATTTCAGCCCGCCAATCCTAATCATGGCGCGCATATCCTGGTAGACGACAGCGACCAGTCCCTTCCTCATCCATCTCAGAGTCAACATGTCTCAGATCAATCAGGATTGACAAACCGTCCTCTGTCAGCACAACTTGCGGTGAATGCTGAGACGGAGGATCAAAAATCACCTGAGCCGATTGGCCAGCCGGACACGCGCGTGCTATCCCAATCTCGAGCTTCGCCCCTTGAGATCACGGTCAATACGCAGAGCGACCGAGGAAATGAAGCGGACATATCTGGCTCGTTCGAGGAGCACCATATTCGGCGGAACGATGACCATGATAGGGTACAACAAGAGGTCGACCGTTACACCGCCGACGATGATCATTCTGTCCCATCTTCCTCGGCGAATCAGGGTCGTACGCGACCCCGTCCCTCGGTTGAAGGCGATCTTGAGAACGACGTAAGGCAGGTCAAGAAGCCGAAAATCGAACCTGCTACTCCACTCAACATCGGCCGGATCGGTCCTTCAACGTTATCTCAAGCTCAAGGTCCGAACTTGAACGCTCCTGGTTCGATAAAGTCGAGCGGTAAAAGCACGAGGAAGAGCTTCCTTCAATCCATCCGATTCTTTCGGTCGTCACCGTCTCAACCTAGCACGCCGGCCTCGCCGACTGCTCCGCTGAGCGAGTTCGCGAACAGGAGCGCTCAGCTTCGTCGACACAACAGTCGAAACAATGATGATGCAGAACATACTGTATCAGCTCTCACCACAGCGAAGGTCGACGTTCATCACGGGAATATTGATCAGGCCGAATCGAAGCAAAGCCCTGGGTTGTTTCAGAGACTGGGGAGGTGGGCAGGTGAGATGCCGCACTACGACCAGTTGAATGATGATGGCGGAGATGAGGATGAGGTTGAGGATCCTCAAATACATATTGAGGAGGAAGAAGAACTTGGTCCTGGTGAGGCAGGCAATGCCAAGAAGGAGGCGAAGTCTGAACATCAGAGTCGAAGGGAAATAGTCGGCGAAGAGATCGATATAAAGGTCAAAATCGAACGGGATTCCGAAGTAGAACCTACAGGAGGCAGAACGGTGATCCGCGACCTCGATTCGATCGATATCACCGACTCGGATCTGGACGATCTTTGTACTAATGACGAGGCAGATGTAGGGTTTGACGACGAGGGGAAGAAAGCGGTCGAAAAAGGTAGCGGCGATTTTCTAAGCGAAGCACCAGTCTTGGGGGTGTTTACGAAACTCAACATGGAGAGAAAGCATGTGGTCGAAGGGAGGCTGAACTGGATCGGTAGGATGGATGACGTTGATGAGAAGCAACATGTGGACAGACATGGTTCTGTCCCGCCGTCCCAACGCGATCTGTCTAGCTCTGACCATGGGGCGACTCCGGTTGGACTCTACACAAGCGATCGCATTCGATCTAATGGACCGAACCTCTCTGGCAGTGGTCGGCCGTCAGCGCACCCGTTGAGGACGTTAGACGATGTACGGGCGAATGATCATCACCATAGTCCGGTTAGAGAGCGACCTCAAGCACCTTCACTTTCACATACTCCCACAAAAGCTCGTCCTCCGCAATCGCCTCTCAATCCGACAGCGTCACTGGCAGGCCAATCCGCATCGCCTACATCGTCCTTGATCCAGGACTTAGGTGGCAGAGCTCGTAAGCTCGGCGGATATGAACTGGATCTCAAGGTGGCGGGTCTGAGCGAGAAGTTTGTCCAGAGGGCTTTAGAGACCGCCTTGGCTACCAGGAAGGGAAAGGGGAAGGCGAAGGCAAAGGGGCAGAAAGATCATTGAGCGGGCGGCAGAGATAGGTGTTAGCCTACGGAGAATCACACCGGGCAGAGGGGTAAGAGCTGATGAGGATTCAAACGTCACATTGTCGATTGGACGAGGCGCAAACACGACACAGGCCCTACGAACCAGGTTGGTCGAAGACGGCGAAGTGAAAGATCGAGTATGCGCGAACCAAAGGAAGCGTATCTGCCACGTTGAGTACGTATCTTCCGACTTCCAGATTCCAACAGGTATTATCAGTGGTATCTCCGTTTGTACGATGTAAGGACGCGCCAGAGGTCATACATTTCAAACGTTGGGCGCGGTTCTCCCCTTACCATTATTATTCCACAGGTATATCATTGTCGCTGCGAGTGTACTATACATCTGATGAAGAGAGACACATGCCGTCATGTTCGGCAGCAGACATCAATATTGTATATAGAGTTGTACTAAGAATTACTGTACTATCACGTCGATCGGAGCTGAAACGATCGATCTCATTCAGTCTACGATACCCTCCGATTCATACGTCGTAGAGATCATTTTCATATCACGGGACATGTCACAGTATGCCAACTCATGCCCGCTACAGTAGCGTGCATGACACCATGGCACTCTTGTCACAGCATCATAGGAAACCTGTCACGAACATCTGTATGAAGCCAGTAAGCAGGTTGTCGTCCAGGCGTACAGACAAGCAGGCAATATACATCTTTAGTTCTATATGACTTTACGGTAGATCTCCCTGAGCCCCAATCTTCATTCCACATGCGACTTGACCTTGTGCAGTGCAAAGCATGAAGCGAAGCAGACAGACAAAGATTGAGTTTGATCCTGACACAAGACCATATCCTACTTCTTGAGCCTCTCCGCTGCATACTTCTCCCAGCCCTCCTCTGCCAGTATCCCAACTTTGACCAGTACTTCCTCTTCGAGCTTCTTGGAGTATTCCTCGGTAGCTACGTTTAGAGCGGGGATAGAGGTACCCAAGATTCGGATGGCGAGGAGGGCGGCATTGGTCGAGTTGTTGATGCCTACGGTAGCGCAAGGGATACCTCGCTGCGAGTGTTCAATGTATTGGTGTCTGTCAGTATCTGTTCCTAGCATGAGGATATCTGCAAGTTCTTGGATTGATTCCCAAAAGTTTTGGCGAGTCACTAGAAGCAGAGAAGGGATACGCAGGGGAAAGAAGATGTTGAAGCGCAAACACTCACGGGCATCTGCACGATGCTGTACAGTGAGTCGACACCGTCCAGCACACTAGCCTTGACAGGCACACCAATGACCGGCAGACTGGTCTCGCTCGCTACCATACCTGGCAAGTGCGCCGCGCCTCCCGCACCAGCAATGATAGCTCTCAGTCCCCTACCCGAAGCAGCCTTGGCGTACTGGACCATCCTTTCCGGCGTTCGGTGGGCAGAGGTGATCGTCAGCTCGTATGGGATCTTGAACTGGTCGAGGATCTTGGTAGCTGGGAGCATGACCGGAAGGTCGGAGTCTGAGCCCATAATAATTCCGACAAGGGGTTTGGCGTGCGAATGAGCGGGTTCAGGAGCAGGAGGCGCGATGGGGTCGATCCATGATTTATCGGCATCGGGCTGAGCGGCCAAAATCTCCCTCAATCGCTCGTTCAGCTCGGCATCTGACTCAGCGGTCAGAGTGATATGGCCCATCTTCCTAGCCTTTCTGCTCTCGGCTTTACCGTACAAGTGGACGGCAGCACCAGGTACGGAAAGCGCGGAGTCGGCCATGTGGTGAACCGGATCCATCGACGAGCTGGATCCGAGGATGTTGATCATGGCTGCTGAGGGGACTCGGAGGGACGTGGATCCGAGGGGTAAAGACAAGATGGCTCGAAGATGGTTCTCGAATTGCGAGGTCAGGCAGGCTTCGATGGTGTGGTGGCCTGAGTTGTGAGGTCGAGGAGCGATCTCGTTGAGAAGTAGGGAGCCTGAAGGGTACTTAAATCCGTCAGCGACCGTCTGTTTCCTCCCTAAAAGAAATAATGTAGGCTTTCTGACGTCGAATTGGTAACAGTCGAAAAGCAAGCGGCTGAGTATGTGTGAATTCGACACGTTTGTACTCACCATCTTCCATCAAGAACATCTCCACACCGAAGATACCAGCCCCTTCCAGATGGCTCACAGCCTTCTCCGCCAACTCCCTCGCTCGTTGATTAACCCCTCTGTGACCCCTCAGGGGCGCCAAGCACACCCTCAAGATACTCTCCCTATGAATCGTCTCTACGGCATCGTATGAGCGTACTTCCCCCTCCTTGTTCCGTACGACCATGACAGCTACTTCCTTCACGAACGGCGCCCATCCTTCAGCGTACAGCGGTCGGTCACCCAGGAAATCGAGCGAAGCTTTGATAGCAGCAGAATCAGTCGATTGAAGAGGTGAGTTTCCCCGTCCATCGTATGCTAGCGTTTTGGCCTTCAGCATCATTGGTAAACCGAGCTTTAAAGCGACGGCTTGGACGTCCTGCTCGGAAGGGTTGACACCAAGCTCGGCGAAGGGGGCGACGGGGATTCCATTATCGGCGAGATACTTCTTTTGAGCGTATTTATCCTGAATGAGCCTGATAGTCTTGGGAGCAGGTTGCACCTCACACAATCCTTCTTTCTCCACTTGTTCCAAGACGTCGGCGTTGACGTGCTCGATCTCGACAGTCAAAACATCGCACTTGGCGGCTAACTCTCGGATATGCGATTCAGAGGTGAACGGACCGTCCGGATGAGAGTGAGGTTCGGGAGCAAGCAGAGTCTGCTTGGCAGGGGTGTATGAGCCCGAGTCGAGGATGAGGAGGGGGATACCAAGAAGCGCAGCGGGGTGCGTGAGCATACGGCCAAGTTGGCCTCCACCTACGACAACAAAGATGCGGATAGGAACAGTGCGAACAGTGTCAGCTGTCCGGCCTCCCCTTTGGCAGATGCCGCGATCATAGGAATCAAGCAGCTCACCGAGGATACCGACGGTCTTTCTGGGTGACATTTTGGTTTGATTCTTAGCCGAAGAGAGTTATGAAGAAGAAGATAGAGTGAGAAGTCAAAAATATCAACTAACTAAATCGGATGTACCGTCGTCCACTACCAACTGTTGGCTGCGTTAAGATGCAGATAGCGTTGTTATCAAGGAAAAAAGTTATTAGTAACTCGCTTCAGGCACGAAATGAAGAAGAAGCGTTTCTGATCAAGCCCCTGATTAGAAGCGGATAGTAATTGGGTTAGGGTTGTCTCCGTAGGTCCATTACAATTGCTCCCTAATCAACTCGATCGCAATACCGGCTATGAGCATGCTGTGGCCCGGTCCGAACCATGCCTCGCCATGGCCAAGAACGAGTCCAACATCTCCAGATGGCAGATGGCGGTAAGCTCATCCGTGACCCATTCATCTTCTCAACACCTTTGAGAAATTAGCCACCACTGAGCTGTCGGTCTAGCGCAACGCTGTACTCTCCGTTCACAAGATCCTCCACCATGGCAGGGGACAAAGGAAAATCCCGTTCGGGATCCGAGCTGAGCTCAGTACGGACCCCTCTCCCTCTGGACAAGCTCGTACCGTATCTCGAGGCGAATATACCAGTGTTCAGAGGACCAGTGGAGGTCAAGCAGTTCAAGGTGAGCTATCTGTCACGCCCGAGACATAGGCGCAATAGTTGACTCCGCCGATGATCTCTCTTTATATGTAGTTTGGTCAAGTGAGTCACCCTCTTCGCATATGGTCTTCGTATGCCCGTGGTCGCGGCAGCTAAGCAGTGTCCCTCCCGCCTAGTCCAACCCTACATACCTACTGACTCCCTCGGCACCGAATCGAAGCTATGTCCTACGTCGAGCCCCTTCTGGCGCTCTACTCTCGCCCACAGCACATAGAGTAGATAGGGAGTACCTCATTCTCGCCGCTCTTAACAAGTATAACGAGGGCGTATCGATCGAGTACCGAGTTCCGGTTCCTCGCGTGTACTGCCTGTGTGAAGACAAGGGTATAGCTGGAGCTGCGTTCTATGTGATGGAGTATGTAAAAGGTCGGATATTCACGGATGTGAGGCTGCAAGAGCTAGGCAAGGAAGAGCGGTGGGCTTGGTGAGTGCTGTCAAGTTACTACTCCAGCATCTTCATGCGGTTCACTCTTTTCGTCTAAGTAGATCGAAGCTGACCGTACGTCCTGGTCTAATATCTAATCAGCTGGAAGTCCGCAATACAAACGCTCACCAGACTCTCGAATATCCCTTTGTCTTCGCTGCGGTTACCTCCGACATTCGCACCCTTACCATCCGAGAAGCCGTACTTCCCGAGACAAGTCACTTCTCTCCTCAGAGTGTCAGCTGCTCAAAGCGCAACTCAAGACAAGAAGACTGGTGAGACTGTTGGTGAGATATGGGGTACGAAGGAGATGAAAGGGTGGTTTGGGGATGGCGCAAGGGTTCTGGCGGATATAGAGAGAAAAGAGGGGAGGGGGAGTGTCGTTCATGGTGATTATAAGCTTGATAACCTGGTCAGTGGAACGGGTCCTCCCCGTCGAACAAACTTCATCCCCCTCTCTATGAGTCGAGCTTCTAGCTGTCCTGTCAAGCTGATGTGTTGTGAGCTTCATGGTGTCGTGACTCTCCTGTTTGCGCGCACAATAGATATTCCACCCGACCGAACCTAGGGTGATAGGTATCCTAGACTGGGAGCTCTGTACTCTTGGCTCACCACTGGCGGATCTCGGCAATCTCCTCCTACCATTCTCCTTCAAACCGATCTCCCCCGCTCAACGACAAGCAATGAGGTCTTCATTATCATCCTCCCCATCGGGCCCTGGCGGAAGTGGTACTAACAGTCAAGAAGGGGACGATCTGACGCTTTTGCTTGGTCTGAAGGGCCTGAGCAGCGAGCAAAGTGGGCTGCCGCAGCGGGAGGAGTTGGAGAAATGGTGGGTGGAGGGAATGAATGAGGGTCTGGCATATCATCGGGACAAGACGAAGGATGAAGCGCAAGTGCAGCGAGATTGGCTTTGGCCGATACAGGGTATGGAGTGAGTTGAGTGCGCACATCGCAGGTTATCCGTTACCCTTGATGGTGCAGACATCTTCACCCAGTATCGCTGACGCTCTTACGCTTTATGATTAGCTGGGTACGCTCCTGGATCCTCTTCAGACTCGCCATCATTGCACAAGGTATAGCAGCTAGAGCGGCGCTAGGTCAAGCGAGTTCAGCAGACGCTAGAGCGGACAGTAGGCCAGTCTTTGATTTCTTCGGGAAAATGGCTTGGGAGGTGAAGCTCGAGGCTGAGAAAGACAAGGAGGGTAGGGCGAAGCTGTAGGCAGTCGAATTACATACTCTTTGCTCAAGACCGGATGGTGTACCTGAGTCCTTGAGCGTCTTGAGGCTGAACTCTTTCTAGCGGACTACTCAGGCATTTGGTAATCGATATCATCTATATGCATGACTGATCTGTATTGCACGTCATTGCTTGTCATGACAAGCCGTTGTTCTAAGACTATGTTCCTGTCTGCAGATGATATGAAAGCATCCTCGATCCCGCTCAAATCAACAGGGATCTGCTCACAATGTCCCCTCCATAAGTGACAGTGGGATTTCCACTCGACAATGTAACGCTTCTTCAGGAAGGTCTAATGTCTAAGCGAGTCTCTCGTTGACAGACGACCGAGAAGGAACACTCTCCATGGCCCCTTGATTCTCGACACAGATCGCGCATGCCTAGAGCGTGGTGATGGGGGACACCATAGAGACTAGTCAGCTTGATAGTTCCCTTGGCTCGGTTGGCAACTGGCGATATGATAGTTGGTAGTGCATGATGCAGACCGAGACTATTATGGATTGGATGACTGGGGTATGGCAGGTACAGGGTATGGTTCCGTCATAATGGTGATCTCAAGGTGCGGGTGTCCGTTATGAAACATGAAGCTGAAGACAGGCAGCTCACCGTCAAACACGTCTTCAATATTGATTCCAAATCACCAGTCCCCGCCTCCTGCCTCTCCATCAACCCAGCAATAAAGTACCCCGCGAAACAATCGCCAGCTCCCGTCGTATCTTTGAGCGGGTTCACCAACTTCCCGGCAGGGAGGTATCCCACTTGTTCCGTGCCATTGGGTGACGCTGATGCTGAGGCCGATATTGATTCTGATTCTAGTATTGGGTCGAAATACAGGATACCCTTTGATCCGAGAGTGCAGATGACGCCGACGTATGGGCTGAAGAATGAGTTCCGATGTAGAGCCAGTATCCCCTTCTTAGCATCTTCAATCAAAGTCGACGAGTTCTCATCGAGCGCACCAACAACATCTTTCTCATCCGAGTTTGGAACGTTACCATCTTCGGCACTGCTGCACTGGGACGATGATGCTGATGGCGATGAAAAAGCCAGGAGCAAGTCGCCTAATTCACCCTCATTGACGATAAGCCACGAGAGGTCTTTCCATGGGAAGTGACGCAGTTGGTCCGGAGTGAGCATCGGAGAAGGGTTGAAGACTGACGTGACTGAGCCGCTCGAGCCAGCCGAAGTGAGGTAGGAGAGTGTCGAGGAGAGGGGGATCTCGTTCTGGAGTAAGAGATGAGTGATGCCGTCCAGGTTTGGAGGGAGACTGTGAGTCGACGAAGATGATGGGAGATGGTAGTTCGCTCCGGCGTGCAGGACTAATGTACAGTCAGCGACATGGACCCAGAAACATTGCAAACCAGTAAGTTTCTGAAGTTCGGTGCTCGATTAAAACCGCTGTTCCAGGTCGACTCACCAATCGAGTTCTCGCCGTCTGCTGCGCTTTGTATGATAGCTCGTCCCGTGAGCTAAGGGCGAACCCATGCTCGATCAGTATTATATTGTCCCCGCGGTGGAGAGAAGGCATTGACGAAGCTCCCTACGATAGCTTACACCCCTGCCGAGAGACCAAGGTCGCCAGGGCCCAGTGAGGATGTGCTCACCTCGTCTTCGAGCACTTGCACCCTCCCCACATCTACCCCACCCTTCTCCAACATCTCCTTCACCCAAACCCCATCACTACCTACACACCCATCCAACACTACCTGTCTTCCAGCTCTGGCTACCGCGAAAGCCTGATTCGCGCCCTTACCGCCGGCCCGCTTGGTCAGAGAGGTCGAAGAGATGGTCTCGCCTGGCCTGACGATGTGCGGAAGGTGGAAGAACTCGTCGATGTCTGTGAGGGAGCGATGGGGGAATTGTATGTGTCAACATCTTACACCACGTGTGTTCAATAATGTGGGTGCGGGCTCGGGCGTGAACCAGCTCGCTGGTAGCGCACTGATTCGGCTATAAAAGGTGGGAGAACGGTGAGGGGTGGATGCATGTTTGATCGAGGTGTATGAGCGGGCATGTGCGTACGAAGCCACGCTGACGTACTGATAGAGCCTCGGACCAGACACTTAGGCTCAGCGGAAGACGTGGACGACATTGCTAAAGCTATAGGAACCTTGGGCTTCACGAGATCGGTCGCAGAATTGCAACAGTTTGAGCCAATTGTAAGCGAGTGATGAGGGGTAAGTTGGCGGCCCTCGAACTAGCGGAGAACTAGCAATATCCCTCGGAAACAAGCGATATCTATGTGTGCTTTCTATCTAGTCGGCTCGAGTCACAAAGGCTCAAGTGTAAAGTGATGGTAGGTGGGGAAGCAACAGAAAGAAACAGCAAGCAAGAGGCGGTAAAGTATCAAAGGAGCAGAAATAGTCAGTACTTGGACAGGTTTCGGGATGCAGAGCGTAAGTTACTCGGCCCAAGCCGAACCGAACCTTGTCGGCAACCTCCTCCAAGCCCTCTCCCTTCTTACCGGTTGTTGCGACCTGTTGCAATCGAAGGAGAATACTTCGCATATGACTGACGTTGAGAACATGACTGCATGCCCTTTCCTGTGTGCAGCCTGTGAGATCCTGTATGTAATCGTACGGTGTTTTATAACCTCTACTGCGCAGCGTCTACCAGCGCGCCTTAGACCCGTACGCCACAACGACCCTTGCTATATCAGATTTTCTTTTCCACCGTCGACCCTCCTATCCTGACTTTCACCTTGATACAAATCCGGGTCCGCAGCTGTCCGTTCTGATGAGTTACTATAGCTAGAAGGCAGATCCCCATCAATCCTCCTCCGGCTACTCTCTTTCTCGTCCGCGCCGGGAACAGACAGACGTCGAGGTGCAGTGACTGATCCAATTTGTTCCGTCAGACCACCTTCGCCTGCGCCACCTGCTTCGAGATCCGGCTCCACACGGGCATCGAGACCGGCATCGGCATCTTCAGAGGGGCTTTGTCCGTCTTCGAGAGCTCGAGCGGCGTCTCCTCGGGCCCTGTTGAGACTGTACGATCGGGTTGGGAGGGTAATCTACAAGAATTTCATAGATCGGCTGTCAGCGCTCGCTGTGAAAGCGAAAAGTCATTCCGAGATCGCGCCAACAGGTCCCTTCTTCGCAAATAGTCGTAGTGGGCATACGATGCGATACAGATCATACGCTGGACATGGATGCCAAGTACATCCCACTTACCACCAAAGCCAGCAAGAAGAAGCCGCAAGCGACAATCCAGCAGATCCTGAAACTATCCGCAAAAGCGACCATCACCGCATCTTTGATGGTGCCTTCCGGGAGTTCGTGCAGCTTTTTGTAATCTGACGCTGATTCGGGAACGCTGAACAGCGTACCGTACCCCTCTAGTGACGTAAATCGGGATCGAAGGCCGGTATTCAGAATGGCCGAGAAGATGGGCAGACCTGTCCACCGTGATTCACGAGAAGGGTGATCAGCTGAGTGCAGTGAGAATGTGCTTTGAGAGGTATGGCTAGACTCCAGAATGATGAAATTCCTAATGCTGACCATGCGCAAGAAGCGTCGAGCACTCACCCATACTTCCACCCATCGTTCGGGTCAACGACCAAGCACTTGTTGAAGCCGCCATATCCTTCAGTGGCATCGCACTCTGAATGACCAGCATTGGCGTCGACAGACTGAGACCACAGCCTATACCTGCGAGCGCTAACAGCCCTTCGAGAGTCGCAAGAGAGACGTCCGAGGTGAAGAACCTGTAGAAGAGGCCGAATCCCAGCGCCGCGATCGAATAGCCGACCCATGGCACGGGTCGGACGATACGCAGCTTGGAATTGACAAGACCAGCTGCAGAGTACAAAAAAGAAAGAACGGGCAACATCGTGATCAGCGCGGTATCGGTGCAAAATTAGTCGTCTGAGAAGGCCTGCTCACCAACAACAGTCATCCATGCGACAAGGCACGCAAAAGGCAGTAAATGCACACCGGAATCGAGCGGAGTATCGCCGAGAAGCTATTATCACACAAGCAGGATTGTGGAATCAGTCGCTGAGGTTATAGGTCTAATTCGGTGAATAACTTACACCTTGAAGCATTTCCGGCAACAGATAATTGAAAGACAGGAAGGCAGCGGCGTGCAGCGTCGATCCGAGGAGGAAAAAAGCCGTCGTTCGGTTCTTGAATAGTCTCTGCGGGACATAAATTGTACCATCAGCATTTGACCCTAATTCGACTGGGTACTACTTGGCTCAGATTGGTAACAGACACGCATTCCCGTCTGCTGCGATTGCTCGCTGAACGGAGAAGCACTGGGCGAGATACTCACAGCGGGAATGATGGCGTTTCGCTTGGTAGTCAAAAAGTTTGCCACGGCCAACAAAAACGTCGCTGCACCGCCAATGATAACACCGTACGAAGCAGGCTGTCCAAATCCGTAGTCTGCGGCATGCGAGAACCCGATGATAATCATCGCGGAGGAAGCCATGATCAATGCCCTAAAACCGAAATGACGGGATGAAATTGATCCAGTCAACACTTGTAGTCCAGGCGGTAGTAGATTCGTCAGGAAACAAAAAGTGCGCTTACAAGCCAAGGAAATCGAAAGTTCGTCGTAGTTCGGCGAACGTCAATTTGCGCCGCGGGTTCATGTGCAATGTGAACACAAGAAAGATGAATGCAACTCCGCAAGTGGGAAGGTTGATATCTGCCACAGGGTACAGGCCAATAGTTAGCTGGTTCGCGGACTACGTTATGAGCCAGAAACAAGGGCAGAACATGACTACCCACAGAAACACCATCTCCTATAGCATGAGACTAGTTTCAGCAAATCTACCTAGACGATAACCGAATCATTGGCTTTGATGTACTTACCAGGTAGCGTGCTCAGTCAAAAGTCCACCTAAAACCGGACCCAATACAGCAGCAATTCCCCATACTGATCCAAGCAGACCTTGATATGTGCCTCGTTTGTGAAGAGGGACAATGTCGGCTACGCGCAGTGCCAGATGGCAGGGTGAGCTCGTCCCATACAACCATGGTCATTTTGGCTACTTCTAGACTTACAGACAACGATGGAGCTGAACAGCGCAACACCAGGATCAGCAACATAGGTCATGCGGGTCTGGAGGCTATCAACTCACGTCAATCCGATGATGGAGCCGCCACCTAACCCTTGAAATGCTCGAGCGATGATCAACCTATTCGTATGCAGCAAACGTCAGTCCTATGATAACGCACTAATATAGCTTTCTAGAACAGTGGGCTTAGATTTGGTACGTGCTGAATCTCACTCACCATGATGACGATTTGGCAGCACCGCACAGAGCAGAAAAGACCGTGAAGATGATAATGGCGGCATACAACATCGGTTTTCGACCGACGATGTCTGAGACCCTTCCGTTGATTGGCGTTTGCAAGGTGGATGCTAGCAGATATGACTGTGACAAAAGACATGACTCGCAGAGTAAGTACATACCCATGCGTAGTTCGCATAGCCGATATGCGTCGACTCACTGTTCCTACCCAAGAGTATTGGGACGGCGTGCTGTGTAGGTCCTCGACAATGGTTGGCAAGGCAGTCGCCACGATCTGATAGGGTCAGACATACGTTGATGAGTCCACGCATCTGCCGAAGTCCGCAGGTATTGTACGCGAGTCGGCGAAAACACTTACTGTCTGGTCCAGAGCAGCTAAGAAAAGCACCAGACCGATACTGCGGGACGTAAATCCAAGTCAGAATTGCCTTCATCTCCGCTGGTGCACCCCATGGGCAGGACACAGGACGACAGGAAAGGTATCATTCGTACTCACGCAGGCATGACCAGAGCAAGGTTGTTCTCCGGAATATCCGGCACATCTGCGTGATATGATCAATTGCCATCAGCGACTGGGCAGTTCATAGAGGAACATTAGCGGCGTGACTGACCAGCATCACCTTCCGTCAATCCCCTGCCCCTCTTCTTCTCTTTTTCGGCCACTCCGAATCTAGCTGGTGACTGCCTTTGAGATTGTGGCTGCGATTGCAGCTGTGATTGTCCACTCTTCTCGCTTCCTCTGCGACCTCGCTCGTCATCTGTTATCGCAGGCGGGGGATACAGGCCTTTTTCGTTATCGGGCTCTCCTGCAGCAGACACGCGACGATCGTCCCCGGATGAAGCAGGTTCATCGCCGAATGGGCTCCGAGTTACGCTCATCTTGTCCCAGGAACCTTCCAGCCTCGTTTAGTTCTCCAGTGTCTTCTTTGATAGTGGCGTCTATCGGTGACCCTTGCGCTTACCGCCCAAGGACGAAGAGGGAGGGATATATTACGGGTTGTTGATGATTCAAATGTATCTTTCAGAAGATTTTACCGAACAAGTGTCCGAAAGGTATTCGTCGCCTCCAAGATGTATGCGCGGGGCGGTCGATCTCGACGACTCTATCGCTCAACCAAAGTCCGTTCTCGAAATTTTCAAGGTATTCGATGGAATAGAAGAGACGATTGATCCGAGCGTAAGTCGAGGCGAGGTATTACAATAACAGTCGTCGAGAGAATCACTGGTCGTGCGCGAACAAGCGAGTGACTAGTATTACGATCGCTGATTGTCTAGCGAGCTGACGTGCGAATACCCAGGTGGAACGACAAATCTGTATTTTAACGATGTTCAAGATGTATGTGTGACCAAGCGACAAGTATGACAAACAAGAGAGTCAAACGGCACAAACAGAGGCACTCATAAGCAGGCCAACAACATCAACTGTAAGTAACAAAAAAGAACGAAAGAAAGTCAAACGTTATGCGGTCAAGAGGAAACGTACTGTCGATCTGACATGACTCATCGAACGAGAGCGAGAGGGCAAAACTTGGTTATCACCAAAATCGCATTGCTGGTTCGATCGCGCGTGATCATCTCATCCCATTTCTTCGGATCTCGTCCGAATCAATAATGCTTACTGTGCAGGAATAACCTACCGCAGATTCCACCACAGCACCATCATGCATGCGTGCCGTATAGATGAGTGACCTGCCTGGCTACCCGCGTAGTACAAGCATCATTGCCGTCTGGCTCCGCCGACGCTCTTGACCAAACCCATCATCCCACAGATCAAACCTGTTTAAGCGCAATAAGCGCATGGTGAAATCGCCATCTCAATCGCAATCAAAAACGACTCGGATTTGCCCGAACGGCACATCAAGCCGAGATCATCGGGACCCTGGGCAAAAATTAGCGTGGGCAACCCACGTGGGAGGAGCGGTCAGATCGAAGCTAAGTCACGTGGTTGAGCCGGTTACAGCATATCTGCAAGGGCATCATCATATCCGCGTCAGAGAAGAAATTATCGTGCAGTGACCAAACTATCCCGTATCTCGTCTGACTTGATAACGGTAAATCAGAGATACCGATTGATAGCTGAGATCCAGTAATCACGAGCTTGACCATTCTCTCGACAACAATTCGTCTAAGCTTGCTGAGTGTCGCCCTTGATCAAAAAAATCCCAGCTGTTTCAGTGACGCCCCACCAGAGCTGAATTCCTGAAACCCGCGCTACGCTATGTCCTCCCCGAATCCGGTATCCACCTGCCTCCCGGCCTCAGGCAGCAACATCAACAAGGCTCAGCTGCCCGAGAACGCCCTCGTACTCGCCCCTACGCGCCAGCTTCAGTCGCTGTTGACTATCATCCGAGATGAGAAGACTCAGAGGTGAGTATCCCTCTACCTTGGCCCAGAGGCCGACTAGATATCGCTTCCCCGAGATCATCGGAGCTGCCGAAGAGAGAGGGACGAGTGCTGATGGACTCGTTGGTCGGTTCCACAGAGGTGACTTCGTATTGTAGGTGATATTCAAGCAACACATCACGTCGTCCCACGTCAGGGAACTGAAAGAGACTATGCAGTACTTCGGACAGGATCATCAGGCTTCTGGTGGAAGAAGGTGGGTGGTCGTACAATCCCCCTTCATATTCCCTCGTGTGAGCGGTGAAAGACCATGTCGGGCGGTATGAGCCAGAACTGACCGGCGGTACGATCGAGGCAGGTCTCAACCACCTCCCCGTGATCGACAAGAAAGTTATCACTCCCACAGGCAAGGAGTACGACGGTGTTGCGTTTCAGGGAAGGATATGTGGTGTGTCGATTATGCGAGGTGAGCTATCCCTTCCTTTGTTGATGCAGCTACAAGGGACGTGTTGACTGACATACTGGACGTATGCAGCGGGAGAGGTGAGATTCTTCGTCGTTGCAACAGAGAATTCTCGAGTGTATGCTTGGTCGGTCACTGAAAGATTCCGATCGTCTGTTTGCAGGCGATGGAAGCTGGTCTTCGAGATTGTTGTCGATCAGGTGAGTGTGGCATCTTGGGCTTATCTCACTTGACCAGCTTCAATTACCGGGCTGAACAACGATCTTTCTTGCTCTGTCTGCTTATCAGTCCGAATCGGCAAGGTCAGTCAGCCTTACCACCCATGCACGCTGAGCGCCATGGATAGCGGCATGCCATGACATATGACGCATCAACTTGGCGCGAAAAGTAAATAGGGCGGGGATCAGCCTACGGTGACGTGGGGATCTCAGAAAGTATAGGACGGGCGCTGACCGGCCGTTCGGGTACTCACTCTCAATCTTACAAATATGTAACCTCAGATCCTCATCCAACGAGTACGTCTTTTCTTTTTGATACGTTTCTCTTATCTCGCTTTTGTTCTTATACATTGATCGATTCTAATCATGTGTATTACCATGTGCATAGGACGAAGAGACTGCCCAGCCCAAACTTTTCGTGAGTGACCATTTCTTTCGGTTCGCCTGCCTGTACTCGACGGGATACTGATATCGTCTTGTAGTACGCCAAGCTCCCGGATGACATCGCTCAGCGATTTGTATTGCTCCTCGACCCCATGTTAGGTGAGCGAACATCTACCTCCTGGACTGCTGTGACCACCGCTGACCAATTGCATACCGTAGCCACTGGTGGATCATGCATCAAGGCTATCGAGGTCCTCCTTGATCACGGTGTACAAGAGGAGAAGATCCTCTTCCTCAACTTGGTACGTCCGCCGTTTCCGGACGTCCAGCCACTATCCGACTTTGCTAACATCTGCTTCAGATTGCCTCTCCTGAGGGTATCAACAAGGTCTGCACCAGGTTCCCCAAGCTAAGAATCGTGAGTCAGCTTCCTGGCGACGGACCATCGTCTCCGCAAGCTGATAGATTGCGTATGTTAGATCACTGCTTGGGTCGACGAAGGTCTTGACAGCAACTCATACATTGTACCTGGCTTGGGTGACTTCGGAGACAGGTGAGTGATCTGATGGAGTACGAGCAGGCTCCGCCAAGCCTCACTGACACGCGCTCCCGTCACATCTTTCAGGTACTTCCTGTGATCCTGTGGATACCTTGTACCCCCGAGAGGTGGGCAGGGTCTCATTCAAGCTTGTCTATTCTGTTACGACCCATCGTTATGCATTGCATGATATCAAAAGTAGTGAATCGAGGGATAGATGGGTCACGTGCCACTGTAGAGCCGCGGCAAGTAGAGAGTCGAGCGCGTTTAGGTCAGGGAGAAGCGCCACAGATGAGACCGGTTAATAACACCGATCAAATACCCGGTTATAGGAATTCCTCTCTTCCACATTTTTTTTTTCACTGTTATTTTAATTATTTTCCCCTTTCCTCCACCACTCTCCACTGGGCGGTGTGTTTTGCTTTGCAAACCTTTGAGCGCCCGCTTGTCATGTCTGATTATCGCCGCTCTCTCTTTGCTCTTCCCTTCTCTTTTCCTCTTTTCTCCAACTAATACAATCCAAACCAGTGAGTGCTCTACATACCCATATCGACCTCGCTTCCCCTTCATTCATGTTCCCTTCCATCGTCACCCGTCAATTCGCTAGACGTGCCGCTTCGCAATCTTTCAACAATAACACCACCAATCGTATCACCCGCAAACCGAGCTTTGGACTAACCTCTTCCTATCGTCAACCCAAATCAGCTCTCACCGAAACCTCTCCCTCCAACAACATCAAACCCGAAAGAACATCAACATCAGCAAAAATGTACGGTGCTCCCGCTCGATCTTCTTCCTGCTTCAAGTGTGGCCAGCGTGCGTATCTGTAGTGGGTGTTTCTTTGGGCGTGCGTGTATGTGTTGCGTGTGTGTGCGTGTGTGTGCGTGCGTGCGCGACGTGAGTGTGCAGAGTGAGTGTGAGTGTCGGCAGGTGCAGTTGTGTTTGTCGTGGTACGGTGTGGTGTGGTCGCTGTGTGCGGGGGAGCGAGCGTGAAGCGAAAGCCGAAGCGTTATTGTAGTATCCCTCGTACATAGCTACAACAAAGAATCTTCGGACCCACCATCGATGTATGGTGTTGATGCCATTATCTTCTGTTGTATCACTTTCCATGCGCCTGTCTGGTCAGTATCTTCTGCTCTGCTACATATATCAAAGCTGTCTAGCAGACTTTTGCGATCCTGCTTGCCTCTTCCGGTCGGCTTGATACCGCACACTTCCTTCTGTTACTCGCTCGAATCGGTTTTCCGAAATCGACATGGCGCAATCGATCTTGCCGCTGCACCTGCACCTGCACCTGCCCTCACCGCTCTGTTGCACTGTGCAGCACATTCTGCTGCCATGCACTCTGCACACACTGATCTACTGACATGAGCGTCTTGCGCACCTTGCTCGCACAAAGCACAAAGCACAAAGCACACACATACACGCCCGGTGAAATTTCTCGCAACGAGAAAGAGAGATCTACGTGCTTACTTTTTCGTGTGTTTTCGTGTCAACAGAGGGCCACGTTGCCGCTGCCTGCCCCGCTCAGGCTCCCACCTGTTACAACTGTGGACGTGAATATCGTTTCCCGATTTGGTGCGGTTGTGTCGTTGTTGAAAAGAGTGACTAACCTTGGTCTGTGTTGGTGTTTGTGTCTTCTATTCTTGCCTGCTACTGTAGAGGCCGGTCACCTTTCCCGAGACGTAAGTTTCCGTCAGACCGTCTGGCAGCCTGCATGCCATCTCCCCTACATTCCCTACACTCTCTATACCACGTTTCCCATCGCATCGCATCGATTTCTCCAATATTTCGACGACATTGTGCTGACTCCGTGGCACCTGCCGTCGTCAACACCCCAAATAGTGCCCCCAGCCTAAGAACAAGGCCTGCTACACCTGCGGCCAGGAGGGCCACATCTCCTCCGCTTGCCCCTCCGGCCCCGCTGCTGGTGGTTTCGGCGGTGCCGCCGGTGCCGGTGCTGCCGGTGGCGAGTGCTACCGATGTGGCAAGCCCGGCCACATTGTGAGTATGCGTTCGGGCTACCTTACCTTTCCACGTCTGTCCCTCTCGCCCACTCTGCCCGATCGCGAGACCAACGCCGCTGGAAGGCATGCTGTGCGGCATCTCTCCTGGGTCATCCGCTGATGTATCATGTCGTACCATCGCGTAGGCCCGTATGTGCCCTGAGTCCGGCGCCCAGGGTTTCCAGGGCCAGGGTGGCTACGGTGGTGGTTACGCCAACTTCGGCGGCAAGAGCTGCTACGTGAGTATCCAATTCTGCAGTCTTCTCGGATATGGTCCGAGTGATGAAACATCGTGCTGATATCTCCGCGTTGTATGATGTTGCCGTGACGATGGTATACAGACCTGCGGTGGTGTAGGCCACATCTCCCGAGAGTGCCCTTCAGGCGGCAACAACCGACAGTTCGGCGGTCGACAGGGCGGTTTCGGCGGTGTCAAGAAGTGCTACGTGAGTGGATACATCGACTTGACTTGAAGACTGGGAGCATTTCGCTGATGGTTCTTCCGGCGTTTCCACTCGAATGCGTACACAGAACTGTGGCCAGGAGGGACACATCTCCAGGGAGTGCCCCCAGGAGCAGGGCCGAACCGTGAGTGTGAAGGCTATTCCCCTACCATTCAGCTATCTTCCTCCGTCGACTGCTCTCCCAAAGCATATATGTACGTTGTACATCGTACTGATCGTTCCCGTTGTTTGCGCGTGTACCACAGTGCTACTCATGCGGTCAGGCCGGCCACATTGCCTCAGCCTGTCCCGGCGCTAACGGCGACGCCGCTGCTGCCCCCGCCCCTGCTGCTGACGAGCCCGCCCAGGCCTAAGCAGCTCCAGCTTCAGCTGGATTGCGCAGCGTAGTGTAGCGAAGTGAACGCGGAGCGTGCAGAGAGTCGTTGTGGTTGTGGTCGTGGTGAGATAAGATGAGATGAGATGAAGTAGCGTAGCGTAGCGTAGCGTGACGTGAGCGTCAACGGAGTCGAGTCGATCTGAAGTCCAACTTAGTCCCCAAAAAAGCGCCATCCTCGCAGCGCATCACAAATTCTCGTTCTCGCATGATCCGGATTCTATTCGTATACTATACTGTATATACTATACTATTTCTCGTCTATCTCGTCTTTGCCGATTTCTTTCTCTACCTATTGATCGGCGTATGTCATACACTGTGCATTGATCTCCAGATACGCCTGTCCGAAGAGGAAGACTATCCATGCGTGTGCGTACGTCCGTGAGTGGATGTGCGTGCCGGACTGTAGAACGAGTTCTGCACGTATAGTATAAGTTCCACGTAGATGACTTAGCGTAAAAGCGTAAACATCCTGCTGTACTCGTACATTGCGGCTCAGAGAGGTAACATACTCATAGAACTCGCACATTCATACGCATATATTAAGTACATGAGGTATAAACAGATGCTGGGTATATATACAATCACTTCTTGGATGGGACCAAACACCTGCGACTAGCTGTGAATGCTCCTCGATGAGAAGGCGGAATATCAGACAATGGTCTGCTCCAGACTCCGACCCTGGACTCGCTGTAGGGCATCCTCCCATCGCGTTAACATGAACGCTTCACGCCCTATACCCGCTGCGCCAGCATCAACGTGGGCGTGGTCATGCACATGCTCATGATGACCATGACCGCTCTCCGCTTCCGTCTTCTTCTCGAGATATTGCTGTACTTCCCTCAACTTGGTCTCGACGAGATTGATCCACTCGTTCACCCTCACGGATTGACCATCGCCAATGACAGCGTCACCCTTCTCGGTATATTTCGCGACATCATCCAGTTGATGTTGCTGTTTCCTTATTCTGGTCGACGTGAACCATAACAAAGAAAGTACCTCTGTCCACCAAGTCGGGTAGAAAGAAGCCAACAGCTTTTCCGGCTCGAGGACGAACGGCGAGTCGTCCGGATCTTCATCGGAGGGCAGCGCGAATAGTACTGGTCCTAGCTCTTCAAGCAGTATCGGAACCTGTAAGTTCTGCTTCATCGAGTATCATCAGCTTCCACACAACAGTCGCAGGACTGTCCGCCATGGTCTTGTTAGCAAACTCACCGGTTCTGAATTGTTGCGGGGTGACAGCTGTTCTCTGACGAGGGAGAGAGATTGAAGCCTAATGTTCTCGAACGGGTTGGCTGGCTCGAGCAACTGCATCCATCCACTCATCAGATCAGCTTCAACCTCATCGTAACGTTTTAGGGTGTAAGAAGCAGAGAAAGAACCTACCTGCCGGAAGAGCTCGATCCTATCCGTTGCAGACGACTGTAGTCCCACTATAGCTCCAATGAGCTTGAACAACGCTAAACGCGTTGTCGGAGATGGATGCTGGGCGGTCAACGGCACCAGAAGCTGCTCGATGAGGATACCGATCACATCATTCAGCGTTACCAGCCGAGGAACAACATGTCCCGCCTTAAACAGCTCACCTCTATTAGCATCGAAGCGTTATCGTAGTCCAATGTCAGGCCCTTGTGACCAGCACCCTGCTCCTGGCCCGATCGATGAACAAGTGCCCATGTCCATGTGACGCCCGCGTCGACGCTTGATCCACTCAGCGCGGCACACAATATGGGCATGCTGTCATCCAGCAGGCTGACCGGTAGAGGTGAAGGTAGGAACTCTGAGAGGTTGTCGGGGTTGCTAGGCAGAGTGGATGAAAGGAGGTTGAGAGAGGCCAGGGAAGCGTAGATGGAAAGACTGGTCGGGTCAATGATCCGTTTGAGGAGGTCGGTGGAGCTGAAGTTCAGCGAGGAGGCTGTAGCCTACGAGTCGAGATCGGTCAGCGTATCTACACGTCGCCTCATATCCCCCACTCTTGGAACTGGAGAAAGGGATCTCACAAAGCTGGTTGCTCGTGAGAGAGGAGGAATAAGCCAGAAACATATCACTCACCATCGCTTTCTCAAGGATGTCGGCTCCTTCAACCCATTTATCGAGATCACCTCCATCTGTCCCATTCGAGGAAGGCAAATTCTGGAACCTGGGGAACGCTGACAAAAACCAGCGGTCGATCAACCTACCATCGACCTTATGGCCCAGAAGAGTAACCGCCATGAACAGGAGATTCGAGAGGATTGCCTATGCATTGCACCCAGCAATGCATGGGCATAAGCATCAGCAGCAGCATGAGAAGGCTTTGCAGCAGAATCGAATCGGAGTTGCAGTGGGCTAGATGGACTTGATCCAGCTACCTTACTCACCCGCTGTTCGCCGCCTACGTCGAGAGTACCCTTGACCCACTTCCATGCGCCATCTACCAGCTCGCACATGAGGCCCAGTAACTTCCGAGCAGAGGTTGTGGTCGTTTGATGACTGGTGAGCGGCAACGACGATGATAAAGCTTCATCAATGGAGAGAAGCGTAGGTGTGCTTTTTGACGTTGTCAGGCGGGGGATACCTGCCGGGGAAGTGAATCAGCTAAGGGACACGGGAGGATGACTCCTAGAGGGAAAACCAGAAATGACAAGGAAGAAACACCCAGTAGAACAGAACAGCCCTGATTCTACGTATAGGGATTGGGAGATGTGTGTTCCCGTGATTGGGGAAGGCAACTCACAGATGACAAAACACCGCAGTACCACCTCATACTCCAGCACAAGATCAGCCCAATCAACCTCCCCCTCCAATGTACCTTCCTCCTCGTCATCGCTGACAGTGAATCCTTCGGCTCTTTCGATGATCGATTGCACGCCTTCTACGAGCGCGAGGATCGTTTCTTTCGGATTCGAGTATCTCGCCAGGAGCACTAGTAGGTCTGTAGCTTGTGGGATGTGGAGGACGAGAGGCAGGAAGAGGGGAGTGCAGGTCAGGGCTGTATCGCCTAGGATAGCGGCCTGTACGTCCGTGGTGTCAAAGTTCATCAGTCAAAGTCACCAAGAAAATAAAACCTTAACGTCTTGCAACTACACCGAACACCGGTCCATGAGGTCCTGGAGTTATACAGACTGATATAGGTAGGGTCGCTCACCCTTCCTTCTTCGAGAGACTGTCCACCACCGCTCTCATCGTTGAGGATCTCGAGCAACGTCTCGCATACAGCTCGCTTGGCGGTAATATCCGTATCCGTGTCCGGGCTCGTCAGGTGCTTCTCAACGGTCCTAACTAGAGTCTCGCCGCCCCCAGCTATACGAGGGCGATAGGATGCCATAGCAGCGTACCATGTCAGTTGATACGCAGAGTATTCACGTATGTGCCACAGCGAGGCTTCGCATCTTGGATGTGGACAGGGTAAGGGGCTGGGGATGGAAAGAGGACGCACGAGAGTCGAGGACCGCTTGAAGCGCTGAAGATAGAGAAGAGAGGTCGTTCATGTTGAGGGACCACTAAGAACTTTTGGCAGGTGTACGGACTTCTACTGTTCAAGAGGAAGAGTAGAAGGAGTATCGTGTCGATACACTTGATAAATAAGGATCAATTGTTACAACCGGTCGTGCTGAAACGCTGAAACGCTGAAACAATCAACAGAGAATGTGGATGATCCGTGCCT
Source organism: Kwoniella heveanensis BCC8398 (assembly GCA_000507405.3). Taxonomy (NCBI): domain Eukaryota; kingdom Fungi; phylum Basidiomycota; class Tremellomycetes; order Tremellales; family Cryptococcaceae; genus Kwoniella; species Kwoniella heveanensis. Next base: position 71,733 of record KV700125.1, read on the forward strand.
GGGGGTGAGCTGAGCCGGCTTGGCGGCGAGAAAGATAGCCCAAGTCTTCTTGCTCAATATCAATATCGCAGATGCAGATGTGGATGCAGATGCATGCATGCTCGACTAAGGACGTGACAAGGAATCTATTGTACATGAATAGTGTCAACTCCCACAACAATGTGTCACCACCCGCCAGTGAACCTGCCCTCGAACCTCTCCCTCCATGGCTATATATTGTATGTTCTATCATCCCTCCCCGTTCCGTCCCCCTTGTGATCCGGTATTGGATATTGGATATGCCTAATCCGACATCATCGAGTCTGTATCTGCGAATGGAGCGTACTCGTAGTCCATCCTGTTTGTTTACAATCCAGAACGAAACCCGCACGGAAGGGTCAGCATCCGGTCTAATATGATTGTATGGCCATAATCCATTTCAGAGCAGGTCACACTTACGGTCGCCTCATTTGACTTGTTACCCAATCTTCATCCGTATCTTCGAGGCTATACCCCTGTCCACCAGTGTAACTCAACAACACGGGTAATAGCACGAGGCCGTGTAAAGCGCCTGAGAGGATGAGCGAGAGCCACATCCTGAAGTAGTATACTTCCAGGAGCTTGGATCGGGTCAGAGCGAGCACAGAGATACCAATTAGTTTGGTCATGGTGATTCCGGAGAAAACCTAAACCATGTCATGATTGCGAGTCAGCGTGTGTACTAATTGAAAACACAGCGCAAATCCGGAATATATAGAGCGGACTCATGATCAACACAATTGACTCACCGAAGGCCCGACGTCCACCAGAGCAGTCCAAGCTCGCTCATCCCTCTCCCTCTTGCCCACCTCTTTGTCAACCGGCAGTCCCGATCCCGCACCCATGAAAGCCCTCGCAATATGACTACAGAACTCAACAGCGATACCGAGCGAGATGACGAGGTTGACAAGACTGATCGCATTGAGTGATATTCCCCAGTAGCCCATGATTCCCATAACGTTGGTGACTGCCAGCGCACAGGTGAAAGTGACCGTTGCACCCGTACGCCACGAGCCGAGTAACAGGGACGTGATACAGAGGATGGCGAGCAAGGCAAGCGATATCACCTGGAAAGCGGTTGAGACGATGTGTTCGTATTGATCGAAGAAAACATAATGGATCGAGTACGGGAAAACTTTAACCCCAGTCCGACGAGTAATGTCTGCCGAGATCCGCTGGGCTGCGGTCAAGGAGTTGATGAAGTCCGCTTGGGTCTTGAGAGGAGTGTGGTACGTTCTGAAATGAGAGGCAATGACAGTCGAGTTGTCCGAAGCAAGCTTGACTGCTGACGAGTAAGCGGCTTGGCCACCAAGGGGACATTCTTCATTGGTAGGCGAGATCAACCATTGTTGAAGGTATCGCATAAAGTCGGCACCCTCAGGGAGCCCGCTCATCGTTGAATCCCACTGCTCGCCCTCAAAGCAAGATCTACACAATCGTTCAGAATCTCGAGGAGTGCAGAAGACGGTCGGATCACGTCTGCGCACGCGACAACAGCTCTCGAAAGTCGGGTTGGTCCACTGCAGGAAATCGTCGATCCAAGCAGCCGGAGGTGAGGCTACGAAAGAGCTCTCTGGCCGCTTTCGCTCAGCCTCGAGGGTGTTGGCGGCCGAGAGATCCATGCATGTGGTGAAGCGTCCACAGAGTTGCTGTTGCCCATGTCGAGTGGGCACATCGGCACCCTGTGCAACGAAGTATACAGGAGGTCCGACGTCGAGGTAAGCGTCAAGGGCATTGAAGTATTGTACAAGGTATGATTCGGCAGGAAGAGCAAGTCGTTGATCTGCACACATGAGTTGTCAGCTAAGTCCGCGAATGGCAGAAAACCTAATGAATCATTAAACTCACCTAATCCCAGGGTAATGTGTTGAATACCTATCGTCGCGAACAAGAAGAGGCCACCGAAGGCAACCAGTACAAGCTGTTTGACCTCGTTCTTCAGCAAGAGCGGCGCGTAGATAGTACGCATGAATCTGTTGACCACTCCCTCGGCAGCAGGAGCGGTGTCGTCATATAGGCCAATTGGTGGCCGAAGCTGAACGCATGGGAAGCAGTCTATTCGCATTGACTACGTAGGATGAGTCAGCTACCGCTCGCACTGCAGCTCGATAGCTTGCACTCACTTCTGCACGCTTTAGATCAAGAGTCATGGCCGATACGAATACGGTGACCTGCATGACTGCACCAAGGAGAACACTTCCAGCAGCATAGATGGCGAAGTTTCTTACGGCAGGCATCGGAACCAACGCACCGAGGGCGAAGGCAACGACCTCAGTGACGGATGACAGAAGAATAGAAGGGCCCATTCTGGCAACGGCCCGAGCCACTCGTTCTTCGGGAGGCAAGGAGTTTCCACCGCCGCTAGGCTGCGGTCCGTCGCTGTCGACCGAAGCGGCATCGTCGTCGACGCCGTGCGACGGGTGAAGGGAGTTTTGTCGCTCAAGCTCATGTACAAGAATGAAAACGTTGTCCACGCCAACAGCCAAGACGAGGAAGGGGATGACTTCGGCTATGATGAGGGTCACTCTGACACCTAGCAATGAGAAGAGGCCGACGGAGGATGAGACAGCGACAAGGACGATGGCGATTCCGAATAGGCCGAGAGAGAATTTGGAATTGACTGATAGCAGCGTAGGGATGATGGAAAAGCCTGGAGGAGGGGTCGCATACTCGGCCGGAGGTGATTTGACGATTCGAAGCAATACACCGAGACGGATGATCCCCCTCCACAGACGAGTCGCAAACGCTTGAATGACGTGCGGGGGCAAACCTCCACCAAGGGTGAGGGAGACATACAGGAACATGACGAGGTACGAGAGGACGACGATCTTGACATCGGTGTTCGTACTCTTGTTGAGCTCTTCTTCCAGACTGATACCGGTAGAGAAGCTAATATCCATCCCAGGTCGAGATAGGCCAGCCAAGTAATTTTTGAGGCCCCGCTCCCATTCTTCTGCCGGCGCGACTCTGTCGTCGTTGTAGTTGTCAACCACCAGAGTGACTACAAGGGCCTGTGCGTTGAGCCAATCCCCCTTGGCTCCACCCAGGATAAGCTTCGGATCGATAGGTTGGCCGAAAGGAGGCAGACATTCCCCCGGTCGGCCAGCGCAATTCGTTATCCGCTCTCTCCAATCCTCGCCCCATTGTTCCATCTCCTCGCCCAGCCAGGCAGATACCGATTGAACGACACAAGGCGTACCAGGTCCAGCGGGCGCAAAACAGATATCCTGCAGAGTCACTCCTGATTCCGTTTTGAGCTGACCGATCTCCGTTTCCACCTTCAGCCACCAGTCCAAAGTCTCGTGATTGACCGGACTGCCACCTGGTTGAGTGATAAAGATCTGCTCCGGTCGGTAGAAGGGGCCAAACATTTCGTCGAAGAAATGTTTTTGAGTGGCAGTTTCACTATGAGGGGCAACCCACAATCTGACGGGATCCGTTTCTACCGTGAAGAACTTCCATCCGATATTCAGCAGAGTGACGACAATAGCCGTAAGGAGGAAGACATGGTTGGGACGCTTCGCACAGAAGAGACCGAGTCGATAGAAAAATCGCCGTAAGGCTGCGTTGATCTGGTTCTGCTTCGGTTGAAGGTGCTCCATAGGGTCGAGCAGACTGGCTCCTCTTCCCAATCGGAAATGGATGGAGCCGCTTGGTCCTGATTCGGCATCATCTCCGCCTCGTCCCATGAGGCCATCCAGCCCATTCGTGTGTCCACCGGTGGCGGTAGGGGATTGAGGGGGATGAAGCAAAGCGTGTCGTTCATTCCTTCGTTGACGATGTCTGACGGCTTGCTTCCATGAGTAGAAAGCGATGCCGATCAAGATCGCCACGGAATAGATGATGAGGAGGGAGAAGGTCAAACACGAGACCGCTCCGACGTGACATTTGCCGGTGGACGGCGGGGCGATGTACGGTAGTTCGGGACATACAGCCGGACAGTCGGCACAAGCACACCGGGCGTTGATATCCCCTGCATCTGAACAGCTGAGAGGGTTTCTAGAATACGCCGAATCGTCGTTGTCGGGGAAGTTGATCTGAAAAGGCGATCCTAATCCAGGTCGAAGGTCTCCCATATACTTCAAGAAAGAGCTCGCATTCTTTGCTCCTCCACCTATCAGATCCATCGCAAACCCATTCGTAGCGCCGAATTGCACATCCTTGCAACTATCATAGAAGCCTTGCTTGAATTCTGAGCTGACTTCGTAGTTGACCTCCTTGACGGCGTCTTTGCCATCGGTAGTCTTCTGCGTGGACGTGACGGCTAGAAAGGTTGATTGATCGGGAGAGCACGTGAAGTCGCAGTAGAACGAACGAAAGTTGTTTACGCATGCGGGGCAGGATGAGATGAGTGGTGCCGCCTGTTGTAGCCGATCGGAGAGAGTTGACACTTGGTCATATTCGCAGCATACAGCGTCAGGAAGGGTGTAAGATGGACCACAGACGGATGTCATGAGGTCAAGCAGCTTCTGATCGGGCTGTTGAAGTCGGGGGAAGGGCACAGAATCAATGAGCAGTCAGCTTGGCATTCATTATGAGACGAAGCTACGTTGAAGCTAGCTCACCTTGATAGCGTCTCCATCATCAGGACAAGGCAGCTCTGCGCCAAACATACTCGTCCTACCACAACTCCCCCTCATCGCGCAGACGCCCTTACCTCGCCGAGGCGGATCATCGAGCCGGGCCACCATGGTGCGCGATCGCTATCGGATAACTCGAGAAGCGATGAAGAGATTTCTGCTAGAAGCTGATCCTGACGCGGTGGATATCAGAGGGATCGTAGAGCAGATCAAAGGGATAATGAGATGGATCGTAAACACGGGTTGTAGCAAACCATCCTATAATGTCATGTCATCGTGACGCTGCGTTTCAGCCTAGCTAGGACCAGGCGATCTCATGTCACGTGATCTCGCCACCGGCCGGTGACTGGCGGACATCGGCCGGCCCCGGCAGCGATCTGATCTCGCGACCGGAGTTGGGTGGCAAAAGTTAGTCACACATCGGACATGGAATGCGACTGCGTCACTTACACTGCAGGCACTGCACAGCACACATGGGCAAATTCATGTTCTTCTGTTCTTCCCATCTAATCTTGGCACAAAATCAACAGCTTCATATAAGATCAAACGATTGCACTCGAATCGAGACTCTTGCCGTCCTCATCTATATCATCAAGACCACATCAAGGTGCCAGTCTATACGGCGCAGTTCATCTTAAAAACCTATCTATCTGGAGTGAGCGGCAACGAGAATGCTATAGTGAGTCAGTCCAGTTCTCTCGACGGAAACCACATCCGATTGTATGTAGACTTGTCCGATTCACCTACTGATGGAATGGCGATCGCTACTCGTCATGCGAAACCACAGCGTCGCAGTCTTCTTCATTCTTGTTCTGGTGATCTTGGTCGTATATTTCAGTGCGTACATTCCTATGCTGTCGCTTTCATTGGACGTCTAGTCCCGATCGTGAACGCGAGCAATGACGCTGATGCTGACATGGCGCAATTAGTCCGACTATATCGAAATCGACTCCAAAAGCACCAGGCGAAGCGCGATCCTTCTGTCCTCCCGTCCCAGGTCCAAGATTTGAATCAGAATCGACCCACACTGCGAAGCGTAGCGATCGACGTCGCTTCTCATCTTAGCCCGCCATCGCAGCGCGAAGGGGACCCTCATGGATCGTATGCGCAGTACCATGCTAGAGGGGTAGGTGGTGTGACGCGAGTACATGGAGGCGACAGTACGACCAGTCTACCAGCTTATGGTGAGTTGTAATCATCCTCCCGTAGTTTCGTTTGACGGCCCGTTTATTGCCGCGGCTTGAGATGAGCTCTTTTTCGAACCTAACCGGTGCTACTTCTTGTGTCGCGATCCGGGGTCATCGAGCTGATCATTGGGTTATACCAATTCTGTCTTGCCAGGAGCCGATTCACTACCTGTTCCCCCCAACGCTACGTACAACCCCAATAACCGATCCCGGGCCGGCGTACAAGAGAGCGTTATACCCTTATACGCCCACGAAGACGCGCCGCCAAAATACACTGCAAGCACTACCCAGCCTGGCATAACGGTGTAATCGTGTAATTGTCTGACTGTCTAGATGATTCATTCACCTACTGAGGTTGAGTAACACCTCGACACGATGGTTTCTGATCTTGACCGTTGATATCACCTTATCTCTATCATGTACATCCTCGGGGCGGGATGAGAAGCTTTAGAGTCAATCAAACAATAACAGACTACATGGATCGAGGAACAGCAGTAAAATGACCTATAATATAATTTAGCCCTTAAATGATGAGCAGTCGATCTTAAGAATATGTTGTACCACGTGCGACACGACATGACATGTATTGCCCTCGTACACGGGAACTGAATCGGATCCCAGTCGGCAGGTGTTCTTCGAGGCAGGCAAGTGCAGGCACAAGCGCCGGTGCAGATACAGTACCGCCTGTGTATCCGTTTCCGTTTCTTCAGCTTGCTTTGGGACGGCTTGTATTGCATATTTGGATTTTCCTCCTTCAATATGCTTGCTGATTTGCTGTTACGTCGAGAGAACTTAGTCTCTCCTGGAGTATTCGACCCTTTAATCTGAAAAGATCGCCGTACTCGTGTCTGCGTGGCCATCAATCGTCATAGGTCTACACATTCATACATCTACATGTTGGTACAGTATAGCTGTATTCATAACAAACAAATATGTACAACCGTGATTTACCTGTCATACGGCTGCAGTAAGCAACAAGACAGGCAAAGGGACTATAGTCCGCACACTATACAATATGATCAGAGACCGCTCCTAGCGTTCACTGCTGTCAGGAAACTTGCGTATGACCAAGTCAAGTCTCTTGCGCCTCTTTGCCTGCCGGTAATGCTATCAAAAGGACGTGTTACAGTTTGAGTTGAACGGCGAAACAAAAATTATATCTCATTGTCAGCGCCTGAACGACTTCTGTCTCCTTATTCTCGCTGTGGTACAGGATTTCACAGGACAGTCATGTTTTCGGCAGGCCGTGAGGTGCGATCCAATGACATGACTGTCTGTTGAAGGGTAAAGGCCAGGAATGGAAAGAAACACCAGAACGCACCTATCCACTTGCTCGCTCATCGACCCCTCATCCCAATACCGTCGAGAAGCACCCAGGAATCGATCCGCCACTTCACCCAATCGATGCACAGCTCGTTCAAACGCATCGCTCCCCTTGCGCCATCGATCACCAGGTGTGACTCGCTCGGATAGTATATCTGACCAGAATGGGATGGTCAGATTGGAGACATGGATGGATCCGCTCGCTCTGAATGAGGATTGGGCGAGATAGAACACTTGAGCGATCGAATGGGTGCAGATAAACCTGTTTCACACCGAGCGCGATTGTCAGCTCTCCCAGAAATACCTGCAGATCATGTATATAGAGGGATGTGGAAGAGAGTATGATATAATGTGTTCGAATCTACCACGACCAACTGCTCTCGTGAAGTCAACTAGTGTTCCGAGACTTCTACTCACCAGGAATTCGCTTTGCTCTTCCCGACACCATCATACAAGTCCTCCCGATACCTACCGAGCATCCAGCCATCGGTCCACTCTCTATCAGAGTTGATCTCGTACAAATCCCTGAAAGAAAGGATGTATCGGTACATGGTGGCGATCACACGAGGATCTGCCGGGTGGAAAGAGTGTGGTCCTTCATCTCCATCGTGAGAATGCTCTGATGAAGCAAAAGTTTCGCGGGTGGACGAGAGGTCCTGATTCAAATGGACGACTGACAGCGGTAAAGAACAGTCTGACAGTTCTCTGTCTGGCCATCCGTCTCCTCTGCCCATCATCCTCGTTTGCACTTCAGGTCGCTTGTCGCCCTCACTTGGACTTCTGTGCATAATTACAGGGGCAGGGTGCTGTCCATCTGGAATCCCCGAGATATAGTAGTTCGCCTCGTTATCCCAGAATCGCTCAAGGGAATTCTGGATTTTTTTCGCCTGCTCCAGATAGAAGTTCGCAGCGCCGGAATCGTTGAGCCTATTCGCCAACTTGGCTCCGTCTTCGAGAGCTTTCATAGACATCAGGATAGTAAACAAGTGATGCCCGTCACTGTGGATGATCGGATGCAAATCAGCAAAGCAGGCTAGAGCTGTTTTTCTGCCGGCATCTGTCGCATACATGAGACGGGATCGATCTACGTACAGTTCTTCCCACAGATCAAACCCGGATTGGCTCCAGTGATGTGCGACTTCCTCTAGGTCGTTCTTGACCACCTTTCCAGTCGAGTTGATGCGGTGCGGGTCGTAGATGTGGTGCTTGATGAACTCGATATCCAAAGGATAGTTCCGATCAAGCAAATAATGGGCGTATGGGATAATTGCCAGGGCACGCAGGGCTGGTCCGTCCCTGTCTCGGTATTACGATGAGATACTCTCACTGTCAGCTACCCTCTGGGATCGTCCATGAGGGGAATGATCGATGCAATAAGCATAGCCCACCTCTGCGGTCTACCCCAATCGCCCAAGAATGCACTCCCGTTCACGTGAAATTTAGGCTCATTCAGCCCGCCTGTGTGAAGATCACCTGATGGATTAGGCGTATCCTGTATTCTTGCCTGGGATATGATGTAGCTACGGAAAAGGTTCTCAAAGAGTGGGAATGAGGCATTTGAGCTAGAAATGGAAGCTGAGGTAACGATTTTACTTGCAGTCGCGGATGCGGCTGTGGGAGAATGGGAGGGTGGTAGTAGCCAGAGTTGGTTGAGGGCAGAGAAAACCAGGGCGGAGTCTCTGGTCCAAGTGAACTATTGTATGATCAAGGAATAAGCACCGCCTACCTCTCTTCGGAGACGGTTGCATGGGACGGTCTCAGGGCTCACGTAGTAGTCAGGCAAGTCATCCCTCTCTCCATGACTAGGACTAGCCACCACCAGCCCGTCGTTTGCTCCTATGATCGGCCCGATATTCTTCAGTATCTTTTGTACGGCAATTCCCTTCTCCTTCAACATCCATTCCGGTGCTGGCGAAGCCCGTTGCTCGCTATAATCGGGAGTACTGGGTTCGACGAGAGAGACACAGATGGCAAAGTAGGTGATCATACCGGAAACTATGCCGGCCGCGATCCACCAGGTCGGCTTGCTCCTGAAGGAAGCGTACCATCCTCGAAGTCGCTCGAAGACGGACGGATCCACTGCGAGGTTGGTGCTGTCCGGAATGACTGAGCGTCTGGTGGGTCGTCCTTCCGTGTCATTGTGGTCTTCCTGCTTGCATTCGATATAGGGGTGCTTGTCCTGCCCAGATTTCATAGTCGACGGAAAGCTCAACATCGGGATTCTATCCAGACATCCATATGTGGGCGAGCCGTACACGTCGTCGCGTTCTTCTGCGTCGATTCTTAGCAGATGTTGAGGCAGGGTGGTCGTCGTGAAGGATGAGGATGACTCGGACTTGTCATCGTATTCGGACTTTGGCCTCAAGAAACCATCGAGCTCGTAGCTCATACTGGGGACTTGACTGGATGCGATGTCAGAGTCTGTACGTGCTGAATCAAGCTGGTCTCTTGATGCGAAGGCTGCAAAACCGAGATCGATTGAGGAAGAGCCGTCAAGATCAATTCAGCCCGCACACACAACTCATGGACAAGCGGCTATTCGACTACAACCGGGACCTCTTCAAATGTCACGTAATACGCGCGATCGAATCGCGGTACCGGTATGACGCAATGCCTGGTGAGGTGAGGCTCGATCACAACTGTCCGCACATTGCATTCCGTACAGACTTGCGATTCTTCTCGTTATATATCCCTCTTCTCTCAAACTCTTTTCTAAGTCCTCAAACTGGATCATTTTTAAACGATCAACTCGTAAACTATCAACTATGTCCTCAGCTCAAGACCCCAACCAACAAGGTGAGACCGATCCCGACGGCCCGCCGCCCGTGTTCCCTTGCCCAGTCTCTGCGGTGATGACGATCTCGAAACCAAAAAAAAAAAAAAAACACAAAGGTGCAAAAGAACACTCGCTGATCATTTTCTATTTTCACCGGTGATCTCCTCCTATTTAATTCTTTATTCCCCCTTTTGATCCCGATGAATCGGATGTATTACCTGGACACAGGCGTAGAGAGCCTCCAGGTTCCCGCGGAGCAGATCACGGAGGAAGCTAAGAAGGCTGAACCCGATGCCGTTGAGGAGGCCAAGAAGGTGAGTCTGGGAGTGAGACGGCGATGTCCTTCTTTTATCGCATGGCCATGCGATACCTATCAATCTGTCGTCTGAACGATCGCATGGATCTGAGGTCGAACAGTCGGACGAGATCAACTGCACGAGTCGGGAGAAAGCCGTAGTTAGATCACTCACGAAGGGGTTTCACAGTTTCTGCTGAGCTGCCATGAGAGACATCGATCTTGATACTCGCTTTCTTTGACTGGTTCGCTGACCTCTACTATCTCTCTGTACCATGTCACATTTAGCTCGAGAACGCCGGCGAGAGCGTCCTTCCCACTATCACTTAAACACTTTGTAAGAAATTGAGGAACGACAACAAAAGAAGGAGGAGCGGAAGTCATGTTCACGGCGGACAAGGGTTACAGGAACAGAAGTTATGCATCAGCAGCAAGAAGTCAAGTCATGGCGCTTTTCGAGGACGACAAACAAGTACAAACACAATGCATGGTATGAATACATGATTACATGGATACATGACCACACAGTCACACGATGACTATGTGGCGGGCGCACAATAAAATCCTGGCTTACTGGTTCACTCTGGCTGAGCTGATCGTGGCTGGGTTATCGATGTCGGACAGCACGACCGGAAGGATACTTTGTAACTCCAACAAATCTCCTTATCCAGCTCAATCAAGATGACAACGGCTATCCTATTCCGAGCTCAGCTCCGTTTCCGTCTATCTTCCCAAACGAGCCCAACGCCTCAACCTGTATATTGTCTAATGTGAACGGTCAAATTCACGACCCGAACCCGTCTTCTCATGATCCTCGACCATCACAATCCATGACGTCCTCACCTTCCTCGACGAACCGCTTCCTCTCCCTTCGCCATGGCTCCCATACGTCGCCGTACTTTTTCAGCAGTCGACCAAGCTCCGCCCGTTGCTCCATCTATCCAGGGCATGGTCAATCACGTATGTCCACCGCATTAGCTTATCACTTCCCTTCTCGGTAGTAAGCTCAGCTTGAAGGCCATGTTCCGCTCACAATAACAGCAGGCACCTCTTCGCCCTTGCCAACACCCCATACATCGTTGAACATCTCTCCAAGCTTCGGTTTCGGCAATTTCTCCGCTCTTCCAAAGGACCGCATCACCTCTGCTTTGTGTTTCGCGAGCAAAGTTTTCTCCTCGGGCTCTGACCACCATTTTTTGGAGACTAGGAATGCCCGGAAGCGGTGGATTGGGTTGTCTGTGTGAACGATCACTGCATATCAGCACAATCCTGTTCTTGCTGGTAGTTAAGCGCGTTGTGCGTCAACGGTAAAGGGGGTAGACCCGGAGCAAAACACCTCTCTGCTGTCGTGCAATAACATGTCAAGTCACTCACCTACGACCGACCACTCCTTGACCTCCTCTACCCTCCTATACATACTCGAGTCGTCGCTCGTGGAATGGTGGCCCACCCTATACGTCATCGCTTCCACGAGTACCCCCTTCTTACCACTGACAGCTCGTCGACGTGCTTCTCGCACGGCGGAAAGGACTGCAAGCGTATCATTTCCGTCCACTCGGATTGTGTCCAGACCATATGCGGGACCTCGAGAAGCTATTCCGTCGCCAGCGTACTGGTCGATGATGGGCGTCGAGATCGCGAAGCTGTTGAGACGCACAGGGATATAGTCAGATCGAGTTGTGACGGCCGAGGGTATGATGAGGACCATAAGTAGAGATACGTGAAGTCAGTGAATCACGTGACGTTGCATTTACCCGTTATTCCTGCAGAACCAAATACAAGGTCCACCAAGCACCGAGTTCATGCCCAAAGCAGCGTGGAAATCACCTTCGCTAGCGGCGCCTACGATGAACGACAGATATCAGCTTGTATTCACATCTCCCTTGCATCCCCCAGACCGTTATTTCCATCGGCAATGCACGCACCGTCACCGAAGTAGCAAATGACACAATCCCCTTGCCGGTCTTCATCAAGTTTGAGGGCATAAGCTGCCCCAGCCGCTTGCGGCATCCTATATGAGCACATTACAAAATCGGCTGTGCACTCTCGTGGATAATATACAGAACACCCAGTCTTCTAGGCTGCGCTGGGTTCCCTGGCAAGGCACTCACTGGGTAGCTAGGGGACTGGTGATGGTGTGAAACCCCAATTCAGGCGAAGAGTAATGTACTGGCATCATGCGCCCCTTGGTACCTTTATCTTCGACATTTCCGAAACACTGGGACATGAGTGCGTCGAGGGTGAATCCTCTGTGCAAGAGCGCTGCTTGTTCTCGCTGCAGCCATCGTCACGGTTAGCCAGCTTCCTCACCAAAAAGCCTAATTGCTCCACAGTACCAGTCTCTGGGGCGGGATTGAGGATGACTTTTACACCACTGACGATGCGTTACTAGGAGTCGGTTGTGGAATATGATTATGGGACAACTAAATGAGAAAGTGGAGATGGTGTCTGACTGTTCCAGCTGATGCCCCAAGAAGATACGCACGTATTGCCCGAACATCTCATCGCCTGGCAACATGGCTGCAGAACTTCCAACTGTTGCAGCTTCCTCCCCCGCACACTGCATATAGAAAGATATTCTCCCCTGGCGTTGCGACTGATACAAGACGTTGTCGACGATGGGTATGAGGGTCATCGTGCGATATCTTGAGGGAAGGCGAAAGCAGGAATACCAGCGTTCAGCATAGCATAGCTATTCATTTATTGTTGAAAACAACTCACATGGCTACAGCTTCTTCTTTCGATATCTGCCCATTATGATAGTCAGCTCACCGTCTACAATAGATAGGATTCGCAATAGAGGTTGAAGAGTCATATGTCTGCAGTAACGTACCTCGGGTAGCTCAGCTCCTTTGACAAGGTGGCCCTCCTCATCCAGCACCCGATATGTTGGTATGGTCTGCCGTCAAACCCGTATCAGCTCTCTCTCAAGTATGCCTTGAAGCTTTCAGACGACAGTCTTTCGATATCACCGCGACAGCCAAGGCTTTATTCGGGATAAGTATCGACTCACCTTCGCCACAGCATTGAACCAGCCCATACTGCCCGACCACCAACTCTCATGACTACCCCTCCTGAGCGGGCTGCTCATCCTCCCTGCTCTAGCAGCCCGTTCGGCCTGTCCACCAGGTACGTAAAGCGGCTTACCATCCTGCGTATGGGGTTGAGGAGGTGCTTGTGCGAATGCTGAAAGGGGCGGAGAGAAGGTTGGTAGGGGGACAGGCTGTGGAAGAGGGGTCGAGGTTGGGGTGGTATGTGTATGGTGCGTTGGAGTGATGTTTGGCGGAGGACCAGTGATCTGATAGTGTAGCAGAAAAGAGAAGGATAGTGTCAGCGTTGATAAACTGGTGTTGCAGGTTTGAAAAAAATAGGTTCACTGACCAGTGATCTATATGCTATGATGATGGCGCCCGTTCCTGCACTTCTACGCGATAACGCATACTTCGTCGTAACAGCCGTTGGACGTAGACATGGAGAGGGCATCGCAGTTGACTACGAGACGCCGGCGATGGTGTCTTCGCTGGAGCGTGAAGGAATGATCGTATCTGGCCTGAACAGCAAGCCAGAGTATGACATGGGTCGCCTTCAGGTGATGTAGCTGGTATCCTCGGGTTGTTATGTTACCAATGCGAGATGGTGATAAGAAGCATCGATCCGACGACGAAACATCCATTGATGAATGAAGCGACAAACAAGTCCATTCGCCATCCGTTGTTCATCGGGTTGGACCATACTCATGGCTGATTACCATGAATCGCATCTCGATATGTCAGGTGCGCGTGCATGTAGCATTCTGGCGAGATATGTAGGCTCAAGCGTGACTTTCTTTGTTGATAGTTCCAAACTTAACGCTGATCACCTGCTCATCCCATCTCTTACAGTCAACTGTCCGGCCGGATCAACCGGGTATCGGATCCAGCCGAATGATACAACTACCACGTGTAATTGTAACACGTGAGAGCCACGAGGTGTCTACATAAATGGGTGGAGGCTTGATCGCGTCGGTCGGAGAATTCTGACGGTTTGATTTTGTGCTGATGACGTCGCGGCTCCACTCGAAAGTGAGACAATCCGTTGATCGACAGGGAAAGGAGAAGGAGAATCGTTTCCTTTTCCATCGTCATCAGATGACGGTCAGAGAGGGTGTCTTCCTTTCTACCTTTTGGATGGCTCTTGGCTGCCGGACGGTGAGATGGGGATGACACAACCGAGCTCGGATATTCCTTATTCTAGGTTCGGTGAAGCCCCTCGTCACAATCGGGATTCCCTGCTAGAACAGACGACAAGATACTGGGCCAAGGGTCGTCAAGTGCATTAAGGTATCGGATGATGCAGATTTCGTCTTGCTGAGTAGACTGCGGTACGACGTCAAGCCAAAGCAGGACGAAAGAGCAAGCCTCGATCTCCAAGGGACACACCACTACGGCAGACCCACCGATAATGTGCCCGAGCCGAGCCTAGCTCATTAAACCCAACCCAACGTCAAATTAACTTTTTAGCTTTGTCCGTTGGTGATCTTGATCCTTATCCAACTAGCCTTTTACCCTTTCTCACGCTGCTTTTTGTGGGAATCGCATTATCGGGTAGAAGTGCTTCTTTCTTCCAGCTAGTGTCCATCGACGAGGCTTAGCGTCGTAAGGGCAAGGCAATAATAATCTGCTGCGATTATGATGAGATGACGGGTGATGGGTTGGTTGATGGGAATGACGACCGTGCGAGCAATCGATTTCTGACGTCGTACAGCAGATCCTAACCATCTGAAGTATTCTTCTCCCTACCGGCTCTGAGCCGTCTCTGTTTAATGTGAAGCCATTCCACATAATTACAATCCCGATTTGAGACTCAGCAGCAAGGGGTTTATCATCCGGTTTTGTGATTGGAGTAGTAGTAATTGTGATCAATTCAATCAATCAAAAAGGAAGGAGGAAACTAAAGACAGTCTGATTGCGAAATTTGATCCTGAGTGTTCGTCATAGCTTGATTTGGTACCAGATCACCAACGAGATCTTGCTCTCAAGGCCCATCTTATTAGATATAATACCATAACCTAACCTGATATCACTTCTCTTGGCTTCTCTCTTCCTTGTTCATATTTGACTGGTATATAATCTTGGTGTATAACACTTGTTTCCATAATCACTCACCGGCATAGCTTCACGTCCTCAACACCAAAAAAAGTAAACGGAGTGCTCAACATGGGACGACCTTTTGCCAATCTCGGGAACAGCGAGAAGCACTCCCGATCCACCTCCTCGGCGCCTAAGAGCGGGATGTTCGCTGAAATCAAGAACGACCTGATCGCCATGGCTGGCGAGTTTATCGGAACGATCCTGTTTCTCTTGTTCGCTCTTGGCGCAGTACAGACCGCCAACGCCAACACGTCGGCCAACCTGACCCAAAGCGATGATCAGTCTGGTACCGAGCCTACGGGCAGTGACTCGAACAAGCTCTTGGTGGGTTTTTATACCTGACACTTGTCTCCCTAACAAGTTTTGCGAGTCCGCGATCCTGCCACGTATACTGCATCGAACTTCTGCCATGACTCGCACGTACCTCTTTGACATCTTTCCGATGCATCATCAGTGACGCTAACGATCGCTCGATCCTGCAGACGTACTACTATATCTCGGCAGCCTTTGGCTTGTCCCTCTTTGCAACCGCCTCGATCTTCTACCGATTCACCGGATCGATCTTCAATCCCTCTGTATCGCTTGCCCTGTGCTTGATTGGCGCGATCAAGCCCGTTCGATTCATCCGTGAGTCTCAACAATCCCCACCAAAGTGCATATAGACTGATGTACGGCTTATGTCGATTTCCACAGTCGTCTCACTTGCCCAGATGGTCGGAGCCATTGTCGCTTCTGCGATCCTTGATGGACTCACCCCCGGTCCATTGGCTGTCAACGTTGGTCTTGGATTGGGTACGAACCGGACCCAGGGACTCTTCATCGAGATGTTCACAACTGCGTGCCTCGTGCTCAGCGTTCTCATGCTTGCTGCTGGTGAGTTTGGCGTTCTATGCAGTTTCGTGGTCGGTAAAACCGTGATGGATTAAGACTGATCGATGTTTCGATCACAGAGAAACACCTCTTGACCCCCTTCGCTCCTCTCGGCTTCGGATTCACTTTGTTCATTGTCATGCTCTTCTCGACCGCCTTCACTGGTGGTGCAGTCAAGTGAGTTTCGCAGGCTTCGTCGTACAACACCTGTTCTTGCGCGAAAAGCTGATCTGATTGCCGCATTATACTTCACAGCACCGCTCGTGCTTTCGGCCCTGCTTGCATCCAGGGTTTCCAAGACTACCACTGGATCTACTGTGAGTGACACCGGTGCCAATACAATACAAGCTCATTCCATTCCTATGCTATGCCACACTGAGTGCTGACGAGCCTGATTTCCGGCACTGATTTCGTGTATGACAGGGCTCGGACCTACCCTCGGTGCCCTCTTGGCTACGGCTTTCTATGTGTTCCTCAAGGAAGTTCACTATTGGTGAGTCGCTCTTTCTGCTCACCATGGTCTTGGGATTGCGCTGGCATCGTTCCAGAGATGAGCAGCTGATAACGCCCACTCGCACCTTCAATAGGCGAATCACCCCTGGTCAAGACTCGACCGATGTATCTGAATCGCCTTCTGTTCAACCCGTCACCTCCAGGATGTCGAGGAACTCTCGAGACCAGGTTCGGGCCGATAACGCTGTCTGAGCGTGAAGTAAATGTTTCATTGTGACCAAACACGAATTCCTTTTACTCTCATATACTTTGGTTCGACCTCACTATAGATATTATTCACGTGTCGTGTACCCAATTCATGCTCATTCAAGTCCCCTGGCTCAAAGACCAGATGATACAACAATCGCATAATTAATTTCTTTCTTACTTACAACTGGATGACTTCGAATATATCATATTCCTTTTCCGATTCATTGTTCCAATGTAGCCATATTCGCGATACCCTCTTTTCTAATTGAGCTTAGTAGACACGTATGATGCATCGGTCTAAAGCCAAACAAATAGGAATTCGTACCCAAGCGAGATGAGGTCTGAACTTTCGGTCCACTTGCGACTCAGGATTCAAGGAGTTGTGTAGGTGTCGGTCGCTTGAAAGATTGCTATACATGGCAGACCTGGTTGCATCTGGCTTTGACTACGACTGCATTTATTTACTATATCGAAGGGGTACAAACCAGACTCAGTAGATTATGTGCAACTTGGCTGCAATCGGACGCGAGCATGCGAGCTGGGCCAGCCAGTACTCGTCAGTGCATCTCGCAACGCGTCGTTCGGTGACCAATGCAGCTCGAAATCGGAGATGAAGCAAGGATGTTAAAAGAGGAAGAGTGACCGAAAAGTTCCTTGGTTTTCTTTCTGCCCCACTCTATCCCGTCCTGTCCAGTTGGAGCAACTGTCGGTCTCTGGCTATCTGGATCGAAGCAGCGCCCCCTTATCCGTGTTCATCACTTTTAGACGGCGTGCCCCTTATGCTCCATGTCGTCGTCGATAGTCTCATCTTCTGTGACGTTGACGACTCGGAGCATGCTAGCTCGTCTCTCGCTGTTTACAGGCGATCCGGTGGCAGTAAGTGCGGCGCCCATCGGGTAGATGTTGCCACCGCTTGCTCGTCTCATGCCTGGGGAGTAAGTCATAGACAATGGTCGGCCGGTTGGGGTGGTCTGACCGCTCGACAGAGGGGAGTCACCCGATCCTTGAGCGTAGGGAGCGGAGCCTCGTCGGCCGAGGCCACCGGCAATTTGTCGACCGAAAGCGACCGGCTGAGAGACAGATCGCGAGGTCATATTCGACGCGAATGGCAGGAGGTCTTCGTGAGGTCGTCGACCGAGCTGAGCTTGAGCCTGGGCCTGGGCCTGGGCACTAGAGTGGACAAGGGTGATAGTGCCGGTGGAGGAGCCAGATGAAGACGGTCGTCGTTGGAAGTCCAGCGGAGGGATAGACGGAGCAGGAGAAGCGGGTCGAGGTATGTCGCTGCCGGTTCTTGACATAGGCTGAGGCTGAGACGGAAGCTGGGCTGACTGAGAGTGAGCGTGGGATCGAAGTTGAGCAGTAGGTGAGATCGATCGGAAAGCGGGCTTGTTCTCAAGTTCGCTCTGGAGCTGGTTCCAATCAAGGCCGTCCTGAACACTGGCTCCGCCTACAGCTGAGGCGGGAGTAGGGACCATAGCGGGATAAGCGGTAGACAGAGAGTTGACAGCAGGGGTGGTGGGCGCGGTGGCAGGTTGGACGAAGAGTGAGGGGATCAAAGATGCCTGACCGTCGTGAGCGGGCCTTGCGTTGCCAACTTCGGAGTGGTCAAGTCGGCCAAACTGAGCAGGCGTGGCAACATCATCGTTGTAAAGCATCTCGGGCGCGTAGCCTTGAGTAGAAGCAGTGGCAGGCCCGACAGCGTCGGGTATATGGAAGTTCACAGAGGTGGAAGCGGGTCCAACAGCGGCATCGTCAGCGAAGGGCGAAACCATGGCAGAACCGATGGCCGATGAATCAACATCATCGTTATTGTTGTTGGTAAAAGAAGGATCAAGATGTTTCGACTCGTCGAGTTTCCCGAGGCCGAAATCGATCTCTTCCCAATTCATTGGCTGGTTCTTTCCCGGTTTATCGGTGAACCTCACTTTCGGGCTCCGCTGGACTTCCATCATCTCCCTCTCTGCGGTCCCGGATCCGGGCCCGTGGACATCGTCAGAGTTGGATCGGTCGGACAGTCGAGTGATCATGCGAGTTAGACCTCCGGTCATGTCGGTTAACAGGTTCCCTTCCTTCTCGTTGGCGTCCCTTCCGAAGGGGAACTGAGTCTTGGTTCGCCTCTTGGCGAGGTACTGCTGGAAGGGATTGCTGGAGAAAGCACCCTCGTCCTCTTGAGAGGAGAAGGAGAAGTGTCGCGCCATGCGTCGCTTCTTCATGACCCTCATCCTTCGTCGGATCAAATAGATGATGATCGGTGACAAGAGCAGGGCGACTACAAGGATGGGTACGGTGATCGAGGTGATCTTCTTGCTTGACATACCGCCAGACCCGTTGGCGTTGTCCTGTGCGGTATTGACACCGCCAGTACCCGTGGTGGCAGAGGTGTCTGTGGTTCCGCCGGAGGTGGTGGTGCTGGAGCCGGAGTAGGCAGTCAACATGTTGCTGTTCCAAGTAGATTTCCAGCTCCAAGCGCTCCCTGAGGGATCACGCATATCGAGGTAGTACACGTCTGATCGAGGGGTATGAGCCGAGGCGAGACCGAAAGCGGTGATCATGACTCCTTGGTCGGTCATGACTGACGTGTGGTAGGATTTAGCGGACGACCCAGGAGGTTGGAGGTTCGAGGGTGTTGACCAGGTCCAGCTGGTCGTGTTGAGGAAGGAGAGAAGGGCAGAGGCTGTGCCGGCACTATCAGTGGATCCTCCATGGAGGACCCTGTATCATCACACGCAACAGACAAGAGAGTGCGAGAAATCCTCGGTCAGCACCGGCAGCATCCCACACAAATTTTGAGCGATATATTCATTACTTACAACAGGTCCAATGTCGGGTGAGCAACAAGCGAAGCTCCAACCCTACCAGAGGGTACTTCGCCGCTCGTCGTCTGCGACGTCCATCCATTCGTCGAATCCCAGATACCTACGGTGGTCATATCCACAAACTCTCCGGAAGAAGATTGTCCTCCGGTCAGGTAGACTTTGCCGCTTGCATCAGTCGTGAGAGCGAAGTCGGAAACTGCCTGAGTCGAGCCTGTGAGTGAGGTGGGTAGGTTCCTAGTGGATACGAGGGAAGAGGAGGATAAGGGTAAAGAGAGGATATCGGCTGCCGGGAAAGCGTAGGTGGAGGAGGCTGCAACAGAGTCAGTCAGGTCGTCTTGTCAGTGTCGGTCTTGAAGTAATACGGTAGGAACGCAAGCGCGATCTCAACTCACAGCACGAATACGAATCGGCGATACCCCCAACTACCATCAATTTCCCCTTATCCGATCCATCCTCGATGATAGCTGCACCCGTTCCTCGCCTTCTCAAAAAGCTAGTCGGGGTTGTAGCCACCCATCCCTCACTTGCGCTCCCGTCCAGATTAAGCGTGTGTGCAGTCCCGTCCGACGAGCAATCCGGAGTCATACCGCCCGCCACCACCAATGAAGATCCGTCCGAGGTAGCTACGAGAGAAGCGAATGCATGGGGTGGAAGACCGCTCGAGCTTCCTGTACTGAAGGAGGGGTTTGTCGTGTTGAGAGGTAAGATGAGGACCTCGTTGGTGATTTCACTGCTTGAAGTCGGCACTTCTCCTCCAACGACGTACATCGCCTGCTTAGACTTGACGTAGACTGCCTGGTGACCCCATCGCGCAGCGGGAGTCATGGCCAACACGACCGGCATACCGGCAGCCAGGGCAATAGCGTAGAGAGCGTTGTTTGACTGCGAACGTCGTGACATCTTGCCTCAAGCTCGTCTGTCTCCTTTCCTCTTCTGGTTCACCCTATCCAGGGTCACTTCTTTCGACTTCTGAGAATTGAGGGGGGCGAGGGAGTGTTTATGGCTGTGGAGAGCGAATGAGCGTTATATGTGGGCCTCGTCGAGAGGTAGCGTTGGTATGTGTTTGCTGTCCTGCAGCTATGAGTGTCAATGATCAGTCAGAGGATGACGAGGAAGGATAGGTACGCGAAAAGATAAGGTCAGTGTAAAAGACGGTCAGAAATGAGAGTGATTCAGCAACTGAATGGACGATGATGTTAGTTCACCTTACCCGTCATGTTCGACGAGCGAATGAGCAGACCATCAGCAGCTGTCTACTAGTGTAGTACTCGTACCGTCTTGTTCATGTCGCAGAAGAAAGTTGCAATCGTCTAACCGTCCCCAGCCATCTCATCCGATGATGTATATCACAAAGAGATGTTCTCGAGCCTTGGATGGGACATGACACTCTCAGGGTTTGTCGCCATACCGCCATACCGTACAATGAAATGAATGCGCTGAGATGGCTTGAAAAGGACAAACAGTGGTCAACCTCCACATGCAAAAAAGAGTGCCACGTTTGCCACTGACGGCGAACTCCGCGGTGATAGCAATAGCATTCCATTCAAGCACAAGCTCAAGCGTGGCCTCGTGTTTTGGATTTTGGTTTTTTGTACCAAAGGCATCGGTGGAGTGTGTTCAGAATAATTTGCGGGAACGACGCAACGACAGCGACAGCGACAGCGAAACCTGTTGGTATAGCTGCTGCTCGACACTACTATCGATCAACTCAACTCCCCATCTTTGGTCAGCTTGTTCAGATCACCATCTCAAAAGCACAGTGACATAGCGGCCTTTCACGTGCAACCACTCCACAAAAAACTCAACATCAGTAATAGTCTGAACAGAACCGGCTCGATTCGAATATCTTCTAACACTGCCTTCACGAACATTTTCCACTTGAAACGCAACTAGCAATGTCCGACGTCAAGCAAGAAGTCGAGGCTGCCGCTGCCTCTATGGAGGTTGACGTCAAGCCTGAGACCGAGTCCAAGCTCGGTCCTCTCCCCACCATCGAGGGCAAGTCTGAGGAGGAGGTCAAGGAGCTCCTCAAGCAGGCCGCCAAGCAGAGTGAGCTAACTTACTGCACTTCACCCGAATGCAGGATTGACAAGCTGACGTGAACTGATGCGATGGCGCTTCCTCTTTTCTACAGTCTACTTCTACTTTTCCGACTCCAACTTGCCCGTAGATAAATACTTCTTCTCCCTCACCTGCTGCAACACGGAGGGTTGGGTACCCATCAAAACCATCATGACTTTCAAGCGAATGCGAGATTTCCAGCCCCACGGCGTCCCCTTCGTCGCCTATGCTTTGCGACAGCAGATCGATTCGGAAGGCAAGGACCCCTTAGTAGCGCTCAGCGAGGATGAAGAGAACGTCAGGAGACAACGACCTCTGGAGCCCAACGCGACCGCTTGGTCGCGATCAGCCTACCTCAAGGGCTTCGGAGAGGATGACCCCGAGAACAACAAGCAGCAGAAAATTGAGGAGTACGTTGAGCAATTTGGAAAGATCAACGCCGTCAGGATGAGAAGGGGAGACATCGAGGAGAAGGGCCCCGCCGGTCGAGGCAAGGGCAAGTTCAAGGTGAGCTCGTCATGTCGCCTGATTCCAATCGAGGGTGCGTAGCTCATTTACCTCAATCAGGGATCTGTGTTCGTCGAGTTCGCTTACGAGGCCGACGTCAAGAAGTTCTTGGAGCTGGAGTCGATCCCCAAGTTCGACGCTGAGGGAGAGGACATGGTCAAGATGTCAAAGTGAGTGCGGCAGCTAAGCGTAGCGTAACGTAGTCAGCTGATAGACCATGCTTTTGCAGGGACGAGTACGTCAAGATGAAGGCTAAGGAGAAGGGCATCCCCGAAGACGAGATCCACAAAGGAAAGTCAGACGGCAAACCCCGAGAAGGAGGTGCTCCCAAGAAGTTCAACGCTTTCAAGGAGATGGACCGGGCCAAGAAGGGACAGATGCCCGCTTTGGCTAAGATTGGAGATGACGTCGCTATCGTCGGCAGCCGACCTGATTTCAAGAGTGGTGACAAGTCGGCCAAGGCCAACGGCAAGAAGAGAGAGCGAGATGATGACGAGGAGGGTCGAGAAGGCAAGGAGGCTCGAACGGAGGTATGTTTATACACCCACGTTCCGTTGCTCGTGTCATATGGTACATCGCTGACATCCTGCGCAGGAGCCCAAGCCTCTTATTATCGAGTACAAGGGTGTAGAACTCGAGTGTGACAGACATACCGGAAAAATCCTCGATCCCTCCAAGATCCCCTTCGAGAACAACACCTCTGTCAAGTTCATCAATCACGGCGAGAACGGAGACTGGAAGGAGTTGAAGGTGAGCATTATGAAGACTGAAAAGCATACCATAACGCTTGCGGTCGCTGATATACGGCTCGTCATGTAGGTTCAAGTAGCGAAGGTCATCGAGAACCCTTTCCTTGCTTTCCCTCCTGGATCAAAGTCCGGTACCGTTGCCAAGAGCGACTCCAGCGTCATCTCTGACGAGGAGTTGAACAAGCTCAAGGAGGCTAAGATGCCTTTCGGTGGAGTAGAGGTAGAATGGGCCCGAATGGATGGTGAGTTCACCGCAGTTGTCACTTCCTTGGTTGCCTGTGCCCAAAAGTACGCATGCTGACATGTTCGACTTGATGTTTGTCGTATTGTAGAGGAGGAGCAGCGAGCGTTCTGGACAACTCGAGCCAACTTCCAAGGCAGAGTCGCTGCGGAGAAGTTGAACGACAGTCAGCAGCAACAGAGGGGACGGGGCGGTCACCGAGATTTCAAGGGTGGCCGAGGCGGCGGTCGAGGTGGACGTGGACGAGGCGGACGGGGCGGTCGAGGTGGCAGAGGTGGACGGGGAGGCCGGGGTGGACGAGATGGGGATAGGAACAGGGAGAGGGAGGGACAATCAGCTGCCCACCCCGCCAGCTCCTTGCCTCCTTCCCTTGGTACTGGGGCGTAGAAGAGAGCTCGGCTTGGATACATGCACGTGATTTGGTTCGTTTAGGTCCATTTTTTCAGCTTGTGCAGATCCATTACATCTATGCATGCGTACTGTCAGATCGGCCACAAGGTGTCTGAACAGACAATAGTGCGACTGTATCTCTGTGTGTGTGCGTGTGTGTAAGGGTAAAAGTCAAGTTGGTGATGATGGTGATGGTGGACATTGTTCCCGAGGTTGTTAATATCGTATTGTTCATGTTTCGAGTCTCGACGGACCCTCATCTAATCCATCAATCCTCACTTCACTCACCAATCACTACAATCCGCATGCGTTTGATTGCTGTCAGGTCTGTTCTACCGATGCAGCTGATGCCTGCGTGTTGTACATGTACAAATACAGTGACAATCACTGACCGACGATCATGTCTCGTCATCTCTTCCATGGAATGATTTACGTTGACGATTGACTATCTGGCTCTCTCTCGCCCGTCTCCTGCGTGTAAAGCGCCAAATCTCACTTCTACCTGCGACCTCAGACTACAGATCGCCGATCATCTAGGCGCCGTCAGATCTGATTTAAAGCATGTTCGGAACGAAGAAGGAACACGCTGGCTCAGCGCCCCTCGGCCCAGGAGGTCAAAAACCATCATCCTCCGGTCTTCCGACCGCTCCGCCCGGTAGCGGGAGGAGTGGTGGACCGATCAATGGCCAACAGCTGCGTCAGAAACAACTGCAAGCTCAAGCAAAAGGCATGTTCACGCCCACCCCTAACCTTCACTCGCAAGCACAGTCCCTTCCTGCCCCAGCCCCAGCCCCGACCCCGACATCTACTTCCATACCCATATCTCAAAGGCCTTTACCGCCGCCTGCTTTACCGCAAGATCAGCTGAATATCCCTATTCCAAGTGGTTGGAAAAACGCGGCTACGGTTGGACATCCGGATCCGAGCATATACGGATACCCACCGGTTTGGGGGATGGGGTACGATGGGTATCAGCAGAAGAAGCCTGGTTTGATGACGAGGTTGTTTGGACCGAAGACAGTGCAGTGGGATGATGATCCGTATGCTATCTACAATCAGCATTATGGGTTGCAGGGTGGTAAGAAGGTACGTAGCTCATCGCCGCTTTGTACACCAGGATGGAGTCGTATGAAGTCGTGCATAGGACAGACTAATGAGTGTTCGTCCGCCCGACTTAGCTGCCAAAGGTCAAGCCAGTCCCGTCATATGGCGCCCCAATCCCCCAACTAGAGCCGCAGGCACCGACCGACCCCACCATCCCGCCAGTGTTCAACGCACGTCTCCCTCACCGGCAGAAAGGTCTCCCTACGAATTGGCACGAGCTGACAAAGAGCCAGCAGAAGCAGATCTTGAAGGATTTGGAAAGGGAGGAGAAGCAGTGGAAGAAGGTCGAGAAGGAGCAAATCAGGCTGTATAAGGCGAGTGTGAAGGAACGGGAAAAAGAGGAGAAGGCTAGAGCGAAGTTGGAGAAGAAGATACGCAAGTGAGTCGAGCTAGGCATGTCAAGAGGTTTGACTCCTCTGGGGTTCACGGCTTCAGCCACACAGGCTTTGATTGGAACGCGCTTTGTGACGGATTTGATATCCGTGAGCTGACAACGGGGCTGTTGACGTAGAGAGAAAGAGAAAGAGCTACTGTGGCGCTACAAACACCCTGAGAACCCACTTCCAATTCCCGACCCCATCGATCTTGAGCTCATGGGCATGGGCGTATCGCCGCATACAGCTGCCCACGTCCGGGCCCAGACTCAAGGCAAGGGGGGTTCTGCGCAGAAGCCTACACCGACCACAACAACGGGTCCTGGAGGACCGGGGGATCCGATGAAATTCATGTTGTTGCCCACAATGGAGGAGTTTGGGATCAGAGGACCGTTCGACCAGCCCGGGGTCCCGCCTGCGCTTGGCGGTGGTGGGAAGACGTGGCCTATGATGAGCCGGACAATGACCCATGTGAGTGCGATTGGAGGATACTACGTAAATGTACGTCTTTTAAAGGCGTTGGGCGCCCTTGAGAAGTCACACCTAGAGAGTCCGATGGTGATCTGTGATCGTGGAGATAAGAAGGCTGATTTTCTACGGTCGATGCATGGACTTAAGGCGATCATGGATATGAATCGAGAAGAACAGATCCATGCGATTCACGCATCGACTTTCTATTCGTGAGTGCTGCGAGACAAATTCGGGACTTCTCATCAGATAACTGGTCCCTCAACAAAAAACGATACATGTGTAGTCGCTGGTCCTTTCCTCATCACCTGCGTGAGGTGTTTACGTTTTGAGTGACAGCTTACTTTGTATTCAGGCCGAATTGATAGTGATCGATCTATACTGGCCTGATTTTCTTCCTCTTGAATGCTGGCAGGGACAGCAGAATGACCGTCATGCAATTTGCTGGCACACGTATCGACATTGACAAGAGCTTGGGAAACGGAGTATATTTCAAAGCATGATGATGCCTTGTTGGTATAATTCGGTGATCAACACTTATACTACAGTGCAACAGCTATGAGCGATTAAGATTGCATTTGGAAGCTGATTGGCTGAAGATAGCGTAGCACTCAATGCCAAGAATAGCGCAGGTTAGTAGCTTGTTCTTCGATTGCCTTGGGTCTTTTGCTGGATTTAGCGTGATTGATTTCTGAGCTAGTGGAACGGAGTCGATCGAAACCTTGATGATATACATCTCGTATCCACCCACTTATGACATGCGGTGCTCTCCCTCAATCTTCCTTGGGTGATCAAGACGACGAAGAAGATCATCTAGAGTACCGGCGCTGACTCCACTTGAACCAACTTCGCAGCGGAGCCGGGTGATCCCAGCGGATATATCGGGTTTATACATGGTACCATGACACAGCACACCATATGCAGCACAAACGATTGATAGAGCTGGGGCTAGCTTCATGCCAGCTGCTACGGTAGACCTTTACTAGCACGACTTGGCATAGACAGACGTGACGTCGATCAGGCAGAAGCCTGTCCAAGTCGATGTTGAGCCAATTTACATGCTAGACGACAAAGAGATCATTTGAGCCTGCAAGAACGTGTGCCAACAGTTCCCCTCATGCTCTTCTATCATCAAGCTGGCGATACGGTTTATAACCCAGAAAGAAAAGAAAAGAAAAAAATAACGTATGGATATATGGTTTGTGAGTACGGGACCCTCCCTGGAACTTGACTCGATTTGATCGCTGTCATCATGCCAAGTCAGGACGATCAGTGGATCCGTGATGCGATCGGCAGCCCTTGGAAGTGATTGATTCCATGCTCTGAGCTTTGATCACACCTTGATAACCCACAGGGCTGGTTGTTGGACCGTGGACACAGAGACACACACAAGCAAAGGGAGGCTTTTTAGGTGAGTCGAGTCTAGAAATCACCTCAGGAGGACAAGAAAGTCGTCATGACACACCGAGATACACGCTCGGAACGGAGGAAAAAGTCAAAATCGCTCACGCATTGCCATACACGCAAGCCGGCCTTTGCATTGGTGATTCAGCTCATTCAATATATTCAATATCGAATGCCAAGCCGCTAATCTTATCTCCAAGGCGGCTAGCGCCGATCTAAAATGCGAACACGCAGCAAAAACGCCAAGACTTTTTGGTGTATGACGGGTGGCGAGTTTTTAGTCTTGCCGCCGGTCTGGTTCCGACGATCAGTGAGTGATCGGGGAGTGGTACGCAATGACTTGATTCTATTGCTCGGTCTTTGCGTGACATGTTGAAGTGCATGACCATTTGCATGGTGCAGTTGCAGGGTGGATTGTACGCTAGTCAGGCTACAATACGCTACAGTACGTTCGCTACGATGCACCGCAACTGCGAACGTGTTCCACTGAAACCTCCCAGCATGTCTCGAAAGACGACCAGTCCAAGTCTAATTCCTTATCTCGATCTTGATCTTGATCACCGAGTCTAGACTTCTTGGCACCGGATCAATATTGGTATCTCCCTCAACGCTATTGACTAGCATCGCGACTAACGTATCTTTCTACAGAGTGCTAATTGCTAGTAGAAGGTGCTAAGATGTTCGAATCGAGGAGATGAGTCACCGCTTTCACCAAGCAATCACCACGATTCTATCGACTCCGCATGGTTTCGGTGTTCGTTTCCAGGATGACTAGGCAGTCCGGTGAGGAGCTCCCGACGCAGCTTGAGGTCTAGGTCATAGTCGAGGTTGGATGCGGGTGGGGGGGTGAAATATCCTTCTAAGCTCAGCGGCACCTGATTGTCGTATAAGTGAGACCGACTAGCCTCGCCTACAGGCATTTCTCGCACCCCAGTTACATTTCCAAGCCTAGGCATACAGCACCGTACCTACCACAGCGTTATCGTTATCCTGACCTCGTGTTCGATTTCGATCAACGTTGGAATCTCTTGGCATCACGAAACGAGACAGACAGTCACCTCCAGCCAGGCAGCCAAGACCTGACTAGACTCAAACCCCCCAACCCTCAGAGTTCCATAGAGTAGAAAGATCCATTGGAGACGCCTGGATTTCGCAGACCGCACGGTACTCGCCTCGATACCAAGACCAAAACGCTTCCTTTCAACAGATATATATATATATATATATCAGCCTTCCTCTTCTACGACCCGTCCAGTCACTCCTCTTCTGGTATATCGTTTGATCGCCAACCGGACTATCTGGGATCTTCCTTTGAATTCGACCACAAATCCGCTTCGCCCCACTTGAAGTGGCGCCACCCATCTTTTCGAGCACGTTTCTTATCCAATTCCTCAGCTCATATACACCCATCAAGCCAAGGCCACCCAATCTCGGCTTTCGCATTGCGAGGATCGCACGGACGACCCTCATTGGAGCCAGTGCCTCCTATATCCTTGGTGCTCGGTCACCACACTAAGCATCCCCAAACTTCATCATCGCCAGTCGAATTGGCTCTTCGATAAACGGTGGCACGACTGCACCATACCCAAGTAGCTCAAGCCCAACTGGACACATTTGTATCTCTCCGATAGTCTCTTGGCATTTATTCGAAAACTAATTCAGACACAAATCGCGAACATGTACGAGCGGGAGCGACAGGACTCGATTGCCAAAACACTATGCGATGTTTCCATCGACGTCGTCGAGCGCGCTTCCTCAAACAAGAGAACAGATAACCCTTCATCTTCGTCATCGTCCTCGCCCACGGAGTCACCGACTCAAACTCGATCGCCGTCGCCGACGTTGACCGAAAGGACACCTTTTCACCGTCGACTGTATTCTCATCTCATGAGCGACATCTCGCCCAACCACGTATCCTACATATCCATCTACCTATGTTTCCTCACCGGCCTGACGTCCGCGCCGTCATTCGCGGCATGTTTCGTATGGTGCGGCTTCCAGACCGGGAACGCCGCTCAACTTGGACTCGCACTGGCCCGCACGTTCGCTCCGCACGGTCAGAGGAGTTTCGGTTTCCTGAAGATGGATCAGCAAGCTCTGGTCAGCTTGCTGAGCTTCTTTGTGGGGACGACTTTTGGCCAATTTGGGAACTGGTTGGGAGGGAAGAAAAGGTTGTGGCTGATGTGTGCTACGCTGGGCCAGATGATATTCATGGCTGCTGCGGCGCTGGCAGCGCATTATTCAGGCGAAAGCGGATTTGCAGAGTAAGCGTCGTGACTGTTGGTTCGCGCAATAAAATCATCAAAGACGCTTTGCTGATCTGCATGTACTCGTACGCACAGCGGTCGAAGTCAGCCCTCGTGGGATACAGCGAAAGGCATGGTCGCTCTTGCTTTTCTGTCAGCTACAATGGGTCTCCAAGGCGCCGTGGGATGTGTGAGTGGTCACATGCAAGGCGACGGAGCAGGTGGTTTCACCGAAGGTGCCAGAGTACCGTAGTTGACCTTTGTCTGATTGATCATACTCAATTGCAGCGATTGGGAAGTCCGCTAGCTTCGACTGTCCCACTTACCAGCACTGTGAGTCCTTCAAAGACCGACCAAGTACCGGGGGGTCTAGCTGCTGACTGCCTGGCGCTGTCGATGCAACCCACCCCGTTTGCTCACAGTGGATCGACATCTTCAACGACCCATTTCTGTTCGCTCTCCGGCCCGTACGGACCCGAGATCTCCGATTCGCAGGTGCCATAGCCCTCATGTTCGGCGCCTTCGTCTCTCGCGCCATACTGGGCTTCATTGGCTCTGCGCCGACGATAGCGGTGGTCATTGGGTTCAGGGCGGTCCAGCTCGTCTGGTGGAATTTGCTGCCTGATGCTCCGCTTCTAAATGAGCAAGTTGTGATGGAGGCGAAGTCGACAGTGGAATCTGGGGTTTTGACTGGCGCTGCAGCTGAAACTGGAACAGGAACTGGGAGTGGGTCAGGTCTGGTAGCTGGGTCAAGTTTGGCGAAGCAACAGGAAGAGAAGGCTCGGAATGATTCGCCGGTATAGTTGACGAAACGGGACAATAACGACATGTTGAACGATTGAACGATTAGAGAGTGGAAATTTCTGTCAGTACTTCTGGTAGAATGACCTGTATTTGGCTGATAGGATTAACGGAGAGGAGTAACGGAGACATATACGTTGTGTATACATCGTTAGAGGAACTAGAAGACCGAACCGTATTAGCCGAAGTGTTTGTGAATGATTTAGTGATGTTACATACACCTTGTGATAGTCAGCCGCCCTCTGCAAATCCGGTTAGCACATAAATAGCAGGACTTGTCTACATCTCTATGCATGACGCAAGATATCTACGAGCATACAGCATACAGCTTACGACATCTTCAGACCAACCATGATGCAGACGTCTTCGACATGCGTGGGGTGGGCCGTTTGATAAGGAAAAAGCTACATCAAACCTCGCGGGGGAGGGAGGGATGCGCTTAAGCCTCGTAGAGCCAAGCCTGGGCGTCAAGCTTGTACTGGGCGATACCCTCGCTGTGTGGTCACATGGTCCAGATGCAGTTCCACGTCAGCATTTCACCCCAACAGGGAGATCTCGGCGAGCCTTAGCAGCGCCAAAATCGATGATGGTAAGATCAGGGAATAGTGAAGTCATACGATCGATACTCACGGGAACCAGAGGGCAATCTCCTTCTGACCGTTCTCAACGGAGTCGGAACCGTGGCAGACATTCTAATTGCAAAGCAGTGTTATACGTTTGTGAGCTTCAGGCCGACACATGCCGCATCCGCCGTTTTCAGAAGACCCCACTCACCATTCCAACCTGGAGAGCGTAGTCACCTCGGATGGTGCCGGGGGCGGAGGCGAGGGGGTTGGTGGCACCGAGCATGACTCGGCCGGTCTTGACGGCGTCGAGACCCTCCCAAACCATGCAGACGACGGGGCCGGAGGACACTACAGCAGAGCGTGGGATTCATGTCAGCGCTACTCATTGTCACGCGTCACACCGTACTGTAATTCTCCCAGACCTGTCTCAGATCCTCGAGCATCGATATTGGTTCTTGTCAAAGATTGGAAGCAGACTCACTGTAGTTGATGAGCGAGGGGAAGAACTTCTTGTCGGAGAGGTCGGCGTAGTGCTTCTGGAGGTGCTCCTATATATCATGATGGAAATGGTATCAGCTTCTTGCGCACAGCCCAGCGAGCATGAAAGGCGAGCTGACCTTGGAGGGAGAGGCCAACTTGAGGGCGACGAGCTGTAAGATACAACCATTGATATAATTAGCTTGCGTTCCACGTCCAGATGTCGCAAATTGAGAGCCGATAATGAATCAGCGTGGAGAGTCAGACTCACCTTGAAGCCTCGCTTCTCGAATCGGGCGATGATCTCGCCGACGAGTCCTCGCTGGACACCGTCGGGCCTGTGATGCGTTGTGGAACGGGGTGAGGGTCCGAGCGATCATAGAAACGGAGACGCAGGAAGTTGCGAGCGCAACGTGATCGAGTTTATACGTAATGAAGGTAGCAAGGGCAGCGAGTGGAGATGAGCAGAAGCAGGATGCGATGATTGTACACAAGAGCGTCAGCACTCTTTCGGTTCTGCTTTATGAGCGACGTCACGTTCGTAAAGCACCGCTCGGTGATCCGACCGTTTGATGCTACGACATCAAAATGGTCCTGCATCTCCGTCGAGGTGAAACGGGATAAATACGCACTTGATCATGATGTAGGTCTGCTCAGTGGTGGACATTTTGATTGTTTTGTTTTTTTTTTGGAATTTTTCGTGATAGGTTCAAGCTATTGCTTAAGAGGAAAGAAGAAGAAGGAGAGTGCAACTAGGTGCAATGAGTGCATTTTCGAAAAAGTCAACGAGGATCGTCGTGGATGATATAGTACCACGTGTTTGAACGGGGTCCATATGCAGCGGGATTTTGAAAGTGTCTTGGGTAAGTGGCAGATGAGGAGATAAGATTCTAGGAGGGCTATAGTGCGGGGAAGCTCTGGTTGTTTGCGGGGTAAGGCGTGACGTTGTTCTGTTGGTTTGGTTTGGGTTTCTTGCTGCCTGCTGCCGCTGCCGCCTCTACCCACTTGAGCCCGATATCGTTCGTACCTTTCTCCTTGTATGTGAAAGCACAAACGGAAACGGAATGAACGGCAATGCAGCGGAACGCGTAGACCCACTATCTAACTCTCTCTCTCTCTCTGCCAAGGGCAGGTACGCATCCTGTCATCACTCACTGTATGAATACCACCACGACCACCAACGATCACGATCACGATCACGCCTGTAACAACTTCGTCCTTGGTACGCCTATCTAGAATCTGAACCTTTTTCGTGTAGCTCTACATCGCTTGGTCAGCGCCAAAGTGAAATCGAACGATCACACAGTGGCTACCCTTTCGCCTCGTTTCATCACGATCTCTGGACTTTTCGGATCGTGACATACAGACACAGAGAGTGAGTAACTCCAAAGCGGCGGCGATATATGTCCTTCGAGTGTTCTCTGACGCGCAATCGGATTGTCTTTCCCATTCCAGTCGAGCCATCCACCGTTGTGATATCCTTTTTTCATCCAGGAATGCGTACGCATATACAACAATAATACTCAACATCGCTAAAGAGCCGTCTCTCACAAGATCGCGAACCACCGACTGCCTTTTACAATCAGTTGAGAAGTAACGCATAGATCCTGTTGCTGTTAGTGAGAGAGGCTTTGACAGTCAGTCCGACCAGAGCCGGCTCTAGACAAACACTATACTATCGCCCGGGCAATACGTCCCACGAACAGTCAAAGGATCCTTCAGTCTAATCGATCAATCATCCCAGGCTGGTCCGACGATAACAGAGCATTTGTCGTAGTTTCGCACACGCACCCGTACACTGTACCGCAATCTCATTCACACCCCTCCTTTGTAAGGGTCTCGACAACACAGTTCACGATACGGCCTATATCTCCGTCCGACCTTCGGTCCAGTAGCAACATTTACAATAACGAACTCACACAAAAAGAGGAATATATCTCTTGAACACCAAGAATTGAGACCCGGCCATCCGTATCGACCTGGTCTGAAGAACCATAAGAGTGCAGCTGGGATAAGAACGCCGACTTGTCAATTCTGGAAAGGAACACATCAGTTCGGATCCATCAACGAGATAACGAGTCAGCTTTTCGACTGAATCGAGCATATTCAGTAGTTCTCTGCCGGAAACGAGCCTTTACCCACTTCAGCTCATCGCTTCAGCACGACACCGACACCATGTCAGTCAAATTCACGCCGGGTCCTCACCCGACGTCCAACTCACGCCAGAACTCATACAACATCAACCCTACACCGAACCCCTCGGCCCAAAATTCCCCAATCACCATCAAATTCCCCAAAGCCAGCGATCGATCGCATATGGCCTCTCATCCGCGTTCGCCATACCCACCTAATCTCCCACATTCAGATGACGAATCGTCCGCAGCCGCCACCGCCAACAACGACCACCACAACAATGGGAGAGGAATGGATCCGGGAGATGCAGAGAGGCAGCCCTTGATCGGTACGAGGGAGGTGAACAGGCCGAGGATATGGTGGTCTATTCTCTTGGGCACGCTGATCATCATTTTTGTGGGGATGATGATTGGGTTTGGAGGCTGGAGGCTTGGGAAGGGAACGGGTGGGGGTCGTTGGCCTGGCTCGCCCGGGTAATCAGACAATGGCAGCGGCATCAGAGGTGTCAGGGGAGGATGAGCGGTGAAGGTTCACATTGGGGTCGTGTGTGGCAGGAGGAAAAGTTTGGAAGATGGAGGCGAATAGTCGCGTAAACCTCTGGAAGGAAAAACGATCAATTGTGTTGCCACATAGCGACTACTGTGTCCTGTCGATCTACAGCATGTTCTGTAACAATCCACCCTACTTGTATGTTGTCAGATAGCAGGATGAACTATGCTTTGTATTGTCAGTCGCAATCACCTACTCATGGGATTTCACCGTTTCGGCCTACTGCATGGGGGAGTAGTTTGTGAGGTTGAACGATTCCATGTCCGCTTGATCCGAGTCAGACTTTGAGTAGCATCGGATCGGGGAATTACAGCTCCGAGATCGCCAAGCAGCACATGATTGAAATTTCGAGATCGCGGTCAGAAGCGTCCCTTAGGCAGATGTGTGTGTCGATCTCATCACCGAATTCAACAACTCGACATGTCCTCAGCCTAAGCAAGTTAGCCTTTGTGCATAAAACATAGAGCTTGAGGGTTCATCATCACCTGTCTTACCAAAACTTTGCCAGCTCTACAGCTCGCGATACAACGCTTACTGGAATTCCTAGCGACTCTCACGATTAACAATTCGACTCATTCGGCAAAGGGCAGGGCAGGGCACACTGTTGGATTGCTAAACAAGGAAGCTACAGCATAACCACAGAGATCTTCGAGCGAGAGGGTTACGTTCTACCTGCGCTCCATTCATCCGCATACAGCCTCAATCTTCATTCAGTCCAAACAGTCCAGCTCCAGCCGAAGCCGAAGATCCAGCTCGCTCAGGTACCTGCTACCGCCCAGTGTTTCAACAGGGGATGTCAACGGTCCCTCGAGCGCAAGAAGGGATCGAAGCTTCTCAAGCTATCACAACGAATCAGCAACATACGGACACGGACACGGTCTCAGGCACAGGTACGATCAGTAGAATTCCATCTCGTCTGAATGATGGAGGAGAAGGCGAAGTGAGCAATAGCGATGCGAGGGCGCCTAGTAGCGGCAGTGAAAGCTATGTGGTGCAAGATGTGTCTGTGAAGAAGGGAAATGTGAAGATGGTAGATCCTGGGTCTGAGCTGAAGTTGCCTTGGGGAGCGAAGGTGAGTAAGCTCTGTTTTCCTATTGATAGTATCATTCCGGAGCACTCTCTACGACTTAGCCCGAGCTTGATATTGAGGGAAGATCGCTTACTGAAGTTCAATATCGTCTACGTCTCTGATATGTCTAGTGGCGAAGCTCAAGCTGGTTCATAACGTCCGTTGTGACACTGGGCGTGATGACTGATATCTTGACATATGTGAGTGAAGGGAGAACGTAGGATCTCCAAATGAGATGCGTTTTAATGCGTTTTTCTTCTTCATCAATGGCTGATCGGCTCGTCGAGCATTTTCTCCAGACCATCGTCGTACCGGTGTTACCATATCGGCTTCAGGCCTTGGGATACACCAACATATCTGCCTTGACATCGTGGCTTCTCTTCGCGTACTCAATAGGCATCTTCATCTGTCAGTATGCCAATTCCCCAAATACCTGTTCATTTGTACACTCGCTCCCTTCCCCTTAGACTGTTAGGCTTAGGCATAGTCATGCTGATTGATTTGGGTGTTCCATCTTCGTTTCGTTGTTTGCACTGTGATAAACATTTGACAGGCACTCTTCCCGTCGCGTACTTCTTCCACAAATACCCCTATCGGCGCAGCCCCCTCGTTGCGGCCATCATTGTCCTCGAAGTCGCTCTGGTCCTATTCACAGCTATCAACACCTACTGGGTCATGGTTCTCAGTCGTTTCATCCAGGGAGCGGCAAGTACGATCGTCTGGTCGGTCGGGTTCGCGTTGATATGCGAGAATGTGCCTGAGAAGAATGTAGGACGGCAGATTGGGTTTGCCTACTCTGGTGTCTCGGTCGGGTCAACCATTGTGAGTATGCCCAAGCCTTATATCGCCCGTTCGGTTGCTCTACTGCTACTCACGGAATCAGCTCTATATCTTTTCGTTTGAAGAGACAGAGAAACTGAGTCTACTGTCTTTTTCGGTCGCCCTCGATTAGGCTCCACCAATCGGAGGTGCTCTGTACCAGCGATTAGGATGGCACGCCCCCTTCATCTTCTGCATAATCATCTGTGCCGTAGATCTGATTCTACGGCTGTTCGTCATTGAGCAAAAGGACCTTCGAGAATGGCAGGAGAAGCACAATGCTTCATTGCAGGCCTCACCTCTGAACAAGCAGAAGTCTTCCGAGAACGTTTCTCAGCGGCAGTACGGTGACAATGTCACGGGTGTCATATCTTCGACACTAAGCGACACTGCCCGCCCATCGACGGCTGAGGCTCCCAGGGAAGCTGCAGACTTTGGCAATGTACTTGGGCCCGGACCTCAGAAAGATATAGTGGAGTTATCACCGTGGGAGGTGTTGATCACCCTCCTGAGCAACAAACGGGGCATGACGGCTTTCTGGGTCACGTTTGTGTATGGCATGGTGCTAGGTGTACTGGAGCCGACGTGAGTGACGACAAAACGATACCTCAGGGCCCTCACTAAGCTTGTATTCCCAGTGCAAATAGTCCTGACTAGCTGACCATACGTTTGGGTCTGGTTTTGTTTGACAGCTTGACGCTACGAGTTCAGGAGGTGTGGCATAAGGATTCCGACTTTGTGGGGTTGGTATACCGTGAGTACTTTGTAGTCATTCCTGTGATTAGGATCGCACCTGTCTGACCTACCTGTCACGCTATCACGCAAATTAATCGGATCAGTCGCCGCTGCCGCTCCTACGTTCTTCGCCGGGCCCGTTATAGGTGCCCTGGCAGACAAATACGGCTCTGAGTGGATCATCCTCCCATCTCTCACGCTGGCGCTCCCTTGGCTTCCTCTAATGGGCCTGAAGAGCAGTTTAGCGGGCTTCATGGTCTTTTTCGCTCTTGCCGGTGGGTCATAGAGGCAGACATGAATTGTGACTGGTTGTACGAGTCTCGCTGATTCCTCCTAATTCGGCTTCTCATCCCCACATGTGACACAGAGGTCGCGATATCGTGTGCAGCCGGACCTGCTGGGTTGGAGGTCACCATGGTTGCGAGGGAGACGGTGAGTGACATAGGTTTCTCGATTCCTGTCTGGATGGAAGGGAGCTACGCTGATCGAGTTCATGTTCGATACCGATAACAGGAGGGTATCAGCGAGATTCGTGAGTGACCACGCCAGATGTTGATCATTTTCGCAAAACGATGCGTCTTTACCTGACACGTCCTGACACCAGATCAATTCGCCGCCATGAACATCGCTTTTGGTGAGTAAGCGATTCTTTGCTCCGACTCGCGCGCTTCGTGGACAAACGAGTATCGCGATTGACCCGCTCGGAATCTGCTCTCAGCTATCTCGACATCGGTGGGCGCAGTCGTCGGTGGTCAGATGTACGACCATATCTCCAACGGATGGTGGGCAGTGATATGGTCAGTTCCTTTCTAGCTGATCTGAAACCACCAATCAAGGCATCCTCCTATAACGATATATGTCTCCAAAACTGATCCACCGCGTTAACACTCGCAATAGGCTGGCATTCGGCATAGTCGCTATCACCTTGCCGTTCCCCTTCTTCTTCACAGGCAATAGGACCTTCTACAGTCGACTGACCGGTAGAAGCAGCGATGAGGCATCGGAGAAGGAGCGAGGACCAGCAGAAGATGTCGCGCAATCGTCCCTCTCATGAGTCAGGTCTAGGCCAGGATTCCGAATACTTTCCATTTCACTTCTCATCGGCAATGTACGCATATACGGCTACTTCATTCGCATGCGCTTCCTCCCCACCTCTTGTTACAATATATAATCAATCCATTTATCAGTTAGGAATCCTGGACCAGGAGTATGTGGTCTGACTGACAGCGGGCCACTCGAGATGATTGCATGACGTGGCTATGATTGAGCCACCATCCACCATCTAATCCATTACGGTGTGATAAGTTTTCCTCCGTTGATCGGAAGGAATGGGTCGCGGATCCCTGGGAGGGATCTAGTGTTCACTGCAGCTACGTTTGCTACGTTTTCGTTCGCTATCTGAAATTTCGGAATGACCGTCATGTATCAACCGTAAGAAAAAAGGCAGACTCGTCAACGTCTCTATCTTAACACACCGCTTAAAACGCTCTACGCATCCAAGTAGTAGGGCCTACACAGCTGAAGGACGACGCGCCCCGTTCTTATCCCCGTATAGCTGTTGTCCATCATGTTCGCTCGATCGGCTCGATCTGCCAACCGAGCTTCTTCCCTTAGACGGCCAGCAACGAATCCTGTGCGCCATGCCATGCCTCCTCGACATCTCAGCACCAATGCTCCGTCACGGACAATTACGCCTTCAGCTGGAGCGTTAACCGCCACCACCGGAGCGAAGCGGAACCAGTCCGCTTGGGCTGCAGCGACCGAGTCTGCCCATTCCGTCCTCACTCCCCCTCCCTCTAGCTCCAGTGCAACAGCTTCATCGTCATCGTCATCATCGTCAATACCAAACTCTTTAGATATGGACGCAAGCGACCCTTTATCAGTGATCAACGCCGAAATCGGCAACCTCAAATCATCCCTGTTCAGAATGCTAGGTTCTTCCAGCTCAACGCTGGATACGGTCGCCAAATATTATTTCCAGGCAGAGGGGAAACACCTCCGGCCGTTATTGGTGCTTTTGCTGAGTCAAGCCACGAATGGATTAGGAGGGAAGGGGTGGGAGTTGGCGCAGATGGAAGCGGCGAGGAGAAAGTCAATAGACGACTCGTTGACTGCTCAAGGAGGAGTATTGAACGACTGGAATCCCGAAGTTAATGGCAAGGAGACCAAGGGCGCGCAGGTGTTCGCCGACCCGTTCAGAATACCTCCCTCTTTCTCATCTTCGACGTCGACATCATCAGGATCTGGATCTGGATCAAGATCTGGATCATCATCGCCTCTGCAAACACCATTGCCGCCTTTGCAACCGTCTCAATTCGATCTGTCGCTCGAACACCCCGGAGAACCGTCCATCTTGCCGACTCAGAGGAGATTAGCCAGTATCACAGAGATGATCCACGTCGCCTCACTCCTTCATGACGACGTCATAGACGCTTCTTCGCTCCGGCGAGGCGAGCCCAGCGCGCCCTCGACGTTCGGCAACAAGCTCTCAATCCTCTCTGGCGACTTCTTGCTCGGCAGAGCATCCGTCGCTTTGGCTCGATTAGGCTCGCAGGAAGTCGTAGAGCTGCTGGCTACGGTCATCGCGAATCTGGTAGAAGGCGAAGTGATGCAGCTGCGAGCTACGAGCGAGCCGGAGACTGAGCCGACAGCGAAGGGATTCGAGGATTACATGAGAAAGACGTATTTGAAGACGGCGAGTCTGATGGCCAAGTCTGCACGAGCGGCAGTGATCCTGGGTGGATGTGGGAACACGGGCGTAGGGAGCGAGGGTGAATGGGTTAAGGATGTGGCTTATGGCTATGGACGGAATTTGGGAATCGCGTTCCAGGTGAGTGGCAGGTTTTCCATCTCCACCTGGCTGAGCTACCACCAGCCGGCGACAACGCAGCTCTTCACCAGCCTCGCATACTTCTCTTGCGCTGTGAACGGTCCTGCTGTGTTCCTATCTCTAGAACGAGGTTCTACAACTAGATATATGCGTGCTAACTCATTGTCGGTGACCATGTCAACTTGTCAATTCCGTCGCGCATTACTTTACCTCTTACAAACCATGACAGCTCATCGACGACGCTCTCGACTTTTTACCCCCTGACCCGTCCCTCGGCAAGCCCTCACTCGGTGCCGACCTGCGCCTAGGCCTCGCCACCGCTCCCGCCTTATTCGCATGGGAAAAACACCCCGAGATGGGTCCTCTGATCCTGCGGAAATTCACCGAACCAGGCGACGTCGAACTGGCCCGAAATCTGGTGGCTGATTCTGATGGGCTGGAGAGGACCGTGGAGCTGGCGAGGAAGTTTGCTGGCGAGGCGAGGGCGTTGGTGGAGCTGTTGCCGGAGAGTAAAGCGCGGGACGCGTTGGTGGGGTTGACGCTGAAGGTGGTTGATCGGGTCAAGTGATTGTGCGGTGTGCCGAAGCAAGATGAAGCTAGTGCTCTGTATGCACATAACCGGGACAAGATAACACAAGGGAAGCTCGGGGATTGAGGTAAAGAAGACATCAGGAATGGTCCAATCGATTGATCAGTTGGACCAATCTACATATAGACACACAGGAGGAACATGGACCTCAGCTGGAGGTCACGCTTTTCGTAACGCGGCTCAAGGCTTGACAGACGTAACCGACATGTAGATGGAAAGGAAACCAAGCACCGGTACCATAGATAGCTGCCTCACTCTTTCAACACACACAGCTGGATCATGGCTGACAGTATCAGGATCCTCTACCGCTGGCATTCTGTGATCATGCATTGCATCGCATAGCCCCATACCGAGCGGCTCATGTCTTGAGAGTCTTCTCGCTCAGGCGTATCGCGGTAGAGTTCTGCTGTACACCGCTAGACAAGGACCAAGCGAGCACACAGCTGCATGCCAAGATAGTATGCATGCATACACAAACATAAATCGATGATTTCGCACATGTGTGAAGATGGATAGTAATGCGGTAATTGAGCGATTATGCGTACTCATATAGATCAACTGTTCCTCCTTGCTGCCCTACTCGAGATACTCCTGTAGACTGCCTGTAATCTTCTCGATCCTGCTCAAGACGCCCCTGGCCGCAATCTCAACATCATGGCTCTCGTCCTCTAGCAGCTCGGCCAAGAACTCCGATACCGTCTCAGGAACAAGACCGACCATCTCCTCTGCCTGGCTAGCCCATACGGCGTCCAAGCACTTCAAGGCCTGAATACGGACCTTGGGGTCGTCCGATCGCGTCACGAGGCAGATGGAGGTGTTAAGTCGCCTCAGGACGTTCTCGGTAGACGTGGAGCTGGCGAAAGAAGCCAAGGTCCTTGAGATAGCCGATGGATCGTCCTTCGACAACGACGACGTGAATAAGGGTATCTGAGAAATCAAGTTGGGAAGTATTGAGAGGAGTAGCGTATCGTTCCAGTAGGCTCCCTCGTCGACCTCAAACGATTTCGACAGCACGTCCAGAAGCAAGGTATGAAGCGCCTGATCCTCGATGTCTCCAGCGGCATAAGCGGGGAGAAGCTCTTGGATGTGAGGGAGGAGGGTGGCGATGTATGGAGACAACAGGTTCTGGGGTATAATCGCCAAGGTCAGCTCTGGGCTGGAAAGAATGAGGATGAGATGCATTACTCACTCGGAATTTGACAAGAAGACCCATCATGACGTGGAGCAAGACGATCTTCCTCTCAACGAGTCTGCCGTCGTCAATCGCTACAACAAAAGGTTCAGAACCAGGTGAGCTGATGATGGCGAGACGCAATATGAATGCGGAACACACCTTTACCCTCCGCCAGGTCGATCACAGCCCAGTCGTAGAGCCTGATGAACAACGGCTTGAAGGTCGATTCATTGAGTTTGGTGACGAGCTCCAGGAAGGATCCGATCGCAGATTCCTCAATATCGTTTACAGTCTGCTATCTTTGTCAGTGGAATTCACCGATTACGGTCGATAGAGCACTCACCGCAGCGTCGATACCCTTGATCTGCAATCGGTGTCGGAGGTCAAATACGTCTAAGAAGAAGGCGAAGATAGGTTTGAGCATCCCAGGCAGCTCCTCTCTAGCAGCGTTCCTGAGTGTCAATCTAAGCAGGTCGAAGAACGCCTTCATTGAGGACTCCTCCTCTTGCTGCACGGTCTTCCAGAGATCCATAAGGACCGGGAACAAGGTCTTTGTCCTCATACGCTTTGCCACAGTGCTCGACATGGACAGAGACTGTGCTGAATCTCGAGCTCGATGGTCAATCGCAGTGCGCAAAATGGTAGCAAGCTGCTTAGAGGAGACGAAGGTTGATACGACTTCCAGAAGCGCGGCAAGGGTAGAGAAGCATGCTTTTACAACCGACGAAATTGATTTGGATGATGCGATGAGCGAGAGAGACAAGTCGATGATCGACTGAATGTGAGGAATCGTCCTTGAACCAAGGTGTCGACTGTCGAGGGACTTGTCAGCACGGTGGCCATCCCTAGAGCTAGCATTTACTCACGTCAATAGGATTATTAGTTCCATCGAAGCGATGATGTTGGTCGAGTCACTTTGCTTGGGAACAGCGGCAACAAGAGTGGGGATGACCTGAGCCAGGGCACCATCTTCTCCTGGCAAAGCGCCTGAAGCCACGATTCTGATGGCCGAAAGAGCCGCGGATGAGCTTGAACTTGCAGCACCAAGGAATGAAGAGGCGGTCTTGAGGATATCCGCGATGGCCTTATTACTCTTCGCTCGAACCTCTGACTTGATGAGAGATACTCGCTCAGCGAAGGTGTTGAGGGCCATAATCTTGTCCTGCGGAGGCCAACTTGTCAGCAATCAGCTCGCTCAATGTGCGACCTTCTCCGAGTCGACGTACCTGTTGAGAACCCTCGGTAAGGAGACGAATCACGATACCCAAGAAGTGCTCCGCGGAGAGCAATTGCATGCTGCCGGCCAAAACGGCTTGGACATTCTTCGACACGTCTGTAGTCGCCATGAGTGGCTGCGAAGTCTTGGCAGCGAGAACAATGGTGTTTCGTACAATCCTCTGCACAGTATCCTGAGCACAAGCCTTGCCTCGCAGTTGCTCGACGAGCGCCGCAGAG
This sequence comes from Kwoniella heveanensis BCC8398, assembly GCA_000507405.3. Classification (NCBI taxonomy): domain Eukaryota; kingdom Fungi; phylum Basidiomycota; class Tremellomycetes; order Tremellales; family Cryptococcaceae; genus Kwoniella; species Kwoniella heveanensis. The sequence goes on from KV700125.1 coordinate 114,170, forward strand.
AAAGTCAGCAAGTGAGCTATCTGCTTGAGGGGGCGGTCCGAGGCGTCGTTCTCTGAGATGGTTGCACTGAGGAAAGCCTCCTTCTCGGTCCTTGTCAGGTCATCGACCAATCGGGTCACCTCAATGATGACTTCAGAGAGTACTTCGGTCCTGTAAGGATGGTCGAAAGCGGCAGCCAGAGCGGAAGGCAACTCCAGTACTGTAGATATTGAGTTGCCGGATCGACCGGCTTTAGTGGTAGCCCGGTCGACCAAGAGCATACAAACCGGAGCAAGGAATTCAGCAGGACCAAGGAATCGGACGAGATGCACGAAGAAGCTACATGGTGTATCGAGAACATCAGTTTGATAGTGCTTAAGCAGATCAAGATGAATGACTTACGGCAGGGTACGGTGCTTGGGCAGCCGAGTTGCCATATCGGTGAAGATGCTAAGGAAAGTGAGAGACTCTGCAACTCAATGAGCACGAGATGCAGCTGTCATGCCGCGACACCACTCACCGTTGTAGATGTCGAGGTAAGGTTTGCCAGGGGTAACAAGGGATTGAGCCATGACCGGAACAATTCGAGAGATAGTCTGCGTGAGATGATGCAAACCGTCAGCGAGTTAGCTCAATGCATAGTACTGGGTGAAGGAGATTTCACGTACCTTCTCCACCACGCCAAAGCTATATGCGTCGTCACGCTGGAAGTCGCTTGCGCCCATGAACGTGAAAATTGGCATGATATTGTGCAGTACCGCTTCAGGTATGAGTCGCGCCAGCTCAGACGCAACGAGGAGCGCGCGTTGGGATGTTCGAGGGTTAGATGAAGCTGAAACAGAGCATTGTCAGCTATAAGCAGCCACAATACACACGGCTCCAGGACAGTTGTACATACCTCGGATGACCTTGATGATGACTTCGATACCGACATGCGCTCTTTGGATCTCCTGAGGATCCCTAATCTTCTCCACAAGAGCCAAGATAGCGGCGAGAACCTCTTGTTCGAGGTAGTCAACACCTTCTTTGATGACCAATCGCTTGGTGAGCAGAGACGAGAGGACGGCCATGAGAGAAGCAACCAAATTGGCATCACCGGGCAAAGCGTGCCACTCTCGCGACTCGATCAGGGCGGTGAGATCAAGAACAGCAGAAGTAGGTCTGTCATCGTCGCCTTCGTCTTGTCGCTGCTTCTTTCGATGAGTCGTAGTCTCGAAGGCATCCGACAGATGATCGATGATCTGCACGATGGTTTCGGTGTCCAGCTCGAAACGTCGCAAGATCTTGGCAGAAGCAAGGGCCTCTTCGGTGGAAAGGGAATGCAAAGAGTTTACCACGGCAAGAATGTATTCGATCTTCTGCTCTGCCGGCAGAACAGCAAAGACGCCATCGGCCAAACTGTGCAGAGAGAGCTTTCGAAGTTGACGAAGAGTGACCGAGTCTTGCTGGGTGTCTACGAGAGACAGCAAGAACTCCCAAGCGGGGGATTCCTCCTCCGTCAACACGCTGACGCTGTAGGCCTTGAGTGTCGAGAAGAGCAAACCAAGATACTCCGCTCGATCGGGAGCGGAAAGGTTGGCAAGCCAGAGAGCTTCCGCGTCTTCGCCATCGTCTATGGCGGTGAGCAAGGGCAAGATGCCTCGGAATACCGCATGGTCGGTGACGCCGATGAGGAGGTTGAGCAGAACGACTCTCCCGTGGAATGAACGGTACGCAGTGATATGCGACGCAAGAGCCCCGATGACTGCCCGTCGATGAGATGAGTCCTTCCTATTTCGAGCACCGTGCTGGGGACCGAGGGCAGCGATATGGACAGCTCGCACTCTTGTCGCATCGACGATCATCTCGTCTGAGCTATCAAGCAATGCTTGGATGTACTTTCGTCGGTCCGAAGGCTTCAAGAGCTGAACAGTATCTGAAATCAAGAACGTCAGCGAATCTACCTCATTCATGGCTGATAAGGCTGACTCACCGGACCGCGAACCATAGACGGTATCGAGAGCGTAGATGTTCTCCGATGCTTGGGCATTGAGGGCCATAGCTCTTAGCAAATCGACAGCCGCGGCGCGAATTGGCTTCTCCGAATCTCTCAAAGCTACCAGGACGGAAGGAATCATGATTTGGAAGTCGATGCCTTGTTCGATCTTGACACCGGCATAAGCGGACACAAAGGCGGTGGCGTGTCTTAAGGAAGCAGTTCGGAGAGCCAAGGGGGACTGGCTGGTCCAAACAGAGGCAAGGAATAAGAGGGCTTCTTCGCCCAATTGGGCCAACAGGGCGCGAAGAAGAACCTGCGCTAGGGAAGGGGGAAGAACTCCGCTGTTTGACCAGGAATATAACTCCTGAGAGAAGACCTTGTATGGAGCGACGGGTCCGGCGGTCGGCGAGTCTCCGGCTAGCCAAGTGGTACTCTCGTCGATTGGCTTGACCACCTTGATCGCAGCAGCCAAGATTGAAACGACAGCCATCTGAGTAGTTCGAGCTTCAGTAGTCCTTCGGTAAATCGCATCGAGATACAGGGCGGAGAACGGCTCTTCCGCTTGGTCGATGTCGCGCAGTGACAGTGTACTCTGCTTGGGTTTTAGGTGTCGAAGTACTTTCACCGCTACCGGTATCTGCTTGTCGGACGCAGTCGCGGTGATGAGCTGGGCCACAATGAGGTGAGCAAGCAGACGAGTGGACGCATGTTTGGAATCCAACTGGGTGACAAGATAGCCGACGTCCTCGTTGAAGTGAGAGGAGGCAGCAATCGCCTCTGTTATACGGCGCAAAGTCAGTGTCCCGTGACTTCATCATTAACGATGCCCGAAAACACGGGAGAGGGCTAGGTAGCGCATCAGAGGGTGGTGCATGAAGTCTTGTGCACATATGATAGTCATCAGCATATCCCGCCTCAGACACGACTGTCCAGATTGCCTAGACAACCAGACTTTCCGTCTGAAGGGGAAATGCGGACGACCTGTCGCGACTTCTGATTATAATCATTTGCGCTGCGGATAGAAGACAAAAATCATGGAAAATAAGGAACGGCTAGACTCACCGGCTAGAGCCTTAGCGATGAGAAGATTCGACTTCGGGGCACTCCCCTTCACGTTCGCAGCTCGGGTCTTAGCGATCTCCGGCACGATCTTGCTAAGGTATTCTATATTTTGCATTCCCCCACCCAGGATCTTCAACGCCTCTGCGTAGGTCAGAGGTTGGCGCTTTTCCGTCGACAGGAGGCAAGGGAAGAGCAGTTCCTGGAAGACCTGTCGACCGGCGTTAGGATATTTACCGAGGACCTTGTCCGTGAGCAGGTTGTTAGAGATGTAATCGAGATGATGGCCGACGATGATTGACTTGGGCGAGACACTCCAGAAGGTTGGCTTCACACCAGCAATGTACTTGTCGACAAATGTTATTTCGAGCAAGGATTCAGGATCTTCATATATAGCTTGAATGACCGGTTCATCCGTGTCGCCCAATCGAGCGACCAAAGCTGACACAGCGCTTTCGTTATCGTTTCCGGACTGGTACAACTCCATGACTTCCTTGACACCTTGGATCCGGCTTGACACATCCGCCGCGTAGACATTCAAGAAAGCGATCTCATCGGCGGGTTTCTGTACGAGCTGAGCGTCCAGGGTAGTGGTACCGGAAGCCTCCACGTAAACGGCGTCAACGATCGAGGGATGTCGCTCACGTAGGTTCACTAAGAGCGATTTGCAAGAGGCCTTGACATCGTCGTCAGAACCGTCAGACGATCCCAGGCGCAGGAGTACGGACGCAGCGAGCGCGGCGTTCGACGTTGACAGATCTCGATGATCCAGCAAGGTGGACAACACCTTGAAGTGTGTGTCGGGCTGTTCCAACAAAGCCTCCAGAACTACTTTCAAGGGAGCATCGAAGCCGTACTTTTCGGTAGCGGCAATGAGGATTTCGCCAAGCTGCTTGATCTTGGAAAGATGTTTGCTGGCGTCAGCACCAAGACCACCGGACCAACTGGGTCGATCGTTGAGGACGACGAGAAGTGTAAGAATCCGCTGAGAAGCATCGGCACCGCTCGTTGAAGTGAGGAGCGCAGAGACAACGGCCAGGAAAGCTTCGTCGACGAGAGTTATGGATCGAGTGAGAAGCACCAAAGGGGGATAAACAGCGGCCTGTAGTAAGGAAATCGTCAGTATACAACGAGGCAGTGGCTCATGGGTGACAGAAAAGCGTTATTACTCACATTGACATCTTCTCCTCCATTCGGCGTAGAAAGGATGGTTACAAATACCTCCACCATGACCTTCACCAGCCCTTCTTGAACACCTTTCCCACTTTTAGCTCCTTCGAGAAGATCCACCATGATCGCAGACCAGAAGGTCAGCAAAGCTCGGTGCACAATTTTCTCCTTGATAGCCTGCTGTGCCAGACCTGCTACATTGGTGAGCAGGTGAAGCGACTTGTCCTTTGCCGGCGAGATGGCCGTGGCGATATATGATCGAGGGATCGCTTGAGCGTTCTTGATCAAGGGCGAGAAGGGTGCATAGTATGGTGATGTCTGGGAGATGGTGAGGATCGCAAGGATTCGAGGGAAGTTGGGCGATTCGTGATACGGTAAGAAGACTTCCAGGAGGACGTCGGCGTTCATCTCATGTACTCTACATGGTAGCGCAGATGTCAGCTGCCTATTAAGTGCGTCGAGGAGGTGAGCATGTCAAGCTCACCTGAACCGTCTCACCAGCCACTCAATACACTTCCCGCCAGCCATGACCCCTATCCACCGACCTAGTCTTCTGAGACATTGGCCGATGACTTGATCCAGAGCATCGTTCTCTTCTTTACTGAGCATCATTCTATCCGTTCTCTTCGCCCTTTCAGAAAACAGCTCATCCTCATATTCTTCTATGGGAGGATCAAGTGTTAACAGCTCTTCGAAGCCTGATTGAGCCAAAGCGAAGATGGAATCGAGGTCATGGGTCGATGCGACTTTGGGAGGGAAGAGATAGGATTTCGAGGAGGGAGCACCGTACTTCGATGTGAGTCGGGCAGCGTCCAGAGACGCGATATTTTGCAGTTGAGAGGCGAGAGAGGACATGATGAGCGCTTGACTCTGTCAGTCGTGGGTATAATTCCGCGCAACAAGTGATCTATGGCTTGAAGTAAGTTGAGGCAACGAGAGACTAAACGGGCATTGAGATGATACGAACAGGAGCAGGACAAGCAGGGACCAGAGGATCAGACCGCTGCAATGCAATTCTCAACTTTTGACTTTTGCCGGCGGACACAGAACGATCTCCGGTGTGTACGGTTAAAATCCTTACGTAAGTGACTTGTTTCCCAGCAAAAGTTCAGATGTCCATACGCTCATTCTGTTGTTGCCGCCAGCGTACAGGTGAAGGACTGCATGCATAGGACCAATGATCCCATATCGATCTTTCTCATCTACCTTTCTCAAGTAGACCAGAAGTACAACTACATGGCAAGATGAAAGGTCAGTGGTAAAGAGCCCTCGTGTTGTTTGCATGTCCGCTCACGTCTCCACACGCAGCGTGGTCCGCGAACGCTAGAGAAGTGAAGCCCCGTGACGCCGAGTTGGAGTTCGAGGAATCGGCGTCCGGCTCAGAGTCAGACTATTCCTCTTCAGACGTAACGGAAGACGAGGATGGAGATGAGCTCACGCCAGCTCTCGATGCGGCTATCTTGAGAACGCTCAGCAAGATCAAGAAGAAAGACGGGGTGTATGGGTCTGAGAATGTCCTTCAAGAGGAGCTGAAGCGGGCTCAGGAGAAGGCTGAGGCCAAGGGAATCAGGGCTTCAGTGGTGAAGAAGATAGCAGAGAAGGTACGTCAAGCAATCCGATGATATACAAGCTGCTCAACAGTGTCTGTATTTAGCTGGCTGACGATAATACAAACCGGTTCCATCTCTAGCCATATCTTCTGGCTGATTACCACCGAGCCAAGCTTCTTTCGGGAGAGCATGCCAACGAGGATGATGACGAGAACGATCGACCCGAAGAACCGCTTACCCACGTTCAGTCTGAGAGACTCCTCAGACAGGAAGCTGTCTCAGCGTTCAAAGCCCTCGGAGACGACGAGGATGATGACGATGCGGGAGAATTCATCCAAAAGAGACATAAAGAAGACGAAGATGTCGAGCAGGACGATATTGAATACAGACAATTCCTACTTGAGATGGGTGGCGGTGAGGCCGAAGTGCGAAAAGTCCTGGGTATGGGAGATCAGCCCGTTTCAGGTGTCATAGTAGACGACGAAGAAGGGGATGATGAAGAGAGATACGACGAGGCGAAGCAAAGGGCTTTGTCCAAGGTCGAGAAGGCTGAACTGAAGGCGAAGAAGGAGAAGAAGAAGGCCAAGAAAGCGAAAGCAGACGAGGATTTCCTGATGGAGTGAGTCTTACCTCTCGACCTCTCCAAAAGGCAGATTGATGCGAGAGATGAGCTGATCGACGGCCGTTCCTGTGTTTCCGTTTCAGCTATATCTTGAACCGAGGCTGGATCGACCGTTCCGAGAAGCACGTCCCGACGTACAAGGAGATCGTAGGTAACGATGTCGACAGTGATGCTTCTTCAGATGACGATAATGAGAAAGACGGCCGAGGAAAGGGCGAATCGTCGAACCATCCTTGGGGCAAGCTCGATGAGGAGGAAGATTTCGACGAGAAGGCGGACCGGTTCGAGGCTGAATACAACTTCCGATTTGAAGAGCCAGGATCCTCCAGTATTGTCTCGCATCCTCGAGAGATACCCTCGCTCGTCCGAAGACCCGATGACGCTCGAAAGACCAAACGTGCTCGACGAGCTGAGCGGAAAGCGGCCGAACGAGCCGCGCAGGAGGAAGAGGTCCGAGCCAAGAAGGGCTCAAAACGACGCGAGATGGAGAAGCGGATGGCGAGTCTCAAAGCTGATCTGGCGGAAGAAGGCGTAGAAGGAGGTGTCGACTGGGATCAGCTTGAAAAAGTGCTGGATGGCGAGTGGGACGAAGGGGAATGGGAGAAAGTTGTTGGCGGGATGTTGAGTAGGGCCAACGGTGGGGACGACGGAGCTGAGGAGGAGGGTGATGAGAAGCCTACGTGGGACGACGATATCGGAGACGCGGAATACGACGACATCGAGATGGATGAGGAAGGTGGTGCGGATGGCGACGGTGGTCATGACGCGCAGTGGAATGGAGAGGATGATGAAGGTCCAATTAATATGGTATGTTTTGTGTTTGTACTATCATTTATCAGAGCGGGTGAAACCAGTTCGTCAACTGACGAATTCCAATTATGTGCAGGACGCCGACTTCATTGACGAGGAGCCGTCGAAAAAGAAACGCAAGAAGAACAAGAAGGACAAGAAAAAAAACAAGCTCGAGGCTGAGCTGGAATCACAAGCTCAGGCTCAACTTGCCTCTGAAGAGTCAGCCGGTCTGACTGTCGCAGACAAAGCCAAAGCCGTCAAAGAAGCCATGGAAGAGTACCGAGCTCTCGACCATGAAGACATGATTGGAGACCTGCCGACGCGGTTCAAATACACTCAGACCGCCCCGACAGCTTATGGATTATCGCCCGTAGAGATACTGTTGGCTACGGACGAAGAGTTGAACAAGATCTTCAGTGTGAAGACGATCGCTCCGTACAGAAAAGGAGGAATCGGCATGCAAGGCAAAGGGTTGGGCAAGAGGGTCAGGGAGCTGAAGGAAGATCTGAAAAAGAGGAGATGGGGTCAGGAAGTTCATCAGTCCAACGGCAACAATAACGCCTATGCGGGAGCACAGAAGAGGAAACACGGGGAACAAGAAGGTGGGGAGAGCCATGGCGAAGGGAGAAAGGGCAAGAGAGCGGGCAAGAAGGAAAGGCAGAGGCTGAAAGCTCAGGCCGAGGCGAACGGGTCAGAAGGCTCGGGGCACAAGCAAGAGAATGCCTAGTGAGGGAGCCTCCAGGGGGTATAGGCGCAGGTGCCGGTGGAGACAATGGGACGCTCCAGCTTTACTATATCCTCTCCCTCCAGCAGCAATTTTTGCCTATGCGCGTTATGCATCATGTGGCATATTCATGATCAGCTGAGCAAGCCAAAGAACTCGGCGAGACCTGTTTCTTGCCAATCATTACACATGCAGTCCCCGTTCGACGTAGTACATACAACAGCCTAAAGATCGTACTCGGATACCGAGTTAACGCGATGTATGGGCCGATCACTCAAGACCAGAACCCTTCCCCAACCAATTTCAAACCGCAGTCCACGTCTACGGCACACCGTCCGCACCCACGCGTCGACATTTACATCCGCATCCAGTGGGACAGACTGTGAATCCTTCTTGTACAAGATCATTGTGCCCGTCACTGCCTTTCGTGGTGGTGTTGGTGTCAATCTCCGTGTCGGTGTAAGCGGTACTTAGGAAGGTATGATTACCAGTATGCGTCCTTGTGAGGGGGTTCATTGAAGATTGGTCGTATGCTTGTGCTCGGGCGTGCCGCAAGGGCAAGAGAGGTGCTTGACCTGGATCAATGCCGACGCAGGGGAAAACAATCAGTAAAGTGCGCTTCTGATGCTCTTTCGTCGGATGCTTGCGACTCACTATGATACAGTCTTATACAAGGCTGATGTCCACCATGCCCACAGCGCCTGCAGCCCATCCAGAGACCCTTAACATTTCGGCGGCTGATACATGCGCAAACGGATGACCGCATGTCAGCCCATATTCGACACTTCCGGCTTGAATGAGACCATGTGACAGGCAGACGAGCAGCGAAATGACGATACAACTACACTACGGGTACTCACCAAACAGCGCATGACTTGGCTCCATTCTTGCATCGCTTGCACCACCAGAACACCTTGCCTTCGACGCCGATATCGTCCAGCTCTCCAGTCGATTTGCCGCACCTTTGACAGTGTAGGCGATGCGTCATGCCTTCTGTCATCGGTACGATCTGAAGCGAGGGTAGGTTGGCGTACAGTCGTATATACGATGCAGGTGCGGCTAGCCGATGGCGTTCGAGCATATCTGTATCGTCATCAGTATGTCAGCCCAGACAAGGACAACGATGGCCCAGCTGCGCGTAGATTCCATACAAGTAGTGGTGGTCGACCTACCGACGTAGGAATGAGCCAAACGTTCCGTTTGGTCAGCAGGGAAAGTCGCCACGCAAGAGCCAACGATCGCGACAGTTGCAGCTAGCTGCATTTCTCCCTGTGAATCGTTAGGTGACAATCGACCTTCGGGAATCAGCGTCGACTACAAAATCGATGTGACCCATGAAAGGCTTACTCACGTCATCTATGCAGCCCTCCCACCACCTCATCAGCCCATCGACTCTTCTCCGTTTGTACTCGTCCCACTGGGCCTTCTCGAACCGTTCTTCCCGACCTTTGACCTCTATCCCTTCTTTTCCCGAATGGGCTCTACCGGGAGTGATCGTCCCTGCAGTGATACCGTGACCGGTGTTTCGCTCCGTCGATGATTTGCGAGTTCCACTCTCCAAGCTATGTCTCAACGCGCTCAGCGGTAACGGGCTAGCCCTGAGTGGCTTTCCACCACCGCCAGCTTCCCAATGCGCAGGAGTTGGAGGGGCTCTCGTACTTGTCCGCGAGGTATAGCCGGTCGACGTGGGTTCAGCTTCGATACCATATGGATCTGGCCAATCGGACATAGCCATAATTCGACTAGCGGTCATCTTCGAGAGCGAGCTCTTCTTGCTCGTAGAAGTGCTTAGGGTCCCACTCCGATCCTCGGTACTTGATGTATTGTTGGCGACATCAGACGAATCGGACGACTTTCGATCTTTGCTCGTTGAGCTGGAGCGAGGCCGAATAGTACTGTACAAGGCGGAAGAGTTGGAAACACTACGAGGGACAATCGTAGCTACAGATTCTCTTCGAGCGGCAGCTTCACTCAAACGTCTTAGGGTCGTTTCGGGCGGTGCAAAAGCAAGGAACCTGGACTTGGTGCGCCGGGTGGAAGAAGAAGCAGACTCCGAGTCGCTGTATGACCCCGAGGAGGAAGAGGACGAATCGTCCATCGCATCTTCCTCGTCTTCTAGGAGAGCCTGGTTGATTCTTGCCAATGGTATAGGCGAAGGCGGTCGCTCGACCCTGTCTTCTCTGTCGTTGGGAGGGAGAGGAGTACCGGTACGCCTCGGAGACATATTGGGCGGAGTAGGTAATCGAGCCGACCCATGGATAGTACTGCTAAAGACATCCTCTCTAAACGTTCCCTCCGCAGCGTGTGGAACGAATTCCTCGATCAGCCCCTTCAAGAATGCCCACAAGCGCGCGTCGTCTTCCCTTCCGCAGGACATCGCGATATCCCTATTCCAACGACAGATCACTTCGGGTATTTCGCCTTCAACTCGATACCAATTTGCCAGATATGCGAATTCTGTTTCATCCGAGTCTCGTAGAGGTAGAAAGCCAAGGGTTTGTGATGGTTCGTAAGGCGGATCAGAGATCGAGGGCGTCGAGCGACCGATCTTGTCCCAGTGACTTGCGTATTCGGGTTTTCTGGAACTCAGAAATCAGCTTGGACAATTCGGACATACCTCAGCAACATGGCAACAGATACTTACACATCATCAAATGGTATTTCTCCGAGCTTGAACCTATCTATAGCATACGCAAACTCCCCCTTCGGACTCCAGCTCACTACCTGTCTGGGCACCTGATCGAGCGGCAGCGGTAGACCTCCGACACCCAATTTACCCTTGACCTCCATCTGAGCGAAGCCACCATTCTGGAAACAGGCCACCAAGTTATCGTCTCCGTTCGACCAGGATACATCGATAGCTACTCCATCTTGAGTGGGCAAAGCATACTTCGCCACGTAATGCCGCCGTACGTGCCATATCTCGAGATGAGCGTCTTCTTCCAGCGTTGATGGGGTTGGATCGGGAGCTGCGAGCGATACAGAAGCTAAGTTTGTAGAAAGCCCGGGGTCCGATGACGTTAGAGGTTGGATGAGCGGGACCACTAAGAGTTCAGTGGGGTGATTAGGCCGCCAAGCTATACGACGGACTGGGTGTGAAGTATGAATTGTATGCAGCGGTGTCGGCGCTTTTTCCCAGCTCTGAGCCATGTCCCAAATCTTCAGCAAAAGTGAGCATCAGCGTGACGCTATGTCGTAAAGAAGGGGTACAGATTACAAAGCTCACCTGGACGACTTTGTCCGCACCTGCGCTTGCCAGCCAGCCACCACCGTTCCCTTCGACATCTTCCTTCTCTTTCCACTTGAGATCCATCACAGCTTTGCTTCCATGCGCGCCGAATGCCTTCCCGACATCGCGCGAGGGTGAACGGAAATCAAAACGTCTGATTGAGCCGTCTTCAACACCAACCACGAACTGGTACGGGTCATCAGGTGAGAAGCAGAGCGAAGTCACAGCGGCCGCGACCTTTGACTTTTTCCTGTTTGCAGGGTCCCTTTCTCGCAAGTCCTAGACGAAAAAAAGGAGATGAGCTTCGTGTCATCATCGTATGGTCTTGGTGGTATCAGACAAAGGTTTGTTGCTTACCCATATTCTCACAAGCCCATCGGTGCCTCCGGCCATAGCAATATGACCATGACTCGCTATCGGAGACAATCTGACGCAGGTAACCGGTCGGAAGGTTCCGGTTGAGACATCTTTCTCCAGCTTGCACTTTTCTACGTCGAACAGCATCATATTGCCGCTAGGCGTTCCAGTCACGATCTTTGTCTCATATGCTACAAAGTTAGGTAATGGGAGAACATTAGCTCGTCCAGTAAGTCGGGGTGAATAGTACACGCCAGTGGGACTCACCTCCAACTCCCCACGCGACATCATTCACACCTTTACTGACTGGCCAAGAAGGTTTCCACAGATTCACCACTTCATTGATCGTCACCCCTCCGTTACCACGCGCCAGGGCAGGCCTTTCTTTGATCGGGTCTTCTTGTTGGCCGAACATGGGTGTGGACGAACCACTAGAGGGATCGTAGATCTGCATGACTCGAAGGTCTATAGTGATAATAAGATGAGCCGGCTTCTTTCAGGGCCATCAGCAGCGAGGTCCAACGAGAACCAACTCACACTGTCCACCACCTATCGCATACTTCCCGTCTGGACCTTGCGCCATGCCATTCAACCTCGTCGTTCCCGTTGCGCTGTTCATTCCCCAGCCTCGTTTACCTCCATTGGAAGATACGCTCATCAAATTCACCCTCACGCCTCGATCTCTTTCCCGCGATCTACTTTCACTCCGCACTCGAGGTGTAGGCACTTGTGATCCGCTCCTACCGGAACCATCGTCGGTCATATGCCTCAGTAGTCCAGGTCGACCGGGTCTGCTGATCCCTGCATTCAGGTAGTGCCCGAACGCGCTTCCCCCAGCACCAGAGCTCGATGCATTGGAAGATGGCGCGGCGATGGGGATATGATAGATTGTTCTTGGGTCATCGTAAATCAGATTCTGGACTATGTGTCTTCTGTCCTGTGATCTGGGTCGAGGTGCCGCTGATCCCGATGAATGAGAATTGATGTGGAACGAGGGATCAAGGGGTGAAGATATGCGAGGCGAGTCACGGCTGTGTTGGATCGATGAGGTATCCGAGCCAGAGCTCGGTATGGCGCTTAAGGAATCAACAGGACATCAAGTCAATAGACGTCTACATTGCGGGTCGCATTTGGTCAAGTGCAGCATGGATAAGGAGGTCGAGTGAACACTCACGCCGAGAAGGCATTGGTAAGACGGTTCATCCTGATTGATTGAGATCCGTGGTGCCTTTACCTAGATCGAGCTTGATGCTATATCCACCTGCTCATCGTGGCGCCCTGGCTGAGTCAGGAGGATCCCGTGTTAGCGAAGGTGTAGAGGAAACGGCTTCAAGCTGTGAAGGCTTTGAGGATATACCATGTAGGTCGCGAGCAACTCCGGCCGACGTCCCGGATGTTACGCAGGACAGAGATGCGACCTATGGCAACAACATTACCCCTTGTCACGTGACCTTGATCTGTCGGCTTGTGCTGCTTGGATAAATAGCCTAAAATACCTTGACAAGATATTTGGGAGATACGCTTCTGCGATAGATGACCTCGTCGCTTGCTCCCACTGGCTGTGGTCAATGGCTTCAATGGCTTCAATGGCTTCAATGGCTTCGAGAATCGTTGACAAGTCACTATTGCCCTCAAGCATTCCACACAAGAGCTACATATCGTACTAAAAATCAGCATTGTCCATCTAGCCTACCATTGAAACGCCACCAAAATGTCGCACGGATTCAAGCAGTATGTCTCGCTTCATCTGTTCAGCTCATCCTGAGTCTCAGCATTTCGGCATAGCGTCGACCTTGAAGAGACGCTATTGCGGACGACGAGAAGGAGAAGTCGAAGATGCAGGGATTTATCATGAAGCAGAGCTGCACTGACGCTTGCTCCGCGTACTCATTCGTGGTTGTTTTTGCGCAGGGATATGCCTCCCGCCGGAGGATACGAGGCGATCAAGTACAAGCGAAACTTGCCCGTACGGGGATTCGGTGGTGCCGTCGTTTTCAGCGCCGTCGCTGCTATCTGCACTTTTGGATTCTGGAGAGTGGGCAAAGGAAACATTGAGAAGCGGTGCGTGACGGCGTGAAGTCGCATCAGAAGAAGTCTATTGGAGCTTGGTGTATCGGCGCTTCTGCGGTCGGGCTCAGACGAAAATGAGCAGGGGAGAAACAATGGTCCAGTATGAACGGTTCAAGGGCCCGTGAGAGTGAAGGAGTAGTGGTCAATGTACGGGATACGACAGGGCTATGTGCCCCACCAACGACAACTCATCATCGTCATGGTGGCCTGGTCCCATGCGATGATCCCGTAACACGGCGAATTGCCGTGTGATCATTTCATCGACGCCTTGTCTGTCAGCGGGGTTTACGCTAGGCGGGAAGCCGGGAGAAGGCAAGACTTGATACTTTAACCGAGAGAACGAACGAGAACTTGCATAGCATGCTGACACGACTTTCCTGTGCCGCCCTTTGCCCTCCCCCTCATGCCCACAGAGAATTGAAGCGAGAACAAGCGTGGTCCCGAATCAACATCGTACCACTGTTATTAGCAGAGCAGGACCGAGATGCGTACAGACGTCAACAAGCTGCTTTGGCTCGAGAGAAGGAGATCATGAAGGACTACCCTGGATGGGAGGTGAGTTTTGCCCTTTACTTGACCTGTGGTTTCATCTTGGGCTGTCGCACCTATAGCGAGCGGGTTCTGGCATTTGGCGTTGGCTTTGGGTTGGCTTGAGTTGGCACAGATTGGGTGGTTTGCCATTGTGTTAGACATGAGATGTGTGTTGATCCTGCGCCCGCGATTGCAATTGCGTTTGCGATTGCGCTCATGTTGGCAATGTTGTTTGTTGTGTGATCTCTTTCTTTTGCGCTTCGGAAAGCCGCCGTCTCTTCGTTTGCGTAGCGTTCAAGACGATGTTTTCTGGGCAAACGTACCTCAGCTGACACCTTGCAACACTTTTTTCTTTCTTCCTTTCCTAGGCCGGAAAATCAGCATACAACTCTTCTAGATATACCCCCAACACCATCGTGGTTCTCTAAACATCCACCACCTGCCTGGTTTTCCTACCTACCCTTCCTACCTACCTGCTCTTCTTTGCCTACCTAGTAGATCTACCTACATGCATGCTCGCACGTACGCCCTTGAGGATGCACACATGCGAATGAGCGATGGTCCTGAGTTTTGCTCAGAACACCTATACAGACTGTACTGTTATATGCGGTACGGTGTGGTAAAGTGTCAAACGCTGTACTAGATTGCCCAGTTGAAGGCAATATCAGAACCCCTTGCTCTGAGAATAAGCAAAAAAGGGGCTGATCCGCATGATATACATAGCATACGTGGGATGATTTCGAATACTATCCACAACGCGTCGAACTAACACATTATACTTGATTATACTATCTACAAGGCATTGAACCTATCATCAACATAGTATCAAACATATCTACAAAACAATCCAGGTCAAAGACTCCCGGCCAAGTCCAAACTCTATCACGCTACGCTACGCTACTTTCTCCGTGTCCAAATCATCAACCGCATCCCAGCCCCTCCTCTGATAACTGACCTCTCCTTCCTCAGGTACATCATCAACTTCTTCGCCCTCGACAGAGGACATGAACGCCATCTGTTCCATCGTCGATTTCTTGTATCGCTCCGCACGCATGGCCTGCATCGTGCCCATCGTGTATCGTTGGCCGAACTGTCGGAGAGCTGAAATGAGGGTCTCAATATCTGCTTCGAGCGACGCGACGCCTGATGAAGAGACGCCCGACAAAAAAGGGTGGAGGGTGAACCGAATAGCGTCAGGACCACATAGACTGGCGACCGATCGAGGATATGCTTGATGTGAAGGGCCGTCTCGACTCGACTCTCCACCTCAAGCGCAGGCTGAGACAGTATGCACTGGGCTGTTTGATTCAATGTCTTCAGACTTACCAGATGTGTCGCCCATCGCTTGAAGACGCTTCATCTCTCTGATCAAGATCTTCGAGATGAAAGACCAGCTAGTAAATTGTCATCAACCGGAGGCAAAACCAGTATCCAAGTCAGCTCAATCGCGCGGCAACATATTTTTCGTGGGGAATAGTGTCAGTACTTCACAGTATACACAATTCTTCGCATTAGCAGGAGTAGGGAGATCATGACTTAACTCACGTCATAGCGATGAAAACATCTAGGTCGGACACCATTACTTCCTTCGATACGAACCTCACAGTCACCGTAAGCCGCTTGGCGACATTCACTGCGTCGTGATTCTCGGCATTAAATGAGAAGACGTCGAAGAGGAACATCCATGCGCAGCCGAGGACAAAGTGCTGAATTGACGACACTCGTAAGCTAATTCCTTGATATGTGTTGAATGAGGTTTTCTGGATTTTGGCATCATAGTACATGATAGCTAAGGCCTTGAGTGGGTGTGTTTGAGCTACTATCCTCACTTGTACTCACCAGCGTGATGAGATCTTTCCTTGGCTTTCCGAAATGCCAGTCCTGCACTTTGCCATCCCATACGAACCAATTGGTCCTCCACTCCGGCGGCAAATCGGCCTCGATTCGCAATAGAGCCGATTTGACCTCTTCGTACGCTTTCGGCGTCCGGATCCTCGCCGTCCTCGTCCATCCACCTTTCAATCCTAAACCTTTCGCGTTCGCAGATCCAGGTCCAGTGGGACTTGGTCCGAAGAGGTTGTTGTGATTGACATTGAAGTTCGGCAGCGCCGTGTTACCGGCGAAACTGGGTCTTTTGGAAGGGTCACTATCAACGGGGTTCAGACCCGCTGCAAACGCCATTTGCTGAATCAGGTAGTCGTCAATACCGCTGTAGTTCGGGTTTTCAGGCGAGTCGGCCGAAGATGCAGATGCCGAGGTGGAAAAAGCCGTATCCCAGCCGTCTTCAGGGTGAAGGTACATCAACTTGGATGATCTCTCCAAGATCGAAATGGCACGAAGTCGTATCGAGATAAGGGTCTTCTCCGTATAGTGAGGCAACGGGCGATGGAAAGGAGATGGCCGGTAGATCGTCGAGAGCGACTGGTCGTCATCTTCCGTTACGAGACCCTATGTTATGGCTTCAGCAATGGATCAAGGCGTCTTAATAGACGCACCCTGCAGTCCATCAGAATGGAGGTTCTGAACACTCACTAGCTCGTACTCGTGCAGAGGTCGAGGGAACGGAGTACAGACATCATCGTCGTTGATGGCAGGTGGCCATTGGGTCGAAATTGACCCGCACCGGTCAGTGGTATAGATAGACCAGCTGAAGAGATGATCATAGTCAGTCGGCAAGTCACCGAATGAGACGTTTCACGAGATTTGTCAGGCGACAAAAATGTCACCCACAACGTCCATATTCGTTCACCATGCTCAACCGCATCCTTCGCAGCCGGTATCACATAGCTTCGATGCCTCATCATACCTATCAGGTCGGCGTTTTCCATCAGGATGCTGGAAGGTTTCCAAACGGATGATCTGATCTGATGAAGTCCGCAGGAGAGTGCCAATCTATTGTCGATGGTCAGAGGTCAGCCCGGCACAACGGATAGACTAATGCCGCTGTACCGTCCCAGAAGTTTTATATACATATCACTCACCTGGCGGCCTGACCAGTCATCATCCAGCCTTCATGATATCTCGCTTTGCTGTACTTGTAGATTGCCAGTAAAGTAGAAGCACGAGTGGCGTCCAGCAACCTGTCTGCGTGTCCGATGGACTCTTCCAGTTGGCGAGAAGCGATGGAGTAGAAGTGGGGCTCGAGGGAACGGATCGGCGCTGACGTCGATATCCGCGATGCAAGTGTATACATTGAGTACAGAAGACATGGGTGCGGTCGTTTGGCGGGCGGCAGCGTGAGACTGCAAATGATCAAATCAGATATGATCCAGTAGTCGGAACTGAACCTCTGACGCACCTAGCCATGAACCTTGGTACATGGAATTCCTGACCAAATAGTCGCATACCAGAAAAGAAAAGGTCGAGTCTTGAGCCAGACACGAGCACATCAGCCGGAGATCTAGCGATGAGCAGCCTTTTGAAGATCCCATGAGACTCACAGATGATCCCTTGCGATTTTCGGCAGATCTGCAGCATCGAACCATCCTCCTACCAGTGTGAACCCCTCCGCTGGGTCGGTGGTCGGCTCCGTATCTATAGGCCCATGAGTCCCAACTCCAGCAGGCTGATATTCGGTTGAGGAGTCAGTAATTCCAGTCACCCATTGTTGACCATCTCGTTGGGCAGGGAGTGTGCATGCAGGAGGTGATGCGTCGGCTGGAGGCTGGATGTCCGTGCCTCGTAGGAGCTCAGCCAAACGTTTGTCCGGCACGGAACTAAGTAAACGATTGCGGAGTGCCACATCTGGCTCATCGCTTGGATCGGTCGCTAGGAGTTCCTCTATGGAGTATGGCCCGGGATTGAGAGTGGTCGCCCTGAAGTTCGGTGGGCGGGTTGAATGGAAGGGAGAACCACTCGACCGAGCTGCGTTTTGCGAGCTGGTATCGTTCAGATAAGGGGGACATGTCGAGGTGTTTGGGTTGTAGTATTTTGGATCTATCGGGGCCTGACCGGTCGTAGACGAATGAGCGGAGGATGGTGAAGTTGAAGAAGTCGCTGGACGCGTATATGTGGTCGACGATGGACCGGACATCGTATTTGACGTGGACGGCGCGGCAGCGGTGCTTGCTGTTGTGGTGGTTGTTGCCTGGAAAGAGTGGATCAAGCTCATATAATTTGGATCGAGCATATTGAAATCGAATGAGCTCTCGGCATTCACCCCCATCCCATCCATAACCATGTTCATTCCGAAATTCGAGCCGGGCTGTACCGCTTGAACAGGATCTCCGACATCTATCGTTCCGCTGAAGAACGATCCTCCAAAGCTCGCGAATGTGCTGGGCGGTAAGCCAGATTGCGTCGAAAGAAAGGCATCGAGCATGTTGAAGTCAAATGTTTCGCTCGCAGCCACGGTCGCTGCGGCATCATAGCTGTAGCTTGTGGATGAATGGGGATCAGGTAGCTGAGTGTATGAAGAGGGTCCTGCCTGCTCTGCACCGTCGTCCATGGTTGCATCTGCTGACGTGGGAATAGATTGATCGCTAGACGAATGGTGCTGCAGAGGCGGTACCGACGCCGACGAGATACTCTCCTTCCGACTCGTGGACGGTTCACTCCCATTGCCATTCCCATTTCCAGCCGATGCTATCCCGCTCTTCAGCAGGGTCTCCAGCTCGGCGACTTTCTCTTCGAGCTGCTTGACTCGACTGACCGGCTTCCCCGAATCATATATGCATTCCCTGCCTGTCTTGGCGCAATGCTGACATGTCGGTTTATCGGCTGAACAACGGATCCTGCGCTTCCGGCAGTACAAGCATGCATCGCCCCTTCTCAGTGGTGGAGGATGAACAGGATCCTCTTTGGGCATTGTGACGACTTGGTAGCGGCTCTCGTTTCTTCTTGGTTTGGTGCACGAATACGCCGTTGTCGATCGACCCGAGAATAAGGCAGAGAGTTTACGGTGTCTGATGTGTGTGAGGGCGATGCTGAACCAATTGATATGGAAGTATGGTCGTGACAGTCGACAGATACGATACGGAATGTCTATGTCTAGCTAGCTATGATTGATAGCGATGCCGAGCCATATCGTGCCGTTGGTCAAACGTGTTGTGTTGCACAGCTCGGCGACGAAAAGGTCCGGTCGAGGGGTGAGGGATGATCGACACTACTGGGATTCACGTGGCACAGTGGTTTACGTAAGTGCGTTTATCATCTTTCACCAAGTTACCCAACGCGTCTGCAAGAGATCGACGTGGGGCGCAGCACGGTGACGGTGACGGTGACAGTCCGTGGACACTCCAATCCGATGTACCACCCAATTCAATGATATCCCCCTGGTTGGTTTCTCTTGAAATCTCGCCGTATCAACTAGTCACCCCGCCACTGCCCTCTGCGAATCTCTGCTCGTGCTGTGCTGAACCTGGCTCCAGTAGGCGTGCTCACCGAACTCAACGTCCTAGCTTAAGAAGTCAGCTCTCTTGTACTCCGTTGTACCGACCAATTATCGTCATCCCTTCGAGATGGCTGAGAATTATCAGAAGAAAGAGCTTCTTGCTCTCATGAACACAGGCAGCAACAAGTGTACGTGCCCCTGTCCAACTTCTACCCGCTCATTCGCAGCTCGCGTTGAAGATGCGGAGCTGAAACTAACCAATTGTTGTCCCGCAGTATGTGTTGACTGCAACGCGCCTTCGCCTCAGTGGGCGAGCGTGAGCTACGGCGCGTTCATCTGCCTCGAATGCTCAGGTGTACACAGGGGTAAGCTGAGCTGAAACCCTTCTACTCGAGCCGCTGATCACGCTGCTTGTAGATAAAGGTTGACATCGACCGCTTACAGAATGTTTTTCTTTTTTCAGGCTTCGGTGTACATATATCTTTCGTGAGGAGTATAACCATGGACAAATGGTCAGATGACCAGCTGAAGAAGATGAAGGTGGGTTCATCAGCGATCTCCCGGCGTGATCATCTAATTCATGCGCATCTTTCCTCTATCGTTCCCGGTACTGTGCGCTTCTTCGCATATGTGATGAACTGACTGTGGTGTCCTGTTGACTGATGCAGCTCGGCGGTAATGAAGCTTTCAAGACGTTCATCGAGAATTACGGACCCGAAGGAGGCTATACCAAGGGAATGGGGATGCAAGAGAAGTATAATTCGTGGGCTGCCACGCAGTACCGAGAGAAGGTGGGTCTGGAATAACAGATCTTTGTGCACGCTCGCATCACTGCTGTACGACGGGCAACATGTGCTGACGCTGTTTCCTTCTCCTTGCTGCTACAGCTCGCGGCAGCTTGCGCCGATCCGCCTCAACCTTGGTCTCCCTCGGCGCCCCCTCCTGCCTCTGCTAACCCCTCTCGACCCTCTTCCGCCCAGGCCACGCGAAAGTCTCGAGCAGGAGGCGGCATCTCCTCATCCAACCTGAACCCAAACAACATCGACACATCATACAACGCGCCGGTATCTTCGCAGAAAGACCAGAACGAAGCATATTTCGAGAGAATGGGCAATGCCAACGCGTCTCGACCAGATCATCTGCCTCCGTCCCAGGGAGGGCGATACCAGGGTTTCGGATCCACGCCCGAACCCTCTTATGGCTCGAATTCGACTTCGGGCTCTTCGCATCCTTCTTTCGGTCTCTCGTCTCGTTCAGCCCCGACTTTCGACGAACTGCAGCGGAATCCCCTTGGAGCCCTATCCAAGGGCTGGGGTCTGTTCTCATCTGCTGTCGCTAGCGCCGGTAGGGAGATTAACGAATCCGTCGTGAAACCCGGCATGGAACGCGCTTCGGCATATACGCAGGGCGAGAACGGCGAAGAATGGAAGCGATACCTCTCTACTGCTGGCGCTCAGGCTCGAGAAGCTGGAAACTGGGCCACGCAGCGAGCGGGCGAAGGCTGGGATGTTGTCAACGATGTGGCTAAGACGCGAGGTGGTGTGGACTTGAATGAGCAGATGGGTAAATTGGGTCTGGGGAGAGGCACGCCCGGTCAGAGGGGCTACGGGCAACTCGAGCGAGCAGAAGATGGAGTGATCACGCCCCACGGAGCAGGGGGCGCTATAGGTGACGACGATGATTTCTTCGATAGCTGGGACAGCCACCCTAACAACGCTGGATCGAGCGCAGGCGGAGGAGCGCGCAAGCCAGTGACGGGAACCAAGGGCGCTGAGAAAAAGAAGGATGGGTGGGAGGACGACGAGTGGAAGGATTTCTAGGTTGCGGTGTGTTTGTAAGGCTATGAGTTGTGTGGCGGGGTGCTATAATCTGGGATCAGAGCGTGGTCACAAAAGCGAATAGAATCTGCATAGATCTCTGGTCTCTGAGGGGAAACGGGGTTACGATCAGGATGGCGGAGACGGAATAAATTATCAAACATCTGATATACCTGTGCAAACAGTCGAGTTCTTGGAATTCACCTCATCAAATGGAACACTTTTCACCTCGCCCTTGCAAGGAATCGCTTTGCATGCCTCAACCGAGAACGCATCGAGGGTTGAATTGATGCAGGTATCATGACAATGCACAGAGATAAAGTCGAGGGACATCACGACTTGTGCTACGGAGACTGATTATACAACTTAATTCCGAACGCCAAACTCGATCAAGCTATTATGGTCCCTATCATGTCTTTCTTAGTATATATTCATTATCTCGCACGTTATCCTCCCTTGCACTCTCGCTCTCGCTCCCGCCATAACGTCCTTCACTTTCCTCAACTATCTCGTCATATTCAACCTCAACTTCCACTTCCCCTTCCACTTGTACAGGTATCGCCAGGTCAGGTATGAGCGTGGCGACGATATTGTCGAGGACCATACCTATCAAATGGGCGTTACATGATCGGTCTTCGAGAGGATCGAGGATGAGGGCCGACGGGGAGACTGAGTTATCTTTCCGTGATTTGGGCGCTACAATTGACTTGCGTATGGTGGATCCTTCCGCTTTTGCAGACGATGTTCTGATTTTGGGTCTGTGGTGAGACTCGATAGTGCGCTTGATGGGTCTGGTGGGCGAAGGAAATTCATTGAAGAACAAGGCCCGAATGAAAGCTTTTAGTAGCGCAAAATTGACACGTCAGCTCGATTGACCTCTAGCTAACGCGTTCCGCAACTGTCTGGTGTCTCTGGACGCAGACAAAACGAAGCCTACCACTTACATGGGACGATCTCCTGAAGCCTCCTCTCGGCTCTCCGTCGCAAATCAACAGCCTCTTCAGGCGTCGGATCGACAGGTGACGGACCTGGCCAACCGCCCTCGAGGGGGAATAAGAGGCGCTCGATGGTGTCGATTGACTTGAGCGCTAGTTGTGGCGTTAAGAGGTATGTTCGGATCAGGTGTGGGAGGAGGCTAATGGGAGTCGCGCATAAGGGGGCCCAGCGCGCAGAGGGAAGGTGTCAGCGCGGTCTTTGTATATTGAAGCGATCTGACCACTCGAGAGCGACGGTTGAGTCTTGATGCTCATCACATTCATTCGCATGCGATACACACAGGGGAGCGTTATATAACACGTGTCTCTGATTCTCTCATTCCACCAAGATCGCGTATTCAACAAAGATGGTGGGTCGTTGTAAGGACCACTCACCTGTCCAATATCTGTCCAAAGAGACCCACGAGCATCTCCACCCCCGCCCAGCTCATACGCGCCAACCAACTCTTGTGACCTAGTCCGCTTCGTCCATCTATGCCCAACAGCTCCCTCAGAAGCAACAAGCTGGGCTCCCAACACCTTGTCAATGGATCCACATCTGGCTTAGTCATAGTGTCGGATCGAGCCGGTGATTCAGAATAGAGGGTTACGAGGTTGATGAGGGCTGAGTAGATCAGTGCGATCGTTGACCATATTTTGAGGATGTAGTAGAGTATCAATTGGTCGATGGTGGCTCCGCCCCGACTGCCTGTACCGCTGTCGTTGAGTTTATCGTGGCCTGCTCGCTCAGCTTGAACGTCCGGCGCCCTTCCAGCCTCGGCTGTTTCCTTTTCATGTGACCCATCTTGCTTAGGCCAGGACCCCCCTTCCGCTTTCGCTTTCGCTCTAGCGTTGTCCGACTCCTCCGTAGCTTCATTCTCTTCGTCTTCTGAGTAAACGTAACCACCCGGTTCGCCTAGAAACTTGAGTATAAGCATATGCCAGAACCACCCTTCCACCAACCGCCGTGCTATAGAGCCCAGCACAGATCGGGAGAGCACCTCGCGAGCCATGAGTCGCTCCACATCAGGTCGGTTAGTGCCGATGGAGAAATGCGCCAAGATCGATGAAGAGAGCGTCGAGAGGTACAGTGGTGAGAGGGTGTACTCAGAGCCCGGGCCGCCGCCACCTGAGATGTTTGAGGAGTCGAAAGTCTCTCCAGTGTTCGGGTTGAGCATGGGATCATTGCAAGATCGAGTGACAGATAACAACGGTAATCTCGCATGAAACAACTCCCCTAATCTCCCTTTCCCCGCACCAACAGCGCTACCTCCTTCGTCGATATTGAGAGATAGATATCTCCCCGCAGCCCTAGCCTCCCAGTACACCCTGATGTGCAGCGCCAATATCGTAGGCAGATCCACCAATAGAAACGCACATAAACGATCCTGGCCTTCGTCGGTGCACAGATCCGATAAGATGGGCGAGAGGATAGGAAGAACGATTTGTTGGTTGATGTGTGCAGGTAGTGACCGAGAGGTGGTGAAGCGGGAGTACCATGACAAGACGTATGCACGCAGTGCGAGCGCTATCAGGTGGTAGAGTCTATACACGAGTGGGGAGGGAAGTATAAGCGTTAATCAGCATCGGCCACATCGGTCTCAATTGCTATATGTGTCGACAGGACGACGACAGCCCATCTTTCGCATGATCGGTCATGACAATCGTGGCAACTAAGAAGTGCAGCATAACGTATGACGTACCGCTCATTGATGAGTTCCAGCTCCTTACTGTTCTCGCTCGCTCCTGCTCCTCCACTTCCATTCGCATTCGTCTTCTTCGCCGCGATGACGAGCGGAGGTACAGGCTTGACCGGATCATCCGTTGGGAAAAGTATCCTCCTGTATAGCGGAAGATGGACCGTAGACTTGAATCGCTGTAGCGAAGGCGCCGTCGGCGCAATCGAAGACCCAGAAGCAGGTACAGTAGGCACCTTTGTCGTCGTTGGTGTCACTGTCGAGGCTCTCACAAAAGAGGGCGTCGATGTCAATGTCGGTGGGGGCGAAGCGAGCGACGCTGCTGAGGACTGAGTGGGATGTAGGCCATTGTTGTTCTTTGACCGACTTTGACCGTGAGCGATGGCGGAGGGCCCGCTAGTGGATGACGACAGCGCTGATACGGGCCGAGGGCGACCGTTGGTATTACTTGACATGACGGCTGCTCATTCCTTGCACAAGTACCAGTGATCATTCTCCCTAACAGCTAGCGCGACCATAACCATGAGAATACCATGACGAGCATATACGAATGTGGTGCTCCGACAGATGACGGCGATGCGAGGATGATGAATCCGAACGCTGATATGCTGTTACAATGCAAGGTGAATAGATGTGGAGAATTGCAGCAACGCTTGAACGGCGCTTTGGCCGCTCGTACCAACCAGGCTTGCACGTGCCGAGGCGTACCGTACGGGATACATCCGCTGTTCGAACACTCGGTCAGCTAGAATCGTGCCGATCACCATGATCGCATGTATTGCCCCTTGACGTGAACATGTTAGACGTGCACGCTCGAGGAGTCGGCATGAGCGATGGTAAAGATGGAGTGTTTGAGCCCGAACATCCATATTCATAGCAGCGTTATACGGCTAGCTACGCTGCAGCTTCCCGGTGATATTCCTGTGCCCCCAGTGTCTCAGCTGTACATGCAGCAACGCGTCATACATCCATGTATCAACCGAATGGAATGGCTCAGAGCGTGCGATCCTCAGCGCTCGTTCTCCATCATAGCACCGGCCTGACCCCATCCGATCGTCAACGCCGCGGCGATAGTGGTGAAGAGAGGCCAAGGGGAAGATATGGGATGGCCCATGACTGTTTGGTAACCCAGCAGCTACAGGCAGGCAGTCGCCCTTATGGAATCGGTGGAGGCTATTATTATAATTTAAGATCTGTTAACAATACAGCAGGGGATAACGCCGGAAAGGAATC
Source organism: Kwoniella heveanensis BCC8398 (assembly GCA_000507405.3). Lineage (NCBI taxonomy): Eukaryota > Fungi > Basidiomycota > Tremellomycetes > Tremellales > Cryptococcaceae > Kwoniella > Kwoniella heveanensis. Next base: position 139,284 of record KV700125.1, read on the forward strand.
ACGCGCTGATAATAGCTGATATCACGTGATCAATCCAGAGATATGACTCCATAACGCCGAAACACCGCCATAATCACAGACATCTCAGACATCTCTGATCTTTGTTTGTGCACATGATGACAAGAACAAGTGTGACGGCGTTTCCCATGGATTTCGTGTTCCTAGTTTACTCCCCTCACAACATATATAAACCCCCTCCGTCCAACCTAGTCTCGATCTTTCCCTCCTTCATCAGACTCATCCCATCACACAAAGCAAGTCTTAGGACAACCCACTACTCTTCTCTCATCACCACCCTCCAACAAATCAACTACATACACAATGTCTGGTCGAGGAAAAGGTGGCAAGGGTTTGGGCAAGGGCGGTGCCAAGCGACACAGGAAGGTTTTGCGAGACAACATCCAGTGAGTTCGGGAACGCGCGGATCTGAAGTCAAACATTGCCCATCAACTGACTCCCTTGCCACTCGCTTCCAGGGGTATCACCAAGCCTGCTATCCGACGACTTGCTCGACGAGGTGGTGTCAAGCGAATCTCCGGTCTCATCTACGAGGGTGAGTTACAAAGTCATATCTGCCTTTGTTGCTACGTATTGGTTTGTTGGCTAATTGTATTTCGCCTTTCTCTCCTTCGCCCACTTGCAGAGACCCGAGGTGTCCTCAAGATCTTCCTTGAGAACGTCATCCGAGACTCGGTCACCTACACTGAGCACGCCAAGCGAAAGACCGTCACTTCCCTCGACGTTGTCTACGCACTCAAGCGACAGGGCCGAACCCTCTACGGTTTCGGTGCCTAAGCGGCTTCTCTATCATCGTACCATCGATCACCTCCCAACACTTCGACCTTGCATTAGGTAGAAGGGCTTGAGCGGGAGTTTGGTGATGATGTTTTTATTACTTCGTTTTCGCTGGCTTTATTTCATATATATACCGCCCATGGCGATGCATTTCACATGAAACATACAACAAGACTCGAGGTTTGTTTGCTTGTGGTCCGCGTCGAGGCTGGTGGCAATGCGCGAATCCACTGCAATGATCTCGCAAAATGGAACATGGATCTTGGTACATTTCTCACTAGCATGTCAATGGCAGATGCGCGCGGGAGCTACACCATATGTTGTTCGTGGCTAAGAAGGAATCGACGGACGAATACATGCATGCGAACGCAACAATGTTTGAATTGTGACCGCTGGGTGGGATCGCGAGAGAGGACAAAAAGCGCACCGTCACCGTTCAAGTGTTTCAGGTTGTATGGAAGGTAACGGGGACCGCCGTTATCCCGGTCATCACCATAGCATCAATTCCAATTCGATCGAGTTCGATCTCTTAAAGCAAGCTTTATTGTTCGTCGCTTGATCATTCCACTACAGTAGATACAATAGGACGATAAGATTCGGGGTACCCAAAAACTCAAACCCAAGATATCTTGATCTGGTTTGACCTCGCTGATAAGCAGCTGTATTCATGCTCCCCTTCATTCGATCGATCTCGAGCTCGAGCGGATCAAGAGCCACTTTTTCAACCTTACAACGACGAATCCGACTCACCTCCACCACCACCAGTGCCCCTCGACTTCTGACGGCTACCGCTCCTCGTCGTGGACAGAGCAGTATCCATACTTGCACCTCCAGCAACGTACAAGGTTCCCCTGGAGTCAGGTCTAGGCTTAGAACAGGGTTGAGCGAGAACGTCAATCAGCTGGAAAGACGGTTACTCGCCAAGAGGAACTACGCTTCTGTTGCTTCTGTTGAGTGAGTGAGACGCCCTTTCACTTGTTCCGGTGAGGAGGACATCGACGTCTGCAACGACAAATCAATGGCGTCCTTTGGACGTACCCTTCATCGCGCCTCTCATGCGCCGGTGCCTTGCATCGTATATCCCCTCCATCATCACCTCAATTGGCACGATGTGCTTATTCTTCTTCTCGCCCGACCCAGTGTAATCCATGTTCACATATATAGCTCTCATACTAATACTTCTAACCCTCGCCCCTTTGCCTACTTCCCCTCCATCTCAAAACAGCCCGACAACCCACCTGCCCGTGCAACCTATCATGTCAAATCCCTTCCCCCCGTGTCCGCCTCTGCCTAAAGCCGACGGCCCAGTAAACCTCATCTTACCGCCCTCGGAAGATCGACCGCATAAGTACTTCACACTACCAAATGGATTGGAGGTGATCGTCGTTAGTGATGAGAAGGCGGACAAGGCGGCTGCTTCGATGGATGTAGGTGTAGGACATCTGAGCGACCCTGATGATCTGCCTGGTTGTGCCCATTTCTGGTGAGTTCAATTGAATTGTCCATCAATAACCCTATTCGGAACTGATCGTTGGCGAGACAGTGAACATCTACTGTTCATGGGCACAAAGACCGTGAGCTCCTCAGTTTGCGTTCTTTCGTCTGCGAAATAGAGCTGACCAACAATGATGCACGCTTACAGCACCCCGAAGAGAACGCCTACCAGGCCTACCTCTCATCTCATAATGGCCACTCGAACGCCTGGACAGCCATGACATCCACCAACTATTTCTTCGATGTCAGCCCTGATGCTCTTGAAGGCGCTCTGGACAGGTTTTCCGGATTCTTCACAGAGCCTTTGTTCAACGAGGTGAGCTGGGATCCTCATGTTCAAGGGATATAATTTGTGGAGCTCATTACGTATCGCTCTTCTCACATGCAGGACTGCACGGAACGAGAGATCAAGGCTGTGGACTCGGAAAACAAGAAGAACCTCCAGAATGATGTCTGGGTGAGCTTCTTGCCGTGTTGTGATGTATTCACCGTACGCAAAGCTGACTATCGCCTACTATTGTCGCATTAGCGATTCTTCCAACTGGAGAAATCGCTCTCCAAACCCGGCCATCCTTACGGCAAGTTTGGTACTGGAAATTACGAGACACTCTGGTCGAAGCCCAAAGAAGCGGGTCGAGACCCTCGACGGCAGTTGATCGAGTGGTGGGAGAAAGAGTATTGTGCTCGAAGGATGAAGCTGGCTGTCGTAGGGAAAGAGGACGTTGACACGCTTGAGAAGTGGGTCAGAGAGAGATTTGAGAAGGTTCCCATCAGGACCGAAGGCCTTCCCGAAGTGGGAGAGAAGGGCGTTCGAATTGCTTTCACTGAGCCTCCTTTCGGGCCGGAGCAACTTGGAGTGAGTCTTGCCTCCCCACTGGATTCGTTTGGCGGACGCTCCTAATGCTATTCATCGCAGGCATTCACCTTTGCTAAGCCTGTCAGAGATATGCGAGGTCTCGAGATCGTTTTCCCATTCCCCGACCTGGATCATCTTTACAAGTCTAGAGTGAGTCTCGGTCCTCAATCGCGCATCCCGGCAATCTTGCTGACCGATATTTCGCCTAGCCGTCCCATTTCCTGGCTCACTTCCTCGGACACGAAGGAAGAGGATCTGTCCTGTCTCACCTCAAGAAGAAGGGATGGGTCAACTCCCTACGTGCGGGCGCCCATCATGATGCGGCCGGTTTCGCCTTATTCAAGGTGTCTGTCGATTTGACTCCCGAAGGCTTAGGTTAGTCAGTCTGTAACCCTTGTTCCGTTCATTCACTGACATTCTCCCTTTTTTTCATAGCGCACTACAAGGACGTGGCTCTTGCGATCTTCAAGTACATCTCACTACTGCGCTCGCAACCTCCTTCCGAAGAGGCATTCAACGAGATCAAAGCGATCTCCAACATCTCTTTCCGATTCGCTGAACGAGGTCGAGTGTCTTCATACTGCGCCAACTTGTCAGGGTACATGCAATCGCCAGTGCCGCGAGAAAAGATCATAAGCTCCAAGTGGCTTGTAGAGGAATATAAGAGAGATGAACTGGAGGCTGCTTTGCAATTGTTGGATCCTAGACGAGCGACCATCGGTGTGACGTGCCAGGAACTGCCGAAGGATGTGGAGGGAACTTTCGATCAGAAGGAAGCTATCTATGGCACGGAGTACAAGAGGGTTAAGTTTGATGAGCAGTTCTTGAAGGAGGTGAGCTGTGCATGTTCCTTTATATCTTGATGCGGATGTCAGCTGATTCGTGTATAACGTAGGCTATGGCTGGAGCCAAGGTAGATGACTTGCATCTACCAGGACCGAACCACTTCATCCCAGAGAAGCTGGATGTTGAGAAGTTCGACGTTGTCACGGTGAGTCATCATGATGGCAGCCAGCTGTCAACATTCAGTCATTAATGTATGCACTGCGAAGCCCGCCGAGCGACCCGTCATGCTTCATGACACTCCTCTTTCAAGGTTGTGGTACAAGCGAGACGACCGATTCTGGCAGCCTCGTGCAAACCTGGATATCCTGCTCCATACGTAAGTCCCCATCCTCGAACATGCTGTATCTCGTCAAACTGCTGACCAACCATTTTTGCTCATGTGGATGTTATATCTCTAGACCCATCCTTCAGACCACTCCCCGTAACGCCGTTCTTTCTCGACTGTTCTGCGATCTATTCACGGACCACATCACCGAGGACGTTTATGATGCCGAGCTTGCCGAGCTTTCCTTCAGCTTGTGGAATGAGCAATCATGGATCGGTATTTCCGCTGGAGGATTCAGCGATAAGCTTGCCGTATTGACGGAGACAATGTTGAAGAAGCTTGTGGAGTACAAGGTCGATGAAGGCAGGTTCAAGGAGATTGCCGAGGCTGTAAGTCGACTGTTCGTTATGTAATGGGTATTTAAATTACCGTTGTGGCTGACCATGACTCTGACCACCTGCAGACCCGACTTGAGTGGAAGAACTTTGCTTTGGGCGACCCATGGGGTATCGCCATGTTCTGGGATGCCTACCTCGCCCGAGAAACAGCTTGGACGCATGAAGAGCGACTGAAAGAACTGGAGTGTGAGTCCCTTGTTGTCCCATCTCGATCCGGTAGCGAGGCTGATTTTCGATTGCCTTGATAGTCATCACTGCTGCGGACGTTCAGGCTTTCGGGCGAGAGATGCTCTCTCGGCTGTATATCGAGACGCTCATTCACGGAAACACATCGCCCGAGGGTGCCAAGGAGATCCAGGATATGCTCGAACGGGTGTTAAAGCCTCGACAACTTTTCCCTGCTGAGATCAGAGCTCCCCGAACTCTCGTTCCTGCGCAGTGTGAGTTAGCCGGTCATATATGCACGCACGCATCAAAATGTCAGCTAATCGCGTTCCTCGATATCGCTTGTAGCCACCGAACACATCCTTGCTCGCGACGTACCCAACAAAGCCGAGGTGAACGGTGCTGTCATCTACCACCTTCACATTGGCGACCCAACCGACGTAGTCCTTCGAAACAAGCTCTCGTTGTTATCCCAGATCGCATCTGAACCATGCTTTGATGTCCTCCGTACGAAACAACAACTCGGCTACATCGTCTTCTCCCACGCCGCATCATCAGCCGGATCGATGGGCTATTCGATCATTGTGCAATCTGAGAAATCGACAGAATTTGTAGAGAACAGGATTGAATCGTTCCTCGATGGCATGGTAGAGTACCTCGAGAAGATGACAGAGGAAGAGTTCGGCAAGCACAAGACGAGTTTGATCGCAAAGAAGGAGGAAAAGCCTAAGAATCTGAGTGAGGAGACTAAGAGGTTCTGGGGCAGAGTTAAGGACAGGTACTACGAGTTTGGCAAGCGTGAGTTTTCCTTTGGTCTACGCAGAGAAATGAATACCTTCCAGGTATTGACTGTATTTTCCTGCCCTTGCGTCGTTTGACACTATACAGGACAAGCCGACGTTGCGGCTCTTCGGGACCTGACCAAAACCGACATTCTTGCTTTGCTCAAGGAGAAAATCGTCACCTCCTCCCCCTCGCGAACCAAATTATCTGTCCACTTGAAATCGCAATACAAGGGTATCAAGTTCGACGCTTCATCCGCGGGCCTACTCATTGAGCAATTCACCAAAGCTGGGATCACCGTCGACCAGGCTTCCATCCAGCAGCTACTGGCGACTAACCCTACTCTGGAAGCAGTCAAGAATTTCGCCGTGTCCACCATTGATGCTGCGCCCATAGCTGAGGAAATCAAGAGTCAGCTTAAGGCTGTCGTGGGCAACTTGCAAGGTGCCGCGGAAGATAAGCAAGCTGCTGCTACCGAGGGTCAGGTAGAAGGTCAAGAACAGGGTGTGAGGGAGAGCAATGTCTATATCGACGATGTCATTGCTTTCAAGGCAGGGTTGATACCTTCGAAGGCCGCTCTGCCCGTCGAGAAGCTGAAGGAGCTTGCGAAGTTGTAAGTAGGGTGAGTGGATGATTGAGCAGGCTTGTGTAGATCAAGGAGGGGAGGGCGATCTGCCTGAGGGAGAGGCAGGATTTGCGAAGTTTAGAATGAAAATTCACTGGAGATCAGGTCAGGCCCGATATGCGGAGTGCCGAAGCAGAAGCAGAATCATATCGTTCATTATTACAGTCAGCTAGAGGACGAAATGCCTGCCTACAAATGCCTACATTATAGTTCATAGCATATCCACATATACATATACAGTGCAGTGCAACCAACGCATGTATCATTCACAATTCGCATCATTGCATTTTGATCAGGTTGTGACCCTTTACCCTTTGAATATGAGTGCTATCACGCTTTGTCCGAGTTCGTCCAGCTCGAACGGAACTCGAGGTGAAAGATTATTCGTTTTTCTTCTCTTTTCTTTGGGGCATTGCTCAACAGCCTGCAAGACATACAGACATTTACCCAAAGGTATCGATAGACGGCCAGTCTCGGTGAGCAGCACAGACAGGAGTCTAGCTAGACATCAAAAGGAAGGAAGGATGGATATGCTGTGAAAAATGAGTATTCATAACGTCTGCCACAACGTACATAAGTTACGTAGTATAGTGTAGTGCAGTATAAAGGTATGAGTATGTGATCCATGTTGTGGTCGAGAATGGTCCTTCATTCCTGGTCGTGCTTTCTCTTCCCCCGCTCTTACTTTTGCTGATACACGAGACTGTCGAGAGTCTGTGCATCATACGAGCAGATCCTGTACATTGAACATTCTCGATTCGATAAACCGTATTTCTCCATTTTCGGTACCGCTTGTCCTTGCCCTTGCCCAATGCGACCCTGTCCTTCGCTTTACATGGCACAGCGCCCGATAACAGGCAGCGACGCAAAAGCCGCAGCTGAGCCGACTTCGCTTCCCCCTCCTTCGTTCCCTAATCTAGCTAATGCTTGGTTGCTTTCCTTCATCCATCCGTTCCCTCCTTCCTTCCTTGGCTGGCTCATCCCGCATCGTTCACAACCCCTACAAGTCCATCTTACGTCTCTCCTCAGCTCGTCGCCAAGCCATTCGGAGAGGCTCCGATACCTTGCCATTACTTGTTGATGAAGTGGGAGGGAGGGCGTAAGCATATTGCGATTCCGTTCGGATCACCTACAGGATAACAGCAAAATTGACAAAATGGGTCAGTTAGCAAATGATCATCATTCCTAGTCTGACATCTCTCTCCTCTTGATATACTGTGGCAGGCGTGCGTGGAATGGAAAGGGGAAAGGGCACGAAACCAGCCCTGTGCACTGGATCCTTCCGAGCCAGAGCTATAGCTTGGGCTGAAAAGCTGGACGTTTGTTCAGTCCGCTAGTGGAGGAGAGCCACTCACAGATCCGATCGACATGAAGAAACCAAACGTAGCCGCAGAAGACAGCATGTACTGCGACAGAGTCGCCACAAGACCTCTAGGGCCGGGCCCGGCTCGGAGGACGGAGAATGTGCCGAAGATGAAACCGATCGTCAGGCCGACGCAGCCTTGTTATGAGCAGGAAGAAGAAGAGCGCACACATATCAGCCCAGGCCAACCTCAATAATCGGCCCCCGCACTGATAATGTGGAATCCGGACCAGAATGCAGTTGTTTGAGGTTAAGATCATGAGTAGAGTATGTATGATGTGGGAATGCGATGGCAACGAAGCTGATGGATGCAGACGCGATGCGTCGTGTCGATGTAGGAGCGAGAGGCGATCCAATGCAATCATATGCTGGATCTGGACAACGATAGAGATACTCACTGCCCATGATCGCACCCATCTTCACTACAAGCCATGTGTTCAGATCCAGATAAGGATGCAGACCCATCGACATCAGCTTCAGCTTCACCTTCAGCTTCCGTTGCCTCATCTTAATCAAGTCTGTCAATCCTGCCCCGCTCCCCTCAATTCCCATTCGACTGCCGTTCCTAATCTAGCTCTCACTCCCAGCTTCCACTTACTCTTGTCAAAGGTGGAACCACCCGCGGTCGTCTGAGGAGGAGGAGGCATATTGGGTGGGTCTCGGATATCGAGGTTTCGGTTTCAAGTGGCGAGAATCGAGCGAGATGGAAGCGAGAAATCGCTGAATTGTTGCGATTATGGAGCTGGCTCGGATTGGGATGTCCAACAAGAATGTCGGTAGCAATGAGGTTGATCTGACTGATGTTATGTTCTGAATGTATCTTGTAAGACGTATCAGAACTCTTAGAGAGCGGCCCTCACGGATCAATGGTCATGCGGCCTGTCTTCGCCCACAGGTAGCCGACATTTCTGGAAAACATGACCTTTGCTTCAACATTCGACATTCGGCATTCGACCGTGAGAAAGTGAACTAGTGGAGGCTGACCACCGCCGTAACCGAAGCTGCATCTGACAAGTTTATAAAAACTGCCATGCATGATTTTGACAACAATCGAAAAATGCTGCATGGACATGGACATAATGTGGACAGACAGATAGACATGAACAGACATGAACGAACATGAAATGTGTCGTATAATGAGATCGTTTGGTATTGATTGCTGCCCGTTGACCGTGCCCTTTTGCTACCTTTCTTCTCCCTATCCTCATTGGCTTCCCTAGACTTCAATCGTGAGCCCCGCTTTAGGTCCATGAATCGCATGCCAACATCGTAACATCTTGGAACGATCGCTCGTAAGTCATTAACAAGGAAATCTTATCCACTCCATCTCGATGATGCCGATTTTTCCGGCCCCGTATCCTTTCCGTGTTTGTAGCGTGCCGAGACATGGCTTTGTTCCTTTCGAATGTCTCTAGTGGTGCTGTTTCGCTTGATGTCGTTTGAGAGCGTCCATTCTGGCAACGCAAAGCAAAGAGTCGAATTAGCAAGAGGCCCCCCTTTGCGAGTCCAAGTGGTAAGGCGACTCACCTCGTGAAGCTCTCCCCGCAGTCGTTACATGTGACCTTTGGCTTATCCTTGATGGTCTTCCACAATATCGCCTTGTCCTCTGCCAACTTACCCTCGATGACCAGTTCACCTTCTCTTCGAGCGTGACGGGCCATGTGACGTGGTAAGTCGTATTTACGCGTGAAAACGTCGGTGCAGCGATTGTATGGCTGTGTGCGATGAAACCGATCGCGACTGAGTCAGCTGCTCTCCATATTCTCATAGAGAGCCCACATGGTGGCAAGAAAGCTTAATGCGAAAACACAATACTCACAGGGAGAGGGTTGACATAGTCGCATTGCACTCCACCAGAAGGCACGACCGCCGGCGTCCCGCTCTTTCTGCCTCCCTTACTTCCTCCACTGGGGCTATCTCCGACTTTACGCACTTTCTTGATTGTGCCGCCCTTCGTGACGCCGCCAGGTGCGTTGGCAGGATTGACCTGAGGATGTACTCCTGCTACTCCTGCGGATGGCGCGGCCGCTGATCCTGTACTGGCTCGTCCGCCTCTCGCTGAGGTTGATCCACCTCGTTTGACACCCGATACGCCGAGACTGGCTCGACCTTTAGTTGCATGTGTGTGTGATCCTGTACCGAGGGTCCGACCTCGTCCTCGTCCAGCTTGGTATTCACTGTCGTCTCCACTGCCTGTGTCGCTAGAAGCAGAGGGCGAGTGATACTCGCTGTCTTCTTCAACAAAGACACCACCTTCGTCCATCTCTCTCTTCAGTGACAGAGCACGTTCACGCTCTCGATCCCGCATTTCCTCCATTTGCAACTCGCTCCTTCTTCTCTTCCGCGGCGGTCCTCCTTGCTCATCTCCATCGCCCTTCTTACCGCTGCCTGCCCCAGCGCTGAGTCGCCTGCCGGCGCCGCCGTTCTTGTGATCATCTTCGCCTTCTCGTGTGGAAGCGGGTGGTGCAGTCACCCCAGTGGGTATTCCGCTAGATCTCCACTTATCGACAGCTTCGGCCCCGGCTTTCCGCTTGCCCTTGTGATCGAACGGCGCATCATACACGTGAGTTTGAGGAATGCCCTGCGCTGCTCTCCATAGCAGGTCCAGCCCGCTCTGAGCAGACTGGGAAGAAGTAGAAGGTGATCGTTCGCGGCCATGCCCAACGGTTGCCTCGTCATCATCCTCGTCTGCTACGCCATCTGGCGGCACTCCCGCAGGTAGCGCACTCGCTTGTCGTAGGCCCGATGGCGTGTGCGCCGATGCGCCGATGGGAAGGGACTGCTGATGTTGAAGTTGAGGCGGTACAGGAGGGTCGTTACCGTTGACTGGTGTTCCGCTTGTCCGCCTGGGCGTAGATGTTGTTCCACCAGCAGCAATCTTGTTGCCGGTCGAAGAAGGCGGAGGCATTCTGCTTGCCGCTCTATCCCTTTCCCTCTGCGCGAAGACACCGCCAGGGCTGTTAAGGTAGGGTGATCCTGGGAAGCCTGGTGATTGAGGGTTGGTGGGCACCCATTCTATGGTGGGGATGCACCAATCCGACTCCTCCGAGCTCGTGCTTGCCGCGTCGGTCGTCGAAGAACTGGTGGAACTCTGTCGATGAACAGATGGGTTCGCTTGATGAGGCGTTACAAAGTTGGCATAGTTCCTCTGGAGGTTGAAGGGATTCTCAAAGGATTGTACGCCTGGTGTGTTTCCACCGTGATATAGCGACGCGGTACCGTTGAGGGCTCGCACAGCCTCGTCGGCTTTCGCTAACGCTTCCGCTTGTCTGGCGGCTAGATCGGGATCTATTCCAGTGCCGTTCGGATTGGCGCCCCCGAAGCCAGTGAATAAGGAGAACGAGTTGGCGTGCCCATTTCCGTCTCCAGTACCATTGGTAATTCCGTTGCTCGTACCCTGCCCCTGACTACTTCCGAACGCAAGTGGGCTCTCCTCAGGCGATCGACTGTAGATGGGGAAACCTTCGGGCCCATAGCTCGATCCAAGACCTGTGGGAGCTACAGGATGTATCGACGAAGACGAGGTGGACCCTTCTGTCGATGTAGAATAAGACCGATCATGCGCACTTGTCCGTCCTTGAGCAGCTAGTTGCCCGAAAGGCGTTTTACCAGATTGGGTTTGGGGCGGTATTGATAATGAAGCTTGGGTGTGGGCGGAAGCGTGAGGTTGGGGCTGAGGTGGTGGTCTGACCGAGTTCTGGGAAGTGGGAGTAAGAGGTTGCACAGCAGCGGCGGTGGTAGCCTTGTTGGATTGTGGGTCACTCTTGACCACGGGAGATTGCACTTGTAGCTGATTCAAATCAGAAGCCAATTGATGGCCAGCTACACCGTTTCCTAATCCTATTGCCCCTTTTTGACCGCCTTCAGAACGTTCTTCTGCGGCAGGGTCGCCTGCTCCTGTTCGACGATCCTGTCGGTCGATATCCATTCCGTTGCCGGCTTCTACATCCAGTGATATATCCATATCCATATCCACCTTCAGCGGCAGCTTCTTGTTATTCAGTGCTCTCGGCGTTCTGGCGCCTCCCGAAGCAGGTGACAGGGGAGTACTCCCCGTCGTAGGCGTAGCTATTGTCGACCCGCTGGCCGTTCCTGTGCCGGTGCCTGTTCCAGTCGCTGACCCGGAGCTAGACCCGCCAGATAAGACACGTTTGAGCATGTGTAGTCGGGGTGAAGTGGGCGTACGCGTCTGTGTTTGCGTTTGCGTGCTATTCGAGATATCCTCAGTCTGCGTTTGAGTATATGAGATGGGATCGGCAGACATCGGTTCTTCCGTCAATATTGAAGAAAGAGGGACATATGTTTCGATTTGTCTGGGTGAACGAGGAGAGCGGGGGGAGCGAGGTGATTTCGTTTTAGGTGATCTAGGCGAGCGCGGTGATTTGGGTTTCGAAGACGAGCCCGATGCTGGAAGAGGGGAATGAAGAGGGGATTTCAGTGAAGACGGCTGAGTCATTATGCTGGATGTAGGTGGCAGTGGTGGTGATTTTGCAGACACCATTTCAAAAGGTTATCCGTGAGTTGTTCAGGATGTTGAGGAGGTGAGGTATGCGCTGGGAGGAGCGAACGGCCTAGCCTATGGACGCCAAGCTGTGGTTGGTATCAGGCGGTTGCAATTTGCCTAGGGTCAGCCTGGTAAATCCTGCTCTCGACTGGATAATCACGATTCCAATCGATTTTCCGTTTCTCCTTGCTAGGCTTGTGCCGATGAAGTGCCGTGTGGTTGATGTAGTATAATGAACTTCCTGCCGTCGGCGGACTGATAGAGCGAGTGAAAGGATGTCTCGCTTCGCTGAATTCGTTTCGATGAGTTCCGACTGCCTGCCGATGATAGTGATCTTCGTACGTCGCACTATTCGATTGATAGGTGCTCGAGTATTGTGTTGAAAGATGTTTATTCAGCAATTAGTAAGATGCTTGACACGATGAAGACTGGGTGTATGATGGTGACGGAGCAAGTAGCAGTGAGTACATGTAAGTTAACGTTAGCTTGACGCTGTTGCAGTATGATGATGTAGTTGCTCAAGGCAAGTCTCGGCGCGGTGAATATGAGTGGCAAATCAAGTGGCGGAGTGGCAAATAAACCACGTGGTAAGCACGAGCTGTCATATTAGCCACCATTCATAGGTGTACGGTGGGGGACGTTCCTATCTATGCTTCCATGTTCTCTATATCGACAACATGCATAGATTGGATCAAACGCTTAGCGTCCAAATGTACAACATTTCGTGGCTACACAGGTGACTACACAGGTGACTACACAGGTCACTCGCCACACGAGACATGACATGTCAAGGCGAGACATAGTTGAAGACGTCCGACCCAAAAACCCCAGAATGGTATGGCAGATACCGTGGTGTCTGCTGTTCTTCAACACGTTACAGTTTCAAAATCTTCGCAATCTTGCCCTTCTTCCCATCCTTAGTTTTGCCTTTACCTTTGCCTCGATGATTCTCTTCCATGTGTCCGTTCCCATCGTCCGCCTTGCTGACCTTCCCCTGCTTCAGGCCGCTGTCCTGACCCTCGAGCTCATCGAGCAGTTTCAATAGCCCCTCGGCCGCTTTGTCGAACGCCGGAAGCGCGAGCTTTCCCGTAGCATTTGATGCAACGAATGAGCCGTAGTGATCGCATTGCGTGTCTTTGCCATCATCGAGTGATTTCCATCTGCAAAGTGCAAAATCATTGAGATAAGCCGCACAGCTGACTCAACGGATCCGAGCGAGCTTCGAGAAGCTAAATCGCATGGGAATGAGCCCACCTCACTCACTTCTTTATCTGCTCCCTGATCGATCTGGATTTGAGCCGGAAATGCGTCTTGACCTCGTTCTCAACTGCATGAGATTAGACATTGTGCAATATGCATTCCGGGGATCAGCTCCGATTGGTCGCCACTGCAATCGAATTGCCCAAAGTAGACCGGTGCTACTCACATAGACGAGGGGGTGACTTTATGTTGTTTGCCAAGGCATCTATGAGGGTCATCCGCCTCACATTCGCAGAGTACGCCTTGCTTGCAGATGACTATCGGAGTTGCAAGGTTCCTCAGTTTTGCAAGCACTGCAGAGCATATCCCAAAGAAGATGAACTCACTCCAGCTTGGTCCGCCCATCCTGCGTGAAGAGTCACCGTTTCTTTCAGCGACACACTTTCTACACTGTGAGGGATGTTCTGACTTGCTAGTCGATCAAGACAGACTCACCAGGCTCATTGAGATAGGGCTCTTCGCAGAATATCAAGCTCTGAATCGAGATCAGGACCTGCAGCAGCGTGGATTGGCCGGCTATCCATCCTGGGCCAGACCACGTCCCCAGCAAACTTAGGCAGACTTTCTATATCATCACGACCGTCAGATCAGGAGCGCCAACATCCGTCAGCTGGATACTACTGCTCGTTCTGGGTAGCTTGCATGACAACTTACTCCATCTGCGTAGAGATTCGGGTTATACCTAAACCGTCCCCCGTTGGTGGTCATGCTCTTCACGTTAGGACAGTGTTGATTATAGCCCAATGGCAAGAAGATGTCGAAGACGAAACATCCATTCTCGTAAGGGGTACCTTCGGGACCAATGATCATCGCTTTGAGAACATCGACTCTCGCTTCGTCGATTCGCAGAAAGATGGTAGAATGCCAAGCAACTGGTAGAGAAGTTGTGAGGACCGCCAATTCTTTGGCTATTGCAAGTGATCGTTTCGCCATGTCCTGTGGAGAACGAGAAATCAGCTAATGCAGCTCAAACAGGCTTATAACTCACCAAACCATCAAGACTCTGGATTGAGCTGTTGTATGCGTGGTAGTAATTGATCTTGTCTGATGAGGAACCTTCGCTGGGCACACTCATATCACAATATTGGAATCTAGCCTGAGTTGCCCATTTCTCGTCTGCTCCGTTCGTCGTAAGTCTGCCGGTCAGCTATTTCGCGCCGCAAACAAAGGCGCCGAAACGAAAGCTCACATGAAGCGATGATCTCTTGGTCGGTCATACCAGGATCATGCTCATGCAGTACATCTGCATCACGGCCAGCAGGCTGTGGCAAAACAGCCTTCATTCGCTGAACGAACGGCTTGCCTTTCGTCTCTTCGAGCGACCTGTCAATGACCTGTGCTGAATTCACGATTCGCTCACTGGTACACGGAGAGAACTGTCAACTAAGCGCTTCGACGTGCTCTCGTCGTTGAGCCGCTCACCAGAATAGCCTCATCTGGAAGTTCGGATCATACTGCTCTTCTTCCTTCTTCACTCTGTCTCTTCTAGCTTGCTCGGCCATGCTTATCCTCAGATCTTCCTCAGTCACGATCTCATCCTTGCTCTCCTGCGTCGCCACAGCAAAGCCGTGTAAGCTCTTCAGAGCAGCTTGTGCTTGAATCACACAGCTCTCAAGCAATTCTCGTGGTGACGATGAGCCTTCGTAGGTAACGATCACTTGATCGGCTCCATCCAGCGAAGGCTTCGTCTTGACAGGTCGCATCTGAGGCATAGCTAGCATACTCGCGAGAGCTTCGTGACTGGATACAATCTGTCTTTTGGCCTCAGTCAACTGCCTTCTCCTTCGGATGAGAGTGAAGCTTACCTCAAGCCAGTCGAACAGCGCCCGATACAAGTCTCCCCGGTTGGACATGTCCAGTAGGGAGTCGTTTCTAAGCAGCTCGTTCACGAAGGCGCTTCTTCGCCTGAGGTGCGCCAGAGCTGTGGGGTGGACGAGATGATCGGAGGATCTAGCACCTCCTGGTCTGTCAAATGAGGGCAGGAAGACGCTAACTTGATTGAGAAGTGAAGTGGTCTTCTTATCGGCTTCTTGCTGGATTTGCTGTGCACGCAGCTGGCCGGAACGCTTCATGGCTACGGTGTCAACACCCATTCCACCTGCTGAGCACGAAAGGAAGGAGATTCCCTTCGCAACTCACGTCTTCCTTTGCAGCACCGGCGTAACCGGTGCCTTTTGCAGCGCCTTTGAGTCTTCCGAAGCCCGAATCCCAATCGTCCAGATCAGAGTCATACGCATCGAGTTCATCGCCGTTACTGCTGAGGCTTAGCGTCTTCTGCTGTTCGGGTGAAGAAAGATTGGAACAGGTTGGACTAGGTCGACTGGCAGACTTGGACCCATCACTGAATGCTTGTTCGATCATGTGCAAACCTACGCCGATCAGAGCACCCTAGAAATTAAGCAAGAGACCCCAATTCATGAGTGTCGCATTCACTTGAGTTATAGCAGTGAAAGCTCGCTCACCTGAAGGTTGGGACAATGTAGCAGTTCCTCCGGAGCTGCAACCCACTTTTGAGCTTTACCGGCACCTGTGGTCAAGAGTAAGGTTGATGAATGCATCGATGACGTTACAGGAGGTCGGTCGACCCTTTCGCCGCAAGCAAGACAGGTATGTCGTTGGCAGTCGGGACATATGGGCCTGATGATCGACTTGAGGTGGGCAGCGTAGGTTTTGAAGTCCGGCTGAGTCCCTTTTCAGCTCAAACCCACATGCACAAGGAAAAACTTGCTCACGAAGAGTGAGAAGAAATCAGAGGGATTCCTGTGAAACACGTGCCCGCATCCACCAGAACATGACATGTTCTCTTCTGCGAGCATCGAGTACAGCTGGAAAAGGTAGCTCTGCTCGTCTGGGAGCGTATCGAAATATCAGCCCTCTTTTACCCGAGGAAACAAGCCAGAACATTTTGTACTCACTTCCTTCCGGACATCCAGACATCCATTCCCCTCGTCCAAGCACCCTGACCCGCTGAGACTTTCCCTTCCGCGACTCTGTCCCCGGGACATGGGGTAAAGTAACTGTGACAAATACTTCCTTCTCCACTGGCTCGACGATATCCTCGGTTCTTTCTTTGGAGAAGAAGACACCGGCATAGGGGTCTGAAAGGAGCTGATCTTCGTGCAGTTCTGTGCACGTGGGAATTAGCTTCTCGCTACCTCGACTGCGAGACATGGGTGAAAGTACACCTCACCATCGTCCCCAAAATCTCCTTCCAGATCTTCATCGTCGTCACCTTTGCTACTACTGTCGCCATCCAGCATAATCTCGTCATCATCCTCGTCTTCTTGACTAAACCGCCTGAATCTGCTGACTGCGTTTACGGTTGTTGGACAGGCGGAGGTATCTCCGGGAGGCTGAAAAAGCCAGTTCAGATAAGATATAGAGGCCGAGCACTTAGCCGACACTTACTGGTAGATCTGCAGCGTGGGTCTCGTCCATCTCGTCATTATCAGATGGAATGTCGTCAAATTCACCTGCAAAGACCCGCTCCTGCACTTGCCCATCAGTCAAATGCATTAATAGGCAGCGACGAAGCTGTGAGCTGACACAAGAGTGTTGTATGTAGACTCACTGCAGCTGACATCACGTCACCCTTCGACCGTCGCAGAGCTGCTCTCGCTCGTCCACCTGGTATACCCATATCGAGCAGCTGGGAATAGGCAGCTTGGTCTCCCATCTTGGCTGCTCCGGAAGGACAGAGTATCTCTGGGTGGGTTGCGAAGGAGCAGATGACTGCCGCGATTGGGAGATAGAAGCAAAGTAGAAGAAGATGAAAGGAGGAAGAGCTGTTGTTGACGTATCCAAGTTGAGCATGGAGGCACACACTTGCACAGACCGCTCAAACGGTTGTGGTTGTTGTTCTTCCGATATGCATTCCTTCGGTTGACCGGACTATCTCAGTGGAGGCGTACGTAAAGGCGAGAATAATCCCCCTATCTACTCGACCATGCAATAGGCGCGCCAAAGGGGTTGATCACTTTGATGCCTGTTCTTCCGGGTTTGAAGAGTAACCGGATCACCTGCCTAAACCAGACAGGTTACTCTGTGTTGTTTGCTCGTCTATATACAATAGCCCATCTCTGGGCCATCTACTTTTGACATCTTCATGCCAATTATCCATTCGCCAACGAGTCTTTCCCTCTCGTGATCATCTACTCTCATCCAGGGAACAGCGGTCAGTCTTGCGCAATGTTGCTTATCTAGCCTGAAAGACTGAATCCTTCCCCTCAGTTTAGGTACACCCCAGATCCCACCGCATGATGCTCAGCAGACCCCTCTCTTCTTCTTTTGTGTATAAACAATCTCATCCCCTCGTCCGAGTGTCAATACCATCCCTGTCGTTATCATCGAACACTCCTTGGAGTCACACAGTCATTCTCACCCAGCAAAGCCGCATGTTCGCACTATCGACCAGAAGGGCGCAGCAGCCCAAAACTTTTTCGAATCAAGATAAGTTGCCCAGGTTACCTGTACCAGATCTAGAGACGACCTTGGAAGGGTATCTCAGGAGTCTTGGGCCCCTCTTGGAGCAAACAGTAAGTCGTATCGGACATGTATCACATTCTCGAAATCAACTAAATGACATGTGTGCACACAGTACGGAGCATCAGCTTTGGCCAACGAAGCGGAGAAACGCAAGTTGTTCGCCAAGGACTTTGCGGCTCCCGGCGGCCTCGGCAAGATCCTTCAGGAAAGGTTAAAAGGTGAGCTGAGTCGGTACCTTTTTTACTTTAACGGCCAGACAGCTCACAAGCGTCGCATTGTGTCTTCTCTCACCGGTCCAGACCTCGATCATGTTTCGCCTAACAATTGGCTCAATGACACTCTATGGCTCGGCCTAGCCTATCATACTTGGCGGGCTCCTTTACTTGTCAACTCTAATTGGTGGCTCCTGTTTGCTCCAGACCCACAAGATCCAGCTCCTCCGATGTACTCCTCGTCGTCAACCTCGTCATCGCAGACAATCGAGGTACCCAATTCCAATCCTTCTTCGAGCGTAGCAGGCAACAGTCAGGGAGGAGGCCGAGAATGGCTTGGCAAGAAGGAAAAGCTTGAAGAGGCTTTCCAATGGGATCAAGTAACGAAAAGAGAATGGATTAATGACTGGCAAATCAGAAGGGCAGCTTGGATGGCTAGGAGGTTTGCGGAGTTCAGGACAAAGCTGCTAAGGTTAGTTGGAAAGACTGGTACACCTGGTGGCGCAGCTAACATATGTGTTATCGTACATGCAGAGAGGAGATCCCACCTGATGCCTCGAAGGCTGGCCCATTTGATATGCACCAGTACTCCAGGTGAGCTCCTCTATAGCATCCGATGTTCGTCTGAGAATAGTATCAATATTAACGTCGTATCTGTCGTTGTCCGTTCATAACAGGATGTTCAACCTGTCCCGTATCCCGCTGCCAAACTCCGACGCCTTTTCAGCGATAGACAATAAAGCGCTTCACATCACCCTCCTCATCGACGACTTCATCTACTCAGTCGATATCTTCGCTGCGAGTGCGACTGATGGAGTGCCTGATCCATTGCCTGTGGGTGAAGTGGAGCAGCGTTTCAAGGCTGCCGTGGCGGATGCGGAGTCACGCAGAGATGCCCGGGAATCGCCAGCTCGCATTGGGGTCCTCACAGCGGATGAGAGAGATACATGGACTAAGGTGAGCCGCTCCTGAAGTATGCAAACTCAAATCGAATGTACCTGACTCCTAAAACCAGAATCGAGAACACCTTTTACTCCTTTCTCCGACCAATCGATCTACTCTCAACTCCATCTCATCATCTCTGATAGCCCTATCTCTCGATCCGTACACTCTGCCAAGTATCCCTTCATCAGATCCTCTGCGTCTGCCAGCCGTGGACGCGCAAGTACGAAATACCGCTACTGGTATCCATGGAGGCCGTAACAGGTGGTTCGACAAAGCCGTCAGCGTGATGGTAGAAAACAACGGTCGAGCCGGTATAATGGGTGAACACTCCCCTGTGGACGCCTTGATCCCTTCCATTGTCGCGGAATATGTCTTGGCTGTTCCTGTGGATGAGAGTCAATTCAGGAGCTCTGCCGAATCCACATCAAGCACCGCTTCGTCGAGCCATAGAAACGGTTGGAAACGGGAAGATTGGGTAGTGGATGAGCATATCCAGAAAGAGATTGAGGACTGTCAAGGCAGGAATCAGAAGTTGATCGACGACTCAGATGCGAGTCAGCTGTGGTGGAGCGAATACGGTGCAGAGTGGATCAAGAAGAATGGTAAGTTGACACAGTCCTATGTGACCAAGGTGTTTAGAGGGCATTGTAATCATCGATATGTCGGCTTGCTAACTGCATCAACCGGTATCATGTCTCATACCTGCTTAGCCAAACAATCACCCGACGCGTATCTGCAACAAGCCCTCCAACTAGCATGGTACATGGATCAAGGGTATGCCACGGCCACATACGAAACCGCCTCAACAAGGATGATGCGCCATGGACGGACGGATGTGATCCGTTCATTGAGCAGCGAGAGTCGAGACTTCGTCAAAGCGATGCTTGATGACAAGGCGGATGTCAGTAAGACTGTATCTTTGCAAACCATGGGAGAGATACATTCTATGCCCATTTTCACGCCCCCTCCATGTATTTGTGTCAGCTCCTTGCTAACCAATGAGCGTTCATGTTGTACTCTTTAGGACGCAAAACGCTACGCCCTCCTCACATCAGCCTGCACCGCGCACAACGCCTTGACCCGCCGCTCATCGTCTGGACACGGCTACGACCGACACCTGATGGGCCTCAAAGTTCACTTGCGCAACGGCGAGAATCATCCCTTGTTCGAAGATGAATTATACGCTAAGAGCCAGGAATGGAAGCTGTCCACTTCTGGTCTGAGTGCCGGAGGGAAATTCATGGGTACGGGATTTGGGGCTGCTTGGCCGGATGGGTACGGTATCAACTGTGGGTGCACCAATTTCGCAGTATCTTGTTGTTGTGGTGGTCATCGCTGGTCTGAACAGGTAATGCTGTGAGGTCAATGCTTATCTATGCTTTCCATACACGTAGATCTCGCCGGACCGTATCTTGTCAAATTCGGAATCGAGTCCAAATACTCGTGCGATAAAACCTCAACTCAGCGATTCAAGCATCACATCGCTCAGGCCTTGAGGGATATGAGGCGTGTATGCGAGGCGCAGGCTGAAAAGGTCGAAGCGCGTTTGTGAATGGGGTCAGAGGAAGCGCAGTCTTGCGTCACATAGTAGCGACCGTCTAGTCTACAGAAGCCACATTTGTCGGCAGGACGGCTTGGTATCCATGTTCACTATGTACATGTTAATCCATGTATTCTCATATCTTATGGCCTCAAGTGCTGCAGAGTGGTTTTGTTGTTGAACATGGTGGGAAAGTTCCGGTGAGTGTAACCGGCAAGCTAGTAAGCTAGCAGCCTGCGGAGAATGGCTATGTCTGTGCCCAGCGCCATTCTTGAGCCAAGCAAGGACGAGGGCGATATAATGAGTCCACTTGAGGAGATCATTCGTCCACCCCGCAAGGCCTCTAGGTTCCGCATAAAAGATGGATCATACAATGTGCATGACGTGATCAAGACAAGAACTTTTCGAAGCCGTCCGAGTCGAGTATCCCAGCTTTCTCCATCCGAGCCGTCTCTTTGCCCTGCTTATTGGAATTCACAGTATATGCATGTGGCCTTGTCAGCCAAACCTTGACGGTGATGGTAGCGTAGCGTACCGTCCAGGGGTAAGTAAGATACGGTTCAACCCACATTCTCTAAGCGGATGATGGTTGGCACGAACCTGACTCCGTACTTTAGACGAGCAGGGTGGGAGGGCACGTTCTTCCACCTATAGCGATCAAAGCAGCCGTTGGTCAGCGGTGAAGTAAAAGCGGACGAAACTCGATAGAGCAGAGCAGAATAGAGCGAGCGCGGTGAGCGATGGTGTGAGATACTGGCATAGACACGAGCAAGGATTGAAGAAGCAGACAGGCAAAGCTGATTGGCTGACGTACTGAGCAAAGCTGCCGATGTAGGTGATCACTCCGTCTAGCAGGTTGCCATAGGTGTGAGCACGCGATGAAGCAAGCCAGGCGAGTTCGGTAGTTGATGATCAGCATACAAACTGCAGACTGACAAATTCCCTGTGGCCATGCAGATCGTGTCATCAATCGTTAAGAGTAAGAAAGCGACTCACTAGGCTTTGAAGAACCCTGGAAAGCGGATTTGATGATCCCTTGAACATCTCGACAATGCTACAATGTTGTTGTTGTCGCAATTGTGAGGACAGTACAGAGGCATGATTCAGTACCGTCGTCGTCGGATTATACGTCATGTATAAGCGATTGAGGTCATAGATAGGAAGCAGGAAGGCGATACATTCACAACCATAAAGCCCGACTCCACAACAGGACACGAGAAAACTGAACAAATGGCCTCGATGTGCGAGAATTTTTGTATGGCACACTCACGGGACACCACATCTTTCCATTCTCTACGCTAGAGTAAAAGATCAAGAATGTCGGCTGACCATCTTTAGCCGGCACGATCTTGTCCTCTGGCGGAGGGTAGCTGCGCGGTGTGTGGAATAGGTTACAGGTTGGATTTTAGGTGAGCATGAAGTCTAAGCAGTTTGCAACCTTATTGGAACCAGGGTTGATCAGAAGCACCCATAGTTGACTCGCGTTGAGAGGTCAATAAGCATTGATCGGATCGACTGGACTGCTGGAGAACAAGCAAGGACGAATCGAAGGTACAAGGAGGAGACACAGACACAGGTCGCAAGTGGACTCACTCACCTGGTTTCAATGAGCGGCATTTGGATTCTTGTCAAAGTACCAGTACGAGGCTAGACTGTGTCGGTTTTCGATGACGATAACGAAGTTACACCGCGATAGAGCGCAGAATAGCTGAGATGAAGGCAGATGAAAGTGGTTTCCGCAAGCCCAATGCGAAGGCGAACAAATATGTCGAATCGGATCGGATTTGACCGTTATCGATAACGCCATCGCGATCGCTTGAAGCAGCAACCGTCAGGCATGTACACACACATTTACATGCAAGCTACAAGACTACACTAATGAAAATGTCAATGCCAATGTCAACGACTACCATGTATGAACATGAGGTGCCGTCGTTGAGGCGTGAAGCGAGGTGCGTCGGGCAATAGTCCTATCTACAATACATAGTAAACGCTATTGACAAAATGTTAAGAACAAACAACTATGTATGTGTGTGTGGCAAGATGTGGGTCTTGATCGAGCTGCACAACATCGAGAAGAACAGAAGATGAGGTGGGCATGCTGAGCACGCGCGACATCGCGCTGTCTATGACGGTCCTACACGAAGGCTCAAGCCGAACCACCTGTGGGGCACTCTGCTGTTCGACCGACCGGCATGACCGACTTCAGCGGCTTCTACCTGAAACCACGTCCGTCCTGTCATCACATATCTTCCGCACTCATATTCCATCATAATCTCAGCAGCCCCTTCGCCTTCTTGGCCCTTGATTCTTCTCCACCTTGAGCGTGACCGTGACCCTGTCCTGTTGACGAGTCTCCAATACTTCTCTTGACACCCTTTTGTCCATGTAGACCGCCTGCGAAAGCTCCTCCAAACAGCAGACCCCGTCTGCTCGGAATGTGCATCTCCTCTTCCTCGTGCTCATGCTCGTGTTCGTTGCCGTGCCCATGGCCTCGCGCATTGCGCATGATCACTTCTCCTTCGTCATCGCTGAAAATGGAACTCGGGTCATTCTTCAACTGTAAACTTTCGCCTTGGAGTGCCTCCCTTCCGAATCTTCTACTGATCGTGGGTGTAGCGACAGGTGAGGAAGGCGGCGAGATCTCAGGGTCGGGCGAAGGTGTTCTAGCCGCTTCAAGGTTGATCCTCTTGGAAGGTGAAGGTCCGGAGGGCCAAAGAAGTTTAGGCTTGGGCAACGGGTGAGGCTCAAATTCATCTTCCTCGGGGTCCAGCTCAGCTTGAGGAAAAGGAGCTCTTGATGGGTACAAGGGGTTGGCGAATACCTTCTTTGCGCCTCGGAAGACGTAGGTGACTGTCGGCAAGTCCTCGTCGATAATCGGACCTGGTCGTCGAGTCGAGGGTTCGCCAGGTTTCACCAAGAACGGGTTGTCCTCCAGATCCAGCATTCTCCTCCGCTCCTCCGCTTCTCGGCTCGCTCGCTCCCTCGCAACTTTCTCTTCCCTAGTGACAGGCTTCTTCGTACCGTTGGCACCGACAATCCCTATCCGTGGTGCGTGTTTCGTGGGGGGTGGGGATAGAAGACCGGTGGCCGCTGAGGAAGGAAGGACTGATTTGGTGATGTTGGCGGAAGGCGAAGGTGAAGCCAATCGTGGGCTGCGGCGAGGTCGTGAGGGCGAACAGAGCATGGGCGCGCCCTCTGCGTCTGAATCCGAATCGGGCTCAGTCGGTCGATGGTCTGTTATCGCACCAGGCGAGGCAAGTCCTACCGGGGCACCCAAAGCTGACGAGACCAGGAAAGGATTCTCATCGATGGTGGGCAGGGACACGTTCGAGCCGATTTGATCCACTTTGACATGCCCAGCATTCTTATGCCCCCCTATTCCTACTCCTATACCTCTCGATCCCGAAACCGACGTGTTCGAAGATGAGATGAGTCCCATCTGCTGGGCGAACGTCAGTCCTGGTCTTCGACGCACCTTTTCGGGTCGGGTAATCGATGATGACGATGCTGCTGCTGATGAGAGGAAGAATGTGGTATGGCCAGAAGGTGAGGGTTCAGCCTCGAGCTCCGAGGAAGATGGCGGGGGCGCGCGGCGTCTAGTCCGCTGTGTTTGAGGAGTAGGGAGTTGCGTCGAGCTTGATGCATGGGGATGAGAGTCGGCTTTTCTTCGGACTGTCTCTGGCGTAGGAAGATGAGACATCTGTTGAGATGGAGGCGTAGGCAGTCTGAGAGGGATCTCGTCAGCTTTCCTGATCCAAGAGGAAACCATACGCAGGCGGAAAATGACATACGATGAGATTACATCCACACCTCGCCCTTTCCTCTTCCTCTCCACTGTCCTGGGAGCATCATCGTGACGCTTCGCACCGGTCCAGCCGGGTTGCAAGTAAGTCTGAGATCCCTTCAAGGGCGATTGCATCTTGTTGTTATATCGTGTAATGCTGGCAGAAAGGATAAATCGCGCAATGATCGGGAAGAAGGAAGAAAGGTTGGATTATCGATCTATTAGTGTTTTGATCCTTGTTTCCCTTTCGAATCGTTGGTTGATCTATCCTGCTTTCCGTCGATCCTGTTGTCGCTTCGTCAAGAAGCGTACGTCTCTGCTCCCCTGAGGCTAGACTGGACAAGGTCGATAGTGAATGGACAAAACAACAACGATAAGAGGGAATGATCGCTGAGAAGAAGTGAGAGTATGAGAGAGTCCAAAAGACAAAAACGATAAGGATAGAAGGTTGAAACGCGTCACCTAATGTTCATTCCTACCCTACCCTACAACTGGTACCCATCCAGCCATCGCTCCTGGTCAGGCACAAAAAGGTAATGTTCGGCGATACCGGTAATAGCTTCAAGTGGCGGTCCCGTACAAGGGGATTCAGCGGAGATCACCGGTCGTCATTCACGTAAACTCGGAGATCTCGGTGCGACGCGTTGACACAAGGCGAATGAGTGTGTCTTCACCTCGAACAGCTCATCATCTCCGGGACGACTACGACACTCAAGTAACCCTTGTCTCAGCAAACAGACACGAATATCTGTGGCTACTCGGGAGGAGGATCAATGTGGCATCGCGATGAGTGAGGTGAGTTGCCGGCGAAGAGAGAGGGGATCACAGCCTCGCGCACATGCTAATTTCTGTTGGGTCATAGCCCTCATCCCCGAGACGGCCAAGTCGGGCCCCATCACCATCATCCAATGGCGACTTAGCTCTGGAGACATCTTTGTCCAATGTATCGCTCAGCTCAGAGTTCAGTCAACCGGAAGCAGGACCCAGCAGGATCTCGCCCCGGCCGACGCCTACACCCCTCGATATCGATGACGCGGGCGACATTGGCGTCTCCCTCACTTCGCCCACTCGGGCATCATCTCCTGCTCCACCATCGCTCGAACGCAGACCATCCTTGTCTCCACGAAGATCAAGTCATCAGATTCAAAGGGTGTTCACTCGTTCGCCTTCTCCTTCACCAAGGCAGAGATCGCTCACTCCTGTCAACGGTCATTTGCAAATCTCGCCGACAAAGAGCCCTCTACCGTCTCCTACATCGCTTTCCCCTCCAGCATCGGCTCCCCCATCACGGCGCTCCTTCTCCTTCAGATCATCCCGGTCTTCAAGCCCGCCTCCACAACCCAACTTCCTGAATATCAAACCGCCTTTACCGAATGTGACATCTGTCATCTTAGCGGACGAAGGTGAGAATCGAACGGATCCCGAAGCCGACTCTGCGCCTTTCGAATCCATCCCTCTCCACTCGTCAACTCCTCCGCCTGAGATACCTTCAGTGCCCCTACCTTCCTCGCCACGTTTTGCAAGTCCCGACAAGAACGGGAAGAGACAGTCATGGGGAGGATTCGGCATGACGAAAGATGGACAGCCAGTCGTTCATGGGGAGACGCCCGATCATACGCGTTCCCAGACAGAGGGTTCGAGGCGAACTTCTTCAGTGGTCAGCCTGTCGGTACATCAGGAGAACGGTGTGGAAGAAGGAGCAACTCCGCAATCTGACATTGACCCAAGCGCGACGCCCCGATTACATGCTCCTCCTGCACATCCGTTCCCGTTCCCTATACCCTCATCGTCAACGCCTACTTCTCCACCTCCGTTAGCGCACAAACGGCTTTCTACAGCCTCCTCAACAGGTGCAACGCCACAACCTGCCCCACCTCAAATACCAAATCAAGCGCATGGAATAGGTGCCAAAGGTGTATCCACATTTGAGAAGATGAGATCACATACGCGACCATCGTGGCTGCCGCCCAAGGATCGGCATGAGGACGAAGTACATCTGCATCAGTGGGAAGAGATGATGGCCCAATCGCGAGAACACGAGAAACAGATGCGGAAAGCCGCCGAAGCTAGGAGAAAAGAGAAAGAGAAGCACATGTCGCTACAGATGCCGCTTTGGGAATCGCTGCTAGCCGATAAGGAGTTCAGCGTGAACAAGGTGCAGAACGATCAGAAATTGCGGAGATTGTGGTTCGAAGGAATACCGAGTCATCTGAGAGGGAAGGCTTGGAGTCTGGCTATTGGAAACCCTCTCGCTGTATCCAAAGGTCAGTCTACTTGGATGTCACACCTAACCCCCTAAGCCTCGACCGCTATATTATCGAAGAGATTGGAGCAGCACTACGGTTTGCTGACGTGTATGCGGTCTGCCAGACGCATATAAGGCATACAATGCTCGAGCTCGAAAGGCTATCGATTCAGGTCGATTCCCGCAAGCTATATTAGATCAGATGGAGAATGATCTGGACGATACTCTACCGACGCTCAAGATGTTTCATCGAGGGAGTCCGTTACGGGACGATCTGAGGGAACTCGTTGGCGCATGGGTTGTTTATCGGAGCGATGAAGGCTTGGGATATGTGAGTTTCCCAATTCGACGAACTTCACGCTGATATCATCATGTTTGTGCGAGCAGGCACCATACATCAATCTGCTATGCGCAATGTTCATTCTTGTATCCCCACCATCCGAGGCTTTCATCGCTCTGATCAACCTGCTATCTCGCCCATGCCTTCGCGCGTTCTTCACGCAGACCGAGGATGAAATCGATGCGTACTATAGAGTACTAGAGAATCTGCAAGCGGACAGTTATCCGAAGATCTACGCGAATTGCAAGAATCTAGGACTGAGGGTGCCGGAGAGCTGGTTCAGGGGTATGCTTGTAGAGCAGGTGCCGTTCGAGTGTAGTTGCCGGCTCTGGGACCAGGTGAGTGGAGTGACTTCGACCCTTGAACGTAAAGCTGCACCGATTTCTGCTGTGATCATATGGAGCGGAGGATGAGGGGGAAATCGGGCGACGGCTTGATGATGATGCAGGAAGAGTCCGGCTGATGCGGTGGATACTGTATGTCAACAGATCATGCTGGACGGAGACGGTTTCATCTTCAGAGCAGCGCTCGCTATCTTCGGCTTCCTCGAACCAAGGTCAGTCGGCCCACTTCCTCCATCTACACACAAGGCATTGGTCGCAACAGGCAGCTAATAGTCGCAATTCTTGTCAATTACACTTGCGCGGCGCAGGCTGTATTACCCGGATCACGACGAGATCTTATCCGTACTTGAAGGTCACAACCCCGCTACTCTAGCCATTCAGGCACGAGAGCGCGAACGAGCCAAACTGCGAGGCGAGGCATTTGATGATTCCGTCGATGGGAAACTGAGCGTCTTTGGGCTCAATGAGACGGTGTTGTTCGACTTGATTGCGGAAGATGGGTGGAAGGAGAGGGCGTTTGAGAGGCTCGTCCTGCGAGAGATGCCTGATTAGGCTAGTCGCTTGTCTCTGCAACGGCCGATAGATGCACCATCCGGCCCAAGGGAAGGGGGACTGTTTATCCTGGCTGCTGGCAGCTCATACATACGGACGACATGATGGACGATACATACCCTGCATGTATACCACGAGATACGACTTGCACTGTGCTGCCTTGGCTAAAACTGTTTCTCCAGTCTGGTCGCGTATACGGTCGGGAAGCCGAGCCGTATACGAAAGGCGTGCCGTGAGATTGACCTCAACGATCGTACATAAAAGGTTGTGGGTCGGTCTCGCTAAGTGATGGCCGTCTTTCGCCTCTATCAACGGAGCTCAAATGAGTGCGAGCGCCTCGTTGTATGTACTGTACATGCAAAGACAGAGGTAACAAAGGACGCTACGTTTCAGCTGCCGATCTGTCTCCATGAAACGAAACGCCCCTTCTGGATACTTGAGCGTTTGACATATGATCAAGACTGGAAACCTCACCGGAAGGTCAGCGGTGCGTCCTGGCGTAGTCGATCTATGTAGGCGTGTGAACTACAGAGACACAGGGCTAATCACATAATCCGCCAATCCGCATGTATTGCGCCTGAGCATTGATTTGGACCAGGTGAAGATTGACCCAAACACATACCTCAGGTACGAGAGGTGTTCTTCCAGAGTCGAACTTTGACCTGAGAACACTCTAGCTAGTCGTGGGACGGAGGAAGACGAACGCAAAGGCAAGATGGTCGATCTCTCCTTCGCTACTTCGGCACTGACCAAACTTCCGCCCTCGCTGTCACAATCATCACTGTCATACTCGTCCCCAAAGCCACTTTCCAGCGTTCCTTCCTTGGCTGAGCTAAGGAAGCATGCTGAGGCAATTTCCAGCTCTGTTTCGGACAACTTGTCCCAAGAGAGAGCTATTCGTGAAAATAAAACCGTGACCAAGGACCAGCACAAGAACGGTACCAGTATGAGTACTGCTTGGTTGTCGTGGTCTTGGTCTTCATACCTTCCTTCCGGGAGAAATACCAGTACTGGTGATCAGAACTACCCCCAACCGCGATCCGCGACGCCGCCGCCAAAGTACACCCCTCATCAGCAACCAACAAAGACTATCAGAACTGCCGCCGCCACCACCAGCAGAAAGAGTAATACTAGGACGAGTTCAACGATGAGCGGTGCCGGCGGGGCAGGACTCGTGGTGCAGCCACCGGGGCATACGTACCTCTCGCCCAATCATCGAAGCCTGCACTCGAGCGTACGAGTGCGCAAGATGGAAGGGAGCAGTAGTGGGGCGTATGCTGACCCAGACAGCAAGCACAGCTACAGTGAGTCTTCTCATCAGTATCTGGATTTCCGAGTAGTCAGTAGCACGGGGGCGTGTGAAGGATGGTAATTGACGACCCCATGTACATAGGTCTCCAACAGCCCGAGATCGGCGATATGGGCCACCGCAACCCTTACAGCAATGACCATTCCCGGATGCGACCCTGTCACCAACACCCTCCACATTACCGACAGTCACAACAGCAGCAGGACGCGCGAGCTGTCGATGGCCAGGGTGAGCAGGAGACAACAGGATGGGTCGACTGGTGAGTCTATGAGTACACAGTAGAGGGGTGGGGACCGTGCTGACGAATCCTCGTCTTTGATGCTTTGCCGATTTTCGCTAATCGATCATGATTGATGGACGGACTATAGGATGACATGCAAGGGCTGACCTTGACCTGTCAGCTCTGGTAGGAGAATCGACCCCATGGTGATGAAGCAGTCAGGTTGAGGATAGAAGCATGACTGTCTGTGTGTGTGTGGTTCAAGCGATGATTCGCTGATTGGCGCGCGCTATGAATGGAGCAGAGCCATTGGTCGAGTCATTCTTTGTATCTTCCGTCCAGGTTGACTGAAACATCCCACTTGTCGTATTCTCCGCGGATCACCTTGTGCGCATGTCGAATATCGTAGTG
Organism: Kwoniella heveanensis BCC8398; assembly: GCA_000507405.3. Taxonomy (NCBI): domain Eukaryota; kingdom Fungi; phylum Basidiomycota; class Tremellomycetes; order Tremellales; family Cryptococcaceae; genus Kwoniella; species Kwoniella heveanensis. The sequence goes on from KV700125.1 coordinate 169,028, forward strand.
TAGTGAACCGTTTCATGTTGTTGTAACATCAGATCAGTCGTTCGAGGTTAGCATTCATACTATACTGTGCCAGTCAATAGTCTACTTCGCGAATGCAGATTCTGTCCATTTCCTGCCACAGAGGGGAATGACAGTGTCCCGGGAAGAATGTTGCATATGATGCTCATGCAGTGTGACCAGTCACCAGTGGTATATGGAAAGGCTCAAAACGAGCGAGCGAACTCCATCCATCCGCAGAAAAAAAACTCCATAATCTCTGCTCATAATCAACCTCGACCCTAATACTCCTCCGTATTGGTATTGGACCACCGACGTCGAGATGGCAACCATTAAGATGGTTTACCGGTAGAACTATGATGACGAGGAACATGCCATCAGTCACCCTGTCGAAGGATTCCACGAGCATGTGTATTTTACTCGAAACAACGAGAGCTGCACGATAGGGTAACGTTTGAATACACGATCACTCACGTGGTCAGCCTGGAGGTTAGCGGCGATCTCAGCCTCGGCCTTGTCACCGTTAGCGAGGAGCTTCTCCTTGTTGTAAAGGAGCTCTTCTCGGGTCTCAGTCGAATACTCGGCGTTTTGAGCTGGAGGACGAATCAGAAGATAGGTCAGCTCCGTTCTGAGATGAAAGACAAGCCAAGGATGCGTTGAGAGTAGCAAAGACGCAGAATGTCGGGTATCACGTTCAACAATGCAGACCCAAACTCACTCTCTACAATAGCATCGACGGGACAAGCCTCCTGGCAGAAACCACAGTAGATACACTTCGTCATGTCGAGGTCTGCAGTGCGTGAGGCGCAAATCGAGATTTAGTGTATGGCTCCATAGGACTTGCTATACGCAAGCAGCGTTGAGCCATATGACAACGAGAAGGTATTACACACCATATCGGGTTGTCCTCCTTGATCCGTCTTCTCGAGCCTCGGACTCAATGGTGATAGCCTGGGCGGGGCAGATAGCCTCACAGAGCTTGCACGCTGCACAGAAGAGACGCACATACGTTATCAGCATGTTCCTTTCGATCGACTGCTAAATTCCTTCGACCTCTGAAAACCGCGCTCGCTCCGTTAAACCGTATGCTTTCGACTGCCGGCATGCGAGTGATCCAATTTCTCCAGATTGCGAAATCAAACGGTCCTGATGCCTTGTTGAATGGAGGCGTATCGAAACGGAAAGACTTCACTCACCAATACATCTTTCCTCTCCGTTAGGGTACCGTCTCAAAGCGTGTTCTCCTCGGAATCGGGGTGACAGAGGTCCCTTCTCGAAGGGGTACATGATGGTGTAAGGCGGTCTGAAGAATTGCTCGAGAACGATCCACATTCCTACGACAGATAGGTGATCGGATTCAATTGTCAGCCGATGTCTTCCTCAAAGGTTTCAGGTCGGAGTCAATCTCTTCTTAAATCATGATCCCATTGAGGAGTGTGCGCGAATGAAGATGCCGGACAAAATTCGATCGGTTCGAAAAAAGAGCAGATGTATCACGATATGATTTCATCCAAGACTCTCACTCACCTCGCACGATCTCGGTGAAGAAAAAGAGCTGACTGGCCTTATCCAGCGCTGAAGGGCCCTTGGAGTAATCCGGCCAAGCATCGGCACCCGCTCCTCCGGCACTGGTGACTTCACCATCACGTCTCGATCCCGCATCGGCCGCAGTTGTGTTAGCGGTATCTTTGGGGTTGGGCGTCTTCACAGGTCCAGGGGTGAGCTTTTGAGGTCCCGTTCGAGGGGCAAAGGGGTTTCGTCCGCCGGCGGGGGTGGCGAGCATTATTCTAGAAGTGGAGGAGAATGATCGAGCGGGGATAGATGCGGAAAGGTTCGAGGCGCCGCCAACCACAGGTCGGAGGAGGGAGAGGACAGGTCGGACCATCTTGAGGGGTTATCCGATATCGATCGAGATGCGTAGACGTGTGCGCTCTTTTGCTGTGGGGCAAACCAGATAAGTGAGGGTATGGACAATGCGTGTTTTTCTGTATCTGTACTATAGATCGAGGATACCAAAGAGGCCAAATATGGGTTTTACGAGCGCGATTATGTGATACAAGCCAAAATGGATGGATCCAAGACTGTAGCAAGATGAATCAACCTGAATCGCCAAAAGGCAAACGTTGACGGCGAAGAGTAACCGCACGGTGGAAGCAGGATGACAGCCGACAGCGACAGTGACAGCCAATCTGATCGTGCCAATACCACCCAATCACATCGGTGTTTGTTCAGTGTGGCACTTTATCACACTTTACTCGAGCCAATAGATTTTGAGGCGTTTGTTCAGGATTTCGCGCGTGGACAGCACGTGAGCTGTAAACAATACCCAGCGTTTACTCCCATAGCCGTTCTGTCGCCCATATCGATACATACAGACGCTGTTGCAATAATGCTCATTGATAATGCTCCTATGATACATGTGGTATATGACCTGAACCTTGCTCAACCTGTGATGTGCTGTACGGCGGTTGATTCCCTATCTCTCCGAACACCCCGGTGCCCCAGTATGTGTCGGTATCGACCAATTCTTCCCAGCGTTTCGAGCGTCGTGTGTTGAAAACCCGGGATCTGCATAGTTGGAGGACCGCTAGTCGTTACACGGTGACCCGCATCGCACGATATTCACTATTTCGACTATGTCGCATCGTGCGCGATACCGAAGTTAACGTAGTTGCTGCCTACGCCCGTACCGCCGCATCCGCAGAAGAAGCCTGATACGAGGATCTGGGCGGGTTCGATTACGACAGTACAGTCATAAGTCAGCTCAGGTCTTCCTTATTTCGTTGACAGAGGATCATAGGCATTTCTATGCGCCTCGTGTGTAGATCGGAGATGACAGGGTTATTGATGACATCAACTCGTGCCGAGCAATGGTGGTGGTTAAGGTTGAATGGCACCTTGGCCAGGACACCCTCAGCAGTACTCACGCATGAAGCCAGGATCATCCAGAACCCATTCCCAATCCCATTCGATAGATCCCCTATGTAGTATCCCTGATCTTGAGCTTTCGAAACGCTCTTAGTGGTGGTGACTACGTAGGCGATCTCAAGCGCAAAGGCCGCCCACATAAGGAGGAACGTGAGCCAGATGAAGAATCGTGAGAACTGGGCGGGGTGAGGTGAAGCAAAGTGAGGGTTGACGAGATGCGGATTGACACGATAATCAGATTTTCAGCAGGTGTACACCGATACGGTGTGAGTGTGTGGGATGAGAAGAACGAGAATGATCCATATAGTCAGCTGCTGTCGCGAGGCGTGGAAAGAGAGATACACTCACACCTCTCTGGAAAACAAGCGCATCGAGAGTGAACAAGATCAACGTCAGACCACCAAAAGCAGTCGCCAAATGATTCACGATCAAGGCCTTCCCAAGCGGTGCCGAGAAAGCGTTTGTGAGAGTCTGGTTGGATGGGAGGTGGAGGATCTTGGGATCTGGCTTGAAGGGTTGTGAGGCTTTGCACTGTGTTGGCGGTCCGTCGCTGTAGCATTTCGCCGAAATAAAGAGATGATTTACGATAATCAGCCCCTGTTTCGCTACCAAGTCGCAGTCGTTTCGATTGACCAATGTCGAGCGCCGATCTTGGCATCGCGAGCTGCGATCTATGTGCTGTGTCTCCCACTCACACGTCTTCATACCACATACAGCCTCCAGCCGGACCGACCGTGATCTTGATCGGTACGGTGGTATTACTCTCGTAGTCCGTGACAACCTTGCCCGAAACTTTCGTTATAGCGAGACTGTGGATGTGGCTCGGTGATAGGGACACTATGAGGAAGAGCACGAAGGGAAGGACTGTGTTTCGGGGAGGACAAGGCAAAGTAGCGATGAAGGGATCTCACAGTATCAGCTGGGGCTCAACCCGTGAAACATAGAGGACGAGAAGAGAGGATTACTAGCGACGCTCATATAGTGAGATCGGTCAGTAGATGGAAAAGAGACGCACCGACCACGAGGCCCAAGATGCCCCAGCACATGGCTACACACCCTTTATCATACTTCTCCATAGCAGCTCTCCGTCGGGCCTTACGCGCTAGCCTCTGTTCCCGAGGTGTGAGGTGTTGCATTTGTGCCTCGAATGATGATACAGAGTCGTTGACTGGCATCGTGAGCTGTGTTTTGCGTCAAGATCGTTCCAATCGATATATCTGCGTTTGCAAAGAGGAATAGTTCTGGCACTTCCCCGAGCTGAGCCGATACCGCTGTATTTATAGGTCTGCATCGTTAACGAAGCTAGACTCATGCCTTCTGCCAAGAACACGGGTTCATTGTTGTGGTTGCTATGAGTTCCCTTCCTTCGTCAGCATAGATAAAGGCGCGGGGACAGCTTGCACGGAGTTGTCATCGTTGTCCACTACGGACCCCGAAATCTTGTCCGACAGAAGAACCATCCAGTGGAAAGGAAAGGAATGTTACAAGCTACCTCGATCCTAGCTTTAATGAATCTGGCTGAAACGCTAGTTCGGTGCCTGGCGAATGGGGTCCGAGCGCCTTATTCAACGATCCATGCTCGGACATCCATGACGAACTGCATCGCCTCTCACCGAGCTGACCTTACTCATTCATTCTCATAGTCGATCGCGTACATAGAGAGAAAGGATTTGCAGCTGTGCACAAGCACGTTCGATATCACGATTGCTACGGCACATCGACTTTGAACATGACCTACTGTAAATATGCACATGCTTATCAAGCATTCTGTGTTACGGCACGGGATCGGTTATCACATCTCTTTTTCCGTATTTTGACATCATCGTCGCTGAGAAGATTGCAATACTCTTGGTTCCATCAGCATCTCGTCCCGACTTCTCCTGATCTGCCGAGCTCACATCGCTGCTTTGATGAAGAGAAGGTGGCGAGTACTGCTGCATACCGTATCCAAGTATAGACGTTGGACCACGCAGCTAGGTTTAGGTCTCAAGCAACGTACTACACAAATTGAAGTTGAAATTCAGATTATCAGAGTCTTCCGGCTCAGGCTAGATTCTATAGCACAGCACCGTATGACACAGAACGAGGGCGACGAGCGATCATCCATCGACCCGATGGGAATTGACCACCTTTGTTAATCGTTGTTCACGCTGACCTCTACGGAACCGTTGCTACACATGAGTAGAGAGACGGCGATCTGGCAAGGATCACGATGGAGCGTCAGCTTCAAGAAATCTCGGTGTTCATGAGACAAGGAAGGCTTGGCATCCACTTCAGCGTTGATGACTCACAGTAGCAGCCAGGATCATCCAGTACGTAGGCCCAATATGGTACTCAAAACCGCTATTATTGTCGTTCAGCCTCTTGTGTAGAACGCTGATGTATGTCGTCTCAAATACGAACGTGATCCACATCATGATCACTGCCAATTGGACCAGGATGTAAGACACTCCGCCGTGCAGTACGAGTATATCGAGCAAGACTGCCAGGAGCGAAAGGCCGCATAGCGCGGTCATGACGTGATTGAGGGCGAGCGCTCTCCCCATGGCGATGGGGAAGGATCTGGTGAGTGTCTGATTTGAGGGTAGATGAAGCAGGTCGGCATCGGGAACGAAGGGGATTTTGGCAATACATCGGGTCGGTGCGTGGCTGAGGATCTCGTCAGCCTAACGATCTCCTCTCTTTTGCTGAGTGTCCAAGGAGAGAAGAGCATCGCATACGCACGTCGTGTTATACCACATGCACCCTCCCGAGGGTCCCACAGTCACCTTGACAGGTACGCTGACGTTTGTTGCAGGATCGACGACGTCGCCGGTAACTCTTGCTAGGGAAAGACCGTGAATCTGAACCGGACATAATGAGACGACCAGGTAGAAAGTGAAGGGAACAACTGTGTGAACAAGTGAGAATAGAACATGAGCTTTACAGCTCTGGGGCGTCTGGTATTGTGGTCACTGCGCCAGATGTAGCAGGAGGGCAACGGATAGCGGCTACAAGCCTCTGGGATCAAGGTGGGAAGGCGTTTCGAAAAGGTCCAGGGTCCTGCGAAGCGCCGACAATGAGAGACACTACTCACGGGTGAGGCAAGCCAATCCCCCGATCAAGAGGATAGCCCCAAACCTATTACCCCGTCGATGCATCGTGTTGTACTGATATGTCCGCTCCCCAGAGTCGATGGTGAGATGGCGACGAGCGAGAGAGGGGGGTTGGCGTTTGAGTGAGTACCGAAATTCTTGTGGTTTCCCAGTCGCAGCTGGTGTGCTGTGTCAGAGAACCGAGTGCTGTAGTCAAGATGAATCTCAAATTTCAAGTCATGATGAAAAGGCTGGTGTTATATCTATCTGGTATCGTGTCGTCGTCCATGCACGAGTCATCAGCAAGACGGTCAAGAACAGATGGATCAGGTAATGAACAAATAACTCAAGGCGGTGTCAGATCAAATCAGCTGTAGTATTGATTCTTCCTATCTCCCTCTTCGGCTGGAGGACAATCAGTACTTCAATCATGATGACGCTGATGAGAACGGGATGGACAGTGTAGCCAATGCCAGCAATATCATATGATTCATATCTGATGGCAAAATTCCCCTCAAACGTGCTCATTGTCCTCTCTCTCTGATGGTGAGTGACGGTGCGATGTACGTACGGTCAGTGCGCCAAAGGATGTCCGAGACGAAGTTGAGCGGTTTTTCGCGATCGCAGGGATCTTGATGATATCGACGGTGCTCGTGATGGAAACCGTGTTGAGACGCGACGGCGTTCATCGCCTCACCCGAGGGTGAGATAGATGCTCATCGAGAGGCAAGTACACCAGACAACTGTGCTTTACAGGCAAAGGTTTTAGTATCCTTTTCGACACCAAATCGTTAAGACCGGATCCTGACATCTTGGCTGTACAGTATCAAAAGGTCACTGCGAATCATGCCGCCCTAATGCTGAAGGAAGGTGAAGCCAGGCAGCGCAGCTGTCCTGCCGCTCAGTCCAAGGACGTGTCAGGAATGTGGTCATGTATCTAGCTCGAGTCTGGCGAATGAATGCAAATCAGACGTGCAGGCAACGTCAAGCAGGAGAAGAACAAGTCTGCCGGACCAGCTATAAGCACCGTTATGGCAAGGATAGACGCGTCTCGGTCACGGCATGGTAGAACTCTTCGGCCGGAAGTTGTTTCGTCGCACCAAAATCGACGGTGGAGGCTCGTCCAACGCGAAAGACACAGGTTATTGCAATTAACACCTTGTAACATTCATTGCCTACTCGTTCTCTCACATCAATAGAAGGAATCTCTGCTACCCTATCTGCAGTGAGCGTGAGTAGTAGTCAAGTAGCACATTGCCATGCTTGAAGAAATCGACTCCTTGCCCGACTTTCTGCAGCCATGGGCCACCTGGCTCTCGGCCCTTACGCTCGGTCAAATATGGTCGCATATTTACAATCCGCCCAACCGGTTCAACTTGACCATCGCCTTCCTTGTGATCTCACTCAAACTCCCTTCGTATCTGAAAAGGTTTAGAAGCTGGCGAGACAGTCGGAAGGTCATTGACTTTGCCTGGCCTGTACCCAAGGTATGTTGGGTCAAGCTTCATCGTGTGATCATGCTTTGTCACGGATTGTGACCAATGTAGGCATTGTGATGCATAGAAGCGCTAATGAACGGTGACGTGATAGGAAGCAGACAAGTCATGGACTGGCAGAGTCATTAAGAAGCCAAGCTTGTTCTCTCATCTGGACGACAACACTCTCTTGCCGCCCGAGGCCGGGAAAACTGGCGAGAAGAGAAAGCATATCACCTGCTACGATCCTTCGACAGCTGTGAGTCTTATTGATCCTTCATCGTTCCCAACATTCTCCAAGCATCCTCTCATGATCATACCCCTACGGGTGGAAAGAACACGAAGCTGATGAATACATGCCTGCTCGCAGTATCACCTGACGACTCTCCCTCTTCTGACAGCAGACGAGATAGCTTCGAATATCGAGAGAGCCGATGTCGCCCAAAAGAAATGGTCACAAACTTCGTTCGCGCAGCGGATCTCGTTCTTGAGGAGTATCAAAGCTTGGGTGCTACGGGATATGGAAGGGATCGTCAAGGTAGCATGTCGAGATACTGGCAAAACTGGTACGTGAAATCGACTCCTGTCACTGAGCTGGAATGATGGACCGGATGGTCACAGATCCAATAGCTGATGAACAGATACTTCGAGCAGAGGTCGACGCGGTGTTCGGCGAAATCCTGACAACTTTGTCGAAGCTGGACTGGTATGTCCGCTCGGCATGGACGATAATGCATATCTACGAAGATGGCGTGCTGATCTGTCTCGTATCATTCAGGCTGATCAAACACGGCGAGAAGACTATCTCACCTGATGCAAGAGCAGGAAACCTCCTACTCGCTCACAAGGTATCTAAGGTATGTCACTGTTATATATTCCGGTTCGGGGAGAAGCGATAGATCTTACTGACCTGTTCATCTCCCCTAAGGTACACTATGCACCTCTAGGCACTGTCCTTGCGTGTGTTTCGTGGAATTACTCATTCCACAACGCACTTTCGCCCATCCTCGCTGCTCTCTTCGCGGGCAACACCATCGTCGTCAAATGCTCCGAACAAGTAGCATGGAGCACTATGTGGTTCATTGGCGGAGTGAAGGCTTGTTTGAGAGCTTGTGGGCTAGATGAGGACGTCGTGCAGCTCGTCGTGTGCCTACCAGAAATAGCGGAAATGGTCACAAGGAACAAGCGTATCAAGCATATTACATGTGAGCTGGTTTGGACACACTAACCCGATGATGCTTGATGACAGCTGACTCGTCGGCGCGATTTCATCAGTCATCGGCTCTGAACCTGTCGGCAGGAAAGTAAGTGCCTGACAAGAGAGACCAATCAGAAAGAACTCTCCACTGACCACTCTTGTCAATACAGGTCGCTGTCGCCGCAGCTGAACTGATGGTCCCTACCTGTATCGAGTTGGGAGGCAAGGACCCGGCTTTCATCATGCCTGGTGCGGATCTGGATTTCTTCGCTAGCACCTGGCTTCGAGGCGCATTGTGAGTCGTCCGCTTCTGGCAGAGAGGAATCTCATCTGACTTCATCCACTTTCGCAGTCAATCTGTATGTCTTGCCAAGTTAGGACTGACCGGTATCATGAGAGAGCACAGCTACTGATAAGCGGATATTGTAGGCCGGCCAAAACTGCATCGGAGTCGAGCTATTCTTAGTTCACCGATCGCAGTACGATCGCTTCGTCTCCATCGTAATGCCCCGAGTCCGCGCTCTCAGACCAGGCCAAGACGTAGGCTCACTCATCTCACACACGCCCATTCGGAAGCTTGAGTCCATTCTCCAATCAGCCGTCAACGCTGGCGCCAAGCTCCTTGCGGGCGGGAAACAATACACCCATCCCGATCACCCGCAGGCAGCGTATTTTGAGCCCACGCTGATAGTGGATGTGAAGATGGACATGGAGATCGCCAACGAAGAGCTGTTCGCACCTGTCATGACTGTTGTCCCGTACGATGATGTCGACGAGGCTGTAGAGTGGCTGAACAGGTCCAGATACGGTCTGGGCGCTGGCGTGTATGGGAGAGATAGAACGCAGTGCCGGAAGGTCGCGGAGAAGCTGCAGTGCGGGATGGTGGCTATCAACGAGTAAGCGTGATCCTCTCGTTAATTCACCTAGGTCCGAAGTCGATCAAAGCCGAAAGTAAACATGACTGACATGTGCCCTACCTTGGTTCGCCTTCGTCATTGGACTGTTTTGAACTGCGCACTTGATAGCTTTGTGAGCATGGGAGTTTCGGCACCATCGCCATGGAACATCTGAACCTTTCTGTGCACATTGGAATGCAGGCTGATCCAATACCTCTGCATCACAGGGCGTTTTCTACCTCAACCAAGCTATGCCGTTCGGTGGGGTCAAAGCCAGCGGCCACGGTAGATTCGGTGAGTAGCTCATATCGTTCTCCGGGCTGGACCGGCCAATCTGGAACGTGGACTAAGCTGACCAACATTATGCTATTTGATGTCATCTGTGGCAGGCGGCGAAGAGGGTCTTCGGTCGCTGTGCTCTGCCAAATCAATAACGGAGGACCGGTTCTTCTCGTACATCCGAACGAGCATCCCAAAGCCTGTCGGTGAGTGACGCTTTTGCCGAGATCTCCAGACAGTCATCCGAACGCTTCTTCGAAGGGCAACACGCGCTGACTGATTGGGGTCGATGTATTCGCGTGCATATATTCATGTGAATGTAGACTTCCCGCTGCCGGATGGAAAGAAGCCTTGGAACTTCCTGGTGGGACTCGTAAATCTGGCTTATGCGAGAACTCTGTGGGGTCAAGTAAAGGGACTGGGAGGCTTGATAGGCGCTTCTATGTGAGATATTACATGCAGAGGATTCATTCCTCACCTACGAGCGCGCCGATAGCTTGGGTGACCACGGCCTGCTCGCACGCAAAGCGTTGTCACCTCGAATAACAGCTCAAACAAGTTGTCAATGAATTCCCCACAGAAGCGATGTTGTCTAATGTGATCGGTACGACAGCACAGCCCATGGTGTGTGACTGTGATCGAGTCCGGCGGTACCCCACGGGAGACAGCGGCTGGCGAACAGGCCCCACTTGCCTCGTCGTACCAGAGCTCTATAGAACACAGCAGAAGGGCATATCGGGCATATCTTAGGCAATTCGGTGCAAGTCAGACCGGATGGAGTGAATATCCACCGACCGGACCGGACGGGCTGGCTCCACAGCGGTTCTCCAGGCTCCATACGGTAAAGGACTCCGCGATTCAGATTAATCTATTTGAGCCCCACCGATAGGTAGACGGAAGAAATGTCCCCCGAATATCTCCGAGTCAAATATTGCGAGATCCCTTAAGATGTATCTCCATCATTTCATTCACGTCGGACGAATTGTTGAATCGAACGGGCCGACAGACCGATTGACTTGACAAGTCAGGCTGAAGGGTGTTCTTTCTCCGTGGAATGGTTGGTCGGTGGGTCATTGCAGGTTCCACCTAGCGGCGAATTATGACCTGGACGGATGGGTGCTATGGATGGGTGCTTGAGCACTGCTCGTGGGATGGTACGCTTGTCGATCATGGTACCGAGCTAAGCGCATTGCCTCTCACACATGACCTGTGTAGACAGACGGTCGGACAAAAGCTCCAAAACTCCGAGCTCCGACGCGCCGACAGTAGATGGTTCATGTTTGCCTCACCAGCCTAGTACCGATCGAGTTTTTCTCCCTTGACCTTTGCGTGTTTCGCCTGCGCCTTGGCGTCGATCCAAAAGGGAAAAGTCGAGGAAGGGGAATGGGTTGGAAAGGGAAGAACCTTCTTTCACCTCGCATGTTCTGACGCCTTATCTCGCCACCGCTTCGCCCCTTACATCGTACACCGTACACCGTACTTCGTTCTCGGCTCGGTCGCTGGGTGGTTCTGTCGGTGCAATTATATGGACGGATGTACCTTACTTTGTCTGAATCATTAGGCTATTTCCTTTCCTTACCACAACTCCGGACGGACCGATATTCCACCTTGCCCACTCTCGTCAAAGGAAGAACTCCGCCTTGGGTGTGGTGGAGCGGAGCCAAGAGAATATCCACCATAATGAATATAGTCGTATATGCATTATATTGCGTTCTCACGACAAAGCAATCGAAGTGCGAGTCAAGTGACAGAAGGAAGGATTGTAATCATTTGATACCCGTTGCATACCGACATTTGTCGTACTCGACTGACCATGTTCGGTTATCCCAAATACCACTTTTGATATCTATCCGTCAAAGGCGGAGTCAACCCGGGATGCATGGATGCGGTTGGGCAGCGGCGGGCAGGGCTCCATCCATCTAGATGCGGTCAAACAGCTTTGCAAGGGGGTTGATTTCGCAAATCCAGTGCCAACGCATGTATTTGCTTCTAGCTTGTTTACAATCTTGCGATCAATCAATCACGTTGGGTTGGTTACCATCACCGTTTCCATGAATCATCATATTCACGATCCGATCCTCATCATCATCACCATCAGCACCAGTATCAAAACATCCTGATTACCACAGGGAAACAAGCGAAGTCTACCTTGGCCTGACCTAACGGTGTGATTCCCGGCGGCAAATGAACATCAACCTATCACCAATTCCCCACAACACCGCATTAAACTAAAATACAAACATACAGACGCGACAAAAACGCCCCCGAATCCAGGCCCGGTCCGATTTACTGCGCACCGTACACCGTACATCGTACACACCGTACACACATCCCGACAAAACCGAATTGGACGGAAGTCAAGCGCACAAGCAGTAGAGCAGAGACGGATAATTACATCTCCCAACCCATGCCATCCTTCCCATCCCACCCTATATCATCATCATACGCTGCGACAGGCATCGCCATCCACGGTATAAATCGGTACATACCATACGCATTACGACGAGACGGGGTTTTCGGTACAGCTATACCTAGTAACGGTAACGGCCCGGTGAATAGAAAACACCATATCACCATATAGCCATCGGGTCGAAACTGTACTGTTTTAAGCTTGTCCTACACCAACCCTCACCATAGCGCGTGTACAACCACTTCATCACAGCACTCTTTGTTGTGTCTCTGTTTGTCTTCGTTCGACTTCTCCATCATCGCTTCCCTACCATCACAGACATCTCTGCATCGTTTCGGCATCGATTTGAAGATTCGAGAGATTGAGCGCGAGTGTGTAGTGGCGAAACGGAACACATAGAGTCTGAAAGCGACTGGAACCATCCATCTATTCATCTGTCGACTGGTCCCAACCCGACTCCTTTGTGGATAGAGAGCTGTTTCACCCTCTCCTTCGATTATATCATCATCATTCATTTCGACTATCCACACGACTGTCGACTATGCCACCTCAATAGCATCGTGACTGCGAACACCATTTGACTATAGTCGAAGCCGACTAAGAGAGAAAGAAAGACGGAAAGAAAGGACAAACCTGACTCGAAAGAAAACCAAAACGGAGTCATCCCGATCTTTCCCACGCCCAATTTTTTTCCCCTCTTTATTACTCGTACCAAATACCGACCATTCAAATTGAGGGAGGATTTTTCAGAGAAGGCCAGAACAAGTATCGGTCGTCTTTATTCGAACGGCAGGCTGAATCTGGGATCTGCATGGATCAATCGGACTAAAACTGGCATTTCCCAAGAGTGAGTTTCATCTCGTTTCGCTTCTTTTCATGAGTCACGGCCGCGTCCCAGCACGTCCTTTTATTTTCACCATCCTGCATTTTCACTTGACACTCATGTATATCTCTGCACCTCTATTCATCCTGTTTGAAAGTTTAATCTGGCCAACTGTTCTCCACGTACTCTTGTCGCTTTCACCGTCTATTAGCGGCAAACTCGACCCATTCAACCGTCCAACCGTCTAACTATCCATATAAATCACTGCTGGTTCAATTTTGACACAGTCTCTATCGACGGACCGATGTGATTTTGGCTGTATAATCTACACCTCAGGCTCGTCTGGAGTTCTCAGGCTGACACGAAATAGGCTATAGACCTCATGTTATAGGCTAGAGAAACTCGCTGTCGATCAACCCGTGTTGATATCACCTTCGCGTCATCAAAGACAATCACAATCTCAACACACACCGATTCACACAATCACTCCACGTATCATCACAACAACCCTCTTCTCACATTGCATTCCATCCATCGCAACTGCAGACATCATGGACCCCCTACTCCTCGCTCACCCGCCTACGACATACGCTCAAATGTCTTCGACACCCGACGACGAGATGGCTTTCGACGCGTACTGCATCGTCTGCGACAGGCTGATCGTAGCACCAAAAGAAGTAGAATCACCAGAGGTAAAGCAGCCTCAGCCGAAGAAGAAGTTCGCAGGCGGTACCATCAGAGTGAGTAGGCTCCATAGCCCGGGTCAATCAGCCGGACTGTCGCTGACCTTCTTGCACAGGTGAAAAACCCTGACGGCACGACGACAACGCGAAGTGCGAATGGGCAAAAGGTAACGCGCCCCGCACTCAAGAGGAATCCCAACTCAGCCGCTCGTATCGCCGCTATGAACGCGACTAGCAAGATGCAACCTCTGACAAGGTCAAAGACCAATGACGCCGCTGTACCGTCTCACCTCGAATCCGCAAAGTCTGACGAAACATCTCCCAAATTGACTCGTATCGTCACTCAACCGCCTGAGACCCCTTTCAGGTCATCAATATATTGCTCGAAAGCCTGCATGGACCAAGATGCAGGCAAATCATCAGAAGCCTACTCAAACATCGCCAGAACGCTCTCATATGACTTTTCACAGGGATTCGCCTTGGAAACTCCTGGTGTCGCCGTCCATGATCACCGAAGCCCTTACGGTCCGCCTTCGCCCCTCTTCGTGTCCGGATCAGATACCGAGTCGTCAGCCGCTTCGAATCTTGGTCTTCAGGACAACTCAGGTCCAGCGAGTTCGGCACCCAAATTCATGGAATACTTCCGACTCTCCAAGGAGGGACCTGACCAGGCCTGGCAGGAGGTGCAGCGACAACGACGAAGCTCAATGCAGCCTGCTGCTAGTCGACCCGTCACTCAAGCCAGCACAGACTCTCTCTCGAGTCTTTGGAACGGTGATTCCGATTATCTCTTCGACCGGTCAGTCAGCGGATCAGGCAAGATGCGAGCGATGACTCCTTTTCACATCCCCGACAGAGAGAGTCTCGGCCATGGCAGGCGATCGGTCTCCATCAGCAGCGAGCACTCTGCGCCCATGGCCGCCCGACAACCTCTGCGTCGATCTGAGCTCAGTCAATCTTCCCTCGCTGGTTCGCCTTCGGCTCTGCCCATCCCGGCAGAGTTCGGCTCAGCTCCATCCCATACGCTTGATCTCCTTCAGTCCTACGCCAATGCCTTCCCTGTCCGAAGCCCCTCTGGTCTCTCCACCAGCTGTCAACGAGGGTTCGTTTTCCCTGGCTCTACCGCCATGTCTCCCAACCCTTCGGAACAACAACGCCGAAGCAGCATGTCTCGACCCGTCTCTGGTACCATTCGAGCCAAGTCGCGAACCGAGGCGGCGACATGGGACAACTTTGGCAAGCACGAGATCGACGAGAAGAACGCTCGATCCTCGCTGCGACGAGCGACTCAAGACCCTGCTGCCCCCATGTCTGTTCCCGCTCAGTGCAGACCCGAGCTTCACATGCCGGACAACACCCCCAAGCAAAGTCTCGAGAAGGCAGTAGGAGGGTGGAAGATCAAGTACTTTGCTCCTTCGAGTAGCCTCGTCGAGCGAAGTGGTACAATCCGTGATCGATCTCGAAGCACGTCTCGATCCAGCCGAGCCAGTTCCGAGTCCACCTCATCCCACCGAGACGCCTCGCAAGGTGGGATCGCCATTCCCTCGGCATCAGCTCAGCTTTCGACTTCAAGCTCCACCGCTACTTCTCGAACTCCCTTGACTTCTCGCATGCCTCCTCCAGCCTCTATCCCCGCTCGACCGGCTACCTCGGCTTTGCCCGACATCGGTTCTCTCAGACTCGAGACCGGCGGTTGCGCCATTGAGCACGCTCACACGCAGTCTTCTATGCCCGCGACTTCCACTTCCGTGCCCAGAACTGGCTTCAACTGGGAATCGAGCGAGAAGAAGGGCATGAGGACGTACGAACTTCCCGATGCTCCCAAATTCAAGCTCGATCGAAACAAGGCTGGTCTCTTTTACTTCCAATAAGGTTGTATCTGGAATTCGGATCCAAAGAGAATAACCGGAACCAAGCATCGTTTATACCCTACCGCCAGCAGTGCCTATCGCACGTGCAACTACCATGCGCCACCGGATTATTCTCAGGAGGCCAAGATAAACAAACCAGCATTTTTTCATACCCACTCACTGTCGTCATATCAAGTGTCACATAGCATCAACCAATCATTCCCGAGGGGCGCACGCGCCAAAGCAATCAAACATCAAGCAATGAATCATTCTGACTGTCGAAAATAGCATTTAGGGTTGTATGTCATTATCAGCATTAGCATTTTGTACGATTTTCGTTTCCGACCTTGTAATTCGTCCGCTTTTCGGACAATCTGTGCCTTTCAGAGGGGAGGACGAGGAAGAATAAGCAAAGAAGAGAAGAAGATTATATAATATCTTAAATACGTTGTCGTTGTACATACCCTGATATGAAGGGGCAATGCACGAGTGAACGAAGCTCCGATCCTCATGATCACGAGGATTCCAGTGGCTATGAATGGAATTGGGATGGCACAATGTAACGACTAGGCTTCTGATAGGTGCGATACGATCGTCGCCGGACCTGACTGCGGATCTTGAAGCCCGTCCGACGATTCTATTGAGGCGCAGCGCATCACATCGCATCGCATCGCATCGCATCGCATCGCCATGATCACTGTTGGCGCTTGTCTGTGCTATCAAGTATGGGGGGTTTAACACTTCATGCTCCAAATGGTGTACACCCATCACAACGAGTCTTGGAAGCTGTGGTATATCATTGCCGACAGCCTAAAAACGGGACATGAGGATCGGCGCCCGATTATAGCCAGTGTATGGTGAAAGAGCATCATTATCAAAGGAGACTGACTACTTTACTTATACGGCCGTTGGAAAATCAACGCACCCCCGCCGGATCGGATGGAATTCCCGAGTTCAGTAATTCCACAAACTACCCAAACGATGCCCGAGCTAAAGGAAAGGTGTAGTAGCTATAGCGTCTGTAAGTTGCGTTGTTGCGTTGTAAGCTAGAGTCGCTTTGTAAACGAGGGGTGTGCAATACTACTACATGTTGGGGACCAGGACGCCGGGGCGAGGACGCTGTTCGGTCATGGGAGAGGGAGGGAGGGAGGTAGGGAG
The DNA here is from genome assembly GCA_000507405.3 of Kwoniella heveanensis BCC8398. NCBI lineage: Eukaryota > Fungi > Basidiomycota > Tremellomycetes > Tremellales > Cryptococcaceae > Kwoniella > Kwoniella heveanensis. The sequence goes on from KV700125.1 coordinate 185,799, forward strand.
GTGCTACCCGGACTCCGACGGTCATCCCCTACATGAATCGCTAGAGGGGAGGAAGGTTTGTTGTTGTTTTCGCCAAGCACGCACTCACAGGCACTAACTAAGTCCCCTTGCGTCGCTGTACACTATACTATGCATGCATACATACTTGTGAGCAACGTCTTCAGCTGTCGATGTAAGTTAGATGTATACAAAAAACAAACGTCTCTGTATCGGTCCCAAAGTCAACTCGGTCACACATGTTCATCTAGGCTGAGCGAGGAATTTGAGAATAAGACGTTCGAGCCACCCCACCCCACCCAAGAGTAACTTGGAATAGTACAAGTTGCGTTCCCTTATTAAGCTTACGATTACACTACTACGAAGCACTTCGGCATACGCGGGCCCTTCGACCATACCCAATACCCAATACCCAATACCCAATACCCATACCCACCGCATATCACACACTTCGGTCAAGTTCGGATTCCAGTGCATACAAGCATACCTAGTCCATATCACCTGTCGACTGCACCTTCACCTTTCAGCATGTCTGCCTCAACTTCGTCTGCTGGGGTGGATGGATCAGGATCAAGAGTATCGAAGGAATCATCGACATCGACAAACCACTTGACTTCCTCACCATTGTTATTACCCTCTGATAGCGATAGCCGTACTTCAGGCCTGAAAGATGGAGATGATCTGAGAGGATTAGACACTCAACTGTATCAATCGTGAGTGCACAAGCTGCTGTACTGGCTTCTTAATGCTTGGCTCAATGAGGCGGATGTCAATGGGAGACACATCCGTGCCCGTTACTATTGTCATGCCTCCTCCCCATCCTTCAAGCCTTCGTCATCGCCTGCTTCTTTCAGTGACCACGCCGACCCCAGATGTATACACCACACACTTTGTCTTTGAAGAACAATGATTTGGCAGGGACATTGTCCCTCTTGACTATCCTTGCCATGTCTACCACAATCCACGACTAAAAGTCGAGGCTACCTGACCCTTGTCGCCGCTGAAGATGACGCAAAGCTGACCTTGATTCCCATCAATCCTAACCAATCCTAACCTATCTCATCGTCATCAACATCGTTCGCCGCATACCTTCATCATACGTATTCTCGACATGGCCGTGCCGCAATTCCTTTGGGCCTCGGCTTACTTTGTTACTGCTTACTCGTCTACGTCGCTTTCTCCCTTCGGTCTCCCCCTCCCTTCTATTGGCGTCCATTCTCCCGATCATCTCGAAACCCAAACATACGCTCCTTTCATCGACACTGCACTCGTGCTGTCACGCATGCCTCGACGCGGTCTTACGTATGGCAATGCCCGATATCACACGACCAACAAATATCGAAACTGCGACGGCCATTTCCTTCCTTCTGCCCTAACAAACATCATCGTCTCCGTCCCACTTGCGCTCTCCAGCGAGACACCCCGTTCGTCCGCTTTGCCCATCCCCTCATCCAGCCATACACTCCCTCCTGGATCATCGACTCTACGACCAAAGCGGATACGAGCCCGAACATCGACAATGTCAGTGTACACCCCTCCTCTCCCAGTGGTAATGTCCCGAGACAACTCGGCGGAGGACATCAAAGCTGCTTCTTCGTCTACTCTCAACTCTGGAGGTCGGTCAATCGGCGACGCTGCGGACTTGGTAGCTCAGTTGTCTCGCAGCCTTGAAGCTGGTCCTTCGAGACTCACCGCTCCCGGCCCGATAGAGCCTGCGGGTCAGCGCACGGGCAGAAGAGCCTCCAAATCCGTCAGCGGGGCTCGACCAAACATAATCGTCACTCCTGTCGCACAAAGAACGCAATCGTACTATACACCTCAAGTCTCCGCCGCGCCTGCCTTCCCATCTGCTCCTGTACTCGGAAGTCCAGAAGTCAGCACCAATGTTGTCAAGAGACGGACATCAACACCGAGCCTGGTAAGGAGATACACGATGAGGGAAGATGAACCATTAGAGGATTCTCAGTTAACGGAAAGAGATATGGAGCTGTTGAACGAGGCGGCATCGAAGAAAGGCAAAGGCAAGGCGTCAGATTCAAGAGCCAGATCAACCTCGACCAGTGTTGTTGTCCCGCAAACCATGGATCTCACAGAAAACTCTACGTATACCTTCCCTTCAGCGCCAATCCAATCAGGCCATGTTCATCAACCGCCTTCACCTACTTTCAAAAATGCTCCTTCCCTGCCACCATATGCATCCTCGTCGAACATGCCAGTTTCCTCTTACACGTACGATGTAGATCTACCGGAAGAGCGAATTGGGCCAACATCCATCCTTACCTCGGCATATAACTTCGGTGAATCCTCCATCATTCGCTTATTAGATTGGACAGGACGTCGTCGGCATGGGTACGATGGCATGGCCTTCCGCAGAGAGTCCGATGACAGCTCTGAGAAAGGACTGAACGGATCAGAGGATGATACGGTTGAATCCGACGGTAGACGGAGCGACGAGTCAGTGCGGCGACCCGGACGATACTGGGGGATGCAAGGGCCAGATGATGAAACCGAAGATTCCGGATCAGGTTACTTTGCTCTCCCACCTACACCTCCCGACGAAGAGATCGAAAATATCATTCATCCTGAGTTTGCCCATGCCCTGCATCCGAACGCAGGTGGATCCAGATCCGCTCTCGCTTCGCTCCCTACACCTGCATTGTCGACTCGAAGCCTATCAAGGGGGAATGCTAAGAAAAATAAGCTGAGAAAGGTGTTCCGAAGGAACGCAGCAGAAGGTGAAGCGGACGACCAGAGAGGATGGTTGACTGCTGTGTATGATATTTGGGCCGGTTACAAAGGTGGAAAGACCGGCGAGGTGTTGAAAGAGCTTGGGTGGACTGTCGGGATACTTGTGGCGACTTTCTTCGTCACCGCCGGGCTGGTGTTGTGGTTGATTCATGGCATGCCAATGTGAGTTGTTGCGATTCAAAGCAGTGTGTCTTCCGGAAAATGGGATGGATAGCTGACAAGCTGTTCTCTTGACACAGTACAACACTCAAACATTTCCCACAGTCCACAACCGACCTTCAATTGCTGTCCGCTGAAATTAGATCATATATGGCATCTAGCGACTCTGGGTGGTGGCATACCGTCGGAGTGCTGTTTTTCGTCGGATGCTGGAAGCATGCGTGGAGTGTGCCAGGAGCTGTCGTCTTGGTGAGGATGACACTATTTCTGATTTCCTGCGAGCTTACCAGCCACGGCTAACGTCTTGCGGCTATCTAGAATATCCTCGTTGGATCCCTTCTCGACCCTATGCCCGCTCTAGCCTTGCTCACGCTTATCACCGCCACTGGCTCTCTCGGCGCATACACCCTCTCCCGACCTCTGGCGCCTTTGATTGCTGTTCTCTTCCCGAAACCGCTATCATTGGTCCGAGCAGCGCTTGCTCCCGATTCTGTTCCTCGGCCATCATCAGCAAACTCGCAATCAATTGAAGGCGAGACCATCACCCCTATTCAGGCTTCCTCTGATCCCTCTGATCGTCCCATCGGCGGTCCAACGGAGAAATCGACCGTTTGGAGAAGGCTATTAATCATGCGAGCGATGGGGTTCGTACCTTGGTCAGGTATGAACGTGGCGTGCGGTGTAGTAGGCGTAGACTGGAAGACGTTCTGGTTGACCACGGCGGCCGGTAGCGCGTCCTGGTCATACGTCACTGCTTCGGTCGGCCACATCCTCGCCAGACTCAAGGTGCCCTCTTCAGCGCTGGCTTCGGCTTCGGCTGCGTCCGGTGACTTATCCGATGACATGCTTCACGGAGAGAGTTTGACGAGTCTCCTTCGAGATCCGGTGTTGATCTTCAAGCTGGTCTTCTTGTCGGCTCTGACGCTCCTCCCCGTCATTCTGAAACGACGAAACAACCCTTCCGACTCTGAAGCTCCTGCGAACGACTCAATGGCATTCACCTCAGGAGGATCCCTCATCTCGACATCGCTCGATTCATCAGAAGGCACCTCGCCGCGCTCGTCATCCTCTTTCGAACTCTCCGATCTGAACCCCCAGACCCCCACTGATTCTCACAGTAAAGGGCATTTCAGACCCGCCCACCCTGCCATCTCTACTCTCCGCTTGGATCTTGATGGCTCAGGCCCTTCGTCTCCGCCCATGTCTCCACTCAGCTCGAGCTTGGCCAAATTCACACCTACACCTAGGATGTTTGATCTCTTCAGTATTGGCAGGAGCGCAGTCCGACAAGGGCAGAGAGCGTTGGGAGCCGGAGTCAGAGCTGTGAGAGGCAATGGAAGGGGAGGCGTGGTTTGAGCTAGAGTTCGGCGGGACGTAGGAATGTGGATAGACTGACACAGGATGGAGGTGAGATGCGAAATATGCGCGCGTGAGGTGCGGCCAAAATGATCGCATGTGTCGTGCAGAGGGCACTCGGCGAAAGAAAGGCTGGAACGGTAGATCATGGCACCAGCTTGTACAACCTTATCATTCACATCCGTTAGAGGACCTCGCACTTTCTTGTATTGTAGATACTTAGGCCAGGCCGTACGAGCCATGTGGCGCCAGGCAATTTTGTAGTGTATGTATCTTATAATATATGTCAATCACTTATAATGACTTCCCTGTAGTCTCACCCCACCATCCGTTATGTGATAGATGGTGGATGAGTTCAAATGCAACTAGACACCTCTGTAAACCTTTGCGATCGCGATCGAGCCTGAGGTTGAGAGAGAATTCTGAACGTCCCATCCATGCCTGCGGTGTCTTTCACTTTCCTGCGTCAACACTTTCATGTGACATCGGGATCCGTGGCCGCGGTTCCGTTCGAGTATCGAGCACAAGCATTTCATACACGTGGAAACCAGGACACGGTGAGTACATAGCTCTAGTGATCTGGAACGTGAAGGACGGAACGGGAACGCCTGGTGTATCGTTACTTGGCATATCGATCACTGAAAGGTACATCAGATTTATGACGATCAGCCTAGGATCCAGTTCGTAAGAGACATCTAGTGCAACCGTTCCGCCAGTATACATGCAGGGGCGATAGACATCTTCGATCCGACCAAACCGAATGGCAAACAACTCGACTCACCTCTTCAGCGCCGCTCGCCTGTCTAACATCGCTTCGGCCAATTTCCCTTCTTTTCTCGCTTTCTTAAGTTCGCGTCGGTCTTTCTCTGATATTATTGATCGACCGCCACCCCATGTCTGGGCTTCTCGGCTGCAACGCGTATGATAACGCTGGTTAGCGCGATGTTACCGCCATCTCATCGAGAGATGGAAGTTTTGAATAGTTGACATAGCTCCCAGTCAATGGGGGCGGACGCATGAGTCACTCAGGTAATGGCTGAGGAGGAATATCCTACTTACTTCTTCTTCATCTCGTCTTCAATAGAACCCTCCGAAGGTCCGCCCTCCAGCAGCCTCTTTTTGTTACTACGGCCCACTCCCGACCCATCTTGAGCCTCTTGTTGAGCCAAACGAGCCTTGTACACAAACTCCCTCTGACACTTGATCCGTACCGTCTCGTTCTTCTGCGGGGTATCAGCATCGACTCGCAGTTCCGCTTTCAGCTTGCCTATAGCTGCTCCGGTCGGAGGCACCGTGGACAGGTATTTCGAGTTGTGCTGCGTTTGGATCGTGTACTCTGGGAAGATGGAAGAGGAGGATGACGAGGCGAGCGGGATGAACGCTTCGAGCGGTCCTCGAGAGGGAGTAGTGGCGGAGAGTGTTCCGGATGGGCTGGCAGTTAGGAATGTCCCACTGTTTCGAGAGGGTCCAGGTAGTCAAGGGAAAAAAGTCAGCGATGCACCAAACTCGCGACTGAACATATGACAGCCCCCCTCCCGTTACGCTTGCAGTCGCGACTAAGACAGGCATGTTTCGTCTCCACTCCACTCGACTCACGTGCTCGTCCTCAAACTGACCACATCCTCACTTCCCGACAATCGCGATATCACCCAGACATGATTCACATCGCTCGGCTCGATCGTCTGAAGGATCTCAGCCTCGCTCAGATCGTTCATCCCTTCGGGCACTTGTGGCAGGTCAATCGGAGCTGCATATACTCGTTGACGTTGGGGATCCCACTGAGGCGGAGCGCGCGAAGGTTCGTCAAAGGTCAGCATGTAATCCAAGTTGTGTGTATCGAGAAGGGAAGGAGCATTTATATAGTACCAGATAGTCTTATACTTAAGGATGAGAGCGAGAGAACGAGTGGTTGTGTCCGATGAAATAACTACCCACCGCTAAGCATGTCATCGGTTCTGAAGGTAACAGAATGAACGCCGGGCCTGAGATCTCCATCGGATTCTCGGGGAACACCCAGCCTTATATGGTCAAAACGTCAATCAGCGTCTTCTTCCCCTCCCTATTTCAGCTTATGACAGGAGCTGGACCAAGGTCAGGTGGTAGCCAACCTCAAGGGCTAGGAGGAATTCCACATCCTACTCACCCCTGGGATCAGCAGCAGCCAAAGCAGCCAGATCATCCCCTTCGTCCTCTCCTGCGCCTCCATGACTTGAATGGTGCGACCTTTTCTTCTTCTTGGGCTTGTCGCCCTTGAATTTCAGCTTCTTCGATACGACGCCGGATGACATGGTATTGGATCGATGCTTCTCAGACGGTGAGTTGTGACTTTATCGATGTCGTGCCGTCTTGCCAGATATGACAAATATGATTTATGGATGATGATGATGTCAATATGCTTTGTGACTTGCCTGCAGCTGTGCTATGGTGGGCTTCGAAAGCTTCCGTCGGTGTCGGTGTCGGCGACCCAAGCCCCGGTTCAGAGGTGGTACAGGTACAGAGCAATACTTGAATCCTCCTTGCATCTTAAGTTAGTTTATATTCAATTCTGCTCACAATTTGAGCTCGCATGCATAGCAGTTACATATCCCATCAACCCTCTCTCACCCTCGCCTCGATCACACTGCAGCAACATCCGTTCATCGCAAAGACCAGCTCAAGTGGAGTCCCTCATAGCCCGATCAATCTATTCAGGAGTTCAAGAATTCAAGGCATAAGGCATCATGGCACCTCCACCTTTCCCCTCTCTCAAGCCCAAAGCAAACTTGCCTCTCACGACAATCTTACCATCCCAGATATATGTCGTGGATGACTTCTTGAGTCCGAGCGAGCTGAAAGCTGTGCGGAGCTGGACGGACGGCGTGATGATGGAGGAGCCGAAGAAACCTGGGAAGGGAGAGGCCGAGAGGACAGCGCGTGGGTTCTTACGGCTCCTGATCGCGCGTACAACAATGTCTGGATATCGCATCCATCGACTTCTGATATTTCATGCAGACCGTTTCCTCGAGTGAACGGGGCGATCAAGGAGAAGCGATAGCTAACTTTAAGCCACTGCTATCACTTGATGGACAACAGGCCGAGGAGCGCTCGACTCTCCCGACATAGCAGCGGTCCTCCTCCGAATGTTGGAACCCTACCTCCCTCAACTATCTCCCAAATACACGGCTGCACCTGCCCTATCGCCCAATATCAGAGTCTACCATTACCCTACGGGAACATACTTCCGGTCGCACTATGATTCGCCTACCCTCGACGCTCGCACGCGTAGACTCAGCTGTTGGACCGTCTTGGTCTACCTCTCGTCTGACGTGAAAGGCGGCGGGACGAGTTTCTACACTGGAACCTATGATATAGGTGGCGGTGCGAAGCGAAAGGGTGGAGCCAAGAAAGGAAAGAGTGATGGCAGTGATACTGGCGGAGGAGGAGGGAAAGTGACGGTAGAGCCGAAAGCTGGAAGATTACTGTTCCATTGGCATGGGATGAGTGGGGGTGGATGTCTACGGCACGAGGGCGATGAAGTAATCAGCGGGGATAAGTGGGTTCTGAGGACTGATGTGTTAGCGTGATGACAGGTATTATCTACGATGTCGGATTTGGTTGATTGACTGGTATGGCATCGCATGACATGGCATGGCGTGGTGTCGCCTCTTCAACACGACACACGACACGCGACGAGGGGCGCATACATACGAGCACGACCATAACAAGATCAACGCAAAGATCTGAAAACATCAAGGCTGCTGGGCGGAAGACAAGTCGCGCTTGGATGCACTGAGTGACTGAGAACTTGCCCGATACTGAGCGGTCGAGAAACTAACAAGGGCCGTGCCGAGCTCAGAGCGCCTCGATTACTTCCTCAATGCTTTTCGCCAACAACCTGACAATCTCGGATATCTGCTCCTCAGTGACCGTGTACGCCTGCAGAGGTCCAGTTCTGTCAGCTTGGTCAAATACGATACTATACGATCACCGACGGACGAGGTACTATACTGTACTCACCGGGCCAAGCACGATGGTCTCCCCTTGGACGCCGTCAATGGTGCCGCTCAATCCCATGACAAGCAACCCATTCTTGAACGCCTGTTCCTTGACTCGAGCTGCTATACGGGGCTTGAGGCCGATTGACCCGTCCAGTTCGACTCCCACGAACTAAGCGGACCGAATTATGAGCTGACACACAGCCGTGTTTCGAAACAGATAGGGATCATGACATTGTGGCAGATCAGAGACACTCACGAGACCTTTGCCTCGGATGTCCACAACGCTTGGAATATCTCTGGTCGCCTCTGTCATCTCAGATATGAGCTGCTCGCCTCTCGCTCGGACATTAGATAAAAGATCGTCCCGCTCAATGATTTCCATGACCTGCAGATCGCCCGCAAAGCCCATCAGTTGCTGTTGTAATATCGTAGTTCGCACATCCACTCACCTTCTGAGCGACCGCACAGTTGATCGGATGATTCTGATAGGTGTGACTGTTCTTCCACTGCCCTCCCTGCCTGACCTTGTTCGCCACCTTTTGGCCTACCATGATGGCCGAGATCGTGACATACCCCCCACCCAAGCCTTTCGCCATAGCCAGAACATCAGGCTTGACTCCCTCAGCCACCGCTTGATGAGCGAAAAACTCCCCGACCCTTCCCGAGCCAGACATGACCTCATCCATGACGAGCAAGATATCATACCTCTTGCAGACCGCTGCAATAGCGGGGAAGTACCCTTTGGGAGGGGGCATGACTCCCAGCGCAGCTCCAACGACAGGCTCAGCGAAGAAAGCCATGACTTTGTCCGGACCGATGGAGAGAATCGTATCTTCGAGCTCGCTGGCCAGCCGGGCCGAATACTCTTCCTCGCTTTCTCCGGGCTTGGAGAGCCGCTTGTACTGAGGAGAGGTGACGTGATGTATCTTGTCGCATAACAGGGGCTTGTAGATGTCTCGACGGGAGGGAATACTCCCAACCTGTACTCGTGCACTCAATCACGTTCAGCTGATTGTTCTACATAGTGAGGAGGTTGATCTTATGATCATATCTCGTGCAAGGGACTGAGAGAAGACCTGTGGCCAAAGCATCAGGCAAAACTCACCCCAAGAGCACCGAGGGTGTTGCCATGGTACGAGGGGAATCGAGCGATGATGTGCTGCTTCTCTGGTCGGCCGCACTCGACCCAGTATTGCCTGACGAGTTTGATGGCAGCCTCCATCGCTTCAGAGCCTGTGTCGCAAATCAAATACCGCCAATCCTTTAGCCTTGTTATGCCACACCAGGATCTTAGTTCTGCATGGGGCGCAGGATCAGGCATTCCAGCTGAGCGACTCACCCGAGTTCAAGAAGGCACCGGCTACCAACGCTCCGTCACTCCTCTCACAAAGCCACTCTGCCAACTTCTCTCCAATCTCATGGCCCAGACTCTGATGATAAGCATAGGCCATCTGCTTGCCCTGCTTCAACATGGTTTCCAATACTTCGGCGTTACCGTTGCCCAAGCAAGAGACGGCCGCGCCTCCCGAGATGGCGTCCAGCACCACTTGTCCCGTCGAAAGAATGAATGTTAGTCCGTCCGCTGCGGCCACAAGAGGCTGAGCTGAAGTGTGATGGAGCTGAGCGGAGGGGCTTGCGGGACTATCCTCTTTGCTAGCTGGCTCCACCTCAGCCTGCGTGGGGTGAGCCACCGGCGGCGTAGGCAGAGGCTGACCTGTGCCCAGCTGGGGGTCTTGAAGGAGCATTGCGATGATAAGTGCGTACTGATGAGGTAAGTGCGGATGAATACTATACGATTTGCAGATGTTTAGAGTTATAACAAAGCCAAGAGAGACTCGGAATAGAAAGCCTGAGACGTCACTGGCAATGAGATAAGCTTTATATGCGTGCATAGCATGCTGTGGTTGACACCCCCTATACACACACTCTCCGCATTTCCCACAATCTGATCGGCGCTATGTCATGCTTGACACAGCTAGCGTACATGTACATACAGCATCGGAGCAGGAAAACAAGACGTTAAATCGATAGATAAGAAGCCCACATGTGCTTCGTTCAGAGGCTGTGGTAGGGGATAACGGAAACAAGATAAGGTCTTCGAAAGTCGCTTAAATTGTACAGTAGCAGATAACAGTTAACTTACGTGTCTGGACTTTGTCGCCCGTTCGGCTGTATAGAGCAGTAGTACCGTACATGTACGTGCACCTCCAGCCACCATATACGACCATGTCACCTGTAAAGCTGCAGCGGCTCGGGGAAAGCGCGCTATCTACTGTTTTGGGTGGGGAAAAGATAACCGAATATTGCTTCAGTTCATCGAAAGAAGCACTAGCTCATAAGTGCAATTGGGAGCAGACCTAAAACGCCCGGCTTGACTTCGACTGGTAATAACTTCGTACTATCACTATGGACTGACTCGATGGGATGCTAGCCACCGAGTACACATAAATACCCCGATCGGCTTGTGTCTTATGCTGCAATCGCTTACGAAGATAAATTACTGTTAACATCCGAAGGCGGGTTGTCCTTCGTAACGACACAAAAAGGAAGACATGAAGTCGTGCTCAGTTGATCGATGTTGTCTGTTATTTCACGCACCTACCTTTTTCTTCTATGAATGCATTGCGCCTTCACTCTGACTGAAGCGTACCTCATGGGAGCACTAGCCACAAGCCCCGCAGAGCGGGTGTAGGCAATCAAGCCAAGCCAAGCCACGTTACGAAACAGCTTCGCACCTGACAAGCGACTTACTCCGAGGTGTGAGGTCCCGCCGCTCGAAATCTGTCCCGTCCAGAGGCCGGATCATAAGGAAGCGGGCAGCTGAGTGTGGTGGTTGTTAGTGCTAGACCTAGTAGTGGGTTTGATCGGCATTGTCCCGCTAGTTCTGCTGACAGCAAGCGTTTCAATCCTTTCACAAGCAACATGTTACGAATGCCCGAACGTCTGGCCGCCTTCTTGACATTTGTGGTTGTGCGTCCAAAAGGCGGGCTCCTCGCCCACTTATCTCTTGTGTCGCCAAGCTCCATGTCATGCCCGCTGTGCAGATGCATGCATGTACGTCCTCTACGCAAGCCCTGAGAGCGTTGCTACCAGCCAGATCCTCTGATTTCTCCCTGACCGATCAGTCTCCATCCCCATTTCTCCTCTCCCACCTCCCACTTCTCGCCCTCCCTAACCCCTATGTCTTTGCGCCGCTCATGCGAGGCATCTTCGTGATCATCTTCGTCGTCAGTGACACTCAGGCCGAAGAAAGGCGCCACGCTGATCCTGATGACGCCTTTGAACATCTCCAAGAGATCGGGTCGGAGTCGATCGCCGCTTTGATGGAAATCGGGGGAAGCATTGAACTCGAGTAGCGTCACCGTGGGTATAGGCAGTCTGGGCAACGGTGATGAGTGGGATGATGCGCTTTCAGGGAAGGACAAGATAAGATCGACACCGAAGATCTATGAGTGTAGTGAAGAGAGGTCAGCCTATGCAAACCCACTGCGAGGAGACGTTTAACGCCTCAATGACAGAGCCGCATTGTAATCATAAGTGTGCTTGAAAGGCGATATGTGTGTCGAGGACAACCTGACACTACACTCGCCTCAAAGGCATTTGGCATGAATTGTAAGCCGAAACTACCGCATTCCACTCCAGCCTTGACAGCCTCCGCGACGACCTCTCCACACTTTGCGAACGTCCCATCGAGCCATGCTCTGTCGATCGTGCCCTTCTCTTCGTAGTCGCCCTTGGAATTTGCTGATAGAGCCGAGAGCCCCTCGAGCTCCCAAAAAAGCTTGACTAGCTCTTCTGGCGGTGTAGGTGCGCCATACGCATCGGTCTATATCATGCACCAGTCCATTTCAGCTTGATGAATCACTCTCTGGAGTGAGGTACGTATTGTGCCTCTTGCCACTGACCTGAAGACATGTGTTGGTAAGGTGCGGGCGGAGATCCAATTCATCATCCGACGAGGAAGGGTGGGTATATGGTGATCCACTGAAAAGCGCCAGCATCGTGCGCGCGAGGTGAACCGTATATCCACCTGTCACAAGCACGTACGCTCGAAGATGGAACTAAGGTTGAGTTGGGTTGTGGTTAGCTGAATAGCTGGTTGTCATTGGTGATACAGCTTACCTTGTATCCTCTGGGATTGGATCGGGGACGTGGTTGATGAGCTTGTTGAGCGATGTCGAAGAGGACCGGTCGAGGCATATACTCCTGCACCGGGGTGAAGTGAGCTCGATTCCACGAGCAATCAGTTATTCTCGGACTGAAAGCACGGTCAGCCTTGCTCACCTGTATGACGAAGTGTCTCAACTGAGAAGTCATGACTCCCGTTCCCTCTTCATCCTCATCATTATCCTCGTCACCTTGGTCGTTCCCCCGCTCATCGTCCTCATCGGTGAAGCCCAGCTCAACGGCCTTCTGCACCAGCAGAACCATCACACCGTCTTCTCCGTTCACTGACCCGTGTTCATCGGCGCCCTTTCCACCCACATCCTCGTCGTCATGGTCGTCGTCTTCATCTTCGTAGTCTTCTTCATCTGACGAAGAGGGTTCAAAGCTTTCGAAGATAGCTCGGCTGCGCCAGAAATACCAACATAAGCCGTTGGTATACTTGGGACAGTACGTCGCAATAACGAAAGCGCGAAGTGATGAAATGATCCAGACACATACAGCTCATCTTCCGTCGAGAACATCCGGATACCTTGGGCCCTGTCTGCGAAACCAGGTTTAAGGATCCACCACCTACAAGCGGTATACTCGCGGGTCAGCTCTCAAGTTATTCGACCTTCCATCCAGAAATGCTCTCGGAGGCCTACACGGAAGCTCAAAATGGCATCTCTTAAGGTTGACAGCCAAAAAGCGAGCTCCATGGAGCCCATGCCTTCAGATGCGCACTCACCTCTTCTCTCCATCCTCTTTTCCCTCATTGTCCCTCATTCCCTCTCCTAGCTCATACAGATCATCCACCAACAGCTCATCCAGCTCATCTGCAAACTGAATCTCCACATTCCATCCCTTCGGTATCCCACCATGCGTCTGCGGATTCAAGACACTTTCTGTATTTCTGTGCTGACACTTCGCGAGGTAGGCGATGATGGTGGATTGGAGTTGATGTTTTCGGATGAGCGCTTTGCGGTAGATATAGGATGATATTTGGTATGATGTGGGGTTGGCGTGTGGCTTGTCGAACGACATGAGGTCGTAGTCGGCCCTACGAGGTATGTATGGCAAGAAATGTCAGTTGAAGCTCCACCCTATCCTGCTGGTTTCGATTGCCCCTGCTAAACCTCCAGTCATATAGAGAGGTGAATGCCTCTAAAATCGTTTCAGTATCCCGGTCGATCCCGCTCACCATTGCAAAGCAGGAGGCTCAGCCTCCGGAAAAGGCGCCAGCGATAGGGACAGCGACGGTATGGTCGCCACGAGCGCCTGAACGAGGAGCGATTGGGTATATGGCGAAGGGAAGGAGACGAAAGCTGAGAGCTTCTTGTCGGGTGGGTTGCCGGTGTCGGTCATGGTGTGGTGAGTCGTATCTTTAGCTGATGCCCCCTTTACCGTATATGAATTTCTCGACAAGTCTAGTTTCTATCTTGGTAGCTTGTGAACAGCTGAAAGACAAGGCTGTCAGAGATATCGAAAGACAGACTGCTCTCGAAGAGAGTCCCAAGCGACCAGTTTCTGTTCAGAAAAACATTGACCAGTGCGGGGTCCCCCGGTGGCGATCTCACAATTACTGTACGAGTACCTTACTGATTTTCTAGCTACGAGTACAGTAGTAAGGGGTCATCGCCATCGCCATGCAACGCCTGCTTTGCGTGTCGTGTCAGATGCGCGTCCCGTCGTGAGGGAGACAAGTGAGCAAGACCGAAATTCGTACATGACAAGGGACTGCAACCTTGATGACGCTTGAGGACAGGAGGACCTCATTTGTATGGCCCGCGAGATTCGTCTTCTGCGGACCAAGAGTACAGTAAGAAAGCACATGAACCGACTTCACATCTGTTCACCGATAGGCCACGTTACGGTGCGGTACAGTACACGATACAGATCGAAATCTGTGATGTGGGCTATGATGGTATGACACAATCTTCCCTATCCTTTTTGCTATTTGTATTCAACTAAGCATGCGTCTGTATGGTCACGCCTCGCCAAGCTTCAATTGTCCGCCAGACCTGATGTTCTCCCCTTTCTTCATGGCGATGCCGTAGACTATCGCGGTGATCACAAAGTACACAGCGCAGTCCACAGTCTGGATCAGACCGGGAGTGAGAATCAGTTCCAGTCCAGCGAGGCATCTTGGCAGGCACCAGAGACGATATGGGTGTATAGAGTAGATCGATCTCACCTGGTATACCATGATCCCTACGAAACCTGCGATAATATACAGCACGATCCGGAAGACGATCGAGCGATGTAAAGCTGTATCGGCGAGCTGCGACCGAGTCCCAGCGAAGTAGTCGTGTCAGCAGTGTGCCTCATCGTGCGCCCGACAAGCCCTCTTGATAACGGAAGGAAATGGGAAGCTTTGTTTTAGGTATGCGGACTGAAGTAGAACGAACGGACGTACCTGTGGCATGGGCATTTCCAGAGCCAGTGCGAACAAACTTAAGATCAAAGTGAATATCTGCAGGAGCGGAATATCCACTACGATCTTGACGAGCGGTTGTGTATTCTTGCCTGGTCTACGAGAGCGCACCGGGAGTATCAGCGTCAGGTCAAGTCAGAGTCGGTGCAGTTCCATCATCGCGATGGCGGGGTGCGGCTGAGGGCGTCTTGCGTGATGTGATTTTCTGAAGGATGGATGATCTACCTGCGCATGGTCTACTGTGCGTTCTCACAGATACAGAGTGGGGAAACAGGTAAGGAGAGGATGTGGAGAGCGGACAATGGAACGTCACACGTACATCAAGCCCGCTGGACTGAGGGTGCCGCCACTGCCATGCGATATATCGTAGTGAGTAATCAGTGAGAATCAGCCCTAACCTCTGAAAGCACAGCACAGCACGAGCACGAGAACGGTCCCCGACAAGCATCATTCATTGGACCCATCGTCACTCACACCATATCCCAGAAGAACTTCCTGTAGAGGAACGCCCAAAAGGAGGCTAGAATGACACCTTCATCATCAGCATCGGACCAGCATTTTCTACAAGGTGGACTCGATCCCGGCGGGCTGACAATCCCCTTCCTGGAGCTTTCTTGCAATGTCTTCTGTACACAGACTGACGTACCCCATATCATATCTACAAGCGAAATCCCACAATCAGTATAGGCTTGGCACCTCCACGATCGATCGGTTTCGTTCCGTGACTGGATATGACCCCGAAAAAGTTATGCTGATAAGCCACTCAGCACTCACACACAGCGGAAGTGATCGCCAACAACCGGCCCCAATGATGCCAGACCAAAGCGCCCATACTGGTCTTCCCCGCTTTATTCCGAACTGGTATAGACCTTCTTTTGGCTTTCGATACTAGGCCAGACGATCTGAGGTCCCTTGTATCGTGTCGTACAAGCGACGCAGTGGCCCAGCGTACTGGAAGGGGAGCAAAGGCGCCTCTAGAGCCCGTCGAGCACGAGCACGCCCGTAGGCGGAAGACTCAGCCTCCAAAGGACCGTCTAGGTCGAGGTCGGACTAGGACCGAATCGGACAGTGTAGCTGACCTGCAGCTATCGTACGTCGTTAGAAGAAGAAAAGATTGAAGCGAAAAAGAACGAACTGGAAGTCCAGAAATAAGGGTACCAATCGATGGTAGGGTGGTGATCAACACCGGGTTGTGCGAACTGAATGCGAAGAGAATTCTTTCGGAATGCTCTGCTTTCTTCGCTGAGGATATAAGTATTTGCCTCGATCCGAATTGTCACTTGACCTCTAGTCAGTCGAGTGGGTACTCCACTTAACGAGCATGTATGTATGCATGTATCGTGTAGTTGAGGTTGTGTGAGTGTGGTCTGTAGCAATGCACTAGCATGCTTAGTAACAGACTTTTTTACAGTCTCTTGGCGACGCTTTCGAACGACCCGACCATTAATTTGCGTTCCGTTCGTCGGAGGATACAGTATCACCGTACGGCTGCCCTGTTCCTAGGCAACGCTCAATCGCTACCCCTCTTGACGTAACTTCGCAAGATTGAGATGTATCGATATATTCAGAATGCCGCGTGAGATAGTGTGCATAAGCATGATCGATTCATCCTTCGATGGGTCCCATCAGGTTATTATAGGATATCGGGGCGGGCATTTAGATCGAACAGGAAAAGGCAAGATACACTGTGATACAACGTTTGAAAGCGGAGGCAAGATGAATGTCGCCAAGACCAATCACAAGATAGATGTGAGGGTGGAATAACTCCTAAAAGGCAGAGCAGACGCAGATGTCAGCGCGCGATACGACGTTGTGAGTATTGAGTAGGGGTTATAGATGCCAGGCCACGCACGATATGATCAAGACCAAAACCTGAATTAGGGCCCATAAGAATGGTACCCAACTGTGGTTACCCCATGTAGTCGGTAGCTGTCAGCTGTATATACTTTGTGCAATGGTGGTCGATTCAACTCATGTGGTACTCTCACTCACGTAGACATACTGAACCCTCCCGCAGAATATATCGCGGCTAAAGCAAAACCGACGACAGTTCCCGATATCAGAGCGATGACAGCCGCTACGAACACTGACACGGCGGGAAGGATCAAGACCGGCCATAAGGGAGGTCTCTTCTTCCGTCTTTTTCGTAGGTTCTTCCGTATTATAGGCGGGGGCTTAGCGGTCCCGGCACCACTGCGAGATCCAGATTCAAGGTTGTTTCTGGCCGAAGTCGAGGCGAGATGATGCGTAGCCAGCTTCTGTTCTGAGGTATCATTGGGTGTAGACGTGGAGGTTGCCATGTGAATAGGTCGCGGAGCAGGTCTGGGTGTAGGTGCTGACACCGAGCGACTAGGATAATCAGGTGGATCGCCCGGTGGCGGTCTGTACACAGTCAAGTTAAGGATCATAGTTGCGGAAGCGAATAACGCGCAAATGAGGAATAAACCGCATAGCAAGGCCATTGTCCAGTACAACGTGAAGTGCCATATCGCTGATATGTCAATTTCGGGATCAATGAACATCCTCACGGTATGTCAGCAATATGTTCCGCCATCCGTGAATACCAAGATCGGCACGCTCACCTTCCGCTTCGTAGAGGAAGATGCCGCGCTGCTCGATCGTAGAGTCGATGGTCGGGATATACAATGAGGGAAACGACGGGGTCGTGTACCCATCGGGCACCGAAATGACCTGCCGGCAGGTAAAGATGTACACCCACATGATCAGCTACTATGCCCTTTAATTCCTTCAAGAGAAATACAGTACATAGCAGAAGAAAGAAACACTCACCCCTCGTCCCCTCGCTGGATCCAGCGCTGATGATACTCCACCCATTGCGCTCGCTTCCGCGGTGCCCGCCTCTTATTCAGTCAATCAAACAGGGCACCAGTGTCTCCTTTCTCTTGCTGTTGATCCTTAATCTGGCTCTGACCACGAGCAATCCAATCTCCTCTCCGAGGGCAAGCCGTTCGCTTGTATTCGTGTTATCGTGAGAAGAGCTTCATCACGATTCACGAATACTTGTTTGGGACGCTATATAAGGGGACTACTTTTTGAGCGATCGTGAATGAGCGAGTGCAAGTGCAGATGTAAGTGCGGGATCGGCAAAGCAGGTCAGAATGATGAGAATAAGTCAATCAGACAGATAAACAGACAGGCTTTGTAGGAATGGCAATGTCGACTGACCCTGGTCAACAAAACAAAACGACATACTGTACGAGTAGGTATATTGTCTGCTTCCGCCGGAACGAAAAGGACCGTGTGACGGCTATCGTCATCACTTCCTTGTCTGTCGCCGTCGACTCTCCTATCTCTTTGTACTTCTCAGTTTAACTATAGGATGCTCAAGTAACCACCTCACACGAATCTGCACTGCAACGACACGAAGCCCAGAGAGACAGACCGCTCGAGGAGAATCAAACATCCCTAACACAGGAGCCAGAGCGACCGAACTCATCAGCAAGGCCCGTGCGACATCATCGGTGTTCAATCAATCACTCGATCTCCTCCCTACTCTTCTCTCAAGATGGTCTCGCAAGCCGATATCGGTGAGTCCAGTGTTCTTCAGAGCAACAGCCGATCTCCGGCTGAGGTCATTCCTAATACTCATACAGCCGTTCGATACCTCTCAATAGTACATTTCGACTCATATCTGTACTTACTCTTGTTTTCTTATACTCTTCACTCGCAGGTCCGATATCATCGCAGTATGCAGCCGCGGCGACCGTGCCGCTGATCAAATCGCCCTCGTTATGGCTTCCGAAACCTGTCAGTTGCACCATCCGATCCTGTCCCTGTTCATCGAGGACATGTGACGCCTTGCCGCGTCCACCTACTCCCTTCGTATGCGCTCTTGGGGATAGTTGTTCAAAGGGATGGATGGATGAACGCAATCCAACTGTACTGGCCACTGACATGGACGCCCTATCCTGTGACTGTGACGTTACAGATCGAGATGCCCAACGATATACACCCTCTACCAGAGGATATAACGGCTTATGTGAGTTAACGATCCTTACTGCTTCCTGCCGACGACGACCCTCGTATCCCATGATAGTTGAAATTGGCGTCCGCGCCATGTGCGCCGTCCCGGAGACGTGGATCAGACAGCCCCCGCTCGACCTTCATGTGACAAGTTACTCACCTACAATGGTCGAGACACCGACCACACAAATGCGTCCGTGCAATGCTGATTGACCAGGTATTCCAACGCACACGTTCTTCTCCTGTCTGTAACAGTTCGTATACCCTTTCTCGCTAGAAGAGCACGTCCTGTCCATCCGCCCTTCACCGGCCGACGCGATCTCTCAACGTAGGGCGCGAAACGCCGAGATACTACATCGGAGGGAAGAAGAGGAGGAGCAGAGAGAGTGAGTTGATTCCGTTTCGGTGCATTCAATCCTTACCCCATCATTCGCCCATATCCTGTGTTGAAATCACCCCCGCCTTGGCAGAAAGAATGGTATCACTCCAAGGGCCTGAACCTCCCCTTCCTCATTCTCATTCACAATTGCGTCTAGGGGTTCCTCAGAACATCTCATACTGACAGATCCCGCTACCTTTTCGTCGTGTTTGTACATGCGCGCGTCTTTCATTGTGCACGTATCGTTACGCTCCACAGAAAAGATGCCCTACGGAAAATCGCACCAGGCTACAACCCTTCGTCGCTACTTATACCCAGCTCCACTTCTTCTACGTCCACACCCACCATTGCCGGCTTATCTCCCTCCTTCTTTAGCAGCACCACGGTCACCGCCACCACCAACAACAATGACAACGATAGTGCAAGCGCCAGTCTAGATCTACATCCAATAACGAATGATCGGCAGGATCAGCGAGTGCAAACACAAACGCAAGCACGCTCATTAACAGGTGCGCCAACACAGGCGCAGGCGCAGGATCCGATGGACGATCTAGTATCTAGATTGGAAGAGATGGAGTCTACTCGTTAGCGTCGGGAGCCATTTACTATACAACAACTGCACTCCTACATCTGCGAGGAACTTGGCGTCCCCGCTGTCGTCTGAGATTAACAGCACATAGGCTGTCTGATCAAGCGACTATCGTACTCTGGAGGACTGAGCGGGCGCTTAGATGTAAACATATACAATTGTATGCAGTACTGTGTTGTACGTGACATGTGTATACAGGCAGTCGGCCCGTGTGCCCAAGTTATATGATTAGAGAAGGCGCATACACAATCTTTTGCCAGTCGATCTGGTAGAGTGTACTTCAAAATCCCGAACATACTCATTTTCATGACCATGACTGATGAGAGAGAACGACCGTACAAGAATACAACCAACATATACTAACGTACGGGAACACGGAATGAGAAGAACGGGAGCCGTATACCTGATAGACTCTTCCTCTCTCCCCCGCTTCTGTGACTCGCGTAAGCTGAGAAGGAGGAACACAAACCTGGACTGGAACGGAAGACAGATCGGAAATATACTTGACAACAGATAATGAAATGAACTTATAGACAACATAGGAATGGGGGCTTGATTGGACGAAGACTTGGACGACGAGGACTGTGTTGATGAAATGATATGGAGTGGAATGAAAAGTGACTGAGGAATGGTTCTTCTATGAATGTATAATGATGCGATGCGATTTATTTCTGGCAGATGGTGCGAGTTACTGTATAGAAGTGGAGTGGTGCAGTGTGGAGTGAGTGTGAGTGAGGGTGAAATGTGGACTGGAAAAGAAGCGATGCTTTTGGAAAAGATATGACGCGAACCATGCGTCATGTAGTCGAGATGCCAGGTAATTTTAAGACCTCGACGACGCTGAGCCTGCTGTCAGCCCGGACCTCACAGGGCGAATAGCGGTAGCGGGTGGAAGAACGGCTCTAGAAGAGTGAGACCTCTAATTGGAAGGTAGGCTCGCAAGGGAAGCACTTTGGATATCGAGTCTCTGATCGATGTTTCGCCAATATCGGTAGATCACGCAGAAAGGTTAGGTCTCGCGTGACCTCGGATGGCGCAAAAGATCGCCAAAAAGTCACTCTGGTATGCCAAGTGGAACGCATCGCTCGACCTCCCGAACTCCAGCGCTTAGCTTGCTCTGCCTGCCGTACTCGATTCCGCCAGTTTCCGTCGAAGCGCCTCGAGCCTAGCTTTGATTGGGATGAGGACTGACACATAATCACGCATCAGTCATACTGCACTTGCGGAGCAGAAGGAGACTTACGTTTCTCGTAGGTCACCTTGTCGTCGTCCCTGACTCTGCCAGTCTCGTATACACTCTCGTCGAGTAAAGCTTGGAGAAGCCAGAGAGAGGTCTCGTACCCTTGTTCGGCGGAAAGCAGATCTCCTTGTAATTCGGCAACAGCGGCTTGTCGTGACTATACGATAGGATTTGATCAGTAACCGAACGTATGTAATGACAGGACAGGGGCCAGGGGGAATACTCACGGTATCTCTGGCTTTTTCGTGGACCAGCCAGTCAGGGAAGAGCATGGCGTCGGAAGAACGTGACTTGGCCCACTCAATCTTCTCGAAGATTTCGTTGAACCTCGCTCGGAGCCATTGTCCCACTATATCCGTTGAATAGTAGTAAGCAGGGTGCAAAAAACTCTTCGTTGATGGTATGACTCACTCTCGTTTAGTTCAGGACTAGCATCCTGATCCTCGTCAACCCGGTTCTTCCAATACCGCTTGACCTTGTCCATGGCTTGGCTGATGAATGTGAGCGACCTCATGTACAGAATGACTGCATCATTGGCGGCGGATTCTTGCTGCCGTAGTACCCAAACTTCGCTGTTCATCGAGCCGGAGGACGACTTCCTCCTAGAACTGTATGGCGGCGTGGTTCCAGGAGTAGGCGTATTGGCGCGGGCCGAGCTAGCTAGCTGAGCTGAAGTGAGAAGGCGTTCATCTGCAAGTTCGAACAGGACAAAAGCCTTGCGCGCGATGTCTTCGACGGTACGCAACAATTCGTCTTCCTCTGGATCGATATCACTGGTTCGAATGATCGTAGGCCGACGCTTGCTCGTCGCCCTGGCGATGGCAGTGGCGGCGGTATTAGCCGAATTACCTATCAGACGTATAGCAGTATTTGTTAATGCTCTGGCGAGCGCTCCGGTCTGAAGGGATGAAGGCGAGACGCCGAAACGGGCTACAGCGTCTTGGCCAAACGACGGCTGATGCGATGGGGGCGGAAACATGTTCAAAGCTTGCGGAACAGATGGTGGACGCGTCAAGGATGGACTCGAAGGCTGCCGAGCCGAAGGTGGGATTGAGAAAGGCGGTGTTGAGCCCATCGCGAATGGTGGAGAATAGGAGATAGGAACAATGGCCGTGTCAGATGGCTTGGGGCTCGCGGAGATAGGCTTATAAGCAGAGACAGGTCGAGTAACGACCGACGTGCGTGAACTTCGACGTCGGGCGAGGGTTGTGGGCTTCTTTGCAGCTTGGTCGAGCTCTGCAAGTGAAACGGTCGTCAACGTCACAATCCAGCCAGCATCATGGTCACATACAAGGCCGACTCACCATCGGCAAGAGCATTGATTTCCACAGTCTGTTTCTCGACCACTACATAGTCCGTACCAACACCGCTGTTTTCTAAAGCACTGGTATCGTGATTCACCGTGATGGGCGGCGTAGCAGCTAAGGGTGATCCACTGATCTCTCGGACTGCTCGAGGCGAGGCCTCGGGGAGGATCCTTGAGCTTCGAGGCGGAGCAGTATACGGCGGTGTGACAGGCGCAGCTTCATCTAGGCTACCTTGCTCTCGGCTCGAAACACGACGTTGAGCAGCAGTAATGATCGGCCGGGGATTTGCACGCGAGGTGGTTGTTGAAGGTGGCAAGGGTTCCTCAACCGGAGCAGCATCGCTAACGTAGTATTTGGGTTCTGAGCGCGGTGCGGAAGGCCTACGGGCGAACGGAGGCGGAGACACTATGGGGCGTGGAGCGGGTTGAGGATTCAACGCTATATCGGTTGCCATAGGCTGAGGTGCCCGATGCGATGCTGGCGCCACTCGCTCCTTCGATTTCTCAACGCTAGCGACGAGCTCTCGTATCCTTGTATCGCTGAAGTTGGCTGAGCTGTCGGTGGATGCTTCCAGACTGGTCAGGCCTTCATCCTCCGTACTCTCCGACAGATGAGTTTCCCAGACGGTAGAAGAGAAGAACACGTCAAATCCTATCCGGTCGGCGGGTTTACGCTTAAGCAGAGAACGGATGAGCGCCTTGATGTCGTCTGATACAGGAGGTATTGGTGGTTTATCGTCCGTCGGTGTAGCCTCATCTGGGAACTTGATACGATCTTCCCCCTTCTCGATACGGCGTAGTAGCTCAACGTGATTGTTCGCTCGGAATGGAGGGCGACCCACTGACATCTCAAACAGGACTGCTCCGACCGACCATAGATCGGCTGTGGCATCGTACTTCTCGTATCGCAAGATTTCCGGGGCCATGTATAGACTAATGACCGCAAGATTGAGCTCAGGAGTCATGTGGAATATGGGTATTTTACTTACGGTGAGCCACATAGCGTCTCTGCCATGGCCGCTGCAGGCAAGATCCTCGCAAATCCAAAGTCGGCGACCTTGAGAACAGGGATTCCATAAGGATGTCCTTCTGCTACTTCCGCCTCAGTTGCAGGCTGCATCAAGAGGTTCTGGGGCTTGATGTCTCGGTGCATCAGGTCCTGTGCTCGAAGGAACTTGATGGCTTGGGCTGTTGAAGAGACTCGTCAGCTTTTAGATCACAGCCATTTAGAGCCGGTTGTCGACCCAAAGCACTCACCTAGTTGACCGAGAAATGACCTGGTTACTTTCTCATCTAGTCCACCTGTCGCTGGATGAGGCCAAAAGATCTTGCCTTCGGCGTTTCTTTCTAGCTTGGCCATGCTCGACCCGGGCTTGGGAACGAAATCGAGCGTAGGAATCCTTCCGCGATTCTTGATATATATTGACAGGTCTGATCCAGAGCAGTATTCCATGACGAGATAGATATGAGTGTCATTTTTCTGATGATGCGATATCTCGTCAGTTTTGTTCCACTCTGCCCGAGTATCGTTGTGTACAAAGAAGGCTTACAAAGCAGTCTTCCATAGCAACGATATTGCGATGATGGATCACTTTGAGGATGTTGATCTCGCTTTCGAGATTCTCAAGCAGTTTCGTCGTCAGCTTTTGTCGAGAGACTGCCTTGATAGCGATGGAGACTTTCGTTTTCTGTGACATAGACGGCGAAGATTCCCATCGTCAGGTCGGATGATGATCGGTAGCGGCGGATGTTGAATCAAGATTAACCGGGATCGAGCAAGGTTGGGGAAATGACGCGGTGACTCAGTCAGTTGCCTGCATAATATACGACTGGCCATGTGAGACAGCAGTGTGATGGTGGGTATAGAGGGGCAAGTGAGTGTGAGAAGCACATGCAATAGGTGGTAAGAGCAACACCACTACTCACCGATCGATGACCCTTGAAGACTGTCGCGAAACTGCCCCTCCCGATCTCCGGACCCACGACGTAGTTGCCTATGCGCTCCTTATGTGACCTATGCCCCTCCTTCTCTTTAGATAGTTGGGAGTTTGAGTCTGGCATCTTGAATAAAGATGCAGAAGGTGTAAGAGAGAAAGGAAGATAGATAAGAGGAAGACGAAGAAGAACGGATTGATCAGTCTGGACGAGGGATCTGGTACGTGTGTGAAGACGGAAAGTGGAGGTAAAGTAAGGGAAGGGGTAGCGGTTGAGTGTATGTATGTGGATGCAAGGTCTGGGCCTAAGACGGGGTAGAGGTGATTCACTAGGCCAAAGAAAGGTCAAGTCGACAGGGGATGAGGTGTACCTTGCGGTAATTGACAGTAGTGTACGCTACTACATGTATGTATGGCCTGACGGCCTCAATGTGCATCTAACACAGGGCGCAAATCGCAGTCCTCCTTGAACACTCCCTCTTGCGCCTGATCTTGATGCGATGCGAATGGGGCAAAGGAGGGTGACCAGCCAGGCTGGCGTGACTGATGGCGAGTGATATGAGTTACAAGGATCGCCAAGTTTGCGAGTGATCGCGGAAGTCGCATTCACGGATGGAATAGATGGACTCGATGTTACGACTGCGAGTGCCGATAGATATGATTGTCTGTTATGGTTCTTCACGCTCGTTATCGACGAAACAAAGCCGGAATAAGGTGGAGTGGGGCCGCAATCCGTAAGTAGAGCCGAGCCTGTGTCCAGTCGAGTCCACCCGAGTAGACAAGGCAGGTTAACCGAGAATGGGGGATGAAAGGATCGAGCGAAAGATGATCGCGTGGACCAGGTCAGGTGCGTGCAGTGCAGTGCAGATGGTATGGGGGAAAGAGTTGAAAGGGAGTGAGTGAACGGTGGATATGTATAGTTGATTATGGCGGCGATGCGGTCAAAGGTTCCTCGTGTTTGAATGCTGACTGTTGATAATGATGATAGTGATGATAGTGATGGTAAGAGGGAAGACGCCGGGTGGCGTGATTGTCACGTCTTGCTTGGTTTCGTTCAGTGTTCAATCCGATTAATGCGATCAAATGCAATGGGTGATCCGATCGACCAAGAAGTGGGGTCGTCTAATAAGTGACTAGGTGATTGATAACCATACATACACACATATCTGTTTGACGGTAACGCGTGCAGCGTTCATAGGTATGGTGTGATCGCGATGGCCCAAACACCCAAACTGAATCATAGCTATCATAGCTTCTTAACTATCATACCTTCAAACGATTCATATCATGTTATGTCATGTTGTCTACTGTATGTATGGTTCAACCGACTCGCTCATCTCTACACTTATGCTTGCTCTCGCGCTTGGCTGGAATGACGCTGTGCCGACGCGATGCTCATGGGCTGATTACAGACCTCTGCTTAGTTACTATTCTGGCCGCTGAGCGATCCTATGACCTGTCCCCTTCTGATAGCTGCGGGTCCGAAGCCGCTCTTAGTTTAGTGTGTCAGAGAAGGACCGACGTAATACACCTGCCATATCCGCTAGAACGCAACGCAACGCAACGCAACGCAACGTATCACGACGATAACAGAAATCCCTAATCGAGGAATAAGTGCCTGACACAACCAACCAAAACAAATAACCGTAACCGGAGTCCCGATCTGATCAGACTGCATCTGAACTGACACCTTATCCGTTATCTCCGCTTGTTGCCACCAATCACCCGAATTCATCACACGCCTAGCTCGTAGCTCGTGCTGGGCTCGTGTTCGCTCGTTCGCTCATACATATCTATGGCGACTTGTCACGCGTTAATGGCGATGACTTACTGCGTCAGTCATAATAACTCGCCTCACTGCTTGTTCCATGTTGGAAGCAGTGGATATAGCTCGATCGATGCCGATCAAGCGGTTGCGATGAATGGCTTCAGCTGGTGGATCGTCTCGTTCGCGATGGACTGCCTTGGAACAGGTAGTACATCCACCCTTCATTATCTTCTTTGGAGCTGGTCGAACGTGCATCGGTAGCACGATGATGGGGGGAGTTGTCTGTCTGTTTGGGCAGAGTGATCAATGATGGAACACGGACAAGCGCACTGACCACCGCGACTGGTAAAGTAACGTTTGCGTTGTGTCTGTGTGCTAACGACCCTGATTGTTTGTGTATTGGGTGTATTGGGTCCACACTCTGACCGCTGCTTGACACGTAAACATAGCATCGATCACGTTGTTGTTGATGATGCTTTGGTCTCAAGGTAGGAATTCGTACGATCTCACAATCGTCACATCCTAGTCAAATAGGTTATTTCGCCCGACTTCTTCTTGGAATCTCACCATAACGTATCCCCTGTTGGCCGTCCGCTCTGTCCGTCGGTCTCCAAAGCATCGTCCACGGTCTCGTCGCCGAATATACCACATTATACTGCGGTCTCGACAATGAGCCGACCCACTTCGCCTGACCAACAGGTGGGGATCAATGTCCAAGCGCTCACAGCTGAGGATGTGGGAGTGACACTTACGGCCCAGGAGGCAGGAGCGAACGGGAGTACTGAGAGTGGGTCATCTGCCAACGTGCTTCCAGGAAGGGACGATGTCGCCAAGCCGGAGAAGTTGAACGCACAAATACCATCCCTAGCTGCGGTAAAGAGCGCGGCGGACGCGGAGCCCGGCAAGAAGGTGAATAGTAATGGCGTGTCGAGTGACGGTGCAGTGGAGTACAACCTTGAGACTTCGAGGGTCACCAAAGAAGCAGACCCAAGCGAGAACGCACTCGACAACACCTTTGATGATGTGACGCGGAGTGTCCCGGTCGAGGACGGCGTCGAATTCAACTCGAAAGAAATGGCTGTAGACGAAAACCCCTCTACGGCACGTTCCCCTGTGCTCCATACTTCCAACCTCACTTCCCAGACACTTCCACCTACACTTCCCCACACGTCGACTCCACCTAAATACTCGGCTCCAGCCTACCAAGGTCTACCGAAATATTCCATCCCATCCCGACGACCTAAGGGGTGGGTCTCATCGCTCAATCACCCAAGAATCGTCTCGGACCTTTCGCCAAAGGGGAAAATATCGCTCACCCCACCTCGAGCGAGCAGTACATCTGTGCTCCCTGATGAAGCCTCATCGGTCCAAGAGAGCGAAACAGAACAGCTCTATAACAACAAAATAGGGATCGGACCGAGACAGAGGATCACCTCCGTCCATGCGCAAGGAAGGCAAGAAGGCGTAACGGTGGCTGGAGGAAGAAGAGTCTCCGGAGCGATGCAATATGCCATCGCACCTATCCGACATGTCTCAACAGCACCAAGCGACCTGTCTCTTGAAACCGGCTCAGACCAGCACGATACTGCCTCTCAGGCCTCTCAGGGCGAAGCGAATGAAGGTGAAGACCACCATGATCTGCTCGAAGGCCGGAACACCTCTGTATCCGCCGAAGATGAAGCTCAGATCCGATATGATGTTGGCCTGGCACAGGATCAGGATGAGGTGTGGATGGCTTACGTTCGAGCCCAGCTTGGGGCGCTATTCCCAGACTTCTTCGATGCAAACCCTACTTCCCTCGAGCCTAATTTTGACTCACTCACTCGACCCGGTGAACGTACTTCCTCATCAGCCTATTTCTCTTCCTTCGCGGACGAACAAGAAGATCCGGGTCATGATGAGGTAAACGAGCAGCACAGTCCACTCGGCGACGTATTCACCGCTTCTACGCCAGCTAACACCTCGTTCGGACTCACTGACGATACATCTTCGCTCGCGACTCCCCTATCGAGCTCGGCGGGCATGCTGAGGGGCAATGTCAGTATCCCTAATGTGAGGGAAGAGATCAGCGGTCTCAGGGAGGAAATCATGAGGCTTAGAAGCGTGGTGGGCGGTTTGGCGGAAGGGATGGGCAGACCCCAAAGAGCTGAACCCATAGACTCGACGCACGAGATCCCCGAGGAGGTAGAGCTGGCTTTCATCGGCAACAGAGCGAATGCCAATGCGACCGACAGTGCAGTGCCGGACGATGAGGTCGAAGCTGGGGCCATGGAAGGAATGGAAGGACAAGGTCGCACGGACGCGGCCGAAGCCAACTCCCGGAATGAGGCTAGGGCAGATGAGGAGCAAACCAGCTCGGGCGATGGGAAAGCCTTGGAGCAAATAACGGGTATGGCGGGATACGCCGAGAGCGGAATGGAAGAATTGTCAGAGCCGTTCAAAAAGGTTAGTCGCGACGTCCGGTAACGCCATGTCCACCTTATCCCTGTTGCTTGTGATCCGAGATCGAGCTGAGACGGATGTGTGGTGCCTGTATAGACCGCCCAACTGTCTGCTCAGATCATACGTGCTCTCGATCGAATCCTTCATTGCGAGCATCCGCGGAACACGATCGATAGCGACATCGAGGCCGGAACCGAACCCGGGTCAAATGCGAAGGTGAAAGCTTCAGCTAAGCGGGATGATGAAACCGTCTTTTCGCCTGAGAACATTGGAGTGATACTCGAGTATGCCAGTGCCCTTGGGGCACCCGGCCGTACAGGTTGATAGATGTCCGCTGGGATCGGCTTCCACAAGGGGACGATTGGCCGTTGACTTTTTTTTTTGGTGAATGACGGATATACGACTCGGGTCAGGAGTCGATGTAGCGCTGAAGCTATATTGATGCAGTCATGGTGATCAGCTCAATCCGAGATGAAAGCAGTGCGATCGCATGCATCCGTCTCTCAACCGCAAGGCATGCCACGATGATGGACGATGCATCCATCAATCTGCTGGATTGCTGGGAAGGACCAGATAGGAAAATGAAAGGATCGAAGTGGGAACCAGGGAAACAACAGCCACGGTCAATCGATAAACGTAAGACGATCTCCCGTCCCAGGAGCAGAACAGCGAAACCACTCGACGCTTTCAAGTCAGCCCCACGGACATATATAATAGCTAATGGACACACGAGGTGTTCGATTGACCGCACTGGGGGCTTTTCTGACATAGCTGACTGTGTATTCGTGCATCAGCAACCCTTTCGGGCAAGACATGCCAGCCACCGGCGCACGATATCGAAGATTTTACTGCACTGCTTGCGGGTCTAAATCATGGACTAACTTCGGATTCTTATCTACCATTGGCGAAAGAACCCTGAATCATACCTCGATTTCGCCTGAGATATTACCCAACTGATGCTCTTGAGTCGCCTTAAATGCTCTTCGATAGCCCCTGATAGCGTAATGTTCGAATTCTTTGCACCGCACTACCACTAGCTAGGGTGCTGCTAACCGCAGATTTGGCATCACAGTATCACAGTTCGCGCTAGCGTTAATGACCAGTGTGAGGCTGCTGCGACGAAAGCGGTCGTTTCATGCGCTATATGCTAGGAATGGGCTTATTATTGCTTCCATTCCAGCGAACTCGCTTGTAGGATGCGGGATGTAACAGTAGTGACTGTGGTGAAGGAGGAATGATGATGTGACAAACGACCTTCACAACTTATTTAATGCGATAGGACGTTTCATGTCATTATTGACCTCTTACATACCTCGCGCCGTACAGTCATACTTACTCAGCTGTCTGGCATCTTCTTGCCCTCGGCACTAGTCAAGGACATAAGACACATCGCTCCAGAGAAGCTTTATCATCACCGCCATCATCATCAACTTTATAATCGTCCCGACGACACCCACTCACACTGCCATTCATCGACTTCACAGAGCTGAGCTAGAAGCCCAACGTTCGTATTCCCTTCAACCGAATTGCTAAGCTCAATAGCTGCTTCCTCACCAAAGAGCCATCAGTCAGCCTATCCGTCCGTTTATTGATTGCCCGAACAGAACTGGCCGCCTGCGTCGACGACCGACGAAGCGCCCTGTTGTTGGAGCTACCTTCGCCCCGCTCAAGTGACGCCTCTCCACCTGGTCTTCGAGAAGAGATCACACCTTGACGATTACCCGGTTTGTTGGTACGAAGTTCATGGAGCTAGGGTCAGAGAACGGTATACTGGAGAGTCTGACGGCGAGACAATCGCCAGAAGAGTAAGTAAACCTCTGCCGCAGTACGAGTCCTACCCTTCACAAATTTGGGGCCCTCGAGAATCATCATACAGCTTGTATCAAGGAGCACTTGCGTACTCTCTTAGTTTGGCGCTTTTATTTTTTCTATACGCCCTGGCCAGGCGGCCTCGATGCGGAATGATGGGTCTACATCGTACATCGCGCAGTGTGCACCGAATAAGCTTGCTGACGACCTCTATACTTTCGCCCTGCTCCACACTGCATTTCCATACCTTGCGCCATGATCGGCTCTCACAGGTTTGATTACTACTGTAGCTATTGTAGCCGCCTAGACGCAACGCAATACGTCCTCTTAGTCAATAACGAGCTGGCTCGCCAGAGTTTATCGTGACATCGAGAACACAACACAGCGAGATCGCCCAACAAATCATTCTCACTTTCGCAGCTCCGGGTCCTACCACTCGAAACGTACTCAGTCTCCACCCTAACATCGCCCGCCCGCCACAATGCCTATCATACTAGCGTCCCTCGTGTTTGCCGTCGCGCTAGCAGCTCTTCCGTCGACAGAACCGCCAGACGATGAAGAGCAGAAAGCATATGTGGCACACATAGCGGCTCAGAGGGAGAAGAAGCGGCTGCATTCGATGCGCCTGCAAGGAGGCGAGCAGGGAAACTTACGGCGGTCTGGGCTTAAGAAGATAGGTCCGGCGGGCGCCACTGGCGGAAGAGATCGTATAGAGACTAGTGAGAATGTAGATGGAGGTAGAGGAGTGCAGCGTCACCCGCCCTCGTTCGGACTGGCATTGGGATCTGCGCCAGAGTCGGAAGTGAGTGGAATCATCTTCATCGTGCGACCCTACTCGGCAAGGTACAGCCGCTCGTGGCGCCTCTTTCTTGACTGACAAGGCAAACAAATGCCGACTATGACACGGAACTGACAGATCAACTTCACATCTCTTGCGAATAGAGACCCATCCGCTCATCCACCAGATCGTCGATCCAAGCACGCTCGCGAATTGTATCAGAAATCTTCCCCTTCCCCTCAGTCCCCCTCTCGGCCTCGGTCTCCTCATCCTCAGCCCTTCCTTCAACAACACCAGTATCAGTGTCAACGTCTTCCTCAAGGGATCAACGACGCTGTTACGGCCATCTACGCCGATCATCCTCTGTCCCTTCGTTCGGTCGACGACGAAGTGCGAGCTCCATGAGCATTGGATTCAGCTCGGGAACGAGCTCGGCGGCTTCAAGTCCTGAAGCTTCGCCCAGACTCTGTTCGACACCTTTCCTCTGATCCTCGCTACTGTCCCTTTCTTTCGACATGCTCATTCGCCATTGTAAACGTTACTCAAGTATAATAGTACATAGATAGATAGATTTCAACCCTGTCTTACCTGACCACCCTGTTGCTGTCATTATCCGCTGTGTGCGCCCGCTCTTTCCTTGTCTGTACTGTCTTGTTCAAGCCTAAACCTGCCTCTGTACCCAGGTTTCGGTGTCACAAAATACTGAAATGCATGTATGGTTATGGCATCTGTGATGCCTTAATCCGCTTCTGCGACGTATGTATCTCACGAAGATTCCAGTAGCGCAATCGCTACCGCTATTGCACGAATGCCGCCAGGCGACCAGCGTCCAGGATCTCACCCTCGACAAGTCGAGCGGTCTCTTTGCCCTGCATGATGACGAAATCCTCAGCGTTCATTCCTCATTCGGCTGCGCCTTTTCCGTTGATTTGGAAGTTGACCCGGTGATAGCAGCAGTAGGTACAGCTGGGGAGTCTAAGTGTCGAAGGTACCGAGCGGTAGGGAAGACAGGATCAGGCAGGCGCTAGACAGACACTTACGTTCTCGATCCTTAGTATCGTGGGCACGCTCTGTACGTTCCAATCGACTCTGGCGCTGTTCTTAGGCGTCCTCCATCTGTAGAATGCAGATACGCGGATGAGTACACGAATGTCAGCATGCCACCCCTGTGATGTGTTGCGCGAGAGATGACCTCGGTGTACACATTATTGAGGTTCTCTATACGTACTCTGCTATCGTCCCGACCCAATAGATGATAGCCTCTGCCAATAGCGATGGGTTTCGTCAAATACGAACACAGATACAGACATTAGCTCGGACTCTTTGTTTTGGTGGACCATGATGCGGGATTTGGTGACCGTGTGAGAAGTCGACTCACTGGGCTTGTCAGCTCCGTCAAAGGTATCTTTCACCACTTGCTCGACATCTCGACAATCCTGCAAGCTCATTACTGTATCAGCGGAGTCTGCCCGTCCAACGGACGACAAGTTTTACCGATCCGTAGACTGGTACTCAGTCAACCCTTAGTGGGCTCGCAGACTCACGGGACACCACATCTGGCCGTTGACCACATTGGAGTAGAAGACGAGGAACGTCTTCTCCGGTGCGGTAGGCCCGTTGAGAGAGTTCATCACGTGGGGGTAACTATGAATCGATAGTTCATGACCGTCCGAGCACGGGACAGTGATTTTCCGGGAATTTGCAAGGGAGAGTCGTGAGCAGATAATGGGCGGTCAATCATGATCAGTCGAAGTTTCACAGACAGAGATCCATGGCAATTAGTGTTGATTATCACTACTACAGCGCGATGGGAATCCACCAACATATGGAGCCAGATAGAGACCTGCCGTGACTCACGGAGTAGCGTGAAGAGGCATGATGGTGGACGTCCGTAAACCTTTGCAAGTCAGGGTACGGCTGCAGGTCAACTCGAGTGGGTCAGATTATGTATGTATTGTTGAGCATGCATGAAAATATCGATGCAAGAATGAGAAGAAGCTTTAGGAGGAAGCAGGAAGCAGGAAGCAGAAAGCAGGAGCTGCTGTTACTCATCACTCGCTCGCTCGCTCGCTCCCTTGTTGTTGTTGACGTGATTTCCACCCAGTACCCGAATCTCGCTGGAATTTATCATCACCGCACAAGCTGATTAATCTTTCTCATCTTGACCTTTCGCCTTTGTCGTCTCTCCACATATACCTTATTCAGCCCGTCCTCCTGTGCCGCTTTGAGGCCCATCAACGGGCCGAGCTGAGCATTGAGCATGGCGACCTAGCTGGCTTTTACTAGCTCAGCAACTTCGCGTACGCCGCCCTTCGCTCCTTTCTTTACTCTACCGCTTCAATCCGACGTCTGTCTTCTGCGACTTCTGAGAACCTCTGTCGGATCACGAAGCCGATCACATACACCAAACTTTCCTATCCGACAAAGCTGGAGGAAGAGACGAACAATGTCACCAGTCAGGCCCAGATCGTCCACTCGCTTGACGCGTCAGAGTGGTAACGCGATCGCAAGCGCAGCCGCAAATGTAAATGCACTCGCTGGCGCCAGCTCGTCGACACGTACGACCAGAGCTCGAACGTCTCAAGCTGCTGCTGAACATGCTTCGCCGACAAGCGCGATATCGTCCGAGCTCACAGACTCTGAGTGCGAGGGAGACGAAAGTCCACAAACAACGTTGGAAGGGGAGAAGTCTAAAGCTGGACCGTCAATATCAAGAGGTCATGTTCGCTCTTCAGGTCAAACGACAAGCCAAAGCCAGATCCGCACACCAGCAAGAGACGTGAAAGGGAAGGGCAAGGCTACACCTCAAACACCTCAGACACCTGCTGAGACTCCTACGCAAGCTCAAGCGCGAACAGGAAGGTCGTTGGGCGGAACTTCAGCTGCGGTCACCACCGAAGCCGGATCTGGAGCTCGATCTGAAGCTGAAGCTGGACATGGTACGACTGCGAACGAAGCTGGGCCAAGTCGACGTGTCCTGCCAGCTAGAATACGGAGGTCAGCAGGAGGCGGAGAGGGGATGCGAGAAGTGGAGGAGATGATTGTTGATTGGCTCGAGCGTTGGGGTGAGTACTTCTCTCATCGGCTGAATGCCGCATCCAACCCTTCCGGATGAGGCTTGGCTGTGCCCCATTCTAAGCTGACCAGCCTGCCCTACTGACTATAGGAGAGCCAACAACAACACCACCCGACGATCTACCTATAGTTCTCACGTCTATCCCACTATCTTTCGTTCAACCGCCTGTTGAACACATTCTGGCCTCTCAGCCTGAACCTCCGCCCATCACACTCACTCCAACGCGCAAGAAGGCGGATGTACAAGAGGAAGCAAAGCTGGGAAAAGAAGACAAGATTGAAGTTCCATCTTGGGTCATGGTGCGTGCTGGAGAGGACGATGAAGAGGAAGCGAGAGAGGAGCTTGAGATGAAAGGAAGAGGTAGAGGACGAGGCGCCGGGCTCGTGAGTCCGGTCAAGAGGCTGAGAAGGGGTGGAATAGGTGACGAGGTAAGTGGAGTAGTTCTGATGGCTCAGCCCCTACGCGACAGAGCTCGTCGTGTTGGAGTATCCTTTCTTCTGCTTCACAACATGCTGCGTTGCTGGGGAGTGGGGCCGCTGACGCGAAACGCCTATGTCCTATGTCAGCCCGAAGAAGACACGTCAGACGCATACTATATGCAACTTCACAAGAAGTACGAAGTATTCGAACGGCGTCAGCGTATTCGAGAAAAGGAAACCCTCCAATTCGAGAGATACAAGATGCGCTCCCGTATCGACCTGCTCAAAAACATGCCCAAACTCACTTGGAGCTCCGTTGTTTCAACCATACTGATAAGAGGTTCCAAAATCGACTGGGCGAGGGGTAAGGAGAGAATCAAAGGGAAAGGTGCGGATTGGCTTAGAAGTCAGCTCATTAAGGAAGGGGAGGAGGTCATGAAGCGATTCGATGAGCTTCTACCGCCTGAACAGCGGAAGTGAGTCATGGTCCTATTCAGGACATCATTGTTGCATCATCTGTCTATATATGGCATCCATCCTTCAAAGCTAATCTCGTGTCCGCTGTAGACCAAAACCCCAAACACCGGCGCAAGCAGATAGCAGACGAAGCACACCTTCCCGAGCATCTCCTTCACCATCTCTCACGCCACCGCCAGTGGTCCTACCCGCCAGAGTAGCGGCTCTACGTGATCACTCGACATCCTCCTTGGCCAAGCGCAAACGCCGCTCCACGATCGCCAATCTCGATGGCAAAGATTACCGATCGTCCGCCGATAGCCCTTCGGCCTCAACCACCAAGAAGGCTGAAACGAGGACATCGTCGCCGAGAGTGGTCAAGACGTACGCAAAAAGGCTGAGGAGTGATGTGAGCGTTGAGTTGGACGATGAGGGCGAGATTGTTGACGCCGTTAAGGAGGAAAAGACGAAAGTGGCCACGCAAACAAGGACAACACAGACCATCAGCATCAAGCCCGCGCCGCAACCCATCGCTGTAGCCGTGGATACAATACCGCTACCAGGTCGCCAACAGTCGTTGCCGGTGGTTCCAGCTTCAGACAAGGCCGATCGCCCGCTGTATCCCATTTTCAATCGCCCGATACGGCCAGCGCCCTTGCATGTCAACCAAGCCACAACCCCGTCGAGCACTGTCATCACATCGGCAGGAACACGTATTGTTCTGCGAAATCCCACGCCCATCGTCAGTCACCATACTGCTCATCATGCCGTGAAAACCACACCTGTGCCCTCGACTCAAATGCATACCGCGGTGTCAACGAAGACTGCTCTAGCACAAAGAGTGCCATGTCTAATAGAAGCTGCTTCGCGTCGCGAGCGCTCGCTCAAAGCCAACGGGCAAATACCGCCCGGAGCTAGACCTGCTGCTGAATCTCCTCGAGATGAGAAGACTCCTCTGCCTTCTCGAGAGAAATCCCGAGTGATAAGGAAATCAGACATGGTCAATCCCTTTGGAATGCCAGTGCCCAGCGTGCTGGAGTCCAAGTCCGAGGTGAGTCTCTCGCCGCACAGACAGAAACATCGCTTGGATTGGAATCCCTCGTCTTCGTTCCGGCCGTGAAGACCTCCTATACTGATATAACGCTTCATGCGAACAGTTCACCATCGCGGAAAAAGAGGATTTCTGGCCTATCATTGCACAACGGGAAGATCTTGCTAGGCGTCAGCGAGGAGTACAACCTCACATTCCTAACAGCAACGGGAATATGCAAACTAGACCCCCTCTTCCTCATCATCTTCAGCTACTTTCTGGTGCTGTCAAAGGGGTCAACGGGACTCTAATACAGACTGGACTCGAAACCACGACACCATCAGCGTCATCGATCTGCTTCACCTCCGCTCCACACCACGAAAACAAGAATGAGGATGGAATTGTGCCCCAATCGGGACATGACCACGGAATCCAAGAGGCGAATGGGGCATTAAACGGAAATCACCGAACTTCTGATGTTGACGCTCTCACCGCCGAGGAAGTCGCAGAGATCGAAGGTGTCGAAGCGGCTGTAGTTTTGTAGCCGCATATACTTCATGAAAGCGAGGGAGCTGTATGGACGCCTGACAATTTCTGCGTGGTGCCGTATGAATTGCCAGCTCCTAGCAACTCTGTGCCAGTCGTGTTTGTTGGCGACGCCCGGGAGCCGAAGAAAGCCATTAGATCTATCACAAGCATATGTGAAGGTCGAACCCGCCCTCCAGACAGCTTGAATGCGATCGAGGGATTATTACATGTATCCAAATTGATACATCATACAATGTAGTTTCGCAGGCTCATTCTATCTTGGCATGACGCCGAGCACGACCATCTCTCTCTACGCTATCATTGACCAGCCGATCTATCAATTCGATGAGATGAGGTACAAGTAATCCACTACCCAAAGCGAACAGTAGGATTACGCCTACGGTAGGTACTGCTGTCAAAGGTACCGCACCCAATACGAGAGGTTCCAGCACCAATGTGATGGGCGTGTGTAACAACGCTTCGTCTCGTTTGGTGTTCGCGGTCGGAGCATCTACATATGTAGCAGACTTGGATGAGACCGGTCTCAGAAAGTGTTGAAATGAGTGAGGAAGGTATAAGAGAAGCGGGTGGGGCATACGCGGGGTCAAGACTGAAGCTCGAACCGTGAACCCTTGAGTGGTTGGAGGAGATATTGAGATCCTAGCAGGGTGCTAGAGATGGAACACCCAGATGGAGATTGTCAGTGGCACACGGAAAGTAGTGCTCAGAGGGGCAGATGGATCCTGCGGCGTGAGATCGGTCGGAGGCGCGAGCGGAGGAAAGGGGAGGGCTCTGGAATTTGTCGGATCGTGATTGTTGGAAGAACTTACTGATCCTGGCCAACTCGCTCTGACAGTCCAGACCGTGCGCTGGGGGCCTTCGTATTCGTAATCAATCTCAAAGGCTTGTGAGGGGACCGAAGACGATAAAACGAATGTGATGGGCTGAGAGGGCACGAGTCTGCATGCCTCAAAGATGCGAGGGGATCAGCCTCGACACCCTACCATGTGTGTCTTCGCAACGATTTCAGCTGTATGTTTTCCACTTCATCTCCAGGTGTGATAGTGGAGTTATCTATCGTACTCACACCTTGGCGTGATTGCCTGCTCCCGGGCCACTCACTGCAGAGCCCCCTGACTTAGTCGCTGCATCAACCGAGGAAGGATGAGGTAGAGGTAGGCGAAAATTGATTATCTCCGTATCGGCCCACACTAGACCCATGCAACACGAGAGGAATCCGAAGAGCCAAATTGCTTTCACTCTCATCTTAACGGACTGACCCCTGACCGCTGAGCTTGTGGGAACGCCGCCTAGATTAGGATATACCGAATGACAAGAAGGATACGGATGGATACGATTATTCTGAACCGGGTCCGTGTCGGTGGACGGTCGAAGTGGAGGACGGTATCAAATTTCGTCACCATACGACACCCGTCGTTTGAAACGTTAACTGAACAACAACCTCTCGGAAAGCGTTGTCTGGACTGTATATTCCACTTTGTGATCAGCCGCTAGAACCACACCAACTCGCAATAAGGAAGCAAGAACTAAGCGATCGGAGGAATTGCAAAGCCAAGGGGAGACACGAGATATCACATTATGGACGCCAAATCACTCTTACGAGCCAAGAAGGCCGAAGCTCGTATCAATCACCCGTACGCGGCTTATAACGCTGCTGGTGTGTTGAGGTGTGCTATATGTGCTGTACCGGGTGAGTGACTGCAACTTATCTGAGGAGGGGTGATTATGCTCCCTCATGACTCCACCCCATAGCTTCTCATACAAAAGCAGCCTGATGTTCTTTCTTCCCTCTACCTTGTACTACACTCTACTCTGTAATGGTGTGCTCCACGTCCTCCTCGGCACTATGTCAACGGTTTCGACCTGGTTCTCGGGGATACGGATGGCGCGGCATTCGACTGCGATCGCAGCTGACATGTATGATCACTTCCCTCTCTCCTGCTTGGATCCTTGTGACCGACCAACACAGTAAAACAATGGGACGCCCATCTCTTGACCAAACAACATCGAACTTCCGTATCCCGAGAAAAGGCCGAACGAGAGAAAGCTCAAGCCCAAGCTGCCGCCAAGGCCCAGGCTCAATCATCGAAATCCAAACGAGCCGCTGAAGGACCGGCTTCTGCTTCGAATGGTTCAGGGGTAGGGGAAGAATCGTTGTCGAAACGAGCGAGAATATCCAAAGCGGAGAATGGATCTAGCTTTAGCTCTGGTTCAGCACTTCCTGCTGGGTTCTTCTCTGCTGGAAATGGACCGTTGACTTTGCATGCTTCGGACGATGAGGACGAAGGCGATGATCAACAAGAAGCTGGGCCATCTTCGACCTCTGCCCTAACCGTTGCTGCCGCCTCTGGACCTCCTGCACCAACAGGCGATTCAGAGCTTGACGACTTCTTATCTTCCCTCAATCAAGACGACAACGCAAATTCTTCTGCAGCGCCTCTCAGCACTGCTCCTACCACAGTATCAGCGCCAACGACGGCAGCTGGGCGCAGGAAGACGTACAAGGAGGTGATACCCGGACAAGCGTCGTACGAAGCTGCTCCCGTACGTATAGTACAGGATCCACCAAGTGCAGAAGGAGCGAATGGGCAGCAGCAGGAAGAAGAGGCAGAGCTTGAGGAGAGTGAGCAGGAGAGGAGGGAAAGGCTGGAGAGGGAGGAGAGGGAAGAGATTGTAAGGAGACTGGAAGAGGAGGAGCGAGCTCAGTGAGTGTCGGCATGGCTGTGTTTTATTCAATCCTTCGATGTCTTCCCACACCCATCTCTCTCGCTCCCTCCGGCGGATTTTTGCTTCACCTGTGGCTGGACGAGCACACGCAATGGCTTCCCAGCTGGCTCATATGCGGACGTTACGTTTCGAACGATGGCCGATTACTAATTGAATATTCTACTATCAGGGAAGACGCAGATTCAAGAGTAGCCTCACTGAAAGCGCGTATGGAGATGATCAAGAGGAGGAGAGAAGCGAGAGGTGGCGGATCGAAGGCTTCTTCGAAGAAAGCTAGCGCGGAAGTGGGTACGAATGGTGCATGAGATTGTTAGGCGATACGGTCACGGGAACTATACTATGACAATAATGTATTTATACAATGCTCCTTCTTCTTGTCCCAGATCAATTGATACCGACCGTCGACCGCAATACTTGGTTGGGGTGACAGCACGATGACTCGCTTGATAACCCTATCTTAGACCAAAGCCAGACTTCTTCCTCAGCCTCTTCTCTTTCTCCTCGCTGAGTGGTATCGTCTCTCCCTGCCCGATACCCAACTCTTCGTACCATCCTGAGACATCTTCTCCCGTCTGC
Source organism: Kwoniella heveanensis BCC8398 (assembly GCA_000507405.3). NCBI lineage: Eukaryota > Fungi > Basidiomycota > Tremellomycetes > Tremellales > Cryptococcaceae > Kwoniella > Kwoniella heveanensis. The sequence goes on from KV700125.1 coordinate 225,678, forward strand.
TGAGCGTATTTTTCGATAGCCTCGAGCGCCTCAATCCTCTTCCTCTCTGCCCGCACAGCCTCTGATCGCCCACTCGCATCGTCCTCTGCTCGCTCACGTTTTCTCTGATCTCGCTCAATCTTGTAAGCCTCCCTCCTCGCAGTTTGCCTTTGCGCAATCTGCTCAGCTTCGATCTCCTTAGCTCGATGGAACGATTCTTCCAGCTTCGCAGCTTGATCCCATCTCAACGCTACTTCATCGACGCCACTGGACGGTCCTGCTACTCCGTTAGACCTCATTTTCGAGTTCTCCAGAGAAGCCGCATACAGCCTCATCGACCGCTCTCGATCCGCCCGCTCAGACTCGAAATCCTCGTCGAATTCTCCTTCATCTTCTCGTTCTTTTCGCTCTGCTTCAGTCAGTTCCGGCCGAGGTCCCATCTTCCAAGCGTATTCCGTCACGGTCGTCTTGGGTTGTCTAGGGGGCGGTACGGGCTCTTTCAGTCGTAGTGCAGTTCGCTCGGCCTTTCGTGTGAGCTTCATCGCTTTCTGTATGGCTTCTTGACGCTCGTCTTCGGTCTCGATTGGCCGTTCGATACGGGCTTTGTGTATCAGTCCTTGTGATTCAAGGGATTGGAGGATGGTTCTCTTCAGGAAGCTACGTTTAGTAAAGCAGCGTGCAGCACAAACAATCAGTCCTCCATACGGTTGTTCTATACTGGCCAGATTTGGTGGCAGTGAGCCATCGCATGTCGTGCTCAAGTACTCACCTGACACTCTTGAACGGATGGTCTGGAAACGGCGCCGTCGGCATGGGAATCCAAGGTCTCCTCCCCTCTCGCATATTTGATACCTTCTTCATCCGGATCCTGCCATCCTTGGATATCACATGAGCAGGTTGCAAGATGGGCCTCATGTTCTCTGTGGACATCTGGAATATCTGCTGGGTTGAGAGGTGATCATGTTTGGATAGCAAATTCTGGATGATCCGGGTCGCCGAAGAGGGTGGTCTCGCCATGTTGTATAGCCGTGTGATAGTCCGTCTGTGTCTGAGTAGGGGAGTGTCAAGTACGGGGTTACAATGATCTGATAAAAGTGGATTGTTGCTTGAATGTGCTGAAGGTAATCATGGGTTGACGAGAAAGTTGAATGGTCTTCCGTCTCGGGTGGTTTCACTACTGTATGCTACTGTCACCAATGTCACGTGACCCAAGAGTCCTAGGTCTAGCCGTTTGACTCGTTACCATATGGTATGGCCCATTCACCAAGAGCATCAAGAACAATAAGTTACTGCAACTCATGTCAGACGTCAAAAACGTCAATTAGAGAATCTTCACTTCTTTGTTGCTCTGAAGAGCATAGTATCGCACCAGATCACTGCCTCGAGTGAACCCTTGTAAGGATTCGGAAGGGAACGGAATTGTCTGTTTTCTGCTCGTTAGAACGGATACATCATGGTTTCAGCACCTGCCATGGTACGTCCTATCCCCCGTTATACTTTCTTCTGCTGTTTATCGTAGAGCTCAAGCGCTCAAACTGACCATGGTACGCATATGTAGAGACCCAACGATCCCAATGCGAGGCTCACAGAAGCTCTCTGCACATCGCTGAGACGTCGGTGAGTGACTCTCCCGCTATGTTCCCGGCAGTGCAAATGTTCGGGCTGGAAACCGTGACGAAGTAAGCAGCTCATGGGGTCCTCATACGTTAGCCAAATTGTCGGATCATTGAACGTCGCTCTAGCCACGGCTGCCGTCGTGCAAAACATCGTCAGGAGCGCACGATACTCGACGATTGATGAGCTTCTGGGTCTGATCAAGATGGTCGGAAGGAAGTTGATCGATGCGAATCCGAAAGGTGAGTGCAAAAGCCTGCTTTGCATCTCGGACCTAAAACCCTCTCGGATCTTACAGAAAGCGGCGAAGTATTGACTGAATGTCTGTACCTGTATGTCTTGTGAATGAAGAGCTCGCCGCGGCCAATATCATTCGAAGAATTCTGCGACTGATCCGAGAAGAGTACCGAGCTGCTGCCGCCGCACACATTACTTCGGCTCCCCCTTCAGCACCCGAAACCCCTTATCTCGGCCCTTCAACACCCGGCCTCAGTGCCCCGCACAACCACTACCTATCCACTACCAACGCTGTCAACGCCAACATCAACGTCAACGATTTCCAATTCTTCCCTTCGCCCGCTCAACTCTCACGCCAGACCTCTCTGTCGAATTTCGTGGCGATGCGCCATTCTAGAGCGCAGCTAGAACGAAGTGGGTCTTTGGTCGACAACATGTCTTTCTCTGCTAGCACTTCCAGCTTGTTCGCGAGCCCTACGAAAGGGATTATCCCGCCTGAGACTCCCGGTGTTGGGGTTGGGACGGGAGGGCCGTTGAGCAGGATGGACAGCGACGAGTTCATGAGGCACAGCGCGAGGTTGAAGCCTGTTCTGATACAGGCAATTGATGAGGTCGTCGGCGAGTTAGAAACGACGCATGAGGACGTGGCGAAGGGAGCTAGGGAACACATTCATTCTTCGTGCGTGGACACAGCTGCTTTTGATTCTACGGTGCAATTTGAGCTGACACGTTGATAATGCGTCCGCAGCGAGATCATCCTGACCATGGGACACTCCAAGACGGTCGAGGCATTTCTTAAGCAGGCTTACAGAGATAGAAAGTTCACCGTCGTCGTTGCGGAGTCTGCGCCATCGTAAGTGGGCGTGTCATGATAGTCTTGCCAAGTCTACCTTTCATATGCCGATAGTGTCCAGGCCTGATCAGCTCAGTCTAATTTTCCCGGATCTTCTTCTTGGGACTGACGGCAGTCTTTGTCTCCTGCCTTGTTGACTTGACAAAAATTGGGAGGCTGACATTCATTCCCCATCTCATCTCAATCCGTCGACGTCAGTTACCTCGGCCACTCTCTCGCCACATCCCTTTCATCATCTGGAATCCCGACGATCTTGATCCCCGATTCGTCTATCCACGCGCTCCTACCGCGAGTGACCAAAGTCATCCTCGGCGCCCACTCTGTCCTCGCCAATGGAGGCCTCTTCGCCCTCTCCGGATCATTGGCTTGCGCCCTCGCAGCTAAGAGCCACTCAAAGCCAGTGGTGATCACCACGGGTCAGTTCAAATTTGCGCCCGCGTGGAATTTGTACCATGAGTACGGGGCGGTGGACTTCCAGAGCCCAGGGAATGTCTTGGGCACGAATGGCAATGGTGGTGGCGGGGGCAAAGAGGGCGTCGAGGTCGTGGATCCGTACTTTGATTATATCAGACCGGATCTTGTCAACTTGTTTGTCACCAACGAGTAAGTCCAGTCGATTCCCACTGTCTGCTTAGAATCATTAGTCGGTTTTCTCTTCTGTTTTCCGCAAGTATCCACGAGCATCAGCGAACGAGACGCACCCTTTGCGCCGCGCCGGCTAGATCTCCATGAGGTACACTTGCTGACAATGACATCTTCCTTGGAATCGCTGCAGAGGCGATCACTCGCCCTCTTACATCTATCGACTGATCAAGGAAGCTTACGATGACGAGGACGTGGAACTATAATTCGATCTTTATCTGTGACGCCTCTGGATTGAATTATCCCATGAATGATCGGGCTTGGTCGCCCATGCCAGCCACCATCGATCGGTTCCGTGGTTGGTTACACGACGGACGGCGTTTGGGATCCTGTGAGGTGTCAAGCAGATTACATGGCAGGCGCTCCCCGCCCCAGGGGTATGTATATCCACATAGCTGTAATGCGAGGGCGATCATGCATGATGTTGCTATTTGCTATAGATCAAGATACAGGTATCCAAAGATGCGAGGTATATGTGTGTACGGGTCCGTGAAGATTGAGCCGTTTCGCAAAACGAGGACTTTTTGCAAGCCCAGTTCTTGTGCAAACCCTTCTACGTGTACAGTATCCCCATTGCCCACTGCAGTCTGTTATCTACTCTCCACCCTACCCACCCCTCTGCGTTTCCCTCCCCAAACTTACTTTCCAAAGCCTCCCAAACGCGCCTGATCATATCCTTGTCACCACCAGATACACGCGCAAAGGCTCGAAGGATGATCCATACAGCTTTCTTGTTGGGCGCCTTCAGTACCGACGCAGTAGTGGACAGAGAGGGTGAGGAAGAGGTTCGTGCGCGAGGAGTGATCGACATGAAAGATTCAAAGACGTCTTCTAGCGCTTCAATGGTCCAGCCATTCTCAGTTCGGGTCGTGTGAACAGCAGGTGGCGAAGCGATCATGTTTCCTCTTTCCCAAATTTCGGTCAACCTCTCTTCAAAACTTTCTCTCCTGCTCCTGCCGGGTCTCACCTCAGGAGCAGACGCATTATCGAACGCCATCTCGTTCGATCCAGAGTGGGCGTTGGCGCTAACACCGAACACTCGGCCCATTTCGCCAGCACCCGTATCAGGAATACGACCGTATATTGCAAACCCCCTGAAAAGAGATATGTAATCCCTCATGGAAGGCGTGACGCCGTTCTCGAATATATGCTTGAGAATTGTCAGAGAAGCCGCAAAGTTGCTTTGCTCCGCGTACGCCGAGAGGAGGGGTCCGAATATATGCGGTGAGACTTCGATGTTCTCAGAAGCATCCGGGACAGGGATGAGAGGTTCCGGTTTGATATGCGAAGGAAGGAGGGTATCGATATCGGCTTGATCTTCCAGCTGCAGCACCTTGGCGTACGCAGGGACGGAGACGTCCCAACGACCATGCCTCGCAAAAGCAGCAATCGCGAAATTGATCAATACCCCTCGATCGCCCTTCGTCATCTCCGCGTTTTCCTGGTCCAGCAGCATCCGACGAAGCTGTCCGGGGATATCTTCGACCCTTTCGGCCCTTTCGAGCAAGATCAGTCGAGCAAGATACGAATAGCTGTCATAGGAGATGTTCTCTCGAGACAACTTGGTCCACCAGTCGCCAAATCTCGACTCGTGACTAGCGAGCGCACAGAGATACATCAAATGATTGATCGATGCCCTGTACCTCCCCCTCGCGTGCAAGTCGTCTGCTGAGGGGATTTTGGGAAACAGCTTTCGAAATTCCGCTTCGGCTTTCTGGATTTCAGCCGTCTTGGGTCGGCGCTTGGTGTGAGACCCCATGCTGAGGAGGAGAAGTTCGAGTCCTTTGACGGCTTGCGACTTGTCCCCTATCATCTCCTTCAATTCGGCAAATAAAGGTGCCAATTGCTCGTCAGCCAATCGCTTGTCGCCTCCCTCTCTCACTTGAAGAGTTCGGAGAGCCGAGATAATTTCGTGCACTTCACCAACGCTGAACACGTGCGAATCGGGCGATGAACTCATGGCGTCGGTGTATGCCTCCGTGACCTGGGCGGCGGTCGTGCCGCGGGGCGGCGGTATGGAAGTCATTCGCGTCAAAGCGGACAGTTTTAAGGATCGATCCCTAGGAGAGATGACATGTCTGTGGATCGGCGTGGGAGGAAACACCGATGCTTCACGCAACGGTTCAGAACCGTGAACATTAGACGGGATGTGTTGAGTCACCGGATCTTCTCCGTTGTGCGACGCAATGGAAGAAGAGGACAGAAAGGCTGATAGACCACGGCTGAGAACCGGGTCACTTGGCCAGACGGCAGGTGAGGAGTGAGAAGCAAGAGCTGGATGTTGGCGGGCAGAGGTCGAGAAAGCCCTTGGTCTAGAAGAGAGCACTTGATAGAACGCAGTTTGAGGAATTTCGATGTTACCTGCTAATCGCTTGAGTCGCTTCTTGCCCTCTTTTTGCTTGTTCAAATGCTTAAGCTTTCGGTCGTAATGACCTGCGGCACGATAGCAATCAGCTTTCTCGTTGGCCATTTCGCAAGTGAGCATTACATACCTCCATACAATCCTGCGGTAACGTCCTTCCTGAAAGCCGAGACATTCTCACGCGCGATCACTTTTGCTCCTACAGCCGCTTGTATGGACAGCTCAAATTGCTGCCGGGGCACGACCTCCTCTGCGATGATAGGTAAAGCAGACACTCAGCGTGAGATCCAGGCTTACTAGCAAAGAAGACGGGCTAAACTCACTCAGCTTCTTCACCCAAGCCTTACCGATAGACTGCGCAGCGAATTTATGCACAATCATCGCAAGCGCGTCGACTGGTTTGGCATTGATCAGAATGTTGAGCTGAGGAGATCGTCAGCTGGTGGCGCTCGAGTCGTGCCATGCTCATCTACACTCACCTTGACCAAATTGGATTGCACGTATCCGGCTTCCTCGTAGTCGAATGAAGCGAAACCAGAGCTGGCGCTCTTCAATTCCGAGAAGAAGTCCGTTACAATCTCAGCTAAGGGGAGCTGATATCGAAGGATTGCGCGATCAGAGTTCTCGAGAATACGGTATTCTTGCTGGATGCCACGATATCGTGCACATAGGTCCATCATCTCGCCTATGTATTCTATCGGTGCGATTAATAAGGTGAGCTCGACCGTGTCGCCTACCAACGTGAAACACTTACCATTAGGCACGAATATCGTTGCATTGACTGTATCAGAAGATCAGCACGATACACATTGAGGTAGGCAACGCGTTGACTCACTCATTGGTTCCTCGACGTGAGCTATCCGGTGTGTAGCATTCGCTACCTCGGGAAATTCCACCGGATTGGAGATGAACGTTTCAGTGCCGTTCAGGTAAACAACTGTGTCCCGCAAGGTCAGCACATTGACCGTCAAATCCCCTTTGTCAATAGGTCTCAATTCACCTTTGTAGGGCACAGTAGGAGCAGTCACGATGACTTCTGACGAGTACTCGTCCTCGAGTCGTTGTTTACTGTGCATGCAGTCAGTAAACCTTCAGGATCTGTTCATACTTACTTCGGGCCAACTCACAAAACGTCCATATGCAGCGTGCCCAGAAAGCCTAGACGGAAGCCTTGGCTGAGAGCGGCGGAAGACTCCCTCTGTACGGAGACTAAATCAAACAATCAATTGGTGTCACTCCGTCGATGCTATGATCATGACACTCACCGCTTCTGTCGTTCAGCGTTAGCTATTTCGAATGGCGTAGGAGTCAGCCATTGACCGCGTGAAAGGGTTCATCAGCAACTCACCCGTTCTATCGATTCTTCCAGCTTAGGAAAGTCTGAGCTATCCATCGGGAAGATGCCGGCGTAAACCTAAGGCCGATCCGAAATCAGCCATGCTCCGTGTCTCTTACTTTCGTTTCAACCTACCATCGCTTTCATAGGCTTGAAACCAGGTAGTGGCTCGACCGGCTTGTCCGCCCAGCATATCGTGTCTCCGATAAAGGCTGACAAGACGAAAAAAAAGTAAGCTGCGTGCGACGCGCAACATAAGGGTGTATTGCTGTTAGTGAGCTCACCCTCCTCAGAATTCTTCATGTTACATACGACATATCTGAAGCAAAGGCACTGAGTCAGCCCATTGCGTCTTAAACTTCTAGGAGACATGCGTACTCACCCGACTTGACCGTCTTTGAGCTCATCTACAGGGACTTCATCAGGGTTGTGAATTCCCACTTCCAGAATCTCGTATTTCCTGTTGGCCTGCAAGAATCGGACTTTATCGCCTTTCTTCAGAGTGCCTGAGAATATCCGGACCAACGATACTACGCCTCTGAATTGATCGTAGCTGAGGAGATATGGTTAGGGTCAGGTCACTCTCGTCCATGATAAACAATCGTCCAACGTAGACAATCGACCCACAAGGTGTCAAATATCAGTCCTCTGAGCTTGCCATCGTCTGTCTCCCACTTCTCAGGAGGCGGAAGGGCCTCAACGATATTCGTCAAAACGTCTTCGACACCCAACCCAGATTTAGCGCTGATCCTCATGTGATCCTCTATCGGCAGTCCAAGTGAGGTCTCAATTTCTTCTGAGGTTTCATCCGGGTATGCGTGGGGTAAATCGACCTTGTTGATGACCGGTAGCAGCTTCAGTTCCGCTTCGAGAGCATGATGGAAGACGGACAGCGTTTGCGCTTGAACTCCCTCTGAAGACGTGGATTACTTGTTTGTCAGCTTATACAGGATAGCAATGAGACCGGATATAGCTTACGAGAGCAGTCCACCAATAGCAAACCACCTTCGCAAGCTCCGAGACTCCTTGAGACCTCATAGCTGAAGTCGACATGCCCAGGGGTATCGATCAGGTTTATCAGATACTTTTGTCCACCTTTATGGGTATGTATCAGGGACACCGTCTGTGCCTTCACTGTGATACCTCGTTCTCGTTCCACTTTCAGCTTGTCGAGGAATTGTGGTGAAGACGAGGCGGGAACAGTACCGGTCATCTGTGAAACGAATTGTCAGTACAGCTTCTTGTAAGAGAAACGCTGGCGAAGTGCACCACTCACTTGTAATAACCGGTCTGCTAAGGTTGATTTTCCATGGTCGATATGCGCAATTATAGAAAGATTCCTGAACGAGGCTCAGTTAGCTCCGAGATTATGCTGGAAGAAATGGGACTGCTCACCGTATACGCTCAGGCGGAAACTCGCTCATATCTATACGTTTCTTCGTGGCCTGAGCTTCGGGAGCTGCATGTCGTGCTGATAATCTAGATGCCGTCGACACATATCTTCGAAGTGGTCTGCTCAATCTTTTCTGAGAACCTAAGCTACTTGACGCAATGTTGCGGACGCGCGCCAGGCGAGTCGAGCTCGATCCTGTATTGGTGATCGCTCGAGCTGCTTGGAGTCGGCTTAGGCAGAAAGCACAGGGCCGAGTTGTACGTATCATGGAGCTCATGCTGAGAGCTACGAGGCGAGAATTGAGAGCTATGATTTAGAATTAATTGTGCACCATGAAAGCAATCCATAAGAGCACGAGGTGTTTAAGAAGTGACTGGTCAATAACAATGTGGTTGCTTTGTCTCTCGAAATCTCGGGGCAATCAGTAGTAGTTACAGCTGAGCTGGGTCTCCTGATCGTCACGTGACCCAGCTGTGGGTTGTGTGTTTTAGCCACGTGGGTGATTCCAGATTTCTATTTCTATGATTGTGCCTGGGTGACATGACGTGCTTAACAGTTGGGCTATAGCGCTCGTTATAGAGTGGTCAATTCGGCATAGCGAGATGGAGAGATGCGGTGACAAAAGATAGGTATACTCCTACTGCAACATTGCTGACTTCAGTCACTAAATATCCACTACTTTGACCTGTCCTTCCCTCTACAAAAGGTGGTGTACAATCAATCGATAGAATAATCTAGTTCGAGTTCAACGCCATGGTCGCCGTACAATCAGTCCGACTGCTCAGAGCAGCTGCTCGACCCCTGATCCGACGAACATACGCTACCTCCGTCACCGGCTATGGCAAGGAAGTAGAGGGTTTTGTAGGCGCTGTAGGAAACACCCCTCTGGTGAGTCTACCTCCTGTGACAATCATAATCATATGAGCCATGGCTAATCGTCATTTCTTGTCCCGTGATCTTTCTTCGGCAGATCCGATTGAACAGACTGTCAGAAGAGACTGGATGCAACGTCCTCGCCAAAGCTGAATTCATGTCACCTGGTGGATCAATTAAGGACCGAGCGGCCCTCTACCTTGTCAAGGATGCCGAGGAGAAAGGGCTCATTCGACCTGGCGGGACGGTTGTGGAAGGTACCGCCGGCAACACCGGTATTGGTCTCGCCCATGTCTGCAGATCGAAGGGATACCAATGTGTAATCTACATGCCCGATACTCAGAGTCAGGAGAAAATTGATCTATTGAGAATGTTGGGTGCGGACGTCAGGCCTGTTCCCGGTGAGTGACGCAGCATGACACTAGGACTTGGGTGGAAAATACCAGGAACGCGACTTCTCTGTGGCTACGTTCGACGCTGCTTTTCCGCTTCAAGCTCGCGCCGCAATGCTGACATAATACAATCTTCAGCCGTCGCCTTCGACAATCCTCAGAACTACAACCACCAGGCTAAGCGATACGCCGAATCTCTCGACAACGCCGTGTGGACCAACCAATTCGACAACACTGCCAACCGAAACGCTCACATCGTCACTACCGGCCCTGAGATCTGGGAACAGACGAACGGCGGCAAGCTGGACGCGTTCATCTGCTCCACCGGAACGGGAGGCACTCTCGCTGGTGTAGCAAGATATCTGACAGAGAAGAGCGGTGGCAAAGTTGAGGCGTGGCTGGCGGACCCTCCTGGAAGTGTGCTTTACAACCTCGTGGAGAATGGAAAGATACAGAGAGAAGGAAATGGATCTATCACTGAAGGTGAGTTGGTTCCGGGATCTCTTTGTTTCGACCCATTTGGACCCTTTCGCCCCTATCCAAAACGATCTGTCTAGTATCTTTACGTATATGGGTTGGTATACTGACGCTGCACTAAATCACAGGTATCGGACAGGGCCGAGTCACCTCAAACCTCCAGCCCGACCTTGCCCTTCTCAGCGGCGCCATCCACGTACCGGACTCCGCATCCATCGGTATGGTGTACCGATTACTCGACGAAGAGGGTCTGTACGTCGGCGCTTCGAGCGCTTTGAACGTCTGGGCGGCTGCCGAGCTGGCGAAGAGGAAAGGCAAGGGAAGCACGGTCGTCACTGTACTTTGTGATGGCGCTTACCGGTGAGTTTGTTGGGCGATAGCCTTCTCCTCGCACACAGAATAGCCTCATTCCATCTTCCGTGTTGTTCGATGCTTGCCCTTGTCCAACATCTCGAGTATGGAGAAATCCATTGAATAGTCCCTCTGACTAGGCTCAACTGGATACCGGCATACGGTAGTTGAAGGACTCTGCTAACAATCCCCTCCGCCGTCTCCAACAGATACCAAGCCCGTCTCTTCTCTCGAGTATGGCTCGAATCAAAGGGTCTTATTTCTCACATCCCCGAAAAGCTCCAAAAGTACATTGTGCTTCCTTAAACAACATCGCCCCGGACTTGCTATCTGCACCAAGGGTATTTGAGGATGGAGGGTCTGAGCTAAGGCTATATAGTACACATCAGCATGCATTAACAACCTTAGCATCGTCACGCGACACTGTGCATGTACACAAATATCGTACGTGAACGCGACGGCCGGGTCACCTGAAGGCCGCAGACAGCTCGCTATGTGTTACCTGTCGAGGTTTTCACAAACACAGCAGCCTATTACGAGAAGTGATGACTTGGGACGAGTAGGAAAGGCACTCTGTCACTCGCTATCAGAATGACCTGTGTCTATGTTTGAGCGTACGTCGAGGATGATTTGCACATCGCTGGTCTTCGTCTCGTCACACCTCATCTGGTCCAGTGTGCAGTGATTATTCATCTCCGCATCTCGTCTCATCTCATCTTAGTCCCGTCCCAGCCCACTCCTTTCCATCAACGCCTTCGCTCGACAAGATCTCCCTCATCTCACTGTCCAGCAACTCGCCCAACTTGACCTCTGGCCTCCTGTGATGTACCCATCTTCCTTCTTCTTCACTTCCCACGTAGTCGAATCGCGAGGGTCCCGAGACGGGTGACGAAATCCATATTTGTTGGTTAGGGGGTTGCTTGTTGATCACGTAGGTGCCGTGTGAGGGGATTGTGAGGTTCATAACTCCAGACTGGTAGTGGCAGTGGTTGAGTAGTATTCGAGGAGATGGATGTGACAGCGCGAAGCAAGTGAAACAAGGAGAGGAATGTCAGTGTCATGGCGATACGGGTGTTTTTCGATATAGTTGGGCAGAGCGGAGCAGGGAGGACCAGTAATCGAAGACGTTTGATGCAGCAGGAAAAGTAACAATTTGAGTAATCATGGTCAGCCTCCTCAAGTTGCAAGAAACGGATTCAACAGCAGTCATTTGGCCGTGAGTGCTTCATTGGATCATGAGAAGCAGCAGGCCATCTCCTCCAGCTGATCGCACAAGGTCGTACGTTCTGATCACTGTCACGGAGATCACCTCCCTCCCTCACATAGGTGGAACGAATTGGGAGGTGAGAGGTAAAAAAACATGATACAACAAAGAACTGAAACAAGTTCACTCACGCTATACTCGACCTCCCAATCGCCCTGCCCGAAGTCTTCGCACAGGATCTCCAAGTTCTCATGTAACGTGTCCATATCCCTTTCTGATACTCTTTCGTACTCCTCCGTTGTCATCGACAATTGTGGAGCACTGGTAAGGTCGTATATGGAGGTGACAAGGAGCACGACACATCAGCATCTGGCCAGGCGTTGGTTGTTTTTTTTTATGGTAAACATGTCCGCGAGCCTAGGTCTTGGCCAAGAGAAAGAAAGAGGGAACGGAAACCTACGTGTCATTCGACGAGCCTGAGCCTCCTGCTGAACGGCTCACAGATGTCATTAGTGACCTAGAAGACACGGGTGACGGTGACAGTGACAGTGTCGATATCCTGCTTGGCTGACGGGATGTACCCGCTAGGTCAGAGGATCTGAAAGCTATGGCCCGCTTAGACACTAGGAACTGTCTAGACGGAATAAGTCTGCGCCGTGCCAGTGGGGTGCCGCGAATAATCTGTAGCGATCTGAGAGCGGTAGCTGTCGAGCCGTTCATGGTGGCTTATTTTGATTGTCTGTACGAATATGGGGTCTAGTACTGGTGGATATGCGAGTGAATCTATATGAAAGCGAGTGGGAATGTCAGGTGAAGGAGAGAGGAATGGGAGGAATTCTGATCATTGATCACCTCATCGCACCGTGCATGCATGTATGTATGTGCATGATTTAATCGAGCAGGCATTCGTTCGGATCGTTGGCTCGCCGTGCCTGAATTGGGCAACCACTCTGGTACCCTTGAGTCCTCTCGAGTCTACGAACGACTGACTGACTGACTGATAGGATGTCAACCTCTGCCGATGCAACTTCTCGCTTATCCGTTGTACACGACGCTACATGCCAGCTATGTACGAAGACCAGGCTTACTGACATCCCAAACATTTCGTCTAGTCTCCAGAATCCATTCACAATTCTCGTATGCAATGATACACGCCCCGTAACCCCCCCCCCCCCTCTCATGCACAGCATCACCCGGTTGAAATTCCTATACATAGCCGTGCCCGCGAAGCCCTAAGGAGCTCCTACACCCGATCTCTTGCCGTCGCCAGTTCATTCGGCTTCCTCAAATGTTGTATGGTTGAGGAAGCGGCATGCCGTACTGGAAGGTCGAGACGTCGCTCACCCCGTATCCCAGCGGCAATGGGGAAGAAGAATCGGTGTGGTGCGGAGGCTGTGGAGGTCGCGATGCAGCCGGCATCTTAGGCGGGGTGTATCGGTATGGAGGGATCTCGAACCGGGTTGTCCGCCTTCGGACCCGCTCTGTATAGGTTGCAAGGTCATCCTATCAGCCCACTTGCCTTCGCGGAAGCTGCCTAATGTGCTTGGGGTCTACTACGACTGACTAACCTTCTCTGGGCGGTGCATGCTGCTTGCAGTACTGGTCTTTCTCGATATGCTGGTCAAGCTTATCTTTTCGACCCTTTGTAAACAAAGGTTTCAATGCGATAGATTCAGCTGCTTGATCTGTGATACGTATGACGACGACTGAATTCTGCTCGTACGACGCCCTGAGAACATGGAGAAGAACGCAACACTCACAAATGCTTTCCCGCATGCCGGGCAACAGAACGGTTTCTCGGACGCTGCCAAGTGGGTATCCTCTCGTCAGCAGCTGATCATTTTGAATTTGCATCCGCTGCAGATCCCACTCACTGTGCTTGCACCGCACGTGTCGCTGAAGAAAGGCAAGGCTGACATCAGTGTGTGTGAGGCGCTTCAAGCTGAGAAGCCTGTTACTCACCTCGAGATCGTTCCGCCGGGTGAACAGCTCCTCGCACTCCGAGCACTTGAATTTGCTCTACGGGCGTTTCCCGGATCGGTGTATGGGAAATATAAGCTTTGATGGACCTGACCATCTCAATAATGATCCCAGATCAACAGGTCGCACTCACCGAGGATCCCGTACTCGGCCTGCTGTCCACCTTGGCCCTCTTGCTCGACGCTTTCGGCTCCGACGTGGATGGTCTCTTGGAGCTGCTGGCGAGCAGGGCGATATTCTTGGCTCGACCTCGCACGGAGCTCGGACGAGGCTCTGACCGTCGACTTGATCGCTCTGGTGGAGTGATCGGCTTGTGGGTGAGGAGAGGTGGCATGACTCGAACCTGCGGTTGTTGCCGTTGTGGATATTGAGCTGGTTTGGACTGCGAAGGTACGAGGATGGGCTGCACGTTTAGCCTGCTTCGTGAGGGACCAGCACCTGTTTCCATGGTAGGCGGCTGATACTGCATCTGGTAATGCGAGTAGGCGTAGGTTGAGGGCGATGGGAAGGCGGCTGAAGAGTGGGCGAAGGCGTCGTATAGGTACGGCTGATGTTGATGAAAGGGATCACTGTCGATCGGCTCGCGGGCTTGTGACATATCTGAGGAGTGTCCTAGAGGAGAGGTGAACGCGAAGACCCCTGACCCGGCGCCAGACATTGGAGCGGATCCGTGGTAGCCAACGGCACTAGATGGTGGACCAATGAATGTATTGGTCTCTGACATCTGCATTTTTGAACTTGAGGCGGATATACTGTTCTGAGAGGTCAATTGTGCCAGTGACGTCGAGGGTACGCCGCTCGTGGTCCCGTGAGGAAGCGCCATGGTCAGCGATCGGGGGCGGGTTGTTGCGGGCGCCACCAAGATGGGTGGTGACATGGGGACATCAGCTGAGCTGCTGGAAGCGACAACATTCGTCGGCCGAACAACCGAATGTGTTGCCAGAGTCGGAGCCGCAGGTAACATTCTGGGCTTTCTACCATCTTCACCGCTCGGTCCTGCGCTAGAATTGGCTGCCCGGCTCGCTCTCGGTTTAGGCACGGGCCGCTGTTCAGGCGGTATCCATCCACTGATCTTGGGCGGAGTCGACGGCAGAGTCTTCTTGACTTTTGGCGGCTTCGACGTCAGAAATTCAAGAGTAGGCCGCACGGCGAATGTCGGAGTATGGAGCCCAGGATACGCCGGAATCGATGGTGGCGGTAATGATAACACCTTCACGAGCTCGGACGGGTCATTGAGGTGCACCGAGAGGGAAGAAGAGGTGGCTGGGAAAGGCTGTGCTGACCATGTGCTGGTCGCAGGACTTAAGGGTTGTTGCGGTACAACCCATTTGCCGCTGGCACGAGTCTGAAGTACATTCCAGGTCACTTGGAAACTGTCGCCGGTCTCGAACGCGCTGGGCTGCGAGGACAAAGCCGATGCTGGAACAGGAGAAAGAACGGTCGCGTCGATGGCATACGGACCAGGCGATGTAGATGGCATGGCGCCCGCGATAGCGCCAACATGCACGCTGCACAGAGAAGGCACCAGTGCCTCCTCTTGTGGTGACTGAAGGCCGCGCTTCATCGTATTGGCATCTTTGCTGCCGGCTCCGAGATTCAGGACGGGCGGAAGGAGTCCCCGGTCGTCGGTTCTGTAAGCGCCACTCTCGTTACGCAGGAGAGGAGAAAGCGCAACCTGTTGGACTGCCTCTCTCTCGAACGGCAATCTGCCTGCTTCCGCTGCCGTCAAAGATGAGACCGTCATCGTCTCATGTGAAGGCTGATGCAGGCCCTGAAGGCCTTTCGTCTCGTTGGCGGATGCGAGGCTTGGCGGGCCTTCGGATAGGACAGAATGCATCGAGGCCGCCGAAAGGACGGTCCCAAAAGCCTCTCCACTCAGGGGACTGCGATACGACGAGGTCGGCGGCTGACTATTACTGCTTGGTGGCTGATACTGGATTGGACGGAAAGAGTGCAATGGATGTTCCGAAGAGCATTCAGCGTTATCGTAAGTCGAAGGGGGAGGCTGGGTAATTTGACTCTGCATGACGGGGTCGATTGCGCCCTGATCAAGATATGACCACTGATTCGTCGTGAAGGGCGCAGGATGCGCGGATCGGAAAAACGTCGGGATTGGTAAGTCTAGGCGCGACGTTCGAATGTATGAAACAGAAGAAGAAGAAGAAGAAGAAGAGGGCAGTACGGTGGTCCGATAACCAGCGTAAGGATATTCTGTATGGGTTGGGTAGGTCGTGGAAGAGCTTCCTACGAGTGAAGACGGAGAAGGAGGAGGAATGGGTGTGTGGTGAGGTTCAAAGGAGTATGAAGTGGTCATGTTTGCTGACTCTGTGGATATGTAGCTATTCGACGGCGAGAAGGACACGGCCTCCTGTTATGTTCCCTACGAGTTGAACACGATGCGGCGTGAAGACCAATAAAAAGTGTGTCCAACACACGAGGTTGCGGTTACTTTCTGTCCTTCGCCACTCTAGAATCCCTTCTGAAATATCTGGCGGGAGGCGATCGTTATATCCTGCCGAGCCCTTTTGATGTTCTGAGTAGTCTCGCCTATTCTGACCTGTGACTTTCCCCACCTGTTTTCACCCCACTCGAAAGAACCGTAGCCGAAAAACCAAATTCCTGCGCTGTGGTGAACCTGTAGAACACTCGGAGGGGCTACTTGGCGTGGAATGGGTATACAGAAGAAAGATCGTCAGGTCGTCCTTCAAACTTCTGTTTCACCTCGGGAGTTTTGTGTACAGTGATTCCACTATATCGCTCTTGTTCAAGTACCGAGTTTTGGTGATGGCCTGTACTGTATGCTGTGCGTGATGAGCTATGTGCTGGCAGATCCCAACTCTGGTGCGGTCGTGTCTTTTCGGTGAAGGGTAGAAATACAACTTAGGGGACAGAGTTGAAAGATAACACAAATTATACCGTTCAATGTCTGCATGTTAGCTGAGGTGCATTGCCCCCTTATGGTTGTTCTCCGAGTCCTGAGTAACGACTTCTGGCCCAGATAGCCAGCACGACCCAAGATCACAACCTTCTGCAGATCTGATCAGTGTGAAGACGTAGCGTAGCGTCCGACCTGCACCTGCACCTGCTCCTGCGCTATATCTGTCGGTCGCGCTCGCGCGCTCGCCTTTACTTACCCTCCTTTACGTTGTCCGCTAGCTCCGGTCTCGTCTCGCCGAGCCGAGCTTGCTACACCCACTGCTACTGCATTCTTTATATGGACAAGGAGAACCCAAACTTAAACTTTGGAAGGCAGGTGCAGGTTCCGGCCAAACGTTAACCCGTATTTGTGAGAGGCCGCCCGAGCTGATAGGGGAACGGTGTGGACGAAGAGATTGGGATTGTACCTTACCGTGATATATCGTTGATCTTGGTGGTGATGGTGATGGTCCGGAAGTTTGATGGGTTGTCGAAGTGGGGTGGGTAGTATGTTGATTGATCAGTGTTGATCGGTCCTTCAGATTCATACGCAAGGTCAGGTAGAATCCAGACATGGTAACGAAAGCTGAGGCAGAAGCAAGGTGGGAGAGCGAACCGGTGATCGTTCATCTTCGTGCGCTCTCTCTCTGTTTCTCCCTGTGCTTCTCGGATGCAGGGTAGGGCGAGCGAGAGTGGGCGCTCCAGGAATTGATGGGATATTTTTATAATTTGATGGTCGTCTCGTCGTGTTTGTTGGTCGAAAGGAAGCCTGGCGAGTACACGTCCAAGTCAACAACACCCAAAGGAGGTCGCTGATCTCTTTGTTGATTTTGGTTTTCCACCTAGCTTTCGAATCATTCCCATGCCAGCTCGGTCGGAATACAGCTCCTTGCCCTGCGTGTTCCGCCTTGTACCACAGCATTCCTCGGAACATGAGGATCTTGACCTCCGTGAATCAGGTCCCATTCGTCTAAGCGTGCGCACAAACGCACTTTCCCGGGGCGATAAACAACGCTACGCAGCGCAATGTGTCGGAGCAGCGAATCTTACTGCGTGATTACTATACTGTAGCCCTTCTTGTGCCCTATCGTTGATCCGTTTGATTCATCCCCCAAAGAGTGCCCACCGGATTTGAAGGTGAACACGGGGTGTCTGTAGCAGTAAGTACACCCTACTGTATGTTTGGCTCGAACCACCTGTGATAGTGCGAATCCAATCCATCGCGACGCTGTGGTCTCTCGATCGCATCATTGGTGGGACGACGACGAGGTGACATACAATGCCTAGGGCGAGCGATACTTGATGTTGATTTCTGATGGTGAGAATGTGAGAATCATGGTGATACCATACCCGTGCAGCTGATGGTGATGGTGATCGGACCATAAAGATGATCCAAGCGCACTACAAGTGTGCTCCGAGAGTTATCGATCGTACCTGAACGCTTTGACTCAGCCTATCATTCTCCTCCATCAAAGTGAGTCAGTAGTTTTACTCGGTGACGATCTGCCATTGCTACCTATCGATCAGTCCGCATAGTTAAACATGCAGGAAGCCGTCGGTCTGATGGACGATGGAGCAGGACTGATGGATGATGGACGGTGACGAACATATGTGAAAGTGGGGTGAGAAGTTGTGAGATAGCGAGTGGGATCCTTTCGGCAAAAAGAGAAAAGAGCATGGCAAAGTCGGCTATACTGGTAAGGTATCAATGGCGTCCAGTCCAGCAAAGGACGAATGACACATAAACACTTGTTTGAGCGAATTGGGTCTACAACGACCATCAAAGTGAGCGTGAGAATGATGATGGACAATCAGATTCTGCAGTGCCCAATCAGGGCTTCTGGTGTAAATATCGAGGCAGGAGGAACCCTGCTTTCCTGCGGAACGGAACAATCCATCAGAAAGACACACAATGCACAAGGCGCCGAGATATCACTATCCCCTGCTCATCAGACATAAAAAGGGTTTTACATCCTGTATCACGGTAAGTGACGGCCATGGCGATATGATACGATACCAATCTAGTCCTGGGTCTAGACATGGTTGCCCATCAAAGGCTGGCTCATCTCCCTATGCGTAGGCGAGTTGATCTTATCGCTTTCGATGACAGATTGGAATTGTACCTTGTCCATCGGTCTCTCAATCCTGTTGAGGCGAAGCATGAACAAAACAGGATAAAGTGGTCAGCTTTTTATCACTCGCCCATGTTCATCACCGAAGCCTGGAAAACTCAGATCCACAGTGGAAAAAAGCCGTAACCAACAGAAGAAGGCAATACTCACCTCAACACCCAGAAGAACCACTCTTCGATGGGTCTCAGGTTCAACAACAACCTGTTGAGTCGTTGTGCGAAAATGGTGACGAAGAAGCCGCCGACAGCGTCGAGGATGTAGTGATTTGCTGTAGCCATGATCACGAGCAGGATCAGAAGCGGGTAGAAGAGCGAAATAGCTCGAATCAATCGGTGCGGAGAGTAAATGAACAGCGAGAGACCGCTGCAGAGAGTCAAATTGAGTCAGCCCACAGCTCACGAGCTTTGCTTGAAGGCCGACTTACATGACAAAGCTGTATCCGAAATGGAGTGAAGGGAAAGCGGCCAGCTGGTTCTGAAACTGCACAGAGGGTTCGCCATCAGCATGATCCACCATACCTGACAGAGCGAAAAATCTTCTGGACCACTTACTTTGTTGGTCGTCCAGACTAAATGATCAGTCGCAGATCGCGTCAGCATCACCTCAAGGGCTGCACCGGACCGCAATTCTGTAACTCACTACTGGCAGCTTTGCCGGTGTGAAGGGTGTCGACATACCCAAACTCTTCATAGGGGAGCAGACGGGGAGGCATACAGGGCCAGCTGGAGAAGACGATGAAAGCCAGGCAGTTACAGAGCACGAGGGTTCGTCGGGTTGACTGGAAGATCAAGGGGTTGAAGTATCGGTAGGAGTATGCCATGAAGGCGATAGTCGCGGGGATGTGCACCATGGCATAGGTCCTGTGAAGAGCAGTTGCGCCGAACGAAGAAACGAGATATCGTCAGCCACGCCTCGTCATAGCGAAGTCTCTCTCCCACCGCTCATAAACCCGCATTCCATTCTTACTCCGTGACAAGGCCTCGATAGATGAGAGACTGACACGTACTTGTTGAAAAATATCAATAGCCATTCCCTCTTCATCACGAAGTGCTGCAATCCCAACTCTATGTCGATCCGGAAAAATCGCTCGATGGTGATGATTTGCCTGGCGTGCGTTTCGGCGAGCGATCTGAAATCGGCTCCCATGGTCAAAGCTTGGATAGCTCGAGCGATCTGATAGATCCAGTACCTGCAGGAAATCGATTTTCTTATCAATCTCGTTCTCTGTAGGGGTGGCCGAAGACACAACAGGGCGAGCAGAAATCAGGGGGAGAGGGGGAAGAAGCACGAAGGACTCACGTCAGGAGCCAGTACCACACTTCCATGAGGAAAGGGAACATTCCCAAGAACCGACTGAACAACTTCATCCTGAACCTCTCATTACCGGGCACCTTGATCGTCCACATGAAGAACTTCATCTCGTGCCAGTTCCAGCCGTTGTCGCCTGCTGGAGGCGGGTCGTCCCTCAGCACGGCATGGGCCTGGACGATATCGGCCGGTCGGCGGCGGTTCAGTAGACATCCTGCTGTGAGTAGCGAAGCGACGACTGTGTAGTCATAGGTAGCATTTGGTCAGAGATTGAAGTATATAGTCACATAGAACATAGAAGGTGCGAAAGGCAACGTATGGACGATGAGATGAGTGGGAGGATAACGAGAAGGGTACATCATCAGCTGCGCACTTGCTTCTTCAATAGATCAGCCATCGCTAGTCACTCACGAGCAGGCTCGAGGATGTAGGACAAAGCTGGGATCTCGTCAGGCTTAGACATCTTGCCTTGCCTAGATTACTATGAGGTGGAGAAATTGACGGAACGGCGGTCAAGGATTTTAGATGATGTTGATCAATGACGAAAAAAGCTGTTCAATGCTCTGTCCCTCGTTGATCGAGGTCGAGATCACTGCTGGCCGGTATGTGTGATCAATCAAGCCTGTTACGCGTTGTATGCAGTGTACTCGTTCCTTTGTTGCTGTATCAGACTGCCCGTGATGGTGAGGTTGATGGCTGAAAGGCGTGTATCTGTCTCTGTTGCTGATGGAAACACACGCCAAAGGATCTTCCTTCCAACGCCAGACGCCTTCTTCCTGCCTGCTTGCTTGCTTGGATTCTGGATTCGTCGCCTTTCGTCGTCGCTTGTGACTTTGCAAGACCTTCTTCGGATGGACAGTACTTTGAAAATCGTCTTGAGCTGAGCTGCGTTCTGGCTTGACTTGTGATGGGGTATTGCAAACGATAGCGTATCATCCATCAACAACCATCAATACTCAACAATTGACTGCAACAAAGTCAATAACAATGACAACAACAACAACCCGACCAGGTCTCATGCAATACGACACAGTCCGCAAAAAAAGCATACACCCAGCACTACCCTACGATATGCGTAGTCCCCCGCATCGGCCTAACCGGGCATCAGCTTATCCGTCAGTCGACTCTGACCGAAGTCGCACAAGACTCTTAAGATGGCACAATGCTTAGACCTTAGGATCACCGGCGGGCGGATAGCGACTATACACAATGGCAAGGGTCGTCTGACTGACTGGCTATCAAGGGAGTGTACCGACCAGGGAGTCGAACTGGAACCAACGTCATGGCTTGCGCTCCTGTGCCCTTCGGCTCGGGATTGCACAAGTACAATTGTAACCGAGCTTTTCCTGTACAAACTTGTGAAAGCGAGAGAGACTACGTGGGCAGTACGAGTATAGTAAGTCCGAAGTTTATTTGTTCAGCAGAAAAGGGAAGATAAGCGATTGATGGATTATCGAATAAGAACACTCAGTCATAGGGAAGAAAGGCGAGCGCTTACGGGATCCGTAGGAAGCTATACATGAGAGCCTTACGCGAGACGGATTGCGCTCATGGACGTCAGTGCGCAGTACGAAGAATCTTTTAGACGTGCCAAGCTTAAGCTTTTCCTTCGGTCTGTGAACACGCTCCATGAGGAGCTGAAGTGCACTGGTACTTTCCTCTGAAAGACAGACATGGCAATGCGACACAAGCTGTTGAGCTGATATCATGCAACGCCAAATACACGCACACGTTACCAACCCACTCGATATTGTGCATGCATGTGTAATGGTCGTGTGAGTGTACTTGGGATTTCTTCGTTGAAACATTCCGACGACATGCGAAGAAGCCGCATATTACGGCAATAGGTACCGAGCCGGCTGCTGAGAAACCTAGTCGTACTACCTGACACAAACATATGTCGCAGCTGAGAATGCCTACGTAGACAATCGCGCGTGCTGAGGGTTTTGATTCCCACGATGAGATGCGATATGCTTCATGTTTTACGGCCGGGCCAAGTGTGGTGGTGCTTGGTGGTCTCGTGACAACGCCGAGCCAAGCTTTAACATGCCTTGCCACGGTATACGCTGCTGGCAGGGAACGAGCACAAGTGTCTGCTCCCCGAGGTGGGCGGCAGTAAGACGCTAATGAATGTCATGGCGTTCGTCCACCTGTCCTGAGCCGATCGGAGAGCTTTGTCGCTTACGCTTCTTTCCAAATCGGAAGTTGTTAGTAGATTCCCATCATCGGGCGCCAGCTTACCGTTCCGTGAGAGCACAGCTGAGATAGCACTGATGGGCAGCCCACTCGGCCTGCATATATATTTTGTATGCTCAGTGAATGAGTAATCGATTCTTTTACCATTGATTTCATCGCTCCCCTTGTCACTACATGCGAACAGGAAACTTTGCCTTGGTCACACGTCTTTTGCTTCAACCAAGATGACACCTGCCTTCGCCTTTGGTCGCGAAAGATCGCTCGCGAGCCCAGATTAGCTTCTGTCCCAGTCCCGCCCTCAAGCTTGCGCAATATCTTTGGGCGGAAAGAGAATAGGCGTGAGCGGAAAGACGGGCAGCGGCTCTGTGCTTGCAAGGCATGCAGGATACAGCAGCGCGCACCTAATATCGCCCCAGTGTAACGGGATCTCAGGCACGCAACCATGATACAGGATCAGGTGATTGATCGACCGATTGATCGACGGACGAACGAACGTGCAGCGAAAGATGGGACGATGGAAAAACCAGCGAGAACGGGAAGAGAAGTTAATGGCTGGTAAAACACCACGCATATCGACCTGGACATGCCTCTTTACTTGAAACCATGATGAGTTAATTGCTTGTCGCCAGCAGCAGTCGTATCGGACTCGCCAGATCCGTTTGTTTATAGATATCATCGTTCTAGATAGGCCGGCAGTTGTATATACAGTACTGGAATAACAACTGAATCAGTTACCTCATCCTCAAGACGACTTGTCGGCACCTGGCATCCCATGGTCCCAGCTCTTGCTGTGTTGACGCTGAACGTCTACAGGGTGATGGAGGAAGCACCTTTCGTGCAGATCAGGGATCCGATCAGCATGGTAACCGAGTCCTCCAAACCTGGATGGAGCTGGAACTCTGCTCGTGTCATCTACAATCATACTACGCGAGGCAGATCTCTGGCGTCTTACCTGCTGGACAAGTACTTTCGCAGCGACCGCATCAGCAACGCCGGTGCTGGTGACCCTGAGCGAGTCGAAGATAGATCAGGGGACATTCGTCATCATGTTACAATACTCGCGGATGCGGCACACTCTGCGCAGGTGGGGAGCTTCGCCGATCATCGGTCGACAAACACGACAGAATTAGGCGAGAATATTGAGTATGACGACTGTGTCTCGACCAAAGATTCTGGGTTCATCTTACCTATCTTCTATCACACCACGAGAACGACTATAGGCCGACCTTCACTCAATCGTCTATCGTCTTCCACTCCGCTCCTTGCGTTATCGCCATCACAGCTCTCTCCCGTTGTCGATCGAGCTCGATTCAAGAAGGGCACGAAGTCCCATGATGGACCAAGGATTAGAAGGGGAGTCATGACTGCTTTAGGGCTGTTTGTGGTCGCTGGATTCGCGATGGGTCTGATCGCAAGTTGGATGAGCAAGACATCCAAAGAATGGCTCGAAGTGAGTATGGTCGCTTCTGCTTCGCATTGCCTCATGAGTGTCGCTGGGGTGTGCAACCATAAGTCATATCATGTCATGTTTTGTACACTCTACATTGTCAGGTGGGCTTCGTGCGCTGATTAGATTGTCACTGGTACGAATGTGGCTCTGTCCTCTCTCGTAGTTCCCGTACCATGACGGCGACAGTAGAGACTTCCCTCTGAGTGAGTGGCGCCTGAACTTTGGAAATACCCTCTGTGACGGTCCCCTCTCCAGGTCTCCAGAAGAAGACCGTGTTATCCACGCCGCGAGAAGCCGATGGCCTTGGAACCCACTCTGTTCTGACGTGGCGTTCCCTTGACGTTATAGATACTTCGGCATCGAGGCTGTTGATGGCTTGTAGCCACAATGACGAGATGCAGGGAAGCTACGCTTTGGTGGGTAATCGTATCGATTCAATTGCGATTGATGTCTTCTGGTCAGAGACTTCTTCTGTCATTGTTCTGGCTCGCGTTGCCATGATCCTAGTAGAATGATGTTAACGGACGCTGTTCAACTGCGCTGATCGTGTAGCGCGGCGCTGTGGCCTTGGGATATGGCTTCATCGAGGCGGATGTCCACCTCGGACCCGCGACACTGAAGCCATCAGCAGTATCGCTTGGCGACGCCGACCTTACAGGCGAAGATCCCGATCTCGACCCATCTCTCACCTTATTGGTTGGTCACGACAAGAAGGATCTCTCTTCATCTCGGACGTTGAAGGGCGTTTATCTTGACCCGCTCTTCAGTGTTCTGAAGGACAGGAATGGCGGAAGAGATACCGCCAAGAACGGCTGGAAAGGCGTTTACGAAAACGTTCCAGATGCCAACATTGTGTTGATGATCGATATGGTAAGCCTTACTTGTCAATGCTTTACCCATCGATTACCTTTCGTAACCCGAGAGACGATGCTGATGAATCAAAACCCATTGATTGACATAGAAAGCCGATGGTGAAACAATCTGGCCATATCTTATCTCCGCTCTAGAGCCTTTCCGTTCCAAGGGTTACCTGACACACTATAACGCCACATCTGGGACCTATACTCGCGGTCCTCTGACAATCGTTGGCACTGGCTCCACCCCACTGTCCAAAGTATATTACTCGACCAATCGATACATCTTCTACGACGCCCCCTTGTCGACCCTTTCTCGGCCGTTTCATCTCCCCAAATCGAATGAAGGCCCTGCCGTCGATGTCATTTGGGACCATACCATCTCGCCAATCGCATCGTCTAAATTCCCCTTGGCGTATTACTTGTCACCGCTGAAGACGTCTTTGACCAGGGGAATGAGTTCCAAAGCCGCGTATGCGAGATCTAAAGGAATAGAATCTAGGTGGTGGGGAGTGGCTAGATACCCCTCTTGGGTTAAGAGGAGTCTATGGTCGAAAATCCGATCGTCAGGCGCATCTGTAATGAACGTTGACGACTTGATAGAATACAAGGAATGGCTCATAGATCAAGAAACAAAGGGGGACGGCGATGGCAACCTATATTGAAAGCGATCAAGAAGGATATGGCTCGATCTGTTAGGCTTCGTGCGCGCATTTTACCATCCATCTCGAGCCTTCTCCGGAATCCTACATATTCGGTCGTTCGAGACTTCAATTTTCGTAATCGACAATCATCTGTCAGCAATTCTCAGTTATCAATAGGCAATCAAACAGTATCACCTCTTGTTGTAGACCTAGCATACGTATCGGTCATCATACAAGCCTTTTTGGGATCACAGCGGGATACACACAGTGGACATATATGCACACGATACGATTACCTTACACCACATTGTGGAACGGAAAGCCGGTCGGACACACGCAGACTTGCACGCACTGCTGGCTCATTGAGAACCACATAGTGTTAATATACGAGCAAAGGTATCAATGACTTATGTATGACTCCTTGCAGATGCAGTACCTAAGTATCTCGGGAATACCTCAGTATGAGCACAAGCATAAGCGGTCGGGCTTAGGGTACTCCACATGCTCACCATGAGATCCCTGATAGGTGGTCCGCTCTTTCGGCTTGTCTTCCACAAGCTGGGTTCGTGCTCTATTTCCAGAGATCAGATGCGCTGTCGCTTCCTGGGGAAGTACGGCGTTATGCAACATAGACTACGTACGAGATACGTGTATGATATGAACGGGTTACATATAATATTGATCAGTCCTGCTCATTGGTGGAGACCCGAAACAAATATATAAGGACGTGATGAAGCTATCTACGTCATGCGTCAAACATCTTGATGACCTCTTTGATCACGGTGGCGCCCCGCTTCTCATCCGCGTCAAGTATACTGTACAATACGTCCCTTTCGACCTGCTTGCCTATCTTTGTTGGAGCTTGACCTCAAACTCTAGAGGAGTGCCCAATGCACCCGTCTCAGCGAGCTCGATAGCGTCGAGGTCGGAGCCGTTCTCAGAAAGTGGACCTTTCTTCTCCCCGTCAGTGCTGCTACTAAAGGTTCTGTTCAACCCTGCTTTGAGTGGTGAATGGCTTCCCTCGTCGGACTATGAGGATAAAGACAAATTGCCGTACCGCAAGGTTAGCTGGGTTCGCCTGCCCGGCTTGGGAGAGTTGAATTCATGAACAATAATAGATAGACGCTTACACAGACGTAGGTCTCGGTCTGGATGGTGATACCGCCGCTGGTCTGCAGTCGACTGTTCCCAGGAGCAGAGCTGCCAGAGCCAGAACCGTACGAGTTGCCCTGGAAGATCCAATCGGATTATCGGGAATGAGAGTGTCAGCGTAACTTTCTGACAAGACAGTTGACCAATTCCTAAGCAAAGGGAGTCACTTACGGAGGTGTGAACGTAGCTGGACTTCTTATCTTGTCGCATGTTTTCACGGCTGTTGAGTACCGCCAGGCAGCCTACCAGGTATACCTTGGGGTGAATGATGCTGCGAGGGTAATTCACAAGAATGAGTTCAGCTTGTGTCGCATCGGTTCGATGCAGTGGAAAAGTTGACCAAGCGCAATGTGACTCACGCAATGAATTGGACAATGCTGGACATGGACTCAGCAGCGAACTGCAGGAAGAACAGCAATGCTACAAGGGTAGGAGGAACCTGCGCTTCGAGCGAGACCCTATCAAGCAAGGGCAAAGCAAGCGTACATGTCAGCTACACCCATTTCGGATGGCACAGAAGTCAGCTCACCTCATAAGCTTCCTCACTAGCCTGTCAGTGTGTTCCAAACCGGATCGAGAGTGGTACAAACCGTACATGATCGAAGAGGTAATGAGCAGGTCGGCGGTGATACATGCTCCCGGCCAGAGGTAGAAGAAGACATTGGCTTTCTGCGATTCATATTCGGGTCCGACGGAAGTCATAGTTCAGTACAGTCAGCCATGCGCCATTTATGATCAGATGGATGCCTCTTCAGGTTTTAGGGGATGGTACTAACAGTGCTGAAGCTGTTCATAGTCAATGTGCGGGTGGTGAAAGCGTATCCGACAGATCCAGTCACCGAGAGGCACAGGCACATCCCGATGGCGATGAGGATCCAGTGCTTCCGCTTGTTGATTCGCCATGCTCGCTCAGCGTAGAAGGCCTGTCACGAATGTACACACGTAATTAGCTTCTGAATAGAGCTGATGAGACCTTGAGCACGACTTATGGATAGAAGATAGGCCTTACAGACGCATGAGATATCCCAACTCACTTGTATACTGATCTTGGTCAGAGGGTCGAGGATACCGTACCATGCGATCCAATCGCATTTGATGAATTGAGAGTATTCTCCGTAGTTGTACGAGAACATATTCAGAGTCACCGCCCATGTGCTACAGTACCAATTGTGCAAAGACAATCCAACGTGATTGAATCAGCTTAAGACGCCACTCAACGTGTAGGGTGATGATCTGCAGTGACGTGATATATCACGCCACACATAGATATGTAGGATTAAGCGGAAGACTCACAAGATCGTTCCAGCGACCGCTCCAAAGCTGGCGAGATACTGGGAGAATGAAAGGTTGTGCGGTCAGCATACAAGTCCTTCACTGGGAATGCATCTGAGACGAGCCTAGTACTCACAAGAAGACATCGAATATGCAGAGCCTCCTTTTTAGAGTGATTCCACCAGTGGATGAACTGGTTGATGGCAATGCCCATCAAGAGGGAGTCGAAAGCGAGACTATGCGGAGTCCAGTGAGGCGTGAGCTTTGATTATCAAAGACAATGGCGGGTCAGACTTACCCCAGAAGAAGAGGAGAAAGATGAGAGCCGAGATTTGCGGTGACTTCCTGCCTGGCGACATCTTCGATAGAACCGGTGGAAGACATGTTGGCGATTATACTATACGAGTACTATGTTTGACTATCCTCGCGATGTGCCGTCTTTGTTCTCGGTTCGTCTCTGGCTTGAAGGCCACTGATCAAGTCGATTGATCTCCTGATTTGATTTTGCGTGTTCAGGCCAGTGAACAACCAAAAGTTGAGAAGTCAAGAATGTCGTCGATGGTCGCGATCTTGACCAGCGATAACGGATAAGAAGGACTGGATTATCGGAGGATGGGAGGTCGTTCGTATCAGAGAATCGGATCCTGAAGAAACAGAGAAGCAGAAGTTATGCTGAGCTGCTCAATTCCAGAGGCGGCGGGGGGCGTTTCTTGCGCTGTCAGAGCTTTATCGTTTATGGATGGGCGTATTCGGCACGAAGCTCCGTAAGTCTAGGCAGGTTGTTGCTGGGCTATATGGTGTCTCACCTCCGCCTAATATGTGTAGGTGAGTCGCAATCGATGGGTATTGAATCGGTGGAGGATAAGCTTGAGCAATTTGTCAGAATATCTCTCTCCTATATACTCTGTCTACTGCGTCGTCCTGTCTTGAAGTGTCGATCTCTTTCTGGCTCGCGGCGGTACCTGATAGCAGAAGATTTGGATACGGAGTTGGTACGGCGGTTTCACATCTTCCCTTTCAGCCGGCTTCTTCTTTTCGCTGCTGGCTATGAATCGGCTCCACAGGTTATCGTCCCCCTCTCCGCACTAGCGCACTCATACTCTTTTTCACTCGCCATACTTCGGATGATCTAGACTAAAGAGGGTTATTTCCACCATTCCGAAGCTAGGCACATACACAGTGGAAGGTACTAACTGCGCAGAGAGGATATGCAGAGCAGGGGAAGTGAGTACCCTCGACCTGTGGAAGGATTGAGTTGGGTTTTAGATTCTGGACGGTTAGCTGCAAGGTACCAACTGAAAAGTATCGTGATCTCGCTTCCTAATCCAGTTAAAAACTCCGAGATCGAGAGCGAAGACACTAAATGCAAGGCAATCAAAGATCTGCATCCCCATGCTAAACTCCATTACAGCCGACGCCACATCTAATTGCGGTGGACGAGGGGCGCTAGGTCTCAAGAGCTGGCATCTAAAGTCCTGTTATCGTCCCTCCGAACGACTTAAGTGATAGAGAAGCGAGAAGAACGCAGAACAGCTAGTGAGTCAGCCGGCGCAGGAGGATTCGACCTGTATGATGTGGAAGTGACGAAAAGGGAAAACTTTAAATTTCCATTACGAGATCGACGCCTCGGAGGTTTCAGCAGATAAGGTTGTCCCTACTCAGCTACAGAAGCCTTGAATTGGTCTTAACGCCATCGTCTCTCTTGCTCTCGCTTGGCGACTTTGGGACCTGCGAGCGGGGGGGAGGGTGTTTGACAGGTTACTTACCATGTGCAATTGAGTTTGAGTTTGCGGTAACACCAAGGACCCGTGTGCAGTCGAGTTTCATTGCATACATCCGCAACCCGTTTACATAGGCCTGGCAGCAGAAATCTGCCTTCAGGCGCTGAACTCCGCTTGCTTGCATTTGTACGAGCGCACGCTGATGAGTTTTTATACAACCTCTAGGCAAAGATATACAAGTACCGGGGATTTCGGTCTCATATACAAATGAGGACCTTTTTGTAGATGGCGAGAGGAGGGACGGTGACAAGTCACTCAGAAGAAGAACACGGAGGTGCTGAAGATGCTGCAGTTCCCCAAGCTGACCTTGTCCCCCAGCAAAGCTTCGCCCCGCAGCTCGTCCAGTACTACAAGATCAGACAGCTGTCATAGTCTGCGACTCTGTGTGTATATCTCGCGGCTGCATGTCTGGATATGCTGATCGTCTTTCTCGCTAGGAGGCATCTTTACACTCGTGTTTCCCATGTCGGGGGCAGAGGTACCCACTCACATAAATCTCCTATACCCCTTATTACCCCTCACTAACCCCCCGGGCCTGGCCTAGATTTCACTCCACCGATGGTTACGAGAGGTGAAGGTCCCAGGATCTCATCCATGATGTGCGACTTTGCAATGTACCTGTGCGCGTAACTTGCAGAGCTCGATATCGAATTTGAGCGCAGCAGTCCCTCCGGCAAGCCATAAACTCTGCTCTGTCTTGTGATCGTATGATTCCCGCCACTCTGCCCTGCATGGCAGATGGTCGGGATGGTGTGGCTGAAGGCATTGCTAGCGATGATGACGATATCTGCCCAGCAGAAATGTGCTGAGCTTGACAATGACTGCTTAACGCGTCCGAAGAACATGGCGAAACACGCGACATTTCGCATCTCGCATCTCGCATCTCGCTTCTCGCATGTCCTGCATCCTTAGCAGTAAGATTCTCCTTCCATTGCATCGATCCATCCCCTGACCTCCATTCCCAACCTCTAGCTAAGGCCATGCATCTGCTCCCGGCGGTCGGGTTGTGGTCCGCGATAAACGCCACACTCGGCGTTATTGCTCATCTGCCTGGGCCATGTGGTTGTGCCACTTTAGGCCGCGCGATGTGGTTACCACTTCCATTGTCCCAAGCGCTTTCGGTCGATCGGGTACTCACTATCACAGTGGATCACCTATCACCTCATCATCCTCACGTTCCATCCTCTGCTCCTCACTTTTGCTCTCGTTAGTCTAGACAACGCTTTGCTTCGTAGAATTGCCATTCCGCAACCGCAGTACTACTGAGCCGAAAGACGACAGAAATCAGCCGAATCAAAATGGAAGACGACCGAGAAATGCGAGTAGACGAAGCTACCATCCCTGAGAATGGGAATGGTGATAGATGTGGGTGATAAGGACTTTCTCTTGGATTGGATTGGATTGGATTGGATCGGATCAGATTGGATGGGATGGATGGTGCCAGATGGATATAGATCCATGGCGCGCTGTATCGCAGCTCGCCTGTCGCGCGCGACTGCCTTCACCGTTGCCTGTGTCTTGACGGTGCAGGAGGATCAAAGGCCATACGATATCGCTATCTCACCACACGATCCAGCTTCGGTATCGACCTTGACTATCTTTGAAAGACCTCTACCTATCGAGAGATTCATTACGAGCATACTGCAACCACTTTTCTGTGATGGAGTCAGATGTTGATGACGCGGATTGGCTTTTGGATCGGTTGGGTCTGGGAGCGAAGCTGAGAACGCGGTAAATGGTTTAGAAAGCTGATTCAAAGGGATTTATGGCTTGGTCATTTGGATGGTGTTGGGTCAATTTAGATGTTTCAAGGAGAGACGACAGGGACCGCAGTCGGAGCAGGGATAGATCACACAGGCGAGACCGTGATGATGACAGGCATCGATCCGTGAGTCCACCTTTCTCCTTCTTTGATGTTGTGACGCGGGTGTACGGGGTGTGGGTGTGCTGAGGCGTTAGCGCGGTTGATGTTACGAGGGCGAACACGAGGGTAACGTTGAGGTCGGTGCTGGTGCTGGTGCTGGAGATGATGCCGGATTGAATGATGATCTCAGGAACATGAACATCAATCCGGATGGCGCAGAGGATGACGAGGTGGGGGTTCCGCAAGAGATGGCGATATTGTTCTTCCCACAAGATGGCTGACCCTGTATGGGCCCGATAATGTCGCAGCATCGTCATCGATCGCGCTCGAGATCGTATTCTCGATCTCGAAGTAGATCACCAGGCCACCGACACAGGCGTCACCATTCTCGATCCCGATCACGATCCAGGGACAGGGGAGACCGAGACCGAGGAGGCGACCGACACCGATCCGACCGACACTACAGCGGTTCGGGCCGAGACTCATCATACCGACGAAAAGAGATCACCGCCCCTCCTCTTCATGGTCGAGGCAAGTTTGGCGCTCCCCGAGGCGATTGGGAGAAGTCCGTTGGGGGCCCGATGAACGCCCCTGCCGAGGAAGCGGAGGCTCACGCCAAGGTGTCTAAGAGGGAGAATCGAATCTATGTCGGCAACTTGGCCTACGACGTCAACTACAAGGATCTCGCCAAGTTCATGAGCGGAGGTGCGCAGTGAACTCTTTTCAAATTGGTCATGGGAGAAGGTCTGACCGATGCATTGCGCTCCATTTAGCTGGCGGCAATGTCATCTTTTCCGAAGTTCTCACTACCCCCGCTGGTCAGTCTAAGGGTTGCGGGTGAGTGTGAATCTGCTTTCATGGGGTGTACGTGCATCTTGGCTGATATCCAGTCTTCACCAGTATCGTTGAGTTCGCTACTCAGGAGGAAGCTCAGCGAGCCAAGCAGGAGCTATCGGACAAGGCGTTTATGGGACGAGCTTGTTTCATTCGAGAGGTGAGACTATTTGTTCTGCGACCTTGATTCGCAATCGGAACCCTTTCATGGTGATGCAAGCTGACTCAATGACATAGGATCGTGAGGAGACCGCTCGTTTCGGTGCCCCCTCCATCCCCGGAAAGATCGGCATGGCCATGGGAGAGGCGAGAACCTTCTTGGGCAACCAAGCTCCGGTGATCCCCAACAAGAACATCTTCGTTGGCAACGTGAGTTGGCGTATTCACGACTTCAACGACCGGGCACAGGCATTGGACTGACGTGTTACCACTCTCTGACAGCTTCCCCTCCAAGCCTCATGGCAAGATCTCAAGGACCTAATGAGACAAGCGGGTGAAGTCATCAGGGCCGATGTCGGTATGACTATGGACGGACAGCCCAAGGGTAACGGTACCGTTGTCTTCGTCAATCCAGACGACGCTCGAGCTGCTATCGGTATGTGTAGGATCCGGTCTTTTCCCAGTCAACTCATCGCTGACATCCCAACGCTTTAACAGAGATGTTTAACGGCTTTGACTGGTTCGGCAACATCTTGGAGGTCCGAGAGGTGAGTTATAAACACTTTTGTCATGCCGGCGTCTTTGGCTGATCTATTCCTTGCAGGACCGATTCGCTAACGGACCGTTCCGAGGACGGGGAGGTTTCCGAGGTGGATTCGCGCCCCGAGGTGGCTTTGGCTTCCGAGGTGGATTTGGCGGTGGTTTCCGAGGCGGTTTCATGGGACCTGGTATGGGCTTCCGAGGCGGATTTGGAGGCGGTATGGGTCGAGGCGGAATGGGATTCAACCAGTACGGAGGTGGTCACCAGGCTGCCGCTGCTGCTGGCGGACGAAGCTTCAATGATAACATCTATGCCGACTACAACGGACCGGATGGTAGCTCAGATGCTATGGCTGTTGACGGATCCTCTGCCGCTGGATCGGGATTGAAGCCTCAGCCTGCTGAACCTAACCAGCAGATTTTGGTTCGAAACGTGAGTGACCGCGCTGCATTTCGTGCGTCAAGTCGCGTATGATTTAAGGAGATACTGATTCGTGATATGATATCGAACGCAGCTCCCCTGGTCTACTGCTAACGAGGACTTGGTCGAGCTCTTCGAGACTATTGGTAACGTCGTTCTCGCCGAAGTACTTTTCGAAGCTGGTCGATCAAAGGGTGAAGGTATCGTCCAGTTCACCGAGACCGCTGAGGCTCAACTGGCCGCTGAGAAGTTCACTGGTTACATGTACGGTGGCCGACCTCTGGGTGAGTGACTTCATAGTATCCCATTGCATCGCAGGAATGAGCTGACTGGAGTTCATCGATTTCAGACGTCCAATTCAACCCTCGATGGCACGAGTTCTCCTCTGCCGCTGTTAAGGGCGGTCAAGTGCCTCCCGCGTAAGCCTCTTAGAAGTAGTCGTGTAAATGAAATGAGTGATGCATGTATATATGTGGAGGCTGGAATGATAGGGAGAGAACCATACAATAGTGGATGAGCGCTAGAGTCAGATGTGGAAAATGTCATTGTCACGTCTATAGATGTCCTACATTTGCATCACCTGTTTGAACCGATTATCACCGAGCCTCCGAGGAGTCGAGTCGAATGATGCAGGTGGAGGTGGTCTGCGATGACTTTCGAAGATCTGGCTTTCGTTCTTGCTCAATATACACGTTTTTGCCGTCGCCGCACTACTCCTGTTCTCGACATTCAGGCTATACTCCAGAACTCGAGTAGCATCACGCACCTGCTTTCCATATCTATCCAAGGTATTGCGATACAGACACGCCACCGTAAAGACGAGGTTCCTAAATATGCTCCCTCGTCCTGCCCGACTACGCATTGGGTTATCGATATCGACTTCGATCCGGAATCCTCTGCTCAGTCGGACAGGCTTAGTCCCAATTCGCTGTTCACCTCCACGGCTCTATCCATCAGCTTTGGCCTCGAATGACAGTGCCAATGCAGTCAGACACCTCTCAGCCTCGGCCTCAACCCCAACATCAGCAGTTTCAAGTCACGGCTCAAGTTCAAGCTCAAGCAGACCTCTCAAAGTAGCTATTATAGGCTCCGGTCCCTCAGGCTTCTACACAGCCTCGCGCATCTTGTCATCCCTCCCTATCGATTCGCCCAGTGGTGCTGTAGGTAATGTGGAAGTGCACATGTATGAGAGGCTGCCAACGCCTTATGGGCTCGTGAGATATGGTGTAGCGCCGGATCATCCGGAAGTCAAGGTGAGTGGTGAGCGGGTTGACGCATCAACCCAGCCGAGGAAGATGGCACGAGGATGCTCTATAGATCAGCCTCTCGAGTCTCTAACGATTGAAGTCATGTTCGTCCTCGGCTCATCGATGACTTGAGCTGATTATTAATCCGCGTCGCTGATTATCCGCAGAATTGCCAACACAAATTCGATGAACTATGTTCCGACCCCCGCTTCAAGTTCTTCGGCAACATCCTCCTCTCCTCTCAACCCTCTTCCTCGCCGTCAATACCTACACCGTCCACCTCACTCTCGCCATACACCTACCCACACGCATTAAGGATATCGTTCGACGACATCTTGCCGTTCTACAATTCGCTAGTCCTGACATACGGCGCGAGCTCCTCGAACCCTCTTTCTTCTGTCAGTGGATCCAGCTCGTCTGAGCATCCGCTCGGAGGGGTAATACCGGCCTTGGCGCTCGTAAGCTGGTACAATTCCCATCCGGCGTTCACTAGTCTGCCAATTTCTCTCAAAGGAATAGAAGAGGTGTCGGTGATCGGACAAGGGAACGTAGCGCTCGACGTGGCTCGGATCCTACTCAAGCCCGTCTCTCAGCTCGAACATACCGACCTTTCAGAAGACGTATTGCATGTGCTCTCCCAATCCGATGTAAAGCGAGTGAGGGTGGTAGGGAGGAGGGGTCCGGGGCAGGTTGCTTTCACCACCAAGGAGTTCAGGGAAATGCTCTCCTTACCTGGTGTAGGCTACAGTGGAGTAGACCAGAAATTGATGGATCATGCGAAGAGTCTCGTGGGGAACGAAAGGATGAGGAAGAGGTTGTTGGGCTTGATGGAGAAGCCTGTGACCAGTACAAGTGACGATGGCAATACGAAGGAATTCAAGCTTGATTTCTTGAAGTCCCCTTCGAGCTTCATCCCTGACACATCAAACCAGAACCAAGTCAAAGAGGTCGAATGGTCCGTCAACGAGCTGCTGTCTACTACACCAGCGCCGGCGCCAACCCCTCCTTCGTCTCAGAGCGGTGCTGTTCCCGGTGGTGCAGCTAGCGGAGGCGGGGGCGCGGCCTTGGTGGCTAGACCTACCGGAGAGAAAGTACGGATCAAGGCGGATATGGTGGTCGAGAGCGTAGGGTACAGGTCAGAACCCCTCACAGGAGATAACAACGGAAGTGGGAGTGGGGGTTGGTTGTTACCATTTGACAGATCCCGAGGAAGGGTCAGTAATGTTAACGGGAGGGTCGTCGACTCGGAGGGCGTTGTGGTGAGCTGATCTGTATACATACATGCCTCTCCAATTGTCCACGCGCTTCCGCTATCTTCTGTCCCGTCTTCTCGCTTTCGCGACGTCGCTGACAATGTAAATCGTTTGACCGCTCGTTTGTTCGTCCCTTCGCCTTCTTTCCTCCATCACCTTGCACTCTCCTTGTGATGCCATAGGTGCCGGGCGTATACACAGCCGGGTGGGCAGCCAGAGGTCCAGTGGGCGTGATAGCATCCACCATGCACGACGCCTACTCTATCGCCGACACGCTGTTGTCAGATCACTTCGACAATCCATCTTCATCTCCAGCTTCTGCCTCAAGCACTATGGGTGGTCCATTGCATGCTCACCCTGAAGAAGGGGTACCGCCGGTACTCAGTGGGAGCGAAGGGCGTCTGAGGGTGGTGTCGATCGACAATTGGAAGAAGATCGATCAGGCCGAGAGGGACAGGGCGGAGGTTGGCGGGAAAGGAAAAGAGAGGGAGAAGTTTAGGACGGTCGAAGAGATGTTGGCTGTCCTGAGGTGATTATGACGCAGTCAAGGTTCCGTATGCCCCGTTATCTAGTTGCTAGGGGGAGGGGAAGGGGTAGTGGGGAGAGATCAGAGCAGGCCAGAAGGGACGATATAGCACATAGTGCAAGGGCTGTCCCGAGGTTTACGGGAGAAGGTAATCGAAATCAGAAACGACATTTTCCCACTTGTATCGACCTTCAGTAATACTTCAAACCGAATCAACAACTCATTCGTTATTTAGACATGTATAGATACATTATGGTCATCCGTCTGGCATCAAGGGATATATATATATAGTGTCATTCTATGTGTGAATGACCCTATAATGGTTCGTGCCAAAAGGTCGAATCGTGTGAAGCGTGTTTGATCGACCGTAGAGTAGTATTGGGTGAAACAACAAATTGTTTGGGAAATATGTGTGATGGCTGGAGTCGTAACATCGTGCGTCCGATCTCATATCGTGTGCCTCTGCGAATTGAACGAGTGTTGCCCCGACCTCCTGCTCGCGAGCATCTCGCGATTATCCATCCTTCTCTCGCCGATCTCACAGTCGGAGGCCGCCGAAGCCGAAGGCATGTCACAGATAATAACAGCGTTAGCTGCTCTTTATCCCCTGTATCGACTCGACGACTCCGGCGCATCGGCATAACGTGATTCCCTCTGACCACCACCGTGCCCTGTTTCGTGCATCAACAAGACCTCGCTGTCGGTATGTCTGAGATTGCCAGGTCCAGCAGCTTGTCGGTCGGAATCGCTCCATCCGGACGTGGAGTCTCTTCGGACGTTGGGAGGTAAGAGGGCGTCGTTGGTGGCGCTGGTCCAGCCAGAGTCGTCTCTGAAAAGCGAGGATCGTGCTACCTCGGGTGACTACATACCAGGCAAAGACAACAGCACATTAGTATCCTACTTTGGATTTTGGTGGTAACAATGCAAACACTGCCTTTTGGTTTCCCCAGGGTAAGAGAACCACTCACAGTGTTAGGCGGCAAGGACAGCAACGAGTTTTTGGCGTGAGACATCGACATGATCGATTGTCGGTATGCGATCTGAGAAGAGTCACAAGAAGATGAGATCAGCTCGACTTCAAGAGATGGCTGCAACTTTGCTATCCGGCAGGGAACCTGACTTGATCAACTGACCTGCTCGTTGTAGTACTGTTCAAGTCGAATTTGATTCTCCTTCCTGTTTCTTCTGTGGAAGAACCATAACGCAGTGAAGATGCCACCGACGACTGCCCAAAATGGAGAAGAAACGGTCAGTAGGGTGCATACAGCCTTACATTCTGAGTCAATGATATGTAATAGCCACGGCGAAGGAAGGTACAACTTACATCCAATGATTCCCAGCGCGACCAAGACATATTTCCAGGCGGGAGGGTGAATAGGATCGTCGGCCGCCTTGCCACATTTGGCATCGTTACCGCAGTTATAGGTCGCGCATCTGTAAAAATGGACATATGTCAACTCGCATGTCTTGATTGACTGGCCTCACAAAGCCGACTCACTCTTTGTTTCCGCTGCAAGCCTCTCCAACCTTCTTGGTCCTCATACACTGGAGTGCTGTACCATCGCAATACAGTCCATTGGCGCAGCTATAAGGAAAGGTCTTGATTAGCACGGACGCCAACCTGGCTTTCCAAATAGGCTGTCGCGAGTCCGAGGGAGGTACTCACTTGTCTCGCGATACAATGAAGGCGTAAGCGTCTCCATCAGTGAGGTAGGCGGTATAAGCAGTATTGTCGACGATGCAGGTCTGGCCAAGAGTAACATTTGCGAGACTACACAACCGTCCCCAGATCAGCTTGGTCTCTAGCTGATCATCATTAATGGGAATGACAAGAGTGAGGTCGAGCGATCACATACTGGCAGACATAGTTGAGACAGATTGTGCCGTTCGTGTTGAGGAAGCCAGCGAGATCCTTGTAATTCTCAGGCGGAGCACATTCGTCTGTGCGAACGGGAAGCGAAATGTCAACAACGACCGATGACATCGAAAGTGAGATATCTATAGCAGTAGACACTCACTATCTCGGTCCTTCTGACATGGCTCGCCTATAGCTACTTGAGGCAGACACTGATCTCCTTCGTCGGGGCAGCTGTATGTAGGACTACATCAGTATACTGGTATTCGTGTGATCAATCGCCAAGGCAAAAGAGAAGACGCGGAGACGTACAATTGTCCAGTGGGACAAAGAGGCGGTAGCTGGTCGAAAGAGTACGCAGAATATCCGAATGGGTACTGTAGATTGTAATCATCAGCAGTCCGTCAACAAGCTTACTCGAACGACATCGAGAGACTGTTGTCAACTCACGATATCCTTCCTACATCCCTTGTTCGCGCATGTCCCATTGCTCGCACAATAGAAAGTGGGATCACAATCAGTCACTAGGTTGAAGGTTGCGCTGTCGAGATGTGTGTTATCTTGACTGCAGGATAGTCAGCATAAATCACTGGCCGCCCTTGTGCGAACTGAGTCTGACAATGAGTGGGACCAGACGTCCATTTTTTTGACCGATCGAGGAGGAAGGAAGGGGACGCGAGGATACTCACGAGCATGCTTCTCCAAAGACTGATTTGGCTGAAGCAACACCTGCCAGCCCCAGTGCCGAGAGTACTGATATCGACCGTGATACCATAGTGCCGATGTGGAAAAGATTTCTGATGGTATCGTCTGACAAGAGATCAGAAAGTCAAATCAGAAGAGGGGAAAGATGAAAGGGAAAGAGAAGCGTAAAGTAAAATATCGTCACTGCGGGTACACAACACAACGACACACAGCCACTGCGCAAAGCAACAGCAACAGCAACGGCAACAGCAACGACGGAATCAATTTCACACAAGGACGAGACGCGCCAAAGCGTGTCGGATAAACGCATAGAGATGCAAGGTCAACTTACGCAACATGGCATGGGATAGTGGACAAGGTCACAATAACAACACCCCCTTTCCGGATGGACGTTTCTTCCCTTCTGCTCTCCAGCTAGACATCATCCGTCATGAGCAAGAGTCCGGTAGATCTCACTTCACGCTCGGCATCAAGGCCGACATCTGCTTCTCGGCCGGTCAGTCCTGCGTCTCATCCCATCTATTGACCGCGAAAACCTCCGGGAAGATCTGTTCCATAGACTGACATGAATGAACATGTTTGTCCCTCCTGCCCACTGATTCACAGCCCAGATCGTCTACTTCTCCGGTCAAACCACCTTCGAGAACAGCGGCTCTGAATCTCGGATCTCCTGTAGTATCACCTGCCAAACCACCCATCTTATCTCAAGCCTCCAGAAATACGGTCTCTCCGACCCGTAACGAATCGACAGCTATGGCATCCGAGGGGAAGAGCCGGTTGGCGTCCGTCGTTGTGGCTGATGAGAAAGAAGTGATCGATCTCGTAGACCCGCCGACTGCTGGAGATGTCGACGGCGATGTGGATGTGGAGATGAATGGGGATGAAACGGTAGAAGAAGAGCCCGAGGATGGTGAGGAAGACGAAGGGGAAGGAGAAGAAGGTGACGTGGAAGAAGGAGAGGGGGAAGGGGAAGGGGAAGGTTCGGGAAGCGATGAAGAGGAGGACGACGAGGAAGAGGAAGATGATGATGAGGACGACGACGAGGAGGATAGCGGAGACGAGAGTGAAGACTTAGGCGGTTCCCCTGTAAGCTGCGACATGCTTTATTAATGGCCGTGTGCAGACCAGCTGATCTTCTCCATATCAATCAGGAGATCGTTGCTATCGACGGTCCCAATGGCCCACCTCGTCTGTCGCTGCCACCAACAGTGAAGACAGAACCTGGGGATGAAGGGGCTGCTCCCGCTGGTCCAGACGAGACTGCGCTTGCTGAAGCAGGTGCTGTCACTGCTGAGGGGGAAGTCAACATGCTCGCGCCCAAGAAGAAGAAGCGAGTCCGACCTCGATCACCCTCCGAAGATGTGGACCTTCCTCCTCCACCTCCTCCAATGAAGACAATCCGACTGGAATCCAAGATGCTACCGGACGGAGAAACACTCGAGTGGGATATCCTCGAGGATGCTAGGGCTCATGGAATGGTGGCAGAGATCTGGGCGGTAGCGGAGGATGATGTACCGATCAAGAATGGTGAAGACGGCGCAGGAGTCGGGGTACAAATCGATGGTCAAGGCTCTGAAGCAGAGATCAATGGTTTGTCAAATGGTCCCGGTCCTGCTGGACCTTCGTCCGGCCCGCTTTTCGGCCTTGGATTCGGAGACGAAGATCCCGAAGAGATCGCTAGAAGGCTCGAGGAGAAGTATGGTGAAGACAACAGGAAGAGCAAAAAGGCTAAAGTACGTTGCGTTTGCCTGTTCTCATAAACCTCTCAATATTGTCCGTGTATTGACATTCACACATTGATCTTGTAGTCAAAGAAGAAAAAGCCTATAGACTATGATCTAAATGACCCGTTCATCGACGATTCAGAAATCATGATCGACGCCCCTACACACTACGCTAGACCCAAGAAAGAAGGCTTCTTTGTGCACTCCGGAATGCTCGAATTGATGGAAGAGTGAGTACTATCAAAGGTCGGATATTCGCATTGATTCTGCTTTTCACTGACCTGCTGGGTATGTATTTTCAGATCGCCGGTGAAAGCCAAACCTCGAACGACCAAAGCAAAAGCCCGAACCTCGAACGCTGTCCCGGCTCCTCCCAAGCCACCACGAAGGTCACTCTCCGCAGTAGTCTTATCAAATAAAAGGCGTAAATCAGGGTTCAAGGGATCTGAAGCAGAACCTATCAGCATCGACGATTCTGACGGAGACACCAAGACGGCTGGACCGTCAAAATCGTTATCACGCAAATCTGGATCGCCGTCACCGCCCCGAGAAGGCGATGAAGAGGAAAAGGAGGAGGAAGAGCTCAATCTGCAGCCTGTCGAAATTGACAGAGTGCTGTACAAGAGCTCATCAAAGGATCCTGCAGTACGTACCCGTCCTGAGCTTCATTCAATTTTGCCCCACATGTACTGCTTCATTAACTTCCGCTGCGTGCAGCTTTTGCCGCCCTACTTATCATTCCCAGCGGCCGTGCGCCGCAGGCTCAATGCCTTGCGTGCCGAGAGTGAAAAGCGTGAGCATTCTACCAATCCCACTCAGAATCGTCATGACTGTGCTGATGGGTTAATCTGTAGATGATTGGAATCATGGTGTCCGAGGAAAATTTCCAGAGCACCTGCGGAAATACTTGCAAGAAGCTGGACAAGCGGCTTTTGAGCATGATCTGTTCGGTCTGAATGACCGCGAAGGGGTGGACAAGAGTTTCTTTTTGGCTTTGCCTAGTGCTCTGCCATACAACGAGTTCACATTGAGGGTGAGTCGTGATGTGTATCATTTTTTTCCATAAAGCAGAAGCTGACATCGAGTATACGCTGTGTATGGGTAGAAACTCGTAACGAAACTCTGTTATCCTGGATATTGGCTATGGCTTCAGGAGTGCGAGGAGGAAGGTATCAGACAGTTCAAGGAGATGGTGGAGCAGCAAAAAGACGAGATTCTTGCCAAATATGAGGAAGCGCACAAGGCTTGGGAGATCGATGTGGAGGAGTGGGGTGAGTACGACCGTCAGATTGGTGGACCTGTTTGTGAAGCTTATGATCCTCCGGGCAAATCTCCTTTCAGATGGTAAACATCCCAATGCAGTGGGAACTGTGGGTTCATCCGTATCCATCACCCAAACGCGAACCATATGTTGACAGATATATTTTGTCTTGATAGGCAAATGCGCCCACTTCAGCCGAACCGATGGCGATTGATACACTGATTAACGGGCCCAGCAGCGGCCTCGTCGCTGGTGCAGCAACGCCCAAGCTGGATGACGCGAGACCTCCTGAGCCGCCGAAGAGATTCCCCTGGACCGCAGACATGAGGGAAGTCTTCGGTCAACTGCTGGAGAATATGAGTGATTATGTCGATTTGGCCAGAAGGGCTATGTGAGTCTTTTGACGCACGTTTGGAGGGATCGAGATCGATGAAACCATAATAGCTGATGTCGACAATCTGTTTGGATACAGTGAATGGAACATCCAGAGCGCTCGAGCTGGCAAAGAGTGGGGAGAAACAGCAACCAAGATTCGACTGTACAAAAAGGTGCGTCATATAACTAGAAATTACAAAATGCAGTTCTCATTGCTGACTGCTGCACCCTCCGGCGGTGCTTGTGAACAGATCAATGATGCCTTCCCTGACGGTTTCATGAATACGTCGATTATTTCGAGAGAAAGTGAGTGACATTCTGGGTTATGCACCTTTCCTTTCTTGTCAACCTTACATCCAGTAGTGTGGACGAGTGGTGTTCTCAATGGTACTGACGACAATCGTCTTTCTCTTCTCACACCGTCTCACAGTGACAAAATTGAGGGGCAATAAGAAGAAACAACAGGTCGACCAAGATGGAGGTGATGTGGCGTAACCCGGCGACGGCTGAACGGCGTGTTTTCACGCCCAGGTGCTTTTTGCATCACAACAGCAATGAGCATCCTGATCGAAGTTTTGGTGGTTGATGCGAGCGGTGCCTGTCTTCTTCTGCTCGAGGGGCGGACGGTAAGATAATTTTGTGATGTCATATGAGAAGCGTAACGACAGTAACGATGAGCTGTAAGAGATAATGAACGGGTTTTTGTTATTGTCTAGAAATGTAACAACTGTAGTCGTCCTTACTATACAGTATCATGTCACGTCATGTCATCACCATGCAACATGTCAGTGTATACTTTACACACAGGTACTTTCGTATAAATGAAGCCAGCAGGCCAACAGCACGATACTGTACATACTGTACCCACTGATCGAAAGGAGGGTTGACGTTATTAACGTCCTGAATGTTGAGATCTTCTTAATTTGTCGTCATGGCGACACAGCTTCACTGTCACCATCACCGTCACCGTCATCAGCGCCGTCTCCTTGTGTACGAGGCAGGCGCTGAGGATGGGAGCAGTCCAGAACCGACCAAATGAAAGCCGGACCCCGGACACGCTACTGGTGATCAGTAGTATGGACAACAGACAGGGTAACGAGGGTATAGCAATCTGCACTATTGCTCTACCCCGATCACTCATCAACATGGTATTCAACTCTCGGAGCAGTATATACCGAGGAGACCATGCGGTTTCGCCTACGGATCTGCTAGCAGATTGATTACAGTCCGTAGTTCGCGGTCCGTGATGGTGATCGAGCGGCCCCATCAACGCCTCATCATTGGTCCGATCGAAGGCTCCAGACTTCATCCGTTGAGAGCATTGTGTTTCGACCGTGTGGCAGGACCTCAATCAGTTGCGAAGTTCAATCCATAGATACACTGGAGCGCGGAACACATTCTTTCAGCTGTTCGTTGGGTTACTACAACATACGACAGTCGCAGCCCTCGCGAATCGCTGCGGTGTCATATCCCGAACTATCGCTTGAAATCAACTTCCTGCCCCCAACGTACTCCAGACAGAATGATCATTTGGCTCATCACCCTCTTCTACGACGACCATCGATACAAGACAGAAGCGAAACGCCAGCAAGCGGATCAGCTTTGGGCGCATGAGAGGCAACCTAAAACCAAGCCCTCGGAGGTTCTTACGATGAGAGGCGTCGGGCAAGGAGACAGCCACGGAACTAGGCAAGGAACCAAGACATTGACTAGCAAGGTGAGGTGTGCACCGCAGGAGTTGGATACGGAGATCGGACGGATTGCAGGCTTGCCATAGAACGTGTTGTCTGGAACGGGACAACATGAAGAATAACGGAGCAGGAAGATCAATAGTCAGCGGTGAAGAATCGACCGATAGCTCCGGTGTACAGTACTCGGGTACAATAGCAGAAGACTTCGGACACAGGTTTTGGCGGGAAATCGAGTTGCACCTGGGACAGTGGTGACGATGGAAGCGATCAAGAGAGCACAGAGGCGATTGTTCGATGCCCCGTGAACACTTGACACAAAGTATCGGAAAGACAGCCAGACAGGGGGGATGGTCATCTTCTTTTCCAGTGAGTGAGATCATTGCTTTCACTCACCCCTTCGCACTGTTTCCTTTCGCCACTTTTGCTTGCATGATTCGCTACAACCTACAACGATTCATCATCGCAGAATGATTGAGTTCTTGTCATTTGGTTTTCAATCGGTGGTCGAGTGAGACAGGCGAGTTTGAGATTTGTCTGTCTCCGGGCCCGATCGGTCTGACCAGGTGCTC
Source organism: Kwoniella heveanensis BCC8398 (assembly GCA_000507405.3). Lineage (NCBI taxonomy): Eukaryota > Fungi > Basidiomycota > Tremellomycetes > Tremellales > Cryptococcaceae > Kwoniella > Kwoniella heveanensis. The sequence continues at coordinate 270,100 of KV700125.1, forward strand.
AAACTCGGTCTCGCTCCCCTTCGCTCCCCACCACCCAATCTCTAATCAACTACAATACAATCAGTCCTCTTGTTTTGTTTGACATCTCTATGATATTCGGTTATTCATTCCAGCAACGGACAAGCTGCAGATATACCTATACATATATGGCAAAGAGTGATCAGACGCGGGCTGCCAATGCAGCCCATCGTTTCTACTTGTCCTCACCAATCCATCAACCTGAGCCCGTCTCCCCTCTCCATATTTCTGCTAACCCAGTGCCGCTACAGACAGCTAAGAACCTCACTTTCAGACGGCTCTTCCACTTGGAACTCATCAAAGTCACCTCGCTCCTTTATTTTGCACTGTTTGTCGCGCCGGAGCACCCCTTGGAAGTCAATCAACCTAGAATCTGTCATCGGCGCGTTCGACTACCCACCTGAAGATATAGGTGGCTACAAGGGCGAAACCTTCGTACAGCATCTCCTCTGCATTTCTATTCCTGAACCATGCCATCTTCCCTTTTCTCCCGGCCAGGGGCTCTTGGTACCAACACCACATCGAACACGTCTACCTTTCCGCCAGGAGACTTCGCCTTTGGCGCTCAGCGACAACCCAACAAGCTCAAATCAATCTCTTCATTCTTTCACCCTTTCTCTCAGACCCAAGCCAATACCCGCGGCAGCTCGTCATTACCCGATTCTACTTTGAGCCACCAGGATCATGTAATACCCTACCAACGACCTAGAGCCAGCGTGGACTCTCCTCTCCGACACAGGCTGGACGGTCTTCCTTATTCCCAAAGTACCGCCTCGCTCTCTCTGCGCGTGACGCTCTCCCCTACCCGGAATCAGTCATCACCTTCGCTCATCTCCGGGTTACCTATCCCCATGAACCATCAGGTTCTGGGCGAGGGGATTAGCCTGACTTCTGCAACTCTACAAGCGCAGATGGGCAAGCAGATGCCGACCCTAGCGTCTGCTATACATATCCAGGATAACTGTGAAGATCCGCGACCGACCAAGAAAGCCAGCGTAACCCTGACTACCGCCACCAAATCAGCGGTGACTGGTAGACAGGCGGGCCCGCACCCATTATATCACATGAACGCCTCTTCTTCTTCTCTCTTGGGCAGCTATGTGCATATACCTGCAGAGGAGATCATCCCGGTTGAGATCAAGGAGGAGGAGCCACGAGGTAGAGATAGGTCGGACTCCATAGCGAGCCAAGGAACGATCAAGAGGCGGCTCTCGAGGCGGCTGTCACTGGAGAACATCATACCTAAACTCACTGGATCCTTGCGAAAGCGAGAGCGATCGTCGTCAAGAGGTGGCGATAGCGGAAGCGAGCGAAGATGGTCCATCACAAGCGGGTTTGGTGCTCCAGCTCCAAACGCCAATCAAGACCCCGGCTTCTCGACCTCTACTATGGGGATTAGAACCAAGAAGAGTCATGACCTGCTATCGAAGAGACCATTGCAAGAAGTCAAGATGAACCCAATGGCGATGCCAGCTCCGCGGAACTGGAGATCAAAGTTTAACGTCAACAAAGACAGACAGAGCGCTGCGAACGCCGCTGTAGCTGCTAATGCTGCTGCCAGGGCCGAGCTGGCTGTGCGACAAGCGAAAGCGCGCTCTGAACTTACTGATGAGCAACACGAGCGGCGAGGTCGGCAGCTGTTCGACGAGCGAACGATCAAGCGAGTGCCTGTCAAGAACAGGGAAACAGTTGGTGTGCTCAAGAGGGAGAGGGAAGGAAGCGGGTCCAAGCTGATCTGTGAGCGTCTCATAAATGCATATACCCGTTGTCTGCTCTCACAGCTGTGCTAACACGATCTGCGTGAATAGTACACCGCCCATCCTCCATTGCAAGTTCCGCATCGTACCCCGACCCCGCTGCCACCCCCAAATCCGTGCCCTCAGCCCATACACGTCCTTCGCCCACGCCCTTACCGGAGAGCCTCACTGCCACTTCTCTGACAGCGACCTTGGACTCGCCTTCGCCTGCACCGCGTCCCATCTCTACTCCACTCCACAGAATGTCCGTCTCAGGTCTTAAGGTGCCGCGAGCCAGCGCAAGTGGAGTAGGTGTGTTTTCCCCCGCCCAAGATGACATGTCGGTCCTTGATCCTGCTGGATCGCCCACGGCCATTCCGGATGCTTCGCCTCTGATACCTGCTCTTACAAGCGCGGGGTACCAATCTTTCCCCGCTCTCATGTCCAAAGCCCCAGGTCGCGATGGGCAGAATGAAGAAGTCACCGATCACGAGCTCAACAGGAGACAGTCCCGAGCGGAGCTAAAAGAGGCTTTCAGCAGGATGAAGGATATCAGCGGCATGGAGATCGATTCTATCGTTTCTTCAAGACAAGTAAGCGGATCTCACCAGAACCACCCTGAAGACCATACGATGGCACGAAAAAAGGCCTTCGACTTTGAAGGGCTCAGTCAAGCCCTTGAAGAAGCTTCGCATAACACTCGTCGTCATTCAACAGCAGAGTTCGGCGGACCTCCGAGCCAAGACACTTTCGGCGTATATCCCACTACGAGATCCTGGGATCAGCCAAATTTTGCGCCTTCCTCCTCAACGAGGACGCTATACACACTTCCGAGAAGCAAGTCGAAATCAGCAACCGATCTCTCCAGCTACGTGTCCTCGAAGAATCTGGTCGAGCACCTCGATAACACGCAAGGCCCCGGGTGGTGGTCCTCCGACAAACGACTTGGTGAAAGCAGGCGCCACTCAACATTCGAAGGGACCGACAACGCCAGAGGTAGGACTGGAGAAAACGAAGTTGACAAAGATATTGAGACCCTCGAGCGCTTGGCAAAGAGCACCACGCTCCCCCAGCGAGCCAAGTTCGACGAGGATGAGGCTTTCGGTCCGGACTCAATCACTCCTAGCCGAAGAAGTGAGATCACCTCAATGAGACCTCGCAGCTTCATTGATTTGCGATGTTCAGTGTCAAGCTTGGAGCCATCAAAGAGAGAATCGACCACCGAGAACACCATACAGTCCTCCTCAGACACCTTCGTACCAGGGCATGGACCAAGGCAGTCCCTTGTGGCTGGATCTACATGGCGTCAGGACCAGCCTTCACCGCGCCGGACCGTACTTGCCCGACAATCGATGCTCTCGGTCTCGCGAAACGCCGACAGCTCGACTCCGACGCCTGCCAGACTTGCACCGCATCAGATACCTCTACCTTTGAGCGAGCCTCGACCTAACGGAATCGGACCATTCATCTCAAATCGAATCAGCCCTGATATAGCTCGACGAGCAAGCTTTCTCAATCGGTCCAATAATACTGCCGCCGAACGGGACTCGCCGTCTCGTTCGGTATCTCGTCAAACTACGCGTACGACGTTGTCAGGCTCCACTGCCCCGACGTCACTACCTTCAGACTCCGACGAAGAGTGCCCTCATCAGGGATCTGAAACCACGATCAACGCCACAGACAGTGTTCCTGCTGGCGAGAAGATCCAAGCCGAACTAGAGGCGAAATTATCTGCTTTGAAGGCACGATACACTCTCGAGCTCGACGCGGTACTAGGGGCATTATCGATCTCCAAGAACGAGAACAAAGCGCTCAAAGAGGAGATCAGCGGTCTCACCAAGCTCCTCGCAGAGGGTGTTCATGAGCGAGATAAGCTTCGAGACTGCATCATGGTGCTTACTAGCCAGGTCGAAGACGTGCCAGGATCAGGACTGAGACGATCGGGCTCGGTGACCAGTAGCTTGCTGCCCGAGCTTGCGGGCTGTATCTCCCCCTTGAGAGAGATTGCAGACTCGGAGCACATCTCGCCTGAGTCGCCATACTTTGACAGGAGTGCGGCGGACGAGTTCGGCCGACGTCCGTTGCCTGCGTTGCCGCGGGGAGGCGGCGATGTCCAATTTTCAGGACAAGGTACTGGAGTAGGGGTGAACAGAGCTCTCAGCACGAGTCGCAAAGACGCCCCGAGTGATGACAAGAGTACCATGGGTCTGAGTAAAGGAAGGAGAGTGACATCAGTCGCTGTATCAAGGAATGTCAGTGCTACCGGAAGCACATGTACGGGAGAGAGCAACGTGCTGTACGAGCCTGAGGAAGAAGAGAATATGGATCAGGAGGGATGGACGCTGAAGCTGAGAGAAGCGGATGAGAGGTACTTGGACGACTTGTAGGATCAAATCTATGTCCATTGCTCAGTATGCTACCCGAGCAATGCAAAGAATGGCGAGGATCGACTTCAGAGCGCGGTGGAGTCCGGTCGTTTTTCGATAAGCCTTGGTCAAATGATTTCCCATCACACGACCCGAGCACCCAAGCACAAGATCAAACTCGGCAGTGAGACAATGCGTGCCAAACGGAGCATGTACAGTACAATACACTTGCTCGGAGTGAGAGATGACTGACACGATAATTGTTCGATGACATGACCAAACTCCAGTCTGATCCGACGAGATCGGAAGCAGATGAGGGTCCTTTGGGATCGCTTATTTCCCCGATCACTACTGAAAGGTCCTTTGGTGACCGTGCGCACAGGATCACCATGTCGCGATCCAACCAATGCTGTTTTACTGTATCGCCTTCTAAGAGGCTTCAACCTACCCTCAAAAGTCCGATTTTGTCGCCCACCCTGTCAGATAACCCCCTGATCTAGCGCATACAATTGACAAAGCCCCATGGCCCCATGGGCAGAGCTGTCTACTCGATCAATGCCAATGATCACCGAGGTGTTCATGATGGTGATGGTGACGGTGACGGTGATGGTGATGAACGACAGTACGCTGATCGTTCCTCGGCCGCTGGTCGTTCCCACGCCTTTGAGGCGTCCATATGGAGTATCGTAGTGGTTGTCGATGCGGGATTTCGTTCAGTAGCTTGAGTAAGCCGTTTGGCGTCAGTCAATCTCACCAATCTTCAATCACTTGATGTGTGTTGAGTCTGGACTGGACATCAAGGCACCTTCATCACCCTATTCCTCTGTTTCGTCGAGGTGATGTGATGGCATGTCTTGCCATGCTGCCCATCAGTGCCCACGGGACATGGTCCTGCAAAATAGGCTCAATCACAAGCCCAGATAGCCTGATTTAGTGCGGATCGATTCGAGGCAAAGCACGCATCACATGCTCTTCATGAGACGCCAAAGGAGCGTTTGAGAACGAGATCCGGATCTGATGTTTAGTCCCGATCACCGTGTACATGCCCGAGATGGGATGATAGAGATGACGGAGCACAAACTGACCTTCGGGAGACGGGCTGTGAGTATGAGTGGTATCTAGAGCTCGCTCCGGGATCAGCGAAGGAATGGGGTGGCAGGCTCACCCGTTTCCATTTCCGTTGCTGTTTCCATGTGTTTGTCGTCGCCATCACCATCACCATCAAGATTCCAATCGACACAGCATCACACGTCCATCACTTCACGCTTCATGGATGACCAGAGAGTGGCTTTGCTGACTCGGTCCGAGTAAGGTCCGGGATGGGATGAATCCACCGGCTTATCTCTCATGTCACGGTCACGCCACCCTCCAGACAAGAGAGGTCTATCCACACCTCACTCATTGTGGACAAATTTGCCGATACAAGGTGGCCCGAAAAGGCATAAATAGAGCTCATCGAGCATCTCGAATTGCACTTCCGTCTCCTCAACAGCTTCATACCCTCTTTCTTTCACTCTTCATCTGACCTCCCTCACTCACCAATTTGACTCCCCACCTTTCTTAGGCTTATTCACACTCCATACACTCATCAGCCTCTCCTGTTGTCTCTTGCTTTGACAGCGTACTCAACAATAACACCACCAACCATCGCCACGATGTCCACCTTCACCTCTTCTCACACTGCTGGTACCGCTGCCGCCAACGTCCGACCTGCTCGACCTTCCCTCAAGCCTCTCACTACTCTTGATGACGTGCCTTCACTTATCGACACTTTCGGGCACGGACACAAAGACCACCGATCATACTCTGTATCCTCCACTCGATCTACCAGCTCCACCTCATCCACTTATTCGAGGTTGGCGGACGATATGATTGATAGACTCGCTTCGCAGGAGGTGAGTCCGAAAGCTGAACGACTCAGACTGAGACGTTTGAAGCTAATGCTTGATCTTCGGCGCTGATGCACGACCACTAGGCCCACTCCACTATCGATCTTTGGTCAGCCGGCAATATCCGTCTGAACGGCCGAGATCTGACCATGGCCGCACGGGACGCCGAAGACCTCTTGACCGCCATGAAAGAGGACGACCGAGTAAGTATCAATACCTGTTTCATTCGATGATATACCAAACATGTGGTAAAAGGAACGTTTGCTGATCTACCGCTTGACTGGCGTGTTCGCGAAAACATAGTTTGTGTTCGTCAAATTGACCTTTTTCGACGCCGAAGGGGAAGACTGGAAGGTGAGGAAGAGTCTCACCTGAGCTTTAGCGTCTGCTTGCTCTTCAATATGCGTTCCTGCGCTGATCTGCTGTCCGATCCCCGTCCTTTCTCACTCAATCAGATCTCGTTCCGACGATCCGAACTCCTCCTCGCCTCTCCCGTCATCTCCGACTCCGAATAGCTTCAAGTAGATCGTGGTCCTCTCTTGTGTATATTGTCTTGGGTCCGCCTATCGTAGTAGTTCCTCCAGTCTGAGTTTGGTCAATGCTTGTTGTCATGGTTTTCCCTGGGTTATCTGTCTCAGCGCTTGATCGTGTCGAGTTTGGGTTTCCGCGGTAGCCTTTTTGTTGCGAGGAGGGTTTGATCACGCTTCTTGTCCCCCTGCGTTGAGTCTTCCATTTCTGCCTCAGTCTTCCCCCAGTGATATTCATCGGTGATCTTCCACTTTAGGTGTTTGTGGTATTGGATATTATGCATGTCATCCATTACTGTACTACCTGAAATGCCAAGGACTGTGGTCAATACAATGATCGCCTGGCGTGCAGCTTGCCAACTGATCCGTATGCTCATGGCATGTAACACATTGGTGGGCAGTCCTGAAGGCAAGATGCGTAATCACTCACAAATGCTACACATTAACGTCACCAATCAAGTTGTTCCGGTTAAGATTACACCAGCACCCTCCTTAGTTGACCAGGCGCAACGCGCATTCCTGTGATTGGGCACCTTCCTTTTCGTCTACTGACGATCGGCGGGGTTTCTTTTCCCGTTTCGGGCCAAGTCCGTCCATCGTTCTCGTCTCGGCCATCCTCTAAGCCCTCATCCTCGTCCTCTTCTTCTCCTTCCACAGCGTCCCATCCGCAACGCCAACAAACCACCCATCCACTGGGCAATACAGCTGGGTTCTGCCATCTCTTCCCACAAAGCGGACACTTCCCATACGTTTCTTTTCCAATCGCGAACCTCCGCACGGTCGCATTGTCTTCGCCTGCGCCTGTGCTTATGGCTCGATTAGAAGCACCGAGTTGATGTTGTTCCGCGCTTTGCTCGTCATCGGCAGGCGGAGTCAGAGGCGGGGTAAGAGGTAGAACACCCGAAGAAGGTAAGATGGGTAATGCCCGAGGAGGTAGTATAGCCGCATGCGTCGCTGCTGTGGTATTTTGGTTGGCTGTGAGTGAAGGATGTGACCGTGGGGACGCGGGTGAGTACCACCATTGCGAGAGCTTGAGCATGAGCAATAGAGGCGGTAAGAGCGGCGGAAGCTTTGATAGGAGAGAACTCGAGTTGTCGTCGACCTGATTGATCGAGGAAGGAGTCAGCTTGTCGTATGAGAGCGTCCAATCTTTCCAAAGCTCACATCATCTTCCGGTCCCCGTCTAGACACTTGTATATCTAGCCACCTGTGCCATGGTCGATAGCTGTTCGTCTTCTCGAACAGATATGCGATATCATATCCGAGGAACACCAGGTCTACACCGGCGTTGACATACGGATATAGCGTTTTGTAAACTCGCTCAGTCTGTCGGGTCGAGCGGATGAGTCAAGTCAGCTGACTTACTGGCTCGAAATGGCAAACTCACCTTTGTAGCCGCCAGACCACGCTCCCCTCCATCTTCATCCGCTGCCCCCCCTTGTCCTCCCCCTAGACGCTCAAAGTAATCCTGCCCTCTCGCTCTCACGTAAGGTAGTCCAACGAGAAAAAAGAGCAATCCCCATCTTTGCTTTCTGGTAAGGTTTCGCTTTGTTGATCCTTCGAAAGCGGTGATCCTAGGACTGGGGAACGCTTGAGTGGGTTTGGATCGAAGGCCGTAGAAGTGCTCGGAGATAGAGGCGTCTGCAGGGGCATAAATCGATATCAGCGCTAGTGTTCTGGTTCAGCAGCTATGGAACAACATCCAAGGGGTGGTCATCGAATGGATGGAAAAAGACACAGGTGGCAAACATAGACGTACTATGTTTCTTCAAGTGATGCCTTTCCAGCAAGAGGAACAAGAGTGCGAAGAACTCTTCGTGATGATTCAGCACTCTCAGGAGATATCGAGGATACCGTTGAGCGAAGTACTGTGATAAATAAAGTACGATGCAACGCACCCCAAATCAGCATGAACGAGATAGGCCAGGTAGAGGCAGTGCGTACGTACCGATAAGACGTAGCGGACGACCGGGTGAAAGAGGTCGCGCAGCTGTTCTTGAGCGAGCAGATCGAACAAGGATGGCCTCAAGTGATCTATAGCTGGACTCGAGGGGAATAGCGCCGATGTCGAAGCTGAGGCGATCATCGTTGATCACGAGCAAGTGTCGCCGGACGTAAGGGATAGAAAGCTGTGCGAGCTGATTTCTGCGGATCACCGTCCCTTCATGCTATCGCTTGGGGCAGAATTGAGTAATGCGCGGCCGTAAAGTCTCTTGGCATGAGATGGATGATCAACGTGGAATTGCACTCGGACTCGGACAAAGCTTGAGTGGATAACCGGAGCAAAGTGGTTCGGCGGTTAGCGCTTTTTGCTTGCCTATGCTGTCTGTCGGAAGCGGTCTCGCTGCCGAACCAAACCGCATTCCGCGCGTACCATTCCTAAGGTGGTTACGTGACTTCGCTGTGCCTGCTCCTCTCATGAGGCATCGCCGCTCACCGGTCAGATGACGCCGAGATTACGTGTAATGTATTTATTATATGAAGCGGTGCTGCTAGCTTGGTTTTCGCTTCCCATCTCGGTGGGATCGGCGAAATGCGACCATATCGTCGATCATCGTACACGCCAAGTCCACACGCCATGCAAGCTATATAAAGACCGCCATATTGACCTGCCAAGAAGTAACTCCCCATCATCGCAATTCACAAATCAAAGCATAGTCTGATATCAATCTAATATTGACCAATTGATCGATCTCCTCATCGACAGCAACAACAACTCTAACATCTTATCACATCATTGACTATCTCGACGGTCACTGCAATCACCTTCTTCCAATATGGCAAGCCTCATCGCACTCGGTATTGGAGCGGTCCGTAAACAAGTCAAGAAGAGCCGAGAAGCGTCCGCCGCGCAGAACGATCTGAGTCCAGAAGCGTCGACTTCTTATGTGAGTCTTCTCGGACTAGTTCGCTCGCCACAGCTCTCTGAGTGGCTTCATACAAATCTTGACTGACCGGACTTGGTGTATGGACACCAACATCAGAACGCTCAGATCACCCAGACTCAGGCTCAGAGTCAAAACCAATCCCGTGACGAGGATCGCAAGTCCTCCAAAGGACCGACAGAGAATGACTACATCGTGAGTCTATCTCATATGCGACCTGGATTCGGATGAGGATGACTAGAAGCTCATCGATCGACTATAGCCCGACCATGCTCCGCCGTCATATGAGCAAGCCAACTCTCAGCCTCAAGATGCCCATCTTGGAGTCAAGCCTTCCGTCGCCGATAGACGGAATTCGTCCAGCTCCCTGAGCTCTTCTTCCTCTGCTTCATCTACGGAAATGGCTGTGAGTCATCGGAAAGCTGCTCGTTCGATCAACCCTTTCTCTTAATCAATCGCTGTCAAGCCGGAGTGTGTGTATTTGGATTTATGTACTGATGACCTGCCTACCTGCCTGTTCGTTCGTGCGCAGAAACCTAATCCTGGCATGTCCCGATCCGAACTCAAGGCTCTCAAGCGCGCCCATCGGTCCGAGCGTCGTCTCGCAAGAGATCAACGCCGATCCGACCGAAGGGCCGATAAAGCTCAATACAGAGCTGACAAGCGAGCTATGAAAGCGGAACAAGATGCCGAGATCGCCAAGCTCGCCGCTGCGGCTAGGCAAAAGGGCCAGACAATGCAGTTGGATCCTCTGTACTTGCCTCGCGAATATGCCTACAGGGGTCTGATGAACAATGGTAATAACATGGGAGGTGGTGGTAGCATGTGAGGCTCTTACCATCTCTCAAAGTCAACTTCCGCTTTCGCCCCCTCTCGAGGAAGCGCAAGATAGTTGGCCACGAAGTAGACTGAACTGCTGGATAGTACGTCTTTTGCCTGTTTCGAGCATTTATCCCTTTTGTATCCTTTGGTGTGCAGTTAGAGCTAGAGTTGCACAGGGTCATGTCTGACCATTTTGTATCCTGTATCTGGTCATAGACTGTAGATTCCCATCTGTTCATGATGAAACATATTGTACATTGTACACGGAGATCACCGAGACTGCCACCGGCCCAAACGCCGTATTGCCTAACCCCCTGACCATCATCCTCCTTTCATCCATGATAACTAAGCATGGTTCTTGTATACAACGACATCCATGACAAATGTACACCCTTCATATAGCTAGAAAATGACCTGACGCTATTTGTGCATGAGGCGTAGAACGAAGTCTGAATCTCAAGTACGGCAACGGCGGCGATAAGATTACGCGTCTCATCTCACTAAGTTTATCTTATCTCTCCCTCGGCTCAAACAACCAATTTATCACTCATCTAGCAAACACCTAAACTTATCGACATGCCCTCTTCTCCTCTGCAACGGGTCACTCGAAGTTCCTGTACAATCAACAGTAACAAACGAAAACTCAAGACTGCATCTCCAGCTGTGAGCGAACATCCCGCCGAAGGTAAAGAGGAGATCGATCTAGAAAGAGGCAGCTCAGATGAAGAGTCCAGCGATGGCGATGACGTCGATGAACGGCCGAGGACAAACGCTGGTCCCGGGCCGAATACCATGAAAAAACAACAAGGGACCTCACGTCATCCGCATAGTACCGCGAAAAAGCGAATCAAACTATCAACTATATCTAGTCATCAGCGACAACAGGAATCGTCAGCGCTGATCAATGGTAGTGAAAAGTTGAATGATGCGCATGGGCGGGGGAGCAAGGTTGAGCAGGAGGAGTCCGCTGGGATCGGAGAGGTGGACTGGCTGAAAATCGGCGAAGAATTCCCTTGGCCTAGGATCGTGTTTTACTTTGACGTTTCTGTAGGGTCAGACATGACAGCGCATCTGACTAAACGGATCAAAGTAAGTGACGTTTGTCAGAAAACCATATCATTATTGCCTTCTTTCGCATCCTCGATACCCTTGGCGATGCGCCCAGATACCATGCTTGTGTGCCTGGCTAGGAGCTGACATGGTGCTCATTGCCACCTGCATCTGACTATACTTCGACCCCCCAGAAAGCAAAGGGCAAGACAACATCAATCATCACAGAAGCAGACATCATTCTGATCAACCCTCATCCGTCCCGACTATCCCCCGCGCGCCTCAACCTTCTATCATCTCTCGATCAAGTCATGTCGAACGATTGCTTGATACTGTCGTATCATTGGTTATCGAGGTGTTATTTCTCCAAGACCGTCGAGAGGTGGATTTCGGATATTCCGGTGTTTGTGATGAAGAAGGGTGAGATGGCAGGACTGGGGATGAAAGTTGCTGTGGGTAAACTTGGTGAGGGACAAGAAGGTGATCAGCTTAGGAAAAGGGTCATGACGGATCTTGAGGTGAGCGATTTGCTATGGAAACAAGTATCCCGGGGAATCGATTAGGTGATCGACTGGTTGAGATCCGTAACATACACCATACCCTAATCATTAACCCATGCGCAGCGAAATCCGAGATTTTTTGAGCCCTCCTGACGCTCACTCACACTCCGTCCTTCGTCAGATGAACGGCGCGATGATTGTCCCCAACGAAGAAGCGACCACCTGTATCCTTACTACTGGACATCCCATGCTGACCCATCCACCCCAAGATGGGTCAGGGGCGAACTGCAGTCTACATCCTCCAGAATGGGTCCAGGAACGTATCGCTCGGTTCAAGGAGAGACAGAAGAGAGGTATCAAGCCGTCTGACGTTTTGGAAATGAGCAAAGTCAAAGTCACACGAGCTGGTATCGGCAAGAACAAACCAACGGCCTTTTGGTCTCCGGTCAAGAAGGACAAGGACGAATTGAAGCAACCTCGGTCTGCCCATAGGTCAGTCATCGTCATTCCCTACCGAATCTTCCAGAGCAAAGTACCTGACATATGGAAGAATTACTTATTCAGGAGTTAATAAGCTGACGTAGCGTATGTGCGATTCAGACACGAATTCATAGCTCACGACAGGGAGATGTTGGCTCGTTGGCTAGCGTTCAAGAGGCCCGAGAAGACTGGACGGACTACCAGAAGTATCTACGAGGAGCTTGGGGTGAGTTACTCGATTTCTCGGATGCTTCCGGATATTGGGCGGTTCTATCTGGGCCAAACAAGGCACTTGCTTCTTCTGTCTACCCACACACATACACAAGCCTCATCCACATCCGAGGACGATAGCCAAGAACACGTCAAACTCCCTTCATCAATTCATGCTTTGAGGTATCGAGGCTGACTCTTGAAGCTCTTGCAGGCATGTTCCCGAAAACATCCATACTTCTCCTGGGCGAGTCGACATACCCCTTCGGCATGGCACGAGCATTTCAAGCGGACTCGTGGTAAAGTCGGAAACGACGGCAAGATCCTCGAAGAGGAGGTGGAGCGATATGTGAAACAGGGAATAGACGAGAGTCTCAAGACTCTCCGAGAACGAACAAAAGGTGCTCCTCCCTCGATTGCTGCAGGCAGCTCTAAACGAGAACGAGGTGGGCGTTCAGCTGATGGAGACAAGGGTAAGCGGCCTACGAGTCAGGCTAGGAAAAGCAGATCTATGAACAAGGGTGAGGAGGAAAGATGTGATCTTTTGAAGTTTTCAAAAGACGAGTCGGAGGATGAAGACGGTAGCCTTGAGGTGATCGACCAAGATCACGAACGTGAAAGACATAACAAGAGGCGCAAGACCGTGCATCACGAGGCGGACAAGGAAGACGGTAGCGAACTAAACGACGATGACGACAACGACAATAATGATCACGAGAACGACGACGAAAATGAGTCCGAGAATGAGAGAAAGATTGCGAAGGACAAAAACAACGGTGAAGAAGAAAACGTAAGGAACGAGAAGGGCAATGAAAACGGGAAGGACAATGAGAATGAGAACGACAATGAGAATGAGAAAGACAACGGGAATGGGAATGACAATGAGAACAAGAACGGCAATAACGACAACGATGATAATCCAAATGACCCAATCAACCATCAAAGCGATCGCGAAGCACAAAATCACGATGACGATGGGAACGATAATGCCAATGACGCCGACAAGAACGGACCGGATCGCGACGACGCATTGCTTGACGAGCGCAAGAATGGCGGAGATGTTGTTGTTGAGTCGAAAGGCGAGACATTGGCAGCTGATTCACATCAGGAGGATGCTGATGCGGTGGAATGGGCTTGATCGATCATTCGACAACAACGGAACTATAAATGAAGCTTAAGAGCTGCCAACATGCGTGCAGTGCTGTGCAAGCAAAGGCTATAGAAGGTTCAAGGGCGGTCGCGATTTAGCACTGAAATGTCGGATGATCCTCGGACCTCTGGCCCAGCCTGTCTTTATATGTCAGTCTTGACCAATTCGCCGGACTCTACCTCGATTTCGTTCTTCATCTTGAACACGAGCTCATGACTCCCAATCCAAGTTTTGGATCCTGAGTCTCAGCAGTACTTAGACTTAGGTAACATAGTTCAGCCTAGCTAGATACGCTGCTCATCTCATGCAACACACGCATCGCACAATCGATGCTGGGGCGTTAAGCGAAGCCAAACAGTATGAATATCGTATACCGTACTCTGTTGCACAATTGGTCCAAATAGCACAAGGTGTACGGTGCACGACCATACAAACGAGGAAAGATCGACGAAATTTGATCCCGTCGATCAACCTCCATCAGAGATGTCTCTCTTTCCGACCAACCTTCGGTGTCATATTGCCTAAGTAGTTAGTCGCCCACTCACAAATCGCTTTCTGCCTTAAAGGGGTTCATTTCTTCATTCCACCATTCACTATTACTCGAAGTCCAACAGACTCCAGTCCAGCAGTCTGAGTGTTTCTTACGAAATCGAGTAGACGGACCAAAAAGCAAGGAAACAAGCTGAAAAGAGCGACAGACGATCAATCGATTTCGGCACACATAGCATAGCACTCACGCGCTATTGGAAACTGATTACACTACACGGCGGATTTCCGATATTCGATATAGCCATCAGGTTGAGACGAGATGGACGCCCTCATTCCTTTCACCACCTCGGGCTCTCTCGTAGATCTCGTGGATAGTGAGTGCAGTCCTACTTGGCTACACGATACCGAGGAAATGGGTTCCTCATAATGTTCACGTTTTACTGCTATCTTTCTTCTGAACCTGCATGTGCTCTCGATTGATTGCCCAATTTCTCCGCTAACGCCCTACATCTTGCAGAGAAAGTCATGGTCATCCTTCGAGACGGTAGGAAGTTGATAGGTGTCTTCCGAAGTTACGATCAATTTGGTGCGTACAACCACGATTGTCTTTTGGGTTGACCGTCTTACATCCCATAGTGTAAGTCTGGGTTTGTGAAGCTGATGAGAGATTACATTCTACACCTCCATCCCCCCTGGCTCCAATTTCCCCTTGTTTTCATGCCTCCGCCGCATTACTTGTCACAGCCAACTTCCTTCTCGAGTCGTGCATCGAGCGTATACATCATCGGTTCGAGTACGCCGATAAAGATATCGGGATACTTTTGATCCGTGGTGAGAACGTAGTGGCTCTCGGGGAGATTGTGAGTTATGTCGACCAATGTACCGTGTCACATGTCACGCCTCATGCGCCATATTGCGCGAAAGCTGACGGGCTATCCTCCTCTTCGCAGGACCTGATAGCAGAGGATATGGTTCCTCTGAGAGAAGTAGGATGGGCTGAGTTGGAGGAGAAGATTGCCGCCGAGAACGTGAGTCAAGTCAGCACATCTATCTGTGACCTCACCTCTTCTCCATTCTTACGCGAGAGCGGGGGTCCGCAACTTACATTTGCAACGTGGATACAAGCGAAAACATAAGAGTTCGGTTTGCTATAGATTCGTGCTGACCTAAACAACGTGCCCCTTCTGTCTACGTAGAAACGACGCGAGAGAGATCACGCGATCAAGGACAAGGTGTTAGCTAGTATCGGCTTTGTCAATGAGGGTAGGGAGGGCGACGCATACTAGTCGGGAAAATGGTATACAAGAAGGCGACACCCGAGGAGAGGTAGTGAGTCATTGTGCACGTCAATCAACAGTTCTTCTTCGTTTCTATCTCCGCTGTATGGCATTTTTGTAGCCATCTGCTGACTTGTTGCGTAGGTTTATCAGCAGTGTTGACATAGCTGGTCGAACATGGCCCTCGGTCATCGCTGACCATGGCAGATCGGCAGACTACCGCCAACCTTCGAAGTCAAGTTGAGAAAATGGGCTGTATCACGATCGAGCGAGGGTGATCAGGAGGGCATCGATCTGGAAGAAGTCACGGTGAGCCATCGGGATTCACAAAAGGGCGGAGCTTAGTGGATCGTGGGAGGAGGCGACCTCTCGGCCTAGCTATATAGCGATAAGTACAGGTTCATATTTGTTATTTCCATGACACCTGAGATCAGGATGAGATGATGTATTACCTAAAGTGAAAGTGAAAGAGGCCATCTGCAGGTGGTCATATGTACTGACCGAGACTGGATTACTACTAACTTACGTGTATCACGCGCGTATGGATGGTTGACGATCAATTTCGATTGATGGTTAATCCAAGAGGTTAACGCACGGACCTCTTCCTCGCGTCGATCCTTTACGAGAGTGAGTCATCTGCATCTGCAACTACGTATTGACGTCGATACTGATTCATCATCAACGCTTCTCTCGACCCCATCAACCGTTGACTCTTTCCTTGTTTTCCTCCTCCTGCTTCCATTTCCTCTCGTCCCTCAATCCTCCGATCCAGCTCTCGATTCATAATAACCCGACTCATTTGCGACCTGTCGCCAATCACCGATCGCTTAGAACGCCGAACAAGTGATAGGCTATCAAGCTCGTCGTCCTCCTTTCGTCCAACGACCTCGGCAGCTTCTCCCCTCTCCGCGCGGATATCTCTCATTTCCACGCCAGACAACGACACTTATTGATTACGAACATCAGCCATGCCACCTCAGCTCCCGCCGGCGACCCCAGGCGGTCCAAGAGCCTTTGGAGCCTCCTCAGTGCAATCTAGTGCTACGAAAGATGATGGTGGGAAGAAGAAAGTCAAGAAGAAAGAAGATGAGGAAGGGGGCGCTATGTCTTTCCTCAACGATACGGTCTGTGTGATATGGTAATTCTTCCCCCTCATCTCGCTTCGTTACGACTGCAGACGCTCGGTAAGCTGATCCCTGGGCGTGCTTTGGCGCTGATCTTGCAGCAACGAAAAAGTCGTCACAGGGGCACAGAAAGGTCTGACTCACTATATGACTTCCTGCGGACACGTGATATGCGACAAACCTGAGCACAGTAGTAGGTTGCTCCCCTTGTCTTTCCCAGAGGTTCACTGACTATCGTGCTGTTGATGTGATACAGACAAGCCAAAAGTCTGCACTGCGTGTGGCAAGGCGATGACAGCCGTCCCAATACAAGAAGACCACGTAAGAATATTCAGGACGACAAAGGGTCTAATTATATAGCTAACCTTTACAATCAATGCGATTTTTTTAGCTGCCGCCCGACCTGAGAAGATGGTTCTCGGACCCACAATTTGAGTTGAGCGATATACACAACGAGCTCCAGAAATTGGCCAAGCGGACCAACGCAGTGAGAGAGGTGGCCAAGGTGAGTCGTCTGTCCGTATGCTGTTTATTGCATGACGGTCAGCATACAGAAGACGGTCTGACGAAAGTCTTGTGACTGTGGCTGAACAGTATCAGAGAACGCACCTCAAGCGATCCCGGGACCTGTACAGGGTAGAGCTCGAGAAAGAACGAGAGTCATCCTCAAGTCAATTGGAGAAGGAAAAGGCAAGAGGAGGATCGGAGCTCGGAACTTGTTAAACGATGCTGATGACTTGTATCGCTTCGAATGTTGCAGGCTGAAAATGCAAGACTACGAAGCGAGATCGAGGGGTTGTTGAAGGAGAATGAGACTCTCAAAACGTAAGTTGTGCCGATGTGAGCAAGGAGGATATGTATGTACTGATAGGTAAGGCTTGCAGGGATCTGGCCAATGCCAATCCTCGATGAGCACAACCAGTCCGAGTTGACCTGCAATCCTCTCAGAGCTCACAACAGCCGAATGCCCACTACGGAGGCGGACACAAACAAAGAATACCAAGAGGAAACCTACCTACCGTCCAGGAGGAAGTCGAATACGAAGATGACCCAAGGTATACTGGTGCAGTCGTCGGTACTGGAGATGACGGTGATGCGATGCGGACCATATTAGGGAAGAGGCCCGCGGGCGACTCATTCGAAAGACAAGAGATCAGGTGAGCCGACGCGATCCTCCTGGATCATCGAGAGGAAAAGTAGCTCAAATTCCGAGTGATGCGGATGGCCGGCGAATCCGAACTAGATTAACACCACAACACTCCTTGGGCCCATCCAGTGCGATGGGACGTCCGACTCAGCTACCCATGCAGTCGGACATCTACTCGCAGGATGTCCTGTCAACACCTCGACGACCGATGTCTGTGGGAGGGTACAGAGGCAATCAGCTCTCTGGAATGAGCCGTCGCTTGGATCTAGAGTAAGTTGAGGCGCACTACCACTCGCTGTTCCGGGTTGCTTCTCGCGTAGTAGCATTGACTTGTCTACACGGATATTTTAGATCATACCGAATGGACGCCCCTCCATCCACTACACTCCCATATCAGCCAGATTCTCATGTCCGAAGCATGACTCCCCTTCAACGGGCAGCTTCCGCTCGGCCATACATCCAGGATAGATCTGGCTCTATGTTGCCTCCGTCAGGCATCCCGCAAGGTAAGCCTCATTCCGCGTCAAATTCGTTTCCTCGCCAGTCTTTTTGGCACGCGGTTGATGGTTGACAAATCTGCTTTGCGCCGATGAACTTACATCAAGCCAATCACCAGGGCATGTATGAAGATCAGCCGGGGATTTATGAACAAACCGAGCGATATCGACATCAAGGACAGTACGAGAGGAACCACCATGATGAGAATCAGTACAGCGACGCCTTCGGCGACCACACGAGATCAGCACCAGGCCGTTCAGCTGGGAATGGATTCCAACTCGCTTCGAGGCCGGTCTCGAAGATGCCTCCTCCATTCTAGAGATCGAACTGGAATTTCCGCTCAACAGGTGCCGGGTTACCTGAGAAGTGAGCATGTACCCGACAGGATGTGAAGTTGATCGTGAGGTTCCGACACGAGTTGTTGCGGAATGCTTATAGGTTGAGGAGTGATAGATGTATCGGCTCTGTAGGACGGAAAGGGGAGATGAGAGGGTTAGAAGCTGATCTGAAAACAAAGCTCCGCGAACCAAATACACTATATATACTGTATGTCTCTTTCGGAAGTGCCGACGACACTGTGGAATAGCTCGAGCACTCAGGTAACAATCACCGGCCAAGTGTTTGTAATGCGCGTCTGTGCAGTTTCAGCTTTGGTGTCAGCGTCAGCATAAGCGTCGTCCATCGACTCCATACAGTGTAGAAATGCCCAAAAGTTTGAGTGTATTCGTATTTCGTAGCTTTCTCCCACCTACTCGCGATCTATGAATGCGATGTCATGCATTTTCAGTAACATACATACAGAGGTGGCCACGAGTACATCTTACACTTTTACACTTGTTCTTTCTAGTCCGGTTCTCTTCCAATCTCTGCTCTATCAATCGCCTGCCCTTTCCTTGCCCGCCCTTCCTCGGTGCCCAGCTGCCGCCGCTGTCCTTCTCACCGACCAGCGCAACTGTCATTACTGCTGACTGGTACCACTACTCGTCTTCGTCCTTGAGACCCAACCTCTTCTTCTCCTCCGCCAAAGCTTCTTCTCTCGCTCGCAGCTCAGCCTTTGCCAGCGCCGACGCTTGCTGTTTCGACGGGTGGTGGTATAGTACTGTAATGTGGGATCGTGCGTCAGTGTGTCAGTGTTTTGAATTCCGTTTGACCATCCGTCGTATCCTGATCAGGAAATAGGATATGGGATGAGGTGCATTGTCCGAACAGAGCCCTTCAAGCCCAGTGACATGCTCTTCTTTGTGAAGTCTGATGAGTTGCGCATCTGGGGGTCGAGTCCGTGGCTGCCATGGGACCACGTCTTCGGACATTCTCTTCGTCCGCACTTCTATCTCCCGCACAACGTAAAACCAACTGAAATTACAAGGACGGCTCTTCTCTTCTTCTCCCTTCCGGAGCGACAATTCACGTTCACCCCATCTTCAGGACATCACGATCATGGAGTCAATAACGCAAAACAAGCCAAATACTCACCAACGATATATCTCTCCATCAGATGGAAACCATTCAAATGCGTAATCGCATCCTTCGCATCGTCCGGACTCTCATACACGACGTAAGCCGTTCCTTTCGTCTTGAGGTTCTGGTCCGTCCCCAAGCGTATTTGTCTTATCGGGCCGTATTTACCGAAAAGGTCGTATAGGTCTGAGCCGGTGATGTTGAAGTTGCTGCGGGCGACAGAGCACAAGAAGAGTGGAAAGGTCAGCTCGCTTAGAACGCAGTTTGACTTGACTTGCGATCATGTCTTGAGGCGTGTGCTAGGAAGAGTTCCGCGATCCTGATAACATTGGTATCAAGCTATGATTGCTTGTCGGGTGGTGTGAAATCAGGACGAAACGTGAACATACAGGTTCTTTACGCTGCAAGCCGAGACGCAACCGATGTACGCGTCAGCCATAACACTGATCACACTTGGGAGCGAACTTGGTAGCTTTAGCGCCTTGCACACTCACAACAATGCTCGCTGAGCTAAGGGGTCATTGGGTCGTTGCATCGTGTTTTAGTGAAGGGTGGTGAAGAGGGGTGGATGTTTCGTTCAGTTCTGTTGCTCTTGTGCAAGTTGGCTAGCCTTGAGAATATCCTGAAGTGGTGCCCTACAGACCTGCAGCTAGCTGATCGGGTCGCTCAGAGTGAGAAGTGAGCGATATATTCGATGATAACGATGTTAGTCAAATTGTGTCTTTGATGAAGATTGAGCCTGTTAATGTCGAATGTCAACTGAAATGGGAAGCTAAGCGCTAAGAGGTTAAACACTCAACGCAACGTGGTCTTCGCCGCCTACTGATTGATCGATCACTCCTCACTCATCACTCATCACTCATTCTGGGATAAATTCTGGGAAATGCCTCTTTCAAATAATTCTTCATCACCGTAGCCACTGACCTGATCTTTCCAGGTTGTCGTGACAACGTCAAGCATGATGCATCCGAATCCGAAATTTCAAGCTCTCTTTTTTGAGATTGTCCGAGTGATAAGATAATCCACCCAAAAAAACCCACTTTGTATATTCAAAATGGCCACCGTCACCACCCTCCCCATCACCTTGTCGCCCGCTCCCCAGGGCTGGTCCAAGCCTTCTCCTTCCAAGCCTTCGGCTCCTACCCAGCTCCCCGTTTACCCCGCCGGACCTTCTTTCATCTCCGCCGCGCGAAGACAGATCCTCCAGCGATCGTTCGAAGAGGACGACAAGCATGTTCACTCTGCTCGGGAGGCCGCCGCTGCTGCTCAGCAGAGCGAGGGCGACGGACAGCTTTACCCTGGACTCGGTGAGGAGGAGGAGCCGCACCACGTCTTACAGCAGGACCCTAAGGAATGGAAGAAGCAGGACCACTATGCCGTTCTTGGTCTTGGTCACTTGCGATACAAGGCATCGGAGGAGCACATCAGGATTGCTCGTGAGTATGGCAGCTTAGTGGCAAGGTCGTACGTGCATTCATGAGATGGCGCCGCTGATCCCTCTCGACGTTTCTTATCTAGACCGACGAAAGGTCCTTCGACACCACCCGGACAAGAAGGCTGCGCAGAGCGGCGCCAACGACGATGCCTTCTTCAAGTGTATCCAGAAGGGTGAGCCGGCGATAACCTGACGTTGTTGTGCGTGGCATGAGCTCATTTGTATCTGTTAAATACTTACACAGCCCACGAGGTCTTGACCCACCCTGAGCGACGAAGACAGTTCGACTCGGTCGACTGGAACATCGAGGACGAGGTACCCGACCTCAAGAAGTACTCTCCCGAGCAGTTCGTAGCCGAGTGCAACAAGATCTTTGCTCGAGAGGGTCGATTCTCCAAGACTCAGCCGGTCCCCGAGTTCGGTCCGCTCGACGCGCCCAAGAAGGACGTCGAGGGATTCTACGACTTCTTCTACAACTTTGACTCGTGGAGGTCATTCGAGTGGCACGACAAGGAGGTCAACGAGGGTTCCGACTCGTGAGTGCTGCCATGGTCACCATCACTTCGCCAGCTTTCTACACCGCACTCCTGGAGACTAAAGCCAAGCTGATCACTTGTTGGTGATTATCCCCCCTTTCCAGCCGAGATGACAAGCGATACACCGAAAAGAAGAACAAGTCTGAGCGAACCCGAAGAAAAAAGGAGGACAACACTCGACTCCGAGAGCTCGTCGACACCGTGCTCGCTCTGGACCCTCGAATCAAGCGTATCAAGGCTGAGGAGAAGGCTGCGCGAGATGCCAAGAAGAAGGGTGGTGTACCCAACGGTGGTGCTGCCAAACCCTTGACCCCTGCTGAGAAGAAGAAGGCTGAGGAGCAGAAGAAGAAGGAGGAAGCTGAGAAGAAGGAGGCTGAGAAGAAGGCCAACGAGGCTTCAAAGGCCGACCGAGAGGCAGCCAAGAAGGCCAAGGAGGCTGCGCGAAAGAACCTCAAGAAGTGGAAGAAGGTATGTTGGCATCCTCGTTGTGGATTTCTTATGCGTCTTATGCACTCAAGCTGACCATGCGCCCGTGATTATGATTGCAACTCTCATCTGTAGGCCATTGCTACCGTCATCGCTTCCTCCAACTACTTCCAGCCCGAAGGCACTTCCCCTTCGCCCGCCGTCATCGAGAAGCAGCTCGCCGAGCTCGACTCGCTGGTCGACATCCTCGAGCCTGAGGAGGTCAAGGACCTCAAGGAGAAGATTGACAAGGCCGGAAACGGCGAGCCCGCCAAGGCTGCCCTCGTAGAGAAGGTCAAGGCTGCTGGCGAGAAGGGCGAGGGCAAGTTCACCGAGTTCGCTTAGATCTAGAGTACTACAAACTTAGACGAGCCCGTGCCACGGGAATGTCCAAATGCCCATTTTCGATGCATATCTAATCGCTAATCATATGCTGCTTGCTCCGTCGAAGTCGAAACGCCTTGTCGGTGGACGGACTCCGCTGGTCATGTCTACCGCTGTTCTGGATCGAGTCTGCATCTCCTTGGATGACGGTTATCACGATCTTCCCCGCTGACTTTCAAATATTAATCCCACGCGCACCAGAGTCTCCTTACCTCCTCATGAACCCTCATTCTGTTTTTGACAGCCTCACTTTACCTGGATCTTTAGGTCGAGGTTCCCCACCTTCTGGTGTTGTGTATCCAGAGCCCCACTACATCAGGCGACTCTAACGACTCTTATGGACCC
Organism: Kwoniella heveanensis BCC8398; assembly: GCA_000507405.3. Classification (NCBI taxonomy): domain Eukaryota; kingdom Fungi; phylum Basidiomycota; class Tremellomycetes; order Tremellales; family Cryptococcaceae; genus Kwoniella; species Kwoniella heveanensis. The sequence continues at coordinate 292,891 of KV700125.1, forward strand.
TTCTCGACTTGGAGTCTGATGTGATATGATGAGAAGAAGTGAAGTCATTTCGGAAGCTCCGATAGAAGAAAGGCTTCACCTCTGTGTATCCACTATGCCTGACTATACAGTACGTGCTGTTCTCCTGCGTGTCGAGACAAGATAAGATACAGAGGGTGAGCAATGAATTGACAAGTTTGCCCTTCATTTTATAGTTCTCCCTTATTGCTCGTTTCCGTCCTCGTCACCACATAACTCATCATCATCGACTCTCGGATATCTGACCAAGTAACACAAGCACATCCATCCACACATACAGCATGGATCCAGCAGGATCCAACTCCTTGTCATCAGAGCCCGATGCATCCGTCCAAAGCGAGCCTGACCCTCTAGGGGAATCATGGTGTACCTTGGGCAGTCGCACTTCTGAGTCTCATCCTGATCCTGCGGACACCTCGATGATGGTTTCACTAACAGCCTCGGAGCTCGCCAGCGCTAATACTCATTTCGGCACCACTCACGCCAATGAATCTGGACGCGAGATCGCCTCGAACGAAGAGCAAGTGCAGAATGAGAAGACTACAATGACAACCGATAGATCAGGCCACCAGCAAGTTCGAACGGACATAAGTCAGACCTGCGGCATGCTTCGAGCGCCTACGGAAGAGGAGGTGCGTGTTTGTTCTCTTGATCCCCTTTGGCCTTGGGCTGCGCACTGTGTGTTCAGTACGAGTTCCGTACTACCTTGCCTCGTATTTCAGCAAAAACCCTCACCGACTTCGATCAAATGATATCGTTCGACCCACATACGGTACAGCCTCATCCATGATATTTGGCACTTACCACCAACACGTGATTGGACCTATATGTTTCACCTCATGTAGCTAAATGACCTTGTCAGTACCTCTTCCTCTACGGGCAGATCCATAGCGTGCCCAAAACCTACCTCAGCAATCTCAAGTAAGACCTGTACCAGAGGAGGGTACTGCCAGAACATGTGCATGGACCATTCGTGTGCGCCTTGCTCGGAGATGTCTCGCTTGAAGATCGAGGATTGGGATCATGTCGAAACGAAAGCTGGGTTTGATTGAGCAAATGAGCTGGGGCACTGGGAGGACGGATCCTTGGATTCGCTCAGTGGCGACGAGGGACCGAGTGGATGGCGAATGGTGGTGGTCGACTGTTAGTCAACGCTGATTTGATTGCCGCAGCTCTTGTGAAATGAGTAGACTAGTCCAGTGTAGCACGAGTGTGCACATGAATTGCGGCGATGAGATGAGACGCAAGATCTGTTCTGTTTGTGATTGCATTGCTCCCATGAGCTGGTGCTGGAGTGCCATACACGGTTGACAAGGAGAACGTTCCACGAAGCAATGCAGTCATCGATGATTCTCAGTATCTGTGTCTTTTCAAGGCAGACACGCATTCCAAGCGGTTCTGACAGAGAAACCGCGGCGCCTACTCTAAGTCTACTCAACCTGCACCCGAAGGAAGGGTTCCCTGCTTACATACTTGCATCGCCGGCTGACCCAGACAGGCTGCAACTGCTATTCCAAAGTCTCTTGTCTTCTCACTTCTGATCAAACAGGGTACAGAAAGTGCGTTTTGATTATATGAATCATACCGTCCGTCATCCGTTGTTCATTCGTCCCTACGTTATCCATCTGCTGTCTGGCGATGACACAATAACGGTACTTAATCTTTTCTCATCTCACACCGAATACCTGAAGACCAGTCACTTCTTCCACGGCCTGTCGAAGGGCTTAGCTAGATCCTGACGCTTTCGGGCGGTCCGAGATAACTATATCCCCTTTCCTTAATACCTCCGACATCCACCCAGATCCTCTCGATGATCATACCGGTCGTCATGCCATAGAGGCTGATGGTATGTTTACCTCCCTTCTCCCATCCGTCAACCTTGTAAGGGATAGTCACGTTTCTGTTCTCGGTGGAGACGGCTTGGAGCCAATCAGAAGGTACAGCGCCAGTCGCGGCCTTGGTGAAGGGGTCGAGACCTTCAACGTCTTGCAAGAACTTGGTAGGGATCGGGTGGATCTCCTGCACGGGCTGGTCATCAATTTGCAAACCGAAAGCCAGCTCCTTGCCAACCAAGAAGTTGTTGGTAGGTCCTATCTGAACGGTAATCTCGATATCGTTTTCTTCATCAAGCGAATCGCCGTGAGTCCAAATATCGTATTCCAGTCTGGGACCCTCACCAGCGGTGAAGTTCTGAGTGGTGACGGGGAACATCTCGACACCGGACAAAGTACGTCCGTATCCTTCGATTTCTTCATAGGCGTATCCTTCGGCAGAGGAGTTTCGGGTGAAATGAGCCGCTTCGAGGACAACGTACCCATCACCTTGGACGTGTCCGTGGAAGTCCTCAGGGGGTGAGGGAGGGACAACGATGGGTACAGTGATGGTTACGTTGGTGAGGTCATTCGAGGTGAGGTGGACGTGTCCTTCGGCCAGGTAGGCTTCATTCGATCTAAGCTTGACAGGTACTTTGTCCCAATCGACAGAAACATACACCCGGACATCCTCTGTGCCATCCCACTTGATGTTGCCACGGTCCTGAGAGAGTTTGAGCCATTCTTCGTCTGCCTTGAGCTTGAACTTGGTATCCTTCGGTCCGCCAGAACCGATATCGATCCATCTCCTCTTCGCTCCGTAGGGGTCCATAGTAAGAAGGGTTGGGTCAGGACACTTGAATTTTCCGGGGCAGTTCTCGCCGGTGTCTCCCGGCCACGCGCCGACCTGATTCTCAACGGTGACCCGAACGTAAGCGACATATCCTGGGAGAGCGTGCTCCTTGATGGGAATGCCAGGTCGCGAAGCCTGGTAAGGGTTGACAAATTTGACTGGAGGTAGGGAGTCTCGGATGGGCTCGAGCGGTCCGTAGTAGTTGATATGCGTTTGATCCCACATGCTATGGTTCAAACCTCGTGAGCTGATGAAGGTCATCGTAGAATCATCCTAGAACTCACTGATCCCACTTCCTGTTGAGCAGCGAGTGGAAGGTCTCTGTTATGTTGGCGTCCTGGTAGAAGGCATCAATTGCTTCCTTGGCGAAGGTGTTCGCTGCTGTCCTAGCTTGGAAAGCATAGAGGTGTGATCGAGCCACTGAGAAGAGACAACTTTCAGTGTCAGCCATGCTCTCTTCTATCTGACCAGGGCGCCGTGTGAGCTCACCAGCGATGTGTAATTTGTTGATGTTGGCTTGACCGGCACAAAGCATGAGCACCTGCTGGAAGAAAGAGGCCTTTGCATGCTTTGGCAGATGTTCATACACCTTCTCTGCTCGATGAGTAAGCTCGAGCCAGCCGTCAAGAACCCGCTCGGCCCTGCGAAGGGCAAAAATGAGTCTTAATCAGCATCGCCACAGGCAGGAAGCAGAGAGTTGAAGCACGGATGAAGTGCCGGCGTACTCTTCGTAATTCAGCAGCGAGAACGTGTCGCCGAGTAGCTCTACTTTGGCCCTCCCAGCATACAACTGCACACAATGATGAGGATTAGCTCCTGTAGCATGCTGATGTAGCCTCTCTTGCAGTACAGCGGCCGAGACTCACCGAGTACTTGTACATGATATCAGCGACTTCATCCTTGACCTCTTGTCCAAACTCTCTCTCGGCCCAGTGGGTCAAGAACTTCTGAACAGAGTTTCGAGGCCAGGCGTCCGAGTCGTAAGCAAGGGCGAGGAAGTGCTCTGTCGGCAGTTCGAGTGGCTTGAGGGAGCCAACGTTGAGGATCCAGATAGATGTGGTGTTGAACGCTCGAGCAATGTTCATCTGCTCCCAGGCTGCCAAACAGTGCATGAAGAGCCTAATCAGCCTTTGCTTTCCACTCAATATAGAGCTCGTTTTCATGGCTCGACTCACTCTTCGCAAGGTTGATAGTGTTGGTCCACTTGTAGTCTCTGGGCAGTCCGACGTCTAGGAAGGGATTTGAGTCGGTTAATCAAGGATTTCTCTAGCATTTTTCGAGTGGCGGCCAAACATAACTTACAGTCGACGTGATAGTAGATACCAGCACCGGCTTTATGGTCTTGCCTGTCGGACGGCAGAACGGACATGAGATTACCGTAATTGTCATCCGCGAAAAGAACCGTCACTATAGATTGGCCGTCAGTATAATCGCCCTAGATTAGCCTTGTTCGAAGACTCACCGTCATCGGGTACCTCGAGCTATATTTCCAACAATTTTGGGTCAGCTTGACCCGCGCTCACAAGCTCGAAGCCAAGAGCTCACCCCGTTCATGTAGTATCCGGCGACCTCCTTGTACATGCACCACATTTGGCTCACGCCATTCAGGTTGTCACCATACACGTCCTTCAGCAGACCCTGTTGAGTGTGAGTGATATCTAGGTATCGCACCGATCCATATCAGCATCAAGGACCTCGACTGAGAGAAGAGGTTTGCTCACTCTGAACCAGCTCGTTGCTAGCACCGCTCAAGGGCTCGTCACCATCACCTCTCATGCCCATCGTGAAAAGCGTTTCCATCCCCTTTGCTCTCTCCGCACCGTATCTCCAGAAGTCGGTCAAGGTATCTTTGTTCTTGTCCCAATCCCAAGCGCCTTCGCCGTATGAATCCCATTCAGGCTTGTTTCGTGACATGGGCTCGTGGTGAGAGGTACCCATGACGACACCCATACGATTGGCGAGGACTTGGTTCGGACCGGGAGTCGGATTTTTAGGAAGACCATCTGAAGTGTCGAGGCCATCGACGTCGAACATGCTTGCCCACACTGCGGTAAAAGAGACCGTCAGTAAGAATGGCATAACACTGAACGAATGTCGACCCACTAGCCGGCCAGTGGTAATTCGCTTTGAGTCGCAACATCATCTCAAACCACTTTTCGTACATCTCAACCTGGAACGCCGGCTCCCAAGGTTTTCGGCCCCAGGTCTGTTGCGCCCAGCCCCACAAAGCAGGGTGCTCATCGTTGATGAATAAACCTCGGTATTTGACTGTCGGTTCGCCGTGGGAGAGTCGTTTAGTTTTGTCGAAGGCGACGATGGGATTGTGTCGAACAGGCGTGTCGGCCCAGTAGACCCATGGAGATACGCCCATCTGCTCTGAAAGTGTGTATAGGGCGTAGATGGTACCTCGCTGGTGATCCGATTCCGTTAGCTTGCATTCTCCTTTGTTGCTGTTGAGCAATTCCAAGCTGTACTCATGGGTAGGCGGGATAATCTGGAACTCACTCGATCAGAGCCGGTGATAACAAGACCTTCTTTCAGACCTTTGACAGGCTGATCTTCCCAGCCGATCTCATACGATTCCCATTTGTCCTCCAAGTCATCCCTCTTGACGCCCTTCAAGCCTTTCACGAGCTCACTACCTACACTCCCGACCACCAGAGCTCTCTCGATATGGTGAGGCAAAGTGTCATTATATAGCCTTGGTCGCTGACCTGTGACCTTGTGAACGTCATCCGCGAAGGTCTGAGCGGCTACGTGGATAGCTTGGTCGTCCGATGAGTCTAGAAGAAGAGGTGTAGCGTGCTTGTGATGAGCCGAGGCAATCAAGAATTGGTCTCGCTTGTCGATGTCGGTGGTAATGATATCTTCTAGGCCCTCGTGAGCCGAGGCCTGGAAGGTAAGCTGTCTAGAGTCGTCATGCGTGTCGAGTGGTGCTGCTGTTTCGAGTTCCTCCAGTGAAGGAAAGATGATCACCTTCTCCTCCCCAAGGGCGAGGACTTGCCCTACGAGGGTAAATCCGACACCCAAGCCCGCTAAGAGGGCACTCTGTGCTATGTACATGATTACTGGCGATCAAGTCTAGCTTTCAACTGAACTTCTAAGCATGTCATGCTGTGCTACAGTTTATATATGCCATTGCTTTGCAGACCGGAAGGGTCCTTGTTACAGATGCTCCTCCACCCGGTGAATCCGGCTCCGAAACCGGCCGGTCTGTTTGCACCGGACCGCATTCGTTAGCGTCTCTCGCTGAATGTCACCTTCCAAGTTTGTCCATCCATCAATCACATGCGTTGTTTGTCAAGCATATGCACGGTAGATGCAATGCGAATGGAGGACCGGTTCATTGAGGCTTCGAAGTGACGCATCGATGTTGAGAAGAAGGAGACCGACGCACCGGTGAAGTGGAGGATATGAGTATACAATATGGCCAGTACGGTATGGTGCTATCACCAAAGCGGAAGACGGCCCAAACACGTTCCATGTGATCTGACATATAGCACATGATCCACGGCCTTGAGCGTGCCTCCTACGCAGCTGGTCCAGAGCCAACAGAGGGGGTGCAATCCTCCCGTGTTGAGTAATGGAAAGGGTCACCGCTCGCTACCGATGAGAAAAAAGATACTACTATGCCATCCGTAATTATGTAGAAGTGAATTGTGAACCGACCGAAACGACCTGTTGGATGTGGTCGTCTCGACTGCGAGTGAGTTGAGACTGCGCTCTCCTGTAACTGTCGCTGAACATCGGGGTATGACGTCTTGACATTACCTCGTCTTGTCTTGTCCGTGATTGACGGAACGCTTCTTCGGCACCTTCCACCTCAATATGGTCGCTCACATTCGGAGTCTTGATGATCTTTGATGATTGCTCGGGAAGATGGATATCGGCCGGCGATGCTACTGAGCCAGGAGCGGTGGGTTCCGCTTCGGTGCGGCTCGGGACCAAAATCGGATGGAGAGTTATCTGATAAAATACATCCGATGCAGCTGCTGCTGCAGGTAAATTTTGCGCGGTGATGATGAGTACTGTAACACAGAGTAGGGGGAAATGAAAGCTGCGCGACGCCTGAATCAGATCCCCCCCTCAAGCGATGTCTAGTCGGGCATATTATGTTGACTGCTGCTTACGGCTCATCTATCACAAGTCTTCGGGTGATCGAACGATCGGTCGATCGGCCGTCATGTCGGTCGGTTCACAATTCCTGGGTCTTTGGACCTAAGCGATCGGGTGTGAAGAGCACATCCCTGCACATCTCGTCCTCGTCAAGCTGCGCTGTCTTGTATGTCTTGTGCACGAGAAGTATCCCTTATCCCTGCTATTGCCGTCGTGTCACGTTCACTACAGACAGCACACGCACTGGACAGACATAGTACGGGAAAAACTTAAGCATACTTCTCTCCTCTCCTGAGACGCCACCGCAGGCACTGATTACTACGCCTGACTTGTACTTCCGAAAGATATTCACTCCTTTGACCCCGTAAGCGTATCTAGCGGTACGGGAGCATTTTCTTTTCGTCTGTATGCCATCATTGCTATCTGTACATCTTTCGATGCCAAGACGGCCGTCAGATCTCCTGCACATGTGCTTCAGCCGCACTCGCTTCTCGCCCACACCTTAGGTCATAAACTACCAATAGAAGGATCACCCAGAAAATAGGGATCTCGGACCCGTTAGACCCGAAACCATCTATCGTGGACTCTTTTTTTTTTTTCTACTTAGGTATGTTTCGTCCGGTGCGACGTATCAGATAAGCTGGAACGGGAGCGTGCAGACGGTGCCGAGAGAATTTTACTTATGACCAAACATGGGCGGAACCAGCTCGGAGACCATCAGGTATATATAAGACGACGTTGCAGACATGAGCCATCTGAGCAGGATGTTTTTCTGAGTTTCTCGCATCTACAGCATAGCTAAGCGATAAGTCCCCGCCGATATACCATAGTCAATATCCTACTGCAGCAGCTAGTCCACGGAAGCGTCCCTATCTGAATCAATAGTCCATCTAAGCGGCCCCTACGTACGATGTCCCAGCAGACCTCTGCCGCCAGGAGGGTCGGTTCTCCCTCAGAGAAGAATGCAAATCAGTCTCCCGCTCCATCTCCGAGCGCATCGACTTCTCACTCGCTAAACGAGCAAGAGAAGGAAAAAGATGGCCTAGCACTCGCCGCCAGTCCTTCAGATGACCCCAGCGGGCAACTGCCTGAGCTTGGCAATGGCAGTGATGTCTCTCAAGATCTCGAGGAGAAGGAGGTTGCCATGCCGTGGAGGTACCGACTAGCGGCTTTTTCTATGATTCTCTTCTTTGCGACTGGATCCAGCTACCTTGAAGGCGTTGCCGCCCCCCTCAAGTCTACCTTCAGATCAGAATTGAAGATCACCAGTAAGTACTAGTAGCGTGATGAGGCTTCTCCTGGATCCCACTGTATATAGTCCCCATGGGGTCGGTCGAACGCTGATACGCCCTGGGTTTTGGCAGATGCGCAATACGGCGCTATCGCATCGGCTTCCAGCCTTGTCAACACCGTCCTTCCCATCATCGGTGGTATCGGCATGGATTACTGGGGTGCTACGTAGTGGGTCTCACCTTGTGAAGGCAGCATAGCACTGGTTGGAGTATCGCCCATCAAGAGCTGATGTCATGAGACGATGTTACGTGTAGCGCTTGCATTATCTCGAGTGTCTTCATCCTCGTTGGCGCTGTCGTTACCTCTTGTGTGAGTGTTGCAACGTCCCTCTTGCTACATCCATGAGATACCCTGAAAAACTGACCCAAACGCATATCCGAGGCAGTCTGCGAACACCAACAACTATGGCTTGCTGATCGGCGGTCGAATCATCATGGGCTTCGGCTCGACGGGTACGTCGTCGCATTCACCCACGACCTTTCGTAATGCCCTTCTGATCATTGTAGTCATTTATCGATTTCGCGCACAGTCATCGAATCTACTCAGTCAAAGCTCTACGCACATTGGTTCAAGGGATCCAACCTGGCTTTGGTCTTCGCCCTCGACATCGCCTGGAACCGTATCACGTCTGTCATCTCCAAAGCCACGGCTGTGCCCATGTCCAACATCAACGGATGGTGGGGCTGGGCCCAGTGGATCCCTACGATCGTCTGTGCGTTCAACATGGCGCTCGTCTTGTTCTATTGGTGGTTCGAGAGATCGGTTCCCAAGAAGTACCGGCCTTCCTTGGGGAAAGAGGCGCGGGTAGTCGAGGGGTGGAGTAAGAAGAAGTTCAAATTCGGAACTCTCCTTAGGCTGTGAGTGCGAGCTGCGTTCCCGCTGCCTCGATTAGCTCATTGCCCTTCCGATACGTGTACTTTCTGCTGATACGGAACATTGTCTAGTCCCAAGTTCTTCTGGATCTTGTGTGGTACTCGTAAGTGCTCCCTCAGCTCTCGCTATCCCTATAATGCTCCTGATCGGTCGCTTACTGAAGTGACACGTTACAGAGCTCTTCCAGAATGCCGCCGTCACTGTATACACATCCAATTTGGCCGACATCCAGACGTACACAAGAGGCACGTCAAAGCTCGCTGCTGGCTACAACACCTCCTTACAGGGAGTCATTCCGATCGTACTCACCCCCTTGACGGGCTGGTTCTTCGACATGTTCGGGTGGCGAATGGTCTTTGGTGAGTTTGACCCTTGCCATGTCGGGGGGTTACCCTCGCAACCTAAGCGGTGCCTGAGCTCTTCCTCTCGTAGCTCCTCGAGCAGTCGCTGACGTCTGCTGGCTCGATGTAAATCCTGCTTATCTCTTTTGCGATCGACAGTATCTTGGACCGCCATTCTGTACATCATCGTATTCGTCCTGATCGGCTTTACAACCGTCCATCCTCTTTGCCCGATCTTGATCTCATCATTCGCCCTCACCACGAACGCCATCGCTTTCATTGCCTCGATCCCTGTCTTGGTCGGCGATGACGCGCTCTTGGGTACCGCGTTCGGAGTCTGGAAGGCATTTGTAAGTCATTATCTATCAACGATGCGAAAAGCGCCCCGCGGATCTGTCAAGCCAGTAGCCTACAGTGCTAATGAAACGTTCGCTCCAGGCCAACGGTAATTCTGCCGTGCTTGATGTTGCTGCCGGTGCTATCGTGAGTCGGGGCTCAGGCCTGGCATCCATGGTTATGGGGACCAGATACCACTGTGGTCACACGCTGACTTCGGGCTTTCCACATTCCACCTGGCTCCGTAGCAAGACCGAACGAAAGACGGATCATACGACAACGTTCTTTACTTGATCATCGCCATCAAAGCAGTCGAAGTCTGCCTGGGACCCATCTACGACTACCTCGACGGTAAATGGCTAGGCCATTCCCTCCGTATGCCCGAGAAGAAGCGACTCGAACTCCGAAAGAAGGCTCTGGAGGAGGACATCGATTACCCTGGTTGGAGGATCAGCAAGAAGACTACGTATATCGTTGGTGGGGAGTTGACGGCGTTGGTCATCACTGCCTGGGTCGTGAGTATGGTGTTTAGTGGCCGTTGAGCGTTGAGGATAACTGTTGAGCTGATGCTTCATGTGTCCCTCGACAGGTCTACATCATCTACTCGCTGGGTACTTGAGCTGAGTGTCGATAGCTGTGGGACAGTAAACAGGAAGGAGAATGATCAATCCAGAAAGTTACCACGAATGACACGTCATATTATAGTTCATAGAAATGTTTGAAGATATGCAAAGGCGCACGAACCTCTCTCGACGCGCTGACCTTCTTCTCGGGTAAAAATCAGGGATGTCGCCTATTATCCTCGTAACGGCCGCAAGAACAAAGCGTGTCTCCACCACTCCGCCATATGCCCCATGCTTGCGCCCTAATCCCAGCTCTGACGCTAGGGTTTCGTCATCGGAGTTAGTTGCACGAATCACGAGGCGAGGTGAGGTGAGGTGAGAGCGAACGCAGTGTCATTGGTCATCCGATTAGATCAGCGCTTTGATGTCCAGAGATGAGGATTGATGGGATGGATGGGATGGTGAGAAGCTATGATGAGCGTTTCAAAGGATGGTCCCTCAAATCCCGGATTCCCGTGCAGTGACATTTCGAGGGTGAGCCGATCTTGAATATGTGGGGAGGACGATGATCATGACGATGACCATGATAATCATGACTGATGATGACTACTTGAGCGATGTTGATGAGCCATTTATACGATAAGAAGCCCCTCCCCTCCCCCTGGATGCATGGTTGCTTGGTGCGTAGCGTGAAGAGCGTTTTCGCGCCCTTCCGTCGGAGAATTTTAAACTCGTAGCACGCACCCACATTGCTTCTCGGATCTAGACCACTGCCGCTACGCTTGCTACAGTCCGCTCGCTACTCGTACCTAGACACTCTACTTTGCAACCAACTCATCCCATCCTGGCAATGCATGTCGTGTCTGGCAGCAGCTTATCGACCATCAGATATTGCGTAGCACTCGCTCATCATCCATCACGACTCTGCACCCGACAATCGAGGACTTGACGCACGTTCTCACTCTCATTCATATACATCATCACTCTTCAACCCGATAAATAACCTTCAACCCTCGATATTGTGCAGAAAAACAATCAAATCAACAGTCGTTCCACTCCGCCGACGCAACTAGCACATAATCGCACAACATCATTCTTCTCCACCCGACTGAAGCAGGCCCAACTCAAGATGACCGCTCCTCACCCTACCACCCTCCTGCCTTACGCCGAGCGAATCAAGCTCCACAGCAACCCTACCGCTCGACGGATCCTCGAGATCATGGATAGGAAGAAGACTAACCTCGCCGTCTCTGTGGATGTAACCTCTGCAGCAGAGGCTCTGGAAGTTGTCAAGCGTGTCGGCGCGAGTGTCTGTATGGTGAAGGTGAGTTTCGGCTTGAGCTGATCATGTGCCCTTCCTTTTCGGCTTCATTTGTCTCTTTTCTGAGACGACATCGAAATCTGTAGCTGATGAAAGCTGCGTTTCATGGTGCTTTCCACATGACACGTCGATCAGACCCATTGCGACATCTTCGAAGACTTCTCACCAGCTTTCACGGAGGAACTTGTCCGACTGTCCAAGGAGCTCGACTTTGTCATCTTTGAAGACCGAAAGTTTGCCGATATCGGTGAGTCTGAGCCCTTATGTCGTTTCTGGTAGTAGCTATCTTGAGCGTCAAAGTCGTGCATTCATACAGGAAATGTATGCTTATGACGGCACTCTTACTCTGTTCCAGGCAACACTGTGTCCCTTCAATACTCCTCCGGTGTACACAAGATCGCCTCATGGTCCGACCTGACCAACGCCCACCCTGTCCCCGGACCCGGCATCATCAAAGGTCTCGCCACCGTCGGTCAACCCCTCGGCCGTGGCCTCCTCTTACTCGCCGAGATGTCCTCTGCCGGCTCTCTCGCCGTGGGAGGATATACCGAACAGACGTTCGATATGGCCCGAAAGGCCGGGCGGGACTTTGTCATCGGGTTCATCGCTCAGAACCGGGTGGACAAGGACGCCAGTCCCGAAAAGGGCGAAGATTGGTTGATTATGTCTCCAGGAGTCGGGTTGGCAGCCAAGGGAGACAGCTTGGGTCAGCAGTACAGGACACCGAGGGAGGTGGTGATTGAGGCCGGCGCGGATGTGATCATCGTTGGAAGAGGCATTTACGGTGTTCAGGGCGGTGAACAGGCCGTCAAGGACGAGGCGGAGAGGTACAGAGTTGAGGGATGGAAGGCGTACGAAGAGCGACTCGCCAGGAAGTAGGACATAAAATCAGCACACGGAGAGAAGTGGCAAAGAGTCCGTTGGCCAGCAGCAGGGCGTTTTTGTCTGCAGTTCGTATCTGTCTAACGGGGTCAATGGAATTCCCTACCAATATGTCACATGCTGTCAGAGTCGGTCATAGATACCGTCAGGAGTGAAGAATAGCACAAGCAGAAATGAAGTAGATTGTAGATACGACTTGTCTATGCATGTCGAGACATACATGTGCTTGATGTTGTCCTGCAGCGTAGCCATTCGCTGAGATAATCGCTCAATCGTGTCGCCGGTATAGATACAAGACTGCTTCTTCAAGACCCTAATCTGAGTCAATCTCAATCACCCCGTCTTCATAGTCCCCATCATCCTCATCATCGTCTTCCCCTCCATCGAACATGAAATCATCCTCATCCAGCATCGTCGCGTCAATCACCTCCTGTCTGCTCTGCTCCGTACTTCTACTTGTTCCAGCCGCAGCGCTGTTGGTCGTAGCGGTCTTTCTCAAGCTATTACCACTTCCCAGCTTGGCCCACGGATCAGGCTTCTCTTCTTCCTTCTCCTTCTCCGCCTTCACTGGCACTGGTGGCGTAGACCCAGGTCGACTGGCAGGCGGGGTAGGGTTGGCCGCTCCAGTCGGTCGTCGTGCAAGTGTCTGACCTTGACCACCGAAAGGTTGTGCAGGCTGGATCGTTGGCTCGACGGTTGATTTGGGGGCTTTAGACGGATCGAAGGGAACGTATTTGAAGCCGAAGAAAAACTTTCCTTGCGGGAGTACAAGAGCGGCGGGCACTTTACGATCGGCATCTCCCAGTGATTCGGGTGTGAATATCCGCGGACCACTAGATGGAGAAGATATCAGGATCAGTCTTAGTATCTTGACCAGAGACGAGCGTCTCAACTGTCGAAATCCTTACGGATTCTGTATAAGTGACGGTCTACTCACTCTGCACGATTGATCTTGCTACTAGAATCCACTTCTTCAATCTTCTTAGCTAATCCCTTCCCTTTCACCTTCTTCCCGCTCAAGCTCTGACCCACACCCGTGAAGCTCTCGATAGGCGTTGCATCTCCCGATCCAGGTCTAGTCACACTCAACGAAGTCCCAGGTCTGCTACTACCGGCAGAGGCAGAATGCGTCTCGCTCAGATCGATTTTCAGCTTATCGGCCATGGTTGGGATAGGAGCAGGGGCAGGCCGAGGGGGTTCAACGTATCCTACCGGCGTGGCGAAATCAACTTCCAGATCGGTATCGATGACGCTGATACCCGGTCCCTCAGGGTATGTCTCCATGATGAGGAACTCAAAAGTGAGGGAGTTGTATGTGATCTCAATGATATCGCCCTTCGTAAGGACGGAGTAGAACCTCAATGCGGATTCGAGTCTGTAGCAGCAAAGATCCGGTCAGCTGATTAGCTACACATGCAGCAAAGGCCAGCTATGATCTGTCACTCACACTGCTTTGGCGTCTGACACTTGCAAGAAATCTGTCGATTGAGCTTGTATTTTAACCATCTTTCCCTTGGGCAGCTTAGCTCCGGTCAAGCGGATAGGATCTCCCTCGGTCAAATTGAGCGTTTTCATCATCTATGAGTATGCGCAATCACAGAGCTGTCAGCTGAGCGGCAATATTCACAACCCAGCCTCTGAATCAGCTCACCCATGCTGGAAGATGTACGATCCCTTCTTCGGCGATGAACTCCAGTACACCAGCATGCGTTTTGTGTACGGTTGGATTACGAGGGTTGCGGAGCTGGAATGTCCAGGGAGAAGGTATATCGAGGGCAGCTGAAAGATGAGCCACAATGATCAGCGATGCAGCAAGGGGATGTCATGGAATCATTTTGTGTGAGAAGACAACTTACATAACTTAGCCAGCGCTGAAGGAGGCATGATGACTGCGTGTATATTGCCGTCGTCAGCTAGATGAGTCTTAAGAGGTCTCTATGCTCGATAGCTCACTCTTTCCTCCGTACATCAGCTCCGGCCGTTCGCGTCCACCCATAACAGCCACCGAGTATGCCTTGTAGTATTCATCGTAGGCTCTAGAAAGTTATACATCGGAGCAGACGTCAGCTTGCTCAATCCATTTTCACGATAGGAGGCGTACAGCTGAGGTGAAACTCACGATGGAGGGGGAGCTCTGAACTGATGTCTCATACCACCCATGAGCTGAGATAGGATCGCGCTTGGTCCTGCCATCTGAGGAGGCGCAGCGTAATCATACTCCTCTGCTACCCAGCATTAACGATCAGCTCTATCCTCAACCCCTTCAGGCGTCCAGCGCAATAAGCTCTGTTGTGTATCCCCGAGAAGAGATGTCGATGGCGGTAAACCAAAATGAGCCAAGAAGGGGCGGAACGACACACGACATACCGTCTGAATCATTGTAGCCGTGATTCATCTTGCATGAGGTATCTCTGAGTGTTGAGCAGAAGAAGTCTGAGAGGCGAATACCACTAGGAAGTTGGGATGATATGAATGAGGAGAAAGCTCAAGCGACTCATTTGCTTGACATTGTAGGTTACCCCTCACCGTACGGTCGAGTGACGCCTGCGCGTTGAGGCTGACGTTCGACTATCACGTGACCTGACGTCAGTCTCGGGCCTATAGCTAGCTCAAGTGATCGATAGCCGCCACGTTGTCTCGACATGATTCCCATCCTTAGCTTAGGCTGGTGTTATACAGCCTCGGGCACGCTCTGTCACCATCAGACAGACATGCTTCAGAAAAAGCTCAGCGAGAAAGACTGTGTACTATCAGAGCCGACTACGAGATCGTACATGAGCAGGAGAGTCTCGCCGACTTAGGATTTGAACACACTGAACGTGACAGGCGGTCGACCCTGTCGACATGTCGAACCCTTACCTCCCCCTATCGCCCTCATCCTCTTCTACGCCCTCATTTCAGAATACCTCGAACCCATACGCTTTGACACCCTCGGCCAAGCATGACCCCAACGGGCCGATAACGCGTTCGCGAACGCTGTTCTACTTGTCTATCAGGGACTCGAGCACGACGTATAGTACCAGGCAGCGGAAGGTGGGAAGGCAGTATGGCGATACAATTGATGTAGGGGAAGACGAGGAGCAGATTGGGTTGATGGGTGGTGCTGGAGTTAGTGGAAGTGGAAGTGGTCATTTCGGAGAAGAAAAGGGGTTACCGCCCAAATGGTGAGCAAGTATTGAGCGCATAATCGCATCTGCATGGCGAAGAGCGGGACCGCTGATATCCTATGTTTACTCATGTAAGGGTGGATGTGAGCGATGAAGTCGAAGAGATCCTCAGCAGAGCAAAGTTAAAAAGTAAGTGAATGCGTCAATTACGATCCATCTCGAGGCTCGGAGTGGAATTTGATCACTGTTTCCACTCCCGTGGAACGTGTTGCTGATACCAGCTGCCAAACGCTTGTAGTCACCTCCTTGGACAAGCTACATGCCAAGCACGTCTTACCTGGCTTCACGGATCGTTCGGCGGAAGAGAGGGAGATTGAACGACAGACTGCGGACATCACGCGAGTGAGTACGAGTAAAATCTGCAACAGATCCTTCCTGGTTACCTGGATTTTCGACCAGAGTACCGCCTTAGCCCAGGATATCCCTCATCAAGCGGATCTCAGCTGACTATATGACGCCTTTACCTTGTCGGCTCAATAGGATTTCCGCCGGTGTACGTCGCTCATTTCGTCGGTCCAGCCAGGTCCAATAGCGCAGAGAGTAGAGATCGTTACCGCTAAGAATGTACAACGCGGCTTAGCGCAGAAGGTGCAAGACTTATCTGGACAATTCAGGAAGAAACAGCGCGTGTACATGCAGAGTGAGCTCTTCAACCATCTATCCTTCCTCTGAATCATCTTCTATGCATGATGATGTTAAGCTGATAATTGACTAATTTGTCTTTCCGTGCTTTGTTCGCTATGATAGAGCTGCAAGGACACGCGATCAAGAACAAGGATCTTATGGTTGCGAGCGGGGCCATGACGCTCAAGGGGAGTGATATGTTGGATGAGCTTCAGGAAGACGAGCAAGCTGTAAGCATCTGTCTGATCTGCCGCTCAGCTCATCTTGAGACCTTTGTCGTTCGGTCTCCCTCCCCGGCAGAATGTTCAGATAGCAAATCTCGTCAGCTTTTTGTTCCGATGAATAGTACTCCAGTCTGATATGCCCCTCATTAATTCTTAGTCCAAGTCACAATTACAATCGCAGACTCAATCCCAAGGCGTTGTGGCAGTCGACATCGACATCCAACAGCGCAGTAACGAGATCACACAAATCGCTTCCTCGATCTCCGAATTAGCGGATCTCTTCAGAGACTTGGGCAATATGATCGTCGAGCAGGGAACGGTACTGGATAGCGTGGAATATAACGTGCAGCAGACTGCTAGGGAGTTAAATGGTGCTGTGGAAGAGCTGAAGGTTGCTCAACGGTGAGTCCAGCTTCCTGCCCTCCATTCAAATTCCTACTTTGATCGGAAGTTACATCATGACCGAGAATAACTGGGAGGTGTGCTGAAATCAGGATCTGTGATAGATATCAAACCAACACCGGAAGACGCAAATGCATACTCTTCCTGGTCCTCAGTATCGTCGGACTCATCATCATCCTCATCTATAAGCCTCGGGGCTCGTCTTCCGATATCACGCCAATACCGATACCGTCATCACCGTCGAGTCCGGCGTACGACGATTACCCCGTCGTCCCCGATCCTGATTCTGATGGAGTCACACCATCCTATAAACCCATCTTAGGTCAGCCGACCACTACATTCCAGTATGATAACGGAGAGACCGTCACAGTCACAGCAACGGAAACCCCTGTCGACGAGACGCCGATATATAGACCTCATCGACCGATGCCGAAGCCACCACCATTGGAAGAACTACCCGATGCTGACTGGTAAAAACCCATTGGACGGGGGAAAGGAAGCATAGTCAGGACCTTGAAGGGGCTGCACGATCGATTATTTGTTACCCTGCATATTGTATATCCACCTTTGTTATCGACCTGAAAGTCTCAATGAATCGCTTGTATTACACGTGCTTATCGACCATCTTGGACATTGTCCCATTGTCATCTCGTTTCATCTCGAACTGTTACACGTGAGCAGAGCAGGCTTATTTTAATCTGCCCATACACCTGGATACCTTGATCACCTGTACCTTGTGTAGGAACAAAGAGTCCGTGCGGCCACGTGTGGTGAGTGATCGACACAAAGGAAGGAGTCTGTGCGCATCCATTGAGATAACAAATGAGACTTACGACTCTCTCATCTGATCCTAATCTCGGAATGACAACAGGACAGCAGGACAGCAGGGTGACGATTCCCACTAAACCTGGTACTGACTGACTCTCTCTCGGTTGACGTGATTGATTTCTCCTTTTGTGACTGCTACCTGTATCTATACCTGTACCTGTACCTGTACCTGGAATCGTATGACTATATCTATCACGATTTCTCATCTCACCTCTCTTCTTTCTCTTCTTCTTCTTCTTCTTCTTCTCCTTCTTTCCAGCATTCCGTTCTTACTCTCTCCCTTCACCCTTATTACTTATTACTATAAGGGTCAAGTTCCCGCTCCCTCAATTCACTCGGACCCGCACTCTACAGTTGTCCTCATTCCTTCGGCTCTGACCTGGGCACTGATTTCTTCATAGTGACACTGTGTGGCCACAGTTTGGGACTTGCTCCACTGTGCTCTCCTCCCTATATATACTGTATATACAGATTTTCAAGATGTCTAAAGCAAAAACTACTGATACGTCCACGCCCCTTTCTCTTCCAACCACATCCTTCGCCTCTTCTCCTGGTGCTACGTCCGTTCTCCCTTCTTTGCCCGGCTCACCTATCTCGCAACCGGGTGCAAGCCAGGGCTTGATCCCCAAGCCGCCCTCGTACGAGCTGAGGGTCTTTGGTCTAAATCCCGCGGGTGCGCTTTCTGGTCTTTTCGATCGTTGTATCAACAGAAGGAGCTTACTGGTCATTTTCCCTACTATCACAGTCACGGCGGACAACCTCATTGCATTCTTTGCTGCTAATAGTGGGTTAACTCGGAGGATATGAACGGTCTCTGCACAACGCTAAGAGTAGTAAAGTAAGCTTACTCCATTGCTAATTTCACTAGCCCGAGTCCTTGGGGTCCTTCTTCACCCGGCTCATGATGGTCAGCAGAATGCTACTCAATGGGCACAAATCTGGGTCTCTTCGCAAGAGGAATTGCAGAAGTGCATAGAGCTCAAGAGCTTTCTTGCACCCAGCGGAATGTAAGTGTTATTGCACACTCATTTCCTCCTCTCGTGCCCATATACATCATTGTATGGCTGATAACGGAACTACTGATTGTTACATTGTGTCTGTACTGACGGATACTGCTACAGTACGATCTCGCCAGCACCATCCGCTTCGCTCCCTCTGACCAGCCAAAGTCGCCCCTCACCTATCATGCGAGAAGAGACCCCGGTTTTTGACATTCGTGCGCCACCTACTCCCCCTTCTCTTTCCAGGGGTGTTCGGTCTGACTACTCCATTATGAGCTTCAAGCACGTTGATCCTCAAGGTCCCCTTCCGAGGAACCTCTATGTGATGGGTCTACCCCTTGATCTCTCTCAGTAAATCTCAACCAGTCGTTCCCTTCGGCATGTTGGTACTGACTGCTCAAGCTGACCGGCTATCTTAGAATCGATTTCAAGGCGCTTTTCTCGCAGTTCGGTATGGTGGAGCATTCTACTCTTCTTTCCCAGTTGGACGGTGCCGGGCGTCGAAGGTAAGCCTTCCGTTCGCAATTTTGTGCCTTTCGTTGCTAACGTCGGGCACGGACGCTTCCAGAGGCTTTATTCTCATGTCCACTCATCGAGAAGCAGCAGAAGCTATGCAAGCTATGAATGGGTGTATCATCGAGTGAGTCAGAAGAAGCGGTGGGCGGTCAACGCTGACAATGCCTTGTCAGGGGCAAGAGGATCGACGTCTCCTGGGCGTTGGTGCAGCGCGAGACCAAGAACATCGGTCAAAGTGAGTTGCCACACATAGGATTTTGCTGACGAACAATTGTAGGCATTTACGGTGCCTTTCCCAACCGTGTCATTCATCCACCGTCCGCTTCAGCTCGTCGGGAACCACCTCGAGAGTGCTCGGTTGTTGTAGAGAATCTGGTCAGTCCCCGTGTCTTCATTGCTACCGGTCAAATGGCTGTTCCTAATGTCGCTTGCTCGTATGACCACAGAGCTCTTTCTACTTCCCAAACGCTGGCACCGTACGAGACGTCTTCGCCCATTTTGGCCCGGTCTCTCGCGTTACCATCCTCTCTACAAGCCCACTGCAAGCGCTCATCCAATTCGAACACGAAGTCTCGGCTACCGCCCTTCTCAACGCAAACGGTTTGTCCATCGGGGGCCGATCAATCATCACCCGACCGTACGGTTCTTCCGCCCTCACTCCGACTAGCAGCCGAGAGTCTTCGTCCGCAACTCGTATCAATTTCGATCCTTTCAAGATCAGCTCGGATCTTCCTGAGCGCTTGTCCAAGCTCAGTATGCTCTCTACACCCTCACGCACTCTCACTACCACATCGCTCAATGCAGAGTCGGAACCTTTCGTCCCCCTTCCGTCTCCCGTCAACTGGTATTCGCAACCGCTCAAGACCATCAACAATAACTCATCCGCAGGTCGCACCTCGGGAGAGAGGTCGGAAGACTTCCCATCGCCATCCACTCGCAGCCCTAGCGGCAGCAACGAAAATTCGGACAGTACCAAGGCTTCCCATCCGGGGACCGTCACTGTCACGGCATCAGGACAAACAGACAAGACAGACGAAAAGAAGCCCATGCGTACTAGCACCGCCTGGCCGTCTGTTCCCGCTGCAGGCGGCTCCCGATGGACCAACGCCCCCAACTTCTGTGAGCGCTACTAACATACTGCAGGTCTCCGGGCTAACTACATACTAACTGGTGGTCTCCAGAGTACTTACGCTTACATGGACCGACCCGCAAACATTCCCTCACTTACCCTCTCTCTCATCCTACTATGCGGTATCGCCTGCAGAGCATTACTCGCATCAAGGTTGCGAGCTCCTAATCGCTTCGATACCACGACTTGTGTGTATCCCTCAACAGTAACGACTTGCCCCGTCCTCATTCACAAGCCAGCGGTCGGTACAACCGAGGGTTCGCCAGAGTTACTGACAAGCCGTGCTCGCCTGTTTACAGACTTCTATTCATTGCTATGTCCTTACTGTGATATACCCGACTTCACTATACTGTACTCGCCCAGGTATCGGTACTCTTTTGCTGTGATATCCTTATCCGCCTTCGATCCTTCTTTTTTGGCGATTTTGAGCTGATCTTGCTCGTGACACGACCTTCGAGCTTGTTCGATTATGGCGGTCTATACACCCCTCCTTCCTATTTTTGTGTGTATCGACCTTAATTGACACCCCCCCCTGGCTATGTCAGGCAGACCAGATATTTCCAAGTGGTGGTTTCAGTCTGAAATATGCTGTATGCGGCAGGTCAGAGGTGTCGTGACGTTTATTCTTTGAACGTCCGACGTGTCGTCCATCTCCTTTTCGCTTCCCCCCTTCACCATATCGCCATGTCTGGCAGAGGATCGTGCCGTCTGACCATGGTTTCAATGGTTTAAAACTCCGCATGATATGATATACCATGTTATGTATGCACACATCACCTTTCCATTATGCATGTCCATATATATATATCATGAAAAGTTGTATTGACACGAGCGGAAACGAGATGGCGTGGTTTATCGACCGAACTGGTTGACCAAAGCCATGATACAGTCAGCATTTAAAATCTCTGCTTGGAATGAGAGATTGCTGTCACCGAAAACGGACGAGCTTCCAGTGGCGTAGAAGGTTATTTCCCCAACGAGGAGCATTCCTTCCCCTAGAGCAAGAGTGTGAAAGATGCTAGAGGGACGACAACAGCTTTTCCGCCTTACTCACCAATCTCTCGCTGACCCAATTGCCCCATCCACCCTGATTCTCAGGTTCGTCCCAAGCGTAATCGTTGCCGCTGCCAGCGTTCGTCACAGTACCGGCCGCCCGAGCGATAGGTTGCGTCGTGTTATTAGCCTTGGGCTTGATGATACTTCCGCTCTGTACCCGAATCGGTGTCCCAGCGCCATTTCCCCTATTCTGCACCTGGTTCGATGCTTGCCCCGCTTGACCTTGACCCCCTGGGACGAGCGTACATCCCGCCGTCGACCCCTCACCGGCGACTTTGAAGCCTACCATCCATCTGCCATTGATAATCTCGCCATGTCGCCGAAGGGCATACGAAGCGGAGACGGGGTTTCCATAGTTGACGATCCACCAATTGGACCCCTCCGGTCCTGGCTTGTATGATTCCACGGGGCCGAATTGGGCCAGATATGATTTGAGGGTTGGTAACACGTCGGCGGGGGGACCGAAGACGTGGAGCGTTGTGGTGGTCGATGAGGGGATCAGAGACTGAGGTGTGGGGAGTCTGCACATGATTTATGATTGAGGCGTTTGATGAGGTCAGCTTCGAAATAATTTGATAGTGAAGGAAACACGATTCAAACTGGACATCGGGTCATCATCATCGAAGATAAAGTGTTTGCACAATTTAACGTATCTTTGGAGCGAGGAGCAAGGATCCAATGCAAGGGAAATGACTGGACTCACTCAACAGGCGCAGCCACGTCGGCGCTTCTCACACCTTGGTCGGTCGTACTATCCCGCAACGAAGCGGTAGGGGGCATATCCTCATCCATTGCTGATCCGGCTCCGCCGAAACCTGCGTTATAGGCTGATCCAGTGCCGAAGGAGTTTGGTTGGTGGATCAGGGATCGGCGATGATGTCTAGGCGAATCTCTGTGAGTTGGAGGGTTATGTCAGTGTCAGCACTGGTAGGTTCGAGCGTAGTGCAGGACTTGAGGGACAATTGATATAGTATCGAAGTGAGATGCGATAACAATGAGGAAAGAGTGCACGCATACGATGATGGCATCATGTGTGAGAGTCATTGAGAGAGAATGCGTGATCGAGTTAAGACGGGGTGGTAGGAAGTGAAAACAGGTCGTTGCAAT
Organism: Kwoniella heveanensis BCC8398; assembly: GCA_000507405.3. Lineage (NCBI taxonomy): Eukaryota > Fungi > Basidiomycota > Tremellomycetes > Tremellales > Cryptococcaceae > Kwoniella > Kwoniella heveanensis. The sequence continues at coordinate 315,352 of KV700125.1, forward strand.
CGCGTGTACGAGGAACGATGGGAAGCCTCGTTAGATAGGACGGTGCAGAGAAGACCAAAGGTGGCAACGAAAGGAGGTATATAGCTCATGCACATGGGGTTGGGAGATCAAAAAGTGGTAAAGGCAGGACGCCAGCGGTATCTGCCCATGCGATGTTGTCCAACCAGCCGCAGAAATCCTGTCGCACACGCATTGCGTTCACAAGCCATGAGATGTTGCCCCACTCACCTCTCTTGCACGGAATTGCTGAATCTCGCTCCGACCGTAGGGCTTCTCCTTCCTTCTCCGGGACTGGAAACGCCCATCCCCCCAGCACCTCCAGCACCACCTCCTGCTCCTCCTCCCCCGGAACCGGCACCAGTTGCACCCATCAGTCCACCACTCATGCCACTGCCAAAGCCCATCCCCGCAGTGCTCTGCGAAGGTGAAGTACCGAGCGCGAGTTTACCCGCGGGACTCGATGCGAAAGAAGGCAGGAACTTGATCTGCTCGGCCATTCGCTCGTCTTCCGGATCTAGTTGATCATTGGCATTTCCGTGACCATGCCCATGGCCATAGTTGCTGGTACTGTTATGAGGGGCAAATCGTGTCCTGGAAGATGAAAGCGCGTTGGAGGACGTGGAGTGGACGAGGCCGGCTCCTGGTCGTTGGGGGGTATGAAAAGTCGAAGATGAAGTGGACGAGGTCCACCAGTCGTTTGACATCGTCGTGTATGGCGTTCAACTTGAGGAGAAGGATGGGGTCGAAGGGGCGGGACGTGATTGAGACTATAGTATTAGGCGGAGGCCAGCCAGATTTACCCCAGCTTCTGGTGCTCAGTGATGAGCTCTGATATGGATCACCCGATGTGTGGTCGATGAAAGGTCAAAGATGCGATACTCTTGTCAGGACATATGGATCAACAAACACGCACGGAGACTGCGATGATATTTTGGTTCGTGAAGCTGACCACCAGCCTATAGCTAGCGATGGCGCGTGTCAGTGGATGAGAGGTGGATTAGAATTTTCATTAGAAATGTCTGGCATAAGGTTGGTAATCGAAGACTAATCGTCTCAACCTGGTTTCTAATTCATCAATTGCTTTTCCGCTCATTCATTACACGGCAGATCGGGTCTTATGCAGGCTAAATGTACAGATACTTCTGTGGTTCCCTTGGTCTTCCCTTCCCTCAAGTACTAGTGGCGAAAACATGCATCCTATGGGCGATCTACTTGTAAATTGTATCCGCAACGCGAATCCAGCAACAATCCTTAGTAGCCCCGATCAAATTTGACTCGGTTGATCACGGCCTCTCCTTTGGCGAGCTTCTTCGCATTGTACAGAGCGATCTCTGCCGCGATGTCCATCTCACCCTCTGTGTTTCCAGAGGTATGAGGAGTGATGACTACCTTTGGGTGGGACCAGAGCGGGTGGTTCGCCGGCAGAGGTTCGGGGTCGGTCACGTCCAGTGCGGCACCGAAGAGACCCTTGGGAGCGTCAAGGGCGGCAAGGAGGTCGTCTATAAGTGAAGAGATCAAGTAGTCAGTGATAAGCGATGGCGATGGCTGAGATCACTGACTATGCGGAAGAGAACTGTGATACAAGGTGCTGGAGACAGGACACTTACCTGAAGGGATCAGACTGCCTCGACCAACATTGACGAGGACAGCATTAGGCGGTAGAAGCGCTGCAATGACCAACATCAGCCACCGTCACATCGCGGAGGATAGGGGTTTAGTTCGCAACTCATTGCGAAGAACATCACTGCTGATCAGCGATCCTCGATGAGATTAGGAGAAACAACGCACCTAGTCGCTCCTTGTTCAGGAAGTACTTAGTATCAGGAGTACCAGGCAAACTGCAAATCAGCACATCGGATTGCTTGAGGAACTTCTCGAGAGATTTGGAGTCTTTTGTCGAGTAGTACTGCTCGGGTATGGAGCCTGCAACGCGATGCCATGCGGTAGGTTCAGCAGTGGCCCACTCGGATCTATGGCCCGATCAACAGCATGTACTTATGTGTACGTACCATCTTTGTCGCCGGTTCCGGGAATGACGTACTGTATGAAAAGGATGCAGTTCATTAGAGTCAATCATTAGGTCGTATTGAGCGCCGTGATCGGTATGTTACCGTTGAACAACTGAAGACGGGAGGAACTTGCACTCACGCCGTCTTGAGACGAGGCTTTGCCAGAAGTGTTGGCAGCGATAATCTTCATCCCGTGGGCTTTGAGCAATCGAGCAGTCTCCCGTCCAAGAGCTCCGTAGCCCTGTTCGCAGCGCACATTTATGAGTAAGTGTCAGTCTAACGATTGGATATGAGCGAAAAAGAGTAATCACAACCATGACAGCTGAGTCAGCTTTGCTTGTCACTCACCAGCAGACCGGCCGTCCGGCCGTGAAGAGACCGCGCATAATACGCTTGACCATCGCGATCGCATTCCTCCTCTTCGAGCCATCGTTTCTCGTCCTATAACATACAGAGAGGAGACCATGTCAGTGACTGTCCGTGACTGTATACTATAGAATGCAGGATCCCCCTGACTGGAATTGTAGACTAGATCTTGGGTACGGCATATCTGTTCCCAGCTGAACTTGGATAAAGCACGGCACTAGCGTGGCAGTGAACAGAGAATGCACCTTCACCACTCACCTTGGCTCGAGTGATCATCCTTGGCAGCTGATGATAGAGCGCGATGACCATGGCCACCGCATAGTTGGGGATCGAAAGCACATGCGTCCCACTAGCAGTGCTCAAGCTGATTGCCTGCTCTTGTCCAGCCTTCTCCTTGTAAGCTGCGATAGCCTCAGATCGCTGAGCGGCATCCGAACCCGCACTAGCCAGCTGAATATGCTTGAGTTTGGGCAGCTCGTCCAAAGAAGAGACCGGCAGACCTCGACCGGTAGTGAAGAAGAATTCGATCTCTGATAATTCCTCTTTGGTGAATTTAGCGGGGGAGTCAGGCTTGTTGGGGTGGTAGTGGAATCCCTTGAAAGAGGATTTCAGCTTCTCCTCGGCTGCAGAGGAGAGAGGGACCGAGCATCCGAGGACGAAAGGCAGTTTGTCTGACATCTTGGCGTTGTTGGTGTGGTGGGAACGTATCGCTGAAAAAGAGAAGGAAATGTATCGTTTGGGGATGAGAGTGACCAGCGTCGTCCGTGTTGAGCTGACGTACTGGTTGGTAGATGCCAGCGCGCGTGAGCAGAGCATGGACTGGAAAGGGAGGAAGGAAGGGGTGATGGTCTCTAAATGCACAATATAGCCTTCGAATGAGCAGAAAGGAGAAAGATTGATCTGCTCTCTATGGCCTGACCGTGGCTCATCGACGCTTGCAATGTACTGTATGTACATGATCGACTCGTTCGTCATCTAGCTCTCGCACCGGTCCGACCGGGCACACCGAACCATCGTCAATCGGGACTCGGACTCAGCCCACAGACCACATGGCGGAAAGGCGGCTGGCGGCGATGTCCGGGGCGGCCGCAACCCACACTCCAGCTGGCGTCATCACGTCCACGAGATTTCCGACAGCCACCATGGGCACCTTTGTCAAGCAGATAGACTGAACGCCGGACTCGGAGCAGTGACATACCCACAAAGAGACGACTCACCCGTTTGCGCGGAACAGGGCCCAACGTATATGGAGACTAGCGTTCCAAAGCTGGAAAATCCAATATCAAAGCCGCTCTCTTTGGACCAAGCACCCAGAGCGCTTCGCCCGCGTAGTGGAAACAGCTATACCAACCAAGACATTGGCAAGCTGATGTCTGGCAATTGGAGATAGCGTAGAGCCCACAGATAACGATGGGTGCTCTGGGAAATGTTTCTGGTTCAAACCTCATTGGAGTAGGTATAGCCTGCGGTGGGAATGTGCTCATCAGTCTTGCATTGTGAGTCGAGATCGATCTCAATGTTTGCGACGCTCTTTGAGCATCCTCGTCTCATCCTTTTCAATCCTACAATGTGATCAAGTACTCATTGCAGGCTCGCTATCTTATGATGCCCGGACCAAGACACGACGTTTCTCAGTGATGCTTAAAGAAGACACGCTAACCCTGTTGTATTTTGTTGTCATCTTCCTCGTTCAAAAGGACGCTGCAGAAGCTCGCACACCGAAGAAATGAAGAGTCAGTAAGGCAGCAATTCCGATCGAACTCAGATGAGGAAAATGATACCGAGGACGGCGATGCCAATTTCGCTGAAGACAACGGTTACCAAGAAACCAGCTCATCTCTCAACGGTGACATTGCTCACAGTAAGCCAAGCAGCTCCCATACATCCGGCAGAAATCATGCCACCTTCAAGATACACGGCACGACATCGCCCATACCAGAAGAAGATACGCCTACGCCCAGCCCCTCACCTCGTCCTCTTCCTCGACTTGAACCCTCTCTGACTCGGGATCCGTCATATAGCTCTTCAGCGTCGGCCGCCGCAGATCCATACATAGCTGTTGATGGCAGCATCCAGGTAGATAGCTGGACAAACCCGGGCACGGAGGAGATCGACGCGAATGGGGCTACCGTCAAAGCGGTACCCGTTGTCATCGTACCACCGGCAAATGAGTTTGTACAACCTGAGGCTGGCGATGGGAATTCTCAGAATAGAGGCCTTTCACCTGTCCGACTTGATTCTCCCCCCCGTATATCATCTCGACCCTCTCCCAGCGATAACGGACGTGATTACAATGGCTGTGATCACGCACGTAATGGTGATCGAAGTGGAAAGCGACAGAGCAACGCGAATGATGGGAGTGGGGAGGGAGAAGGAGAAGGGGAAGTTCAAGAAGGAATGTACCTGAAGTCAAAGCTTTGGTGGGCTGGTATGGTTCTGATAAGCATAGGCGAAGGCGGAAATTTTCTCAGTTACGGCTTCGCTCCTGCGAGTGTGGTAGCACCGCTAGGAACAGTGGTAAGTCGTAGGCATCCTTAGAGCTGTATGAACAGTCGGTGCTCAGTATGAGATTTGTCCTCCGGTCTTCGAGTATTGGCTTACTTACAATGTCTGTGCAGGCCCTCATCGCGAACTGCATTTTCGCCCCGCTCATACTCAGGGAAAGATTCCATAAGCGGGAGTTGATTGGCATGGCACTCGCCATATTGGGCGCTGTTACGGTGGTCTGGAGTAGCAATGGATCGAATCCAAGGGTATGCCATGACCTCACTCATGATTTCTTGGCTGTTGTGCACTTGTATGGCATGCCCATCATATATCGCCGCAAAACACAGCTAACGCGTTTGAGATCTGCGTCTACGCAGCTCGACCCGTCTCAACTCATCGCAGCTATCAGGCGACTCCCCTTTGTCATATACACGATACTCAACGTTCTCCTCCTCATCCCACTCATCTTCCTCTCTAACTCGCATTGGGGACACACCTATCTCTTCGTCGACTTGGGCATAACATGTCTCTTCGGCGGCTTCACCGTCCTGTCCACGAAGGCCCTCTCAAGCTTGTTGAGTAACGACTTCTTTGGTGCTTGGCAAGAACCTATAACGTGGTTCTTGGTGCTGGTGGTTGCTGGCACGAGTGTTGGGCAGATCAGGTGGCTGAATAGGGCTCTGATGAGATTTCAAAGCAAGGTGGGTCATTAGGAAGATCAGCATATGCAACAACGACTGTGACACGAGCTGATTGACTGTACCTTCCGTTTGCATGTGTGCAGGAGGTGATCCCAACGCAGTTTGTGCTGTTCTCATTATCTGGTGGGTCTCGGTTCTCAGGTACTTTTGGCATCGAGCACTAGTCTGACCTTCGTTTTTTGGCGTCCTTCTTGATATTGCGTATCGCAGCAATCATCGGTTCGGCGGTTCTGTTCCAAGAGTTCAGGGACGTACCGTTCTCCAGATTCGTCAACTTTGCTTTCGGGGTGAGTGAAACCCTTCACCTCTTTCCTCGTCGGGCCGTGATGCCATGGTTCGCTGTCGAGCAAGGTCTATTTGTTGCTCACAGCGCAGAAATCCACACGCACAAGGCTCTGTATGATGTACGACTGACGAAACATTTCGTTGACAGATCTGCACTACATTCCTTGGCGTGCATCTTTTGACTTCGACGTCATCGGAATCAGGATCAGAAGATGATCCTGGGGATTTGGCGTCAGATGATGGCGAATCACAAGTGACAGCCAAGGGATCAATATCTCGATCTCAGCTACAACCGCAACGTGCTTCGTCCTCCGCCTCCTTGAACCTGCTTATTCCTACATCAAATAGCAATGAACGTATGCCGTTACTCATACCGCAGAACCGGAACAGCCGGATGCCCCTGCCCATACATTTCGACAATGTCAATCCAAACCGAGGTCAAATCGAAGTTCGTGCCAGCAATACTTCGGCTACGACAGCATATGGTGCTGCGCTATCATCCCCTTCTTCAGTGACCATAGCTTCCGTCACACCGACACCGACGACGATGGGTCGTATCAAGCTATCTAAACGCACTTCGACGGGCGAGTTTACACCTACGCTTGGATTGGGCTCTCAAGCTGGTCTGTTGTTGATGGCTACCACGCCTCCGAACCCGCAATCATCGCATTTGACAACCGGCAGAGGGAGGAGCGCGAGTAAAACTACGATCGGTAATCACACGGCCAACGCGTCAGCAGCGGCTACTATAGCGCAGCGTGTGGAAGATGAAGAAGCTGGTGCTGCAACGGATTCTTCCGGCAGAAATGCTGCCGGTGCGAAGATGGATCGAACTAGAAGTACGAGTAGGAGTAGAGGTAGGGAAACCGAGGCGTCTCAGTAAGACAGCCAAATGTTGAGGCGAAGGAAGTTGAAGCCTGTTCTTCGTAGAAATGTGCTTGGGTTTGATCTGGTTAAGGTCCGTCTACGCTATCACGACAATCACACCCCCATGTTGTAAAAACGTAAAGTCTCCTAGCTCAATCACGCCTAGACTTGAAAAATCGTCAACATAACAGTGAAATTGGATTTGATATCGATCGATAGATTACAGTGTGGCGATGGAAATGTGCAGTGTATGTACTGCTTACTATATATGACGACTTGGTGCAATTCTGTATGTTATGAGATTGAGTATGGAACATACAGTACAACAGGTGACTTGGCAAATGCTACAGTGAACATTTTGAGGTCTGGACGATTCTCTATTTGCGCCAAGTCACAGTTACGGTATTCCTCCGTCGCTGGATAAAGCCCCTTCCTTATCTTCTCAACCCGAACCCAGATCCACTTCTATTCGCCTCAGCAGCGGCCGCAGCCAGTCTCTCGGCTCGAGCTTGTTCACGCTTAGCCTGCTTTGCCTGCTCTTGCGTTTGCGCGTCTTTCACCTTTTCTTCTCTTGCGATCTCTACTTTCTTAGCGAGCGTATCGACAAGCCTTTCCACTCCTAGGCCATATTTACCAGACAAGGGAATCACCTCGACCCCTTGATCTTCGCCTTCGCCAGCAGCGGCTGCCTTCAGTCTGTCGATCTTCTTTCGCCCTTCGTCTTCGTCTACTTGATCCGCTTTATTGAGCACTACAATACCCGCACGGCCACTCAGACCTTCCTTGTATTCTTCCAACTCGTTTTTCAGTACGTTGAGGTCGGAGCTGGGATCCGGTCGAGTGAGGTCCAGGACATAGACTAATACGGGAGAACGCTCAATCGAACGTAAGAATGAGTGACCTAGCCCCACATTCTGAGATGCGAGGGGTAGAAGGCCGGGGTTATCGGATAATGTAAAGCGGATGCGTTCGACTTGGCCTTTTCCTCCGCCTCGTGGGATAGAAACATCAGTGTCTTGAACTTCTGTCGACGCTTCATCAACTTTTGCCAAGTTCGAGGGCTTGGCCTTAGCTCGCATGCTGGGCAGCTCTTCACCTAATAGCCTCGCGATCTCGTCGTCCTCTCGCTCCCTCCAAGTCTCCTCGACAGCCTCGCCACCCTCTAAATCTAGCGCGCCAGCCCATTTACCGTCCTCCCAGACCCTCACTACTCCGATCTGCGGATTGAGCGTCGTAAATTCATAATCTGCCACTTCTGCCTTTCTCCCCGTCAAGGCTCGGAGCAAGGTCGATTTGCCAGAGTTGGGGAAGCCGACCAGACCTACGTCCGAGAGGATTTTCAACTCGAATTCGAATGTCTGATTGGGCGGTAAGATTCCTCTTGAGGCTATTCTGGGCGAAGTGAAGAATGGGTTGCCCAGTCCACCCAGGCCACCTGTGGCTAGTAAGATTGGTCGGTCGAGTTTCTTATCGAGATCGAGATAGATTGGCGGATGATCCGGATCGTCCAGATCAGGCACTTTGGGTACCCATCTCCCTTCCTTTCGCAGCAGAGTTTCGGCCTCTGCGTATTCTTCTTGAGAGACTTCGCCACCCGCAGATGGGTGCGTTATGAACCATCTCAGCCACCGTCGTTTCCGCCTCTCTTCTCTGTCCAAGCCCATTTCATTCTCCTCTCTAATCGTACGCTCTTCCTCCCCTTCTCGGTGCGTCTCCCGAACAATCGTGCCAACAGGTACGGTGATCAAGATATCCTCGCCTCGCCTGCCGTGTTTGAATGAGCCTGACCCAGAGGAGCCTTGTCCGCCTATCACGCGTTTCTTCAGCGTAGCGAGAGAGGTCAGCGAAGGCGAGGTGATGAGGTAGATGGAGCCGCCAGGACCACCGTTCCCACCTGAAGGGGAAGACGGACCTCGCAATGAGGCTGTCAAAGCAGCGGCACCGGAACCGCCTTTGCCTGTGAGTGGATGAGATATGAAGACGCAAGCATATATCAGTATGCGTTTCGTTCGGCTCGGATGTATATACTTGGATCGGTATGCTTCGAGGGAAAACAGGAAAAACGGGATCGCCCACAGACTGCCAACAGCCTGAATGAAAGATTGCTAAACAGCCTGGGATGTCCTCCAGATCTACCGCCATGGCAAACGGGGACGCAGGATGCTCACCTCCACGGACAGTGACCATGATGTGGTCGACGAACGTGTTCCCCTGACGAAACATCGCGATTATACGCGCGTCAGCTCATCTCGGCTCAGCTCAGGTTAAACAGGCCAGCACTGCTCATGCAGCTCATTTCTGAAGTAGTGCAAGATCCGCAGCGATGAGCAACTCACATACTGCCTTCTCTTCGCATCAGCTTTCCGCTTTCTCCTCCTCAATTCTCCTTCTATATCCGTAAAGTCCTCCTCGTGCTCCAAGTGTTGGTCCGCATCGCTGCTGGAATACAAGCGGTAGTTTGATGTCGAGACGGTCGGTGTTGGTCGAAGTCGAGTACATCGGGCACAAGGGCCTCTGAGCTTTGGCGCTAAGACAGCCAGCATCGGGCACTGCGGATGATAGTACTTGTCTACTTTTCAGATCACGTCGACCCCCTTGATTTCCGGTTTGGTTCACGCCTGACCTTTCTATAGACCAGAACTTGTTCACATCATCTCTGCTGTCTCTCGTGCCAGTTTTAGCCCCTGCAGCAGCTTACACCTCGATCACAGCTCGAGGCTTTCGACAATTGCACGTCGGTTGTTTATGGGGTCTCCATAAAGTCACGTGGTCGGCAGTGAGAAATGGGATTAACTCGCCATAAATATATGTCGAGAAATAAACGGGTGGACCTCGCGCGGAACGGGTCAAAGGCAACGGGGGGACGGGGGGGACGGCCGCCCAGAGAGAGCCTAGACGGATAACGATGGCTATGGTGGCATTGTGTAGCTTATGGGGAATCCAATTACCACATGTTCAGGTCAGGCCAGAAATCTCCAAGGCAGCAAGCAATCGCCAAAACATCCTTCAAATCTCGCTCCTCCTTATCAGCCTCATTAACCCTTGTCCTGTTCCCTCATATCATCTCGCATTTCCGTCAAAATGGCTACCCGTGCCGCCGTCTCCCGAGTCCTTCGACCCGTCGCCTCGGCCTCCGCCAGGGCTTCGCTCTCCACCACCGCCGCTGCTTCGGCGTCAGCCAGCAAACTCGTAGGCAGGAACGCACTCCTCTCTACTCCCGTCGCTCGAGTATCCAGGTCCGAGGCCAAGTTCTTGGTTGGTGCTGAACAGAGGAGATCTGCTTCTAGCGATGAGGGCGTTCAGACCATGGTGCGTTCTGTCTTCATTTTATCTGCTTCTGCCTTTGCCCGCATGCAGCAGTACTGCCTTCTGTCTAGATCGGTTGCGATCTGTCATCCGTTGGATGACCCATCTGTTAGACTTGTATCAGACGATCTCGAGTCGCTGTCGCTAACCCATCCGTTCTCTTCTTCAGACCGTCCGAGAGGCGTTGAACTCGGCTATGGAGGAGGAGATGCTGCGAGATGAGACTGTCTTCATCATGGGTGAGGAGGTCGCTCGATACAACGGTGCTTACAAGGTGAGTCAGATCGTCCCTTGTTCTCGTGATGAATCGATGTTCTCTGTTTTCGTCAATGATAGATTAGGCGTCTGTCTATCCAGATGTATTTTTGGATCTTGGTCAACCTCACTTCGGCATTCTTGATCATTCCATACTGACCATCGTTGTCGTACCTTGACAGATCACCAAGGGACTATTGGACAAGTTTGGAGAGGACCGAGTAATCGACGTGAGTGGTACATGGACGAACAGTCGAATTCTCAATACAGTCTTTTGTGGGCGGACGCGATCACGCCGCTGATCGCGCTGCAACGGGCTGACAATGATCATGATGAAACTTACTTGTTCGCGTCGTTCTGTTGCTCAGACCCCCATTACAGAGTCTGGTTTCGCTGGTATGGCCGTCGGTGCTGCTCTTTCCGGTCTCCGACCTGTTTGCGAGTTCAGTGAGTATCTACGGGACGAATCCCTTGTGCGGAGCATGGTTGCCAGCTCTCATCATCACACCCTTGTCTCTCCGGCCTGCACGTGCTCCTTGTGCCGGTAGTCAGCTTGCGAAGCAAAGTGCTAACCGCTACTGCATCCGTCTTACCCAGTGACCTGGAACTTCGCCATGCAGGCCATCGACCAGATCGTCAACTCTGGTGGTAAGACCTACTACATGTCCGGTGGTAACGTCCCCTGTCCCGTCACCTTCCGAGGACCCAACGGTGCTGCCGCTGGTGTCGCTGCCCAGCACTCCCAGGACTTCTGCGCCTGGTACGGTTCAGTTCCCGGTCTGAAGGTTATTTCTCCTTGGTCCGCTGCCGACTGTCGAGGTCTGTTGAAGGCTGCCATCAGGGACCCCAACCCTGTAAGTACATTGTTTCCTACTAGTCGTGAAGTACACTTGTCAGAGAGAAGTTGCACATGAGATTCAGGAGTCTTCGCATTGAATGAAGTAGCTGACTGTTGGTCGTCGATGGTGTCCTATAGGTCTGTTTCCTCGAGAACGAGCTTCTCTACGGTGTCTCCTTCCCCGTAACTAAGGAGGAGCTCTCGGACGACTTCGTTCTCCCCATTGGCAAGGCCAAGGTAGAGAAGGAGGGTTCCGACGTCACCGTTGTCACTCACTCCAAGATGGTCACTCACTCGCTCGAGGCCGCCGAGCACCTCGAAAAGACCGAGGGTATCAAGGTTGAGGTCATCAACCTCCGATCGATCCGACCTCTTGACATTGAGACTATCATCCAGTCCGTCAAGAAGACCAACCACTTGGTCACCGTAGAGGGTGGTTTCCCTGGTAAGTGCCAGCCGCAAGGATGTCACGTCTCGATTTTGTGACATAGGCTGATCGCATACGATTCTCTTTTAGCCTTCGGTGTCGGATCTGAGATCATTGCTCAGATCTGCGAGTCTCCCGCTTTCGACTTCCTCGACGCTCCTCCTGAGCGAATCACCGGTGCCGATGTCCCTACTCCCGTGAGTTTGGTCGGATACGCGACCTTCGGAGAGCGTCTATACTGACCATACATTCGGAAACCTACAGTACTCCGAGTCGCTCGAGCACATGGCCTTCCCCGACACCGATGTGATCGCAAAGGTCCTGCGACGACACCTTTGTGAGTGGTGATGCATTCTCTACGACCCGTATGCATGCTTACAGGTCGAGAATTGACTGGATCCCATATAGACCGACAATAGATTGAGCGTAACGTGTGATATGGTTCGGATTGGACAAGGTCGGACTGGATGGGCTTCGGCTAGAAACCTAACCTAACCAAACCATCCATGACTGAGGCAGCAGGATGTATATATCTTCCCTGCATTTGGCTGGGCGTATATACGACAGGGCTGGGTGCTTTCTTCTTCTTTGGTTCAGTAGGGAGTTCTGGCGCATGCAACGCAATGCATCATGCATCACAGGCTAACTTGGACGGACTTGAGATGATATCGATATGCGCCCGAAGCATATGGTTAGTGTACGGTGGATGGATGTATGGTGTATGGTGTAGTGGCAAAATGACCTGGTGTGGGTGCGTGTATGTGCCGGTTGTATAGCCGATTTGTCTGTTACGATTGAATATACGGATGATGTTATCCTATCCCTTCCGTTCACTCACACTATTCCGATCCATCACTCAACTACTCAGCACGAAGCATATCATCGTTTGCATCGACTAATTCTCCCCGCCTCTCAAGACATTTTAAGTGCACCAGAAAGGATAGTAGAAGAGAACGAGCCGCTTGCGAGTCGGCTCATCAAACGCGTCACCGAAGGGAGGTGTCAGCGTGAAGCCATCTTACTCACGTTGCACTCGACCATCATGCCGTCCGCATCGCCGCGCAACATGGGGAACCTCTCGATGCAAGTGCTTTCGATATCCCTGCTAGTGATGTCGATGGCGGTATCCGGCTTGACAGTGCCCATTACGATCGCGAGCTTTAAGGCGAATTCGGTTGGGAAGGGCCGAAGCGGGAACGAATATGAGAACGATTTGAGAGCGGTCGGAGTATGGGACGAATATGGTAGATATCATCGGTACGAACACACCACTGCCAAGCTCGATGCGGATATAGAAGAAGACGCTTCAACAAGTCGTAGAGATTCAGAATCAGAACCGTCAATCATGACCTCGCAGTATCAGTTGGGACAAGTACCCATGCCTATACCGATTCAAGGGCAGAGGACCGAAAGCCAAGGATGGCTTACGAGGTGGTTATCCATGGGTGGGGAGGGAAGTCTTACCATACACGTGAGTTCTCGCTCATGGATGTAGGAGTCGTGACCACTCCACTTGAGGCTGTCTCCTTTCTCTCTCTTCTGGGCATATTTCGGCGCACGTCATTGTCTAGCTCCCTTGAGTCTCGCTGTCAGTGAGGATAATAGCTGTCTTCGACCGATGCTGATATTCGTCCATGAGAAACCCTAGCTCGACGGCTCGTCAGACGAGAACCAACCGACCAATATCAGTCTTCCGCACCGACCGGCCGCGTTCCCTGCCTTTGTCACTAACCCCTTACCGTTATCAGGCTATATCACGCCCTTTGCATCCCTGTTGAATACCACAACTCCCCTACTGCAGGCCGATGACCTCAACGAGGCTGCTTTGCTAAGCAGTATACCCGAGTTGGCATGCCTCCCGCCCCGATCACCAGTCGGCAGACCCTCATCTCCTCCTGACGTAGGCGGCGGGAATCGAAAGGGAGACAAGAAAGTGGTCAAGATAGCTCTAGTGGAAAGGGGAGGATGCGATTTCGCGACAAAAATCCGGGCGGCGCAAGAGAGGGGCGCGGGAGCGGTGGTGGTGGGCGACAGTGTTGCCAGGAGAGGTGAGAGCGACGAAGAAGGGCGTAGGAGAGAAAGCCTTATCACCATGTTCAGTCCCGGTGAGTCATGATCAACCCCTCACACAAATAGACCTCCAAAAAGCGATGGGGCAAGTGAAGAAGCCAGTGCAGACGACCAGCACTGAAACCATTGATTCTTCAATATCACAGAAGACACAGATACGATATCTATTCCATCGGTCTTCATCTCCCGGGCTTCATTTTTGCTCCTTCGAGACCTCTTGAACAATCAGACCGACTCAGGTCGTGCAGACGGTCCGGGCCTATGGATCGATTTGAGTGAAGGATCTGACGAGACTGGGTGAGAGTTACGTCTGGTCGTGTCTGGAGCAACGCAGACTTCTCTCAGGAACAGAAATGCTGACATGTACTACTAACCTGTCGTCGTACATGTGATTTGCAGCGCCTTGACAAGCTTGTTGTCCTTCGCATTGCTTATGCCCACACTGTTTCTCTTGGCTACGATCGCCATACACCGCATACGAGTGGCGAGGTAAGCTTGGGAGAATCTGTATCTTAATTCGAAATGATGGAAACGACGGGCTGACTCGGTCAATCGTGTTGGGTGTCAGACAACGCGAAGCGGATCGTGCTCCGCCTATGATAGTGCTTTCTCTGCCTGAAAGAGTATGGACACCTGATATCGTTTGGGAGAAGGACGATTCGTCTTCCGATCGATCTGTCAACATGGACGAGGGGGACGCGCAAGACAATGCTGAAGTCGGCGCTGGCGACGCAGGCCCAGAGAACAACGGTATCAAGGATCATCAAGCCTCTTCATCGACAAATGACGAGACGGGAGATGCCAAGAACACCTCGTCGTCCTCGGTCGATGACCGAAGTTTCCATCACCCTCCCCCGCCAATCTCACCCCATGAAGTCCGGACTCCGCCTGCCCTTACGATTGACGTCCCCGACCCCATCGCTGCTCCTCCGCCTTCGTCCTCCATCACCGCCAGTGCAGGTGGGATCGGACCCAGCAAGCGAAAGGCGAGGGTGAAGAGGCAGTACTTTTCCAAGGACGAATGTGCGATCTGTATGGATTCATTCGCACGAGGCGATATTGTGAGGATCTTACCTTGTGGACATGTTTTCCATAAGGACGAGTGCGATGAGTGGTTGATAAAGTGGCGTAAGCTTGTCAGTATAATTTCACCCCGCCCTGATGTCTTGCACTGCTTTTCCACCTTCATGACGGCCTTTCAAGGGCCGGCCTGTCTCACGAGAAAAGACCTATGCCGAGAATGCGCGCTGACAGTCGATCTCCTGATATCTCTGTCAGTGCCCTACGTGTCGAGCGGATGTAACTCTACCTCCAGGCGGCAACATCCAAGGTTCAACTCTCACACCCGTGACTCATGTGTCTCCGCCTTCAGATCATCCTCTACAAGGTACTAGTGACGAGTCGGCTCTGGAGCTCGATGGAAGCGGATACCAGGCCGACCAGGGACGGACATGGGGCCGGGGGATAAGATTTTGGGCCGCTCTCTTTAGGGACGCTCGTGAGAGGATGTTTGGCCAGGCTTCCGAGGCAGAGGGAGAGAGTGGGGAGAGAACGCCTCTTGTTCCTAGGCTGAGGGAATCGTCAACATCGTTCTCGAGCGAAATCTCTCATTCTCGGCAGGGAGTGTAATTGTGATGAGCTGCATCATACGCTTGTATAGTTCACAAAAGAAACGCTCACGACTCCATGACACGCGAACCCTTCGGCGCGATATTCCGTGATTGTCGACCTATACCATCTACTCGGTCTCTCTGCTCATTCATTCATGTCTATTATCTCGATCGATAGACCCTTCCATTGAGGGAAATAATTCTTTAAACGACACACTTTTGTATCTGCCCCACCACGACTTCTCGTCTCGTGTACTTGTTGTGTTCCGTTCTGGATCCCTTTCGTTGTAGATATCTCATACCGATGCCTGTTGTTCTTCTGATAACGCCTGGTTATGAATGGATCCCCCTTCATCATGTCCATGTGAGGTGACTTCAACCGATCCATGATGTCACATCGTCTCTTGGTTGGAAAGATCCATGCAGATATCGATTCGAAAAGCAGAGACAGATGTGTTACGGTGGTTGGCATGGAGCTTATACCATATGTATATCCTCCTGTCATTCAAGCCCTACAGCAATACAATCTGACTCCGAGTATACGACATACAGGCAGGGATTACACGATGATGGCCTTCTCCAGAGCGATCCGCTTATCTCATACCCAATCTGGGCTCCGCTGTCGACGGTCTCTTCTTCATAGCTGGTCTCCTAGGCGTCGGATACAATCCCGAGATTCCCATCCCCATACCTATGCCGGAAGACTGTTTACCCTCATCCTGCTGTGCCTGCACGTGCATCAATTTCACCTGCACGTTTTTCGCCTGCTCATGCAAGCCACCGAAGCCACGCTCGTACTGGGCAGGTCGCGTCTTCGGTCGGGAGGATGAACTTGCCGATCGAGTCAGATTGGGAAGGATTGTCGCCGACGTTGGAGTAGCAGAAATTGAATGTACGGATGGCAAGGGGGAAGGCATAGGCGAAAGCGATGGCGTAGCGAGCATGGGCGAAGCAGAGCACTCGTATCGAGATGACGAAGCAGATGACGAAAGGGATAACGAGCTGGGGACAGGCGAAGTGGTCTCGCCGCCGCCATACATGTACGAGTCGGGGTGAAGGAAGGGGTGGCCGCTGGTGATGGTACCAGACTTAGTACTAGTATTCGTCACATATGATTGAGACGCTTGTGGACCACCCAATATATCCATGGGGAGGGAGAGCGGGATCGAGCGACGCTGATGCGATTTGGAAGGCACCAATGGCCGGAGTGGCAGAGAGAGCGAGGTAGAGTTGTGGGCAAGCGGCAGAGGTAATGTCAGCGTCGAAGTAGAAATGATGGCAGATCCGATCTGGGTTAGACCATTCTCTGAAGCTGGTGGTGCTAATACCGGTGCCGATACCGCTGAGATGCCCATGCTTGTCCGCTTGCCGTTTGCCGGAGATGATGTGTGTTGAGAGACAAAGCCGCCCCCACTGTTCCTACTACCTGTGCTCAGTGCGGGGTTCGCACCGATGGAGGGGACAGGATGCATCTCTGTGATATTGACAGGCGGTGTGAATGGCCTGGACCTCGAGAACAAGCTTGCAGCCCTCTTCCTTCCTTTGGCCCCTGCCGTTGGATCAGAAGAAGAAGGCGAGGAGGCCGCTCCTCCCAGTATACCAGAGCTAGGACCCGAGGCGGTCGTAGGGGTCTTTGCCCTCGATCCAGATCGACCGAACGTCGGTGCCTTCGTGCCGAATTTATGCACGCTCACCCCCGCAGAGCTGGGTCGCGCGCCACCTGGTGTTGTAGGTCCTGGCATCCCCGTGTCCCCAGCCTCAGAGTAGGGCTTGGTAGGAGTGGAAGTGGTCGAGTTCGACGAGTTGAGCGTGATACCCGCGATTGATTTGGCGATTGCTCCGATCGTCCGACTGACAGATCGCGTGTGAGGGTGGGGCGTAGATCCTGCAGCGCCTGCTGATGAGGATGAAGGAAGGGGTTGAGTCTGCGTCTGAGCCCTCTTGCGACCGGTACCAGACATGGTCAGACCAATAGCATTACCATCGCCGGTTGAGGACTGAACAGCCTGCCTGGCAGTGCCAGGGCGTGGCGTCTGATCTGATACCGGACGTTGAGTGATGGAATTGCTTGCCAAAGGAGCCGAAGTCGGAAAAGGAGCCGGAGCCGGAGCCGGTACAGCGAATGAGGAGGGCGGCTTGCCAATATGAGGCGGTCTAATTTTCTCGCTGACGATGTTGGGCGTCAAGGTCTTCTTGAACACGTTGAGCAAGTGCGTCCTGAGAGCTCGTTCAGGCGCGAAGAAGCTCGGAGATGCGTAGAATGCCAAGGGCACGATGATCTACAGCAAGACCGCAAAACAAGAGAATTAGCTTAGCTATTGTATACAATATATGTAGCTACTGTATATATGTAAAAACGTTTACTGCGTGGCTGGCTCGCATGAAGGTTGCGAACCACGATCAAATTATGTGCAGATCGACTCACCCTTTCGTTGGGGATCTCTTCCCCCGAGATGGGCGACACCTTCGGCTGGACAAGGTACTCAAATTTCCACTCTACTTTGCCCCTGTCCTCTGTGCCGCAGACAACGTAGACGCCCGGTTCTTTGATCTGTAATGTGGCGCCTCGAGGCAAGAAATCGTGCTTGTCGTCATTGTTGATGGTCAGCCTCCGCAGGACAGGGAGCCCTTCGAGTGCCTATTCACGTTGACATTTAAGTGAGATATCAGCTTGGGCTGTTCCAAGACGCTTGTTGTCTTGTCCTGTGGAATGATGTGATGTGTTCGCGTATTACGTCGGATTGCATTCAGCCCAACTCACAGCATGGTGGAACAGCCACTTGTCCCGCTCCCTGGGATCCATACCAAACTCCCAACAGCCGCTTTGCTGAAAACATTCAGGTCTCGTCGGACTCTCGCACCATGCCGCGGCTTCCGACAAAGCTTTCTGCTCCCTTTCTCTGAATACCGAAGGTTTGATCGATCGAAGGTATTTGAGCGTTGTCCTGTTCTCCCTGCATCCTTCCTGCGGTGACATTTGAGGTAGTCTGTCAGTCCCGACACCTGATCTCGGATATCAGAGGCAGAATCTTACACACCTGATCCACCCAGAGCTGTACAGTCAGACCCTTGTCAACACGCCTCAGGGCGTCACCTGTTGCATCAACATCATGCTTATCCATAGACCGACTTGAAGATGTGTCTTTCGTAAGTGGATTTTCCGACGATACGGTGCCCGTTCGGATTCCACTTGCTGCATTCGAGCCAGGCAAAGAGGGTAGGATCTTGTCATGCTCGCTCACGGCCGCTTCCGGCCTCATGGACAACCTGCTAGATCGTTGTGCCTGCATAAGCATCGGCGCAGGCGTATCTTCCAAGCTTCCTGCTCCTCCCAATTGCCCCGACGAGGCCATACGACAGTGCGTGTCTGGCTGTCGCCGCGCTTGCGGAGTGATGATCGTATCAGACATCGGCGAGTCGCATCCTCCTTCACCACCAGCTAATTTGTTGGCCTTGATCGCCCGGGTCATGCGTTGTAAGTGTGGGGCGGGCGGTACGAACTTGGACCCAGTAGACGGTCTAGATGCAGTTGGCGGAGCAACTGATGGAAGGGTAACACCGAGAGTGAATTCGGGATTCCACAAAGAATGGGTCTTGGTTGATATGGCTGCTGGTTGGTGTCGAAAGTCCTTTTGGCCGGAGATCGTGTTCGTCCTCGTTCTCAACTTGTCGCTAGCTAATCTGAGCTCCTCGACGTGAGCTGCGATGACGGAAGATGCGAAGAAGCTGTCCTTCCTGATCTGCCCTTTCGTATTCACGCTAATATCGTCTCGCTCGTAGGCCGACAGGGTGAAACTCCAGCCATCCTCTTCAAGGTTTTCAACATCCAAACGCGAGTCCGTCGTCGATACCGCCAGCGAGTCAGGTTTCGTGCTTGATGTGGTACCCGATACCTCCTCGGAAGTGTCAACGGGGCATGGCAATCCATTACCGAAAGTGGCGAATGTCTCCGCGCTATCTTCCCTTAAGACTCGTCCTCCGATGTTGTCGGTAACAAGGTTTGATTCTTGTGGTGCTGCTTCTTTACCACTTAGCAGGACAGATCTGCTGATGGTTCTTTGCCTAGGCCGAGGGGTGGACTCGTCAACCTTGTGATCATCGCGCCATATCTTCTCTCTGCCTTCAGTGGGGAAGATGTCGGTTCTAAACTCGACCATGATTGGCGAAGGGATATGTCGAAGTTTTTCCACCGTCTTTTCTTTTTGTCTCGTTTGGGATCTGGAGATGAATCGCCCGGGTGAGAATAGGTTGGAGCCCGACCGTTTCTTGCAACTGGTCCATCCTGCCTCTGATCTCATATCTGTGCCAAGGCAATCAGGACAGCTGCTCGAAGACGACGAGTTTGAGCTCGAGTACGAACTCGAGCATGAAGAGTTGGAAGAGCAGCTTGAGCTACTGGTCGTTCGTTGCCGCTTTCTCTTGTCGGACTTTTCACAGTTAGGAAACTCGGCCCAGACCATTGGCACCTCGATGTAGCCGCTATCTTTGCATCGTGAATCGGCAGCGAGTCTTCCAAATTCTCCCCTGACATCCAAGATCAAAGGCACACCAATTCTGCTCTCTTGCCTCGTCGGCGATGTCTTTCGCGCCACCTTCTCGCGATACGAACTTGAAGAAGGGGTAGTACGAGTACCCAATTTATCGATGCCGATGGACGGAGGTGTAGATCGCTCGAACAGGTCAAAAAGGGTTCTGATCTGGGTATCGGGCGACGAGAGCTTCGTCATTTCCAAAGGCTCAAATTCGTACACGTCTCCTTTTCCCTCGTGTTCAAAGCGAGCACTTGTCTTGCTAAACACGCTGTGCTTGGATCGTCGTTTTTCAGTCTTCTTATTGTCACCCCCGGTAGTGGTAGACGCAGGGGTCCCCGGAGACCTCCTCGAGGTTGTGGAAGACGGGGTCGATCTGGAAGTCGAAGGCGAATTTGATAGTGCCGTCAAAGCAGTATGGGAGTGCGGCAGGCGGGCAGCGTGACGTTGGTGCGACGGGCTACTGCTACAGGATGGAGGAGGCGGGATCTTCACGGGTGAAGGGGCAATACGTCTTAGTCTTGCTGATGAGGGTGAGGATGATGGCAGAGACGATCGAGTCAGCGGCGGTGGTGTCGGCATGTTGGCAGTGTGGCGATGAGGATGTGCAAGCTGGGTTGAGGAGAGTCGTGATCAGTGTCGTCTGTCGTGCGGTATATCGTATGTACAGTGCTAGATCGATGCGTTGCGCGGAACAGTGGGTGAGCAACGACCCTGTCTCTAGCAGATGTGATTGTCAGAGAACCTTAGATATGCAAAAGAGAAATCATCATGCGCTGTATGTCGAGTATGAACTGAACCGAACGATTATCAGCATGTACGAGGACCGTCTGTCCACATGCAGTACTCGTACGGTATGCTGACAGCCGGGGCCGCGACCACGAAGTCGGTTGATACCCAAATCAGCTGTATTGTCAAGTGACCCAGTACTGTATCTGGCAACAGATTGTTAGATGTTCCGAGATGGTGCGCACAATACGACCAGCCAGATAGCAGCTGACCCGTTGGACTACCGTCGACAGTTGGAGCGGTCAAACTACCCGATCGATCGCCTGGGAGTCGTCCGAAGTACGGTCAAACCACGCGTAGCTGATCATACAGTAGGTATGAATGACTGAAACGTACGTTACTTACTAGTATGGTAGTATACCATGAACGACCGTTTTGGACATGGACTCATAGCACTGTCAAACAGCGATCGATGAATGGGGTAGTACACTCATTGGGGGTACTAGCCGCTCTCGACCTAGAAACGAGCATATTGTGCGGTCAACGCCCCATCTGCCTAGATTAGTATATCGTATACATTACAATCACGGTATCGCGAACAGTGCCTCAGACATGTTTGGGGCGGACACAGATTGCTCTGATGATGAATGCTATCGTGTCATTGAATGCTGGATCCTCGATCAGTCTATCAATATTGAATGAGTTACAAGATGACTGGAACTTACATAGCGACATGACGTTACTTTGCGGATCAATTCAGTCAGACATGTTGTACTGTATACAGGACCGACCGATACCTGAGTGCCTCTCGTAGGGGCAGCAATGCCCTCTCGAACTGATCAGCTACAGCTAGTTACGCCGTGGACGAACCGAGAATGTCCGGGACGGAGCCCTTGTCATCTGAATTGAACAAGATACTGATTCAGGTTCATGAACGGTCATTCAGTAATTCCGAGACATACTTGGTGCAGCTACAACCGTAAGAACGTTTCGCATTCATGCACTACAATGGTCAGGTGCTCTTGAACTGGAACTGTTCAGTGCATTCCTACACATTCATGAGGCAAGCAGCGCGATCAATCCCAATTCGCTGAACATAGGCCAGAAAGTCAGCAGAGATTCCGAGTGATACCGCTTGCGTATGCACGCACGCTGCTGTGAACAGAGGGACACCGGTGAATCGAGGGTGGGGTGTAATGGAAAAAAAAAAAAAGGTACGCACCGCCGAACTTGATCGCCGACAAGCATCTCTCCATACTCTTCCTGAGGGCCGAAGCGACTCTCTGCTTCTTTTCCGAGCTCCGGTATGGCACTCAGTTGGAAGTCGGGTGTCAGATGCCAGAACTACACCACGAGTACAACGTCAGGGGGTCCATCTGTCAGCTCGTTCCGGAGATCACCAAAACTTGAATAAATGAGCCGTAGTGTATGAGCGAGAAGAGAGGGCGATACCCACGAATGTCGACGATATTCGGATCAGAGGTCTTCCAGGATGTTCGACCCTTCTTCTGGCGATTGTCTAGTTGAGAAATGAAGGGCAAAATTTCGCTTCATTAGTCTTACTATCTTTGGCGTGCCAAGCCGCCACCCCCGTCGCCTATAATCACAACGACTCCCCTCACTCACATCCAGTGTGGCTTGAGTGCAAACGACTTCATGATAGCCGGCTATGAGGTTGATTGGGTCCGGAACGCAAAGTGCAATGCAGTGTAACGGAGTGTCAGCTGCCCAGATGAAGAATTGCCTGGACGATTCACTGCACGACTCACCCTTGATAAGACCTCCGGTCAACCATTCAATCTGCTTTCCGGCTTGTACGAGCAGGCATCCGGGCGGTATGCGCACTTGGATCTTCTTGCCCGTGTTCCTCGCCCAGATGTGCACTGTGGTAATACCCATAAGCAAGATATCGGACGAGTGTGTGTCAGCCATCGTGGGATCCGACCGACCAAAACTGGCGAATACAGAGGAGCGTCGTGTCCACTCACATCCTGGATATCTGGATTGTCCGTGGATTGTCAAAAAGTTCATATCGCTGTGAAATCCAGCATAGATCCTTTGAGGAGAGAAGCGCACAAGGCTCTGTCAGCGAGAGTCACCGTCTCGCTAGAAGAATCTCGTGTTCGATTTTCCTCACGTGTTCAGTTTGCCGTATTTCAAAAGGTCGGTAGCGGTCGGCGCGAGGAGATGAGAACTGGAACGTGCCATTTCTCTAACGTCAGCAGTAAGATCTTCTGTGCCGCAGATCCGTGCAGGATCTTCAATGGGATAGCTGCTGCCTCTGGAAAGGTGGAAAAACCTCGATTTGACTCACCCATAGCGTCCCGCATCTGTGAACGCGTTCTCATCCAAGCCCAGTCCTACCGCGACCATCTTCGCCACGCCCTCAACGCTGGTGTTGGCCCCACGTCCAGGTTTACAAGGAGGCGTAGAAATCAGCTCAGATCACTATGGGTGGGATTGACCCCTTCCACACAATACAGCGCAACTTGACACTGGACTGCAATTCGCTGCACTTCGCACTCACGACTGCTTGATGATCTCACCCCATTCTCCTACACGTTCCTCCCATTCCCCTTTGAATTTCTTGGGAGTGACATTTGGTGTCTCCAGCACGGGGAACTTGGATTCATAAGGCGGTTTCTCCGACATGCGGTGGAAGAATCTGTAAGCGTGGAGGAAAAGCAGTGGATGAAGCGTGAGCTTAAGCGCAGGCGTGCATCTGAGGTAGAGCTGGAGCTGAAGACTGTTATCTTCCCAAGTGAGCTCCGATCTTAGATGTGTTGGTGATTCAGTTCCCACCTGGCCATCCGTCTGTTGGATTCTCGCCCCTGCAGCCCAGCGCGAGTCAGTAATGAGGTCAGACTTGACTCACCTGCACTTGGGATCGGCTCCATGAGACCCCAGATCGACGGGCCTCTCATCAGGCTCTAGGGAAGCTATGATCGCCTGGCAATTCTCGTCCGAGGCGCATTTCGGTTTCTCGGTGTTTTCGAGCGTGACCCCCTGTTGTGACGTAGAGTAGAGTAGAGTAGAGTGGAGTAGAGTGACGTAGCGGAGCGTAGCGGAGAGAATGGGGAAGAAGAAGAGCAATATCCGGAGAGGTTCACGTTGTCGACAGCATAAATACAACAAGATCGGAGGGATGTAACAGCAAAGGTAAAAGGGGAATCTATCAGCCGCTTGGCCTTTCGGACTGTGTACCCCAGAAGCACTCCGCCCGGAATGTAGGAATGAACCAGAGTACCAGCAGCATCAGACTCACAACCTGAAACCCAACCTCAGGCCTCTCATCGCCCTTCAACACCTCCCGATCCTGATTAAAATAATCCTCAAACAGGTCCAGAAACCTATCGTTCGCCTCGTTTGCCAGAGCTCGAGAGTCCTGTACGATGAGAGCGCCAGTGAGGATGAGTGATTCGGCTGCTTTGCGAGCTTCGGCTAGAGCGGCGGGGGAGGAGGGGGAGGAGGAGGAGAGGTAGGTGTCTAGGGAGACTGTGCTGATTTCCATAGTGGGTGGCTTTTCGACTGTGACACTTAGACAAACAGCGGGCCTTTGTTTCTGAAGCAGGTCGTTCGATAGCTGGCTCTTGGATCAAATGAAAGTACGATTCGACCTCGACGTCAACAGAGGTCAGTTGATGAGTGGATATATGGAAGAGCAATGATTTACGTTCTGTCCCATCCGCTTATCTCCTGATATGACGGTCGATTGAGATATCCAGATTGCTTGCTGATCGGCACAAATTCGCTCACTTGTCCTTGTTCTTCTCTTTGGCATCAGCACAACTATCTATTCACCTACAGATGGCTCGCATAGTGTCACATCTTGCATCATTTCACATCCCTATGATCCTTCGAGACGAATGGAAAGCGATTGAAGTCTTTATTGTAACCGAATGTGCCCATCCGGCGACGTGTCTTATTGACTTTCTTTCTGCTGCTGATGCTCACTCATTGCCTCCACTCTGGCGTCTTTGCTTGCGCCCAATCACCGAACATCCAAATGAATGATGGATGGACAGGCCGTATTGAGTGCACATGCAGCTTGATGAGGTTTAGCAGACTCAGGAGCATGATATTCTATAGTGCATACCAAGATGATGAATAGTTTCAGCAGGTGAAATGAGCGAGGCAGAGTGAAAAGAACGTAAAACCTGTAAATTTCTGTATATATGTCAAATGAGGAAAGAGGCATGCACAACTTGGATATCAGTGACTGGTGACCCCCAGAATCACCACTGAATGTATATAGTCTCTCTTGTCTATCAGAACCCCCCATAGGCACCCACTCCGCAACTTAAGCTGGGCGGTACCTGGTCAATCCAACTGTGCCATCTATACTCGGTCTCCGGTACCGATGGTGATGACTTGGAAACCGATGTCGGTGAGCTCCTTTCGGTTCAGCATGAGTCGACCGCTGGGAAGGGAAAAAATCGGGTCAGCGATCAGTACACAAAGTGAGCCGACATAACCAATGTAGGTCACAGCCTGATAGGGAAATCAACTCACTCGAAGACGAAAGCGGGTCGAGGGCACTTGGCGTAGACTGTGATCCACATGAGTCAGTACAAGCTCTTCAAGGTGGATTCTTGGCGGTCATACGCACTCTTCTTCCAGTCGAGCTGCTTGAACTCGTCCCACTCGGTGCAGACAACAATGGCCTCAGCATTGGCACAGGCCTCCTCAGCGGACTGGCAGATGGTAAGGTGCTCCTTGACTATGGACAAAACGACTCGTCAGTACAAGCGCAGAGCGGTGATCAGAGCGCAGGGGGTGAAAAGACTTACTGGGGTCGGCAGGGATGTCTCCGTAGCTAAGAGAGAACCATCATCAACACAATGTCCCTTCTTCAGAAAAACCAAAAGAGATACTCACTTGGTCAAGTCAAGCCAGATCTGGTCCTGGGTGACTTGGGGGTCGTAGACGGTGATTCGAGCCTTCTCGGTCAAGAAGTGGTTGGCAATGGTGATAGAGGGGGACTCTCGGGCTACACATAGATGCATATCGGTAAGCGAGCTCCTCCGGCATGCTGAGACCGTCCCTTGTACTCACTGTCTCCGGTGTCCTTCTTGAAAGCCCAACCAAGGATGGCGATCTTCTTGCCAGTGATGCTATATTTCGATTAATCAGTCCAACCTCCTATTCCAAAAGGACTGAATGACTCACGTGTTGAACAAGGTGTCAACGACCTTTCTGGCAAAACGTTCCTTCTGGTGCTCGTTCTGCGGGCAGACAGCGCGTCAGCATATGCGGGTCGATTCCCTGAGAACTTCTCACTCACCATCTCAACAACCGCTCGCCAGTACTTGGCAACCTCGGGAAGGTGCAGGGACTCGGAAAGGTAGACCAAGTTGAGGATGTCCTTCTGGAAGCAAGAACCACCGAAACCCTGTGATACCGACAAGTCAGCATTTTCGGACAGCGTAGAATAAGTAATAAGTACGGGCGAAATACATACAACGGAAGCCTTCAAGAACTTGGAGCCGACTCGGGTGTCCTTGCCGACAGCGTAGGCGACCTCGTCGATGTTAGCACCGGTGGCCTCACAGATGGCGGAGAGAGCGTTGACGGAGGAGATTCGCTGGGCGAGCATGGCGTTGGCGGCGAGCTTGGAGAGCTCGGAAGACCAGAGACCGACGGTAAGGATCTGCTCCTTAGGGACCCAATTGGCGTAGACATTCTTCAAGGCCTCACAGGCGTCCTTACCCTGCTCGGTCTGGAGAGAACCGATCAAAACCCGGTCGGGCTTGAAAAGGTCGGCAATAGCGGTACCCTCGGCCAAGAATTCTGCACGGGGGCGTATGAGCATGTTTTCACGTGATATGTAGAAGCCAGATGAGGCTCACTCACCAGGGTTGGAAAGGATGTCGAAGTGGCAGCCGGGCTTGGAGTTAGCCTCGAGGATGGTTCGCATAGCGCTGAGAATGGAAGTGTTAGCGTTAAATCAGACTTCCGATGACAATGGCAGATCCTAGGCTTACTCGGCGGTTCGGCAGGGAACGGTGGACTTCTCTACGACGATCTTGGAAGAGGTGGCAACCTCGGCAATTCGTCGAGTAGCGAGCTGAAGGAACCTGTTGAATGGAGAACACTTGCGTCAGGTATCGCACCCAAGCTAATGCTGATTGAGACCTTGGGAGGGCCTGTGTACTTACTTCAAGTCGGCGGCGAAACCAGCTCCGATACCAGACTTCTTGGTGGGGGTGTTGACGGAGACGAAGATGAGGCTAACGGAAGATCAAGACTGTTAGCAGATTGCGCCGGTTGATTCAACATCAAGGGAAGGCCGAATGACCGAGAACTCACTCGGCCTCGAGGATACCCTTGTCAACATCGGTGGAGAAGAAGAGGTTCTTGCCTCGAGCGGACTTGACGACTTCGTCCAATCCAGGCTCGTAGATGGGGAGGTTGTCAGAGTTCCAGGCGTCGATTCGAGCCTGGTTGAGGTCGACAATGGTGACTTGGATGTTGGGGCTGGAGGTGGGTGCAGGTACGACCCGGGGGTCAGCGTTGTGCTTCAGCAGAGCTGCAAGTATGTGTACGCGCAGCGCGCAAGAGGACGCTATCTAGCATGCGGCGGATGAACCGTGCTTGGCAAGCTATCACGCGTCGACGCCTCACCACAGAAGTGGTCGGGTTGAGCGAGACACGGGAAGAAGGAATGTCTTTCGCGCAAAAGCGCGTCGCGTCGAACATGTATCGAGAGGCAACTCACCATTTCACAGCACTGTCATTATTGACGAACAGATCAAGAAGACGAGGTCAGCTATGGCTCGACGCGTCATGTGAAGAGCCGTTGATCATTGCTGGGATGATGAGACGTACATGACAGCGCAAGTGGGACCGCCTGTGGGGGACCATACGAGAGTCAGTCAAATTGATACCATACCCAGATCGCGTTGTAGCGTCACAAACGGGACAGCTGTTGAAGCCCAGCACTCACCGACGTAACCAGCGCCGACTGTAAAGGAGAAGATTTAGTTGATCAGTCACAGTTCGACATTCATGAGTGCTCGCACAGTCTAGGGTTGAAAGACGTAGTGATGGGATCTTTGTGATTCCACTCACTACAGCAGATCTTCTTGACGGTGATGGGGGCCATTGTGAGGGGTATGTATGTGTGAGTATGAAAAGAGTGAAGTAGGTGGTTGCAAAGGCAAAGAGAGTTGTTGTTGGTTGTTTTACTGAAGGTAGAGATAGGAAATAAAGGACAAGGTGAAGGAGGTGTTGAGGTGTGATGTGATAATCAAAGTTACGAGTACTTGGGTGATAAAGAAGTTGGTTGGCTGCTGTGGATGATAAAGCTTGCTTTGGACGTGTCGTGTAGTGGTAGTAGTGTAGCGCAGTGCAGTGCTTCAACCTTGTAGAACGTGGTGACTGTACGGTGGGGTTGCCTTTCTCCACCCCACCCACTGGCAAAGCTAGAGCTAAAGCATATTTCAGGGTCCAACCCAACGACACTAGCGTTACAAGCTGGGAATGGTAAAAATCGCGACTTGGGAAAGCAAAACCGAATAACGACCCGGAGCATAGCATTTAACGTCTCAGTTACGAATATTGAAAAAGGTACCGGTACACGGGCCACGGGTCACAGGCTCACGCGTGGCGTGGCAGCCGCAGACGCAGACGCAGACGCAGACGCACGAATACCCACGGTAGGCAGTTCAGGGTCTGTGACTGGCCTGATGCCAACTTTAACCTCCTTTGGAATACAAGGCTGCCTTTGACTGCGTTCAACGATCAAGATACCGCTCGGAGCAGATCGCTCACTGCTCTCAGCCGCAAGCAGTCACTCACTTTATTGTTTTGCATAAGAGATAGCCATGCATGTAAAACGTCCGTCCGTCCTAATAAAATACGATACTTGAACCATACTCGTACTGCCATTTCTGTAGTCACCGATGATGCCTCAAGGCGAATGAATGCAGTGCGAAATGATAAGAATGATCGCCTCGCCTGGCCTGGCCTCGCACCACTAGTCAAGAGGGCAAGGTTGATGTGATTGATGAATAACTAATAACTTGAATATTGCTGATCCATCGACTGTTCTGTTGATCGTGATCGATGCCTGAGCGCGCGGGCGTCTTGTTGAGATGAGACAGAATCAACGTACAGTACGACATCCATCACGATGGCACCTGTGCGGCTGTGCGGCTGTGCCTCTAGTCTCTCTCTCTCTTTAACGTGTTGAACAGCCTTTCCAGTTCGAGGCATGGTGCATGAGGCATGGTCTGCAAGGTACTTACTTGTGTTGCTGTGGCGCACCCCTTCCTACCGATATCGAGTGTCGAACTTCTAGACAACGTCTTCTACATGCTAATGTATTGTATTTACAACGACTATCACTGAATGTATACATATACCGCGACCGATGCCGCGCACCTCTGCTCTATCGTATTATATTTCCTTGGGTTGCATCGATGGCGTACCTCTTATTGCTGAGCGCAACTCACAGAGTAGACTCTGAATACGTGAGCCCGCTCCTCGTTCATTCGTGCAACGCCAGCTCTAGCTCTGTATCCGATGGACTGCTGGTCATTATCGTCTCCTTCGCCTCTTCGATTCATTCTCCGCAACCATAGGCTCTTTCTTCCTTCCTCTAGCCGCTGCGGCGGTTTTACTTGCACCTGCGCCAGAACGCTTACTCGTGGCTTTGCCCTTGGTCTCCTCCTCGGAAGGTTCTCGTTCTCCTTCATCCTCCCCATCCTCCTCACTGTCCCCCTCACCGTCTTCATCGTCTTCGCCATCACCAGCTTCATCGCTGCTTGTGCCGGTATCGCTCTCGCTCTCATCCTTCTTCATCCCAGCACTCGGACGCGGCCTCTTGCGCGTAGCAGCTGATGAGTATGTCTGAGTGACCGCGCTACTGTCTTTACGTCTACTCGAGGGGGCTGAATCTGGGTTCTTTGTTGCTGATTTGGAAGCTGTTGTTGTCGTTGCTGATGGCTGTTTCTTGATCGCTCGGCCTCGTCTCGGCTTCTCCTCTTCTTCTGCTTCTGCTTCTGCCTCTGCCTCGTCTTCCTGCTTTTCATCCTCGTCTCCAGCTTCAGCATCGTCCTCGTCCTCCTCATCTCCGTCTTCGTCTTCGTCTTCGTCTTCATCTTCGTCCTCCTCCTTCTCGCTCTCAATCTCCTCGTCTTCATCTTTTGCATCCTCCATATCTTCCTCATCCCGATCGGCATCGTCTCTTCCCTCTTCTTCTTCTTCTTCCTCCTCGTCATTACCCTTTTCTTCCATCTTTACGTCCACCCCAAGCGTCGTTTCTCCAACCGGCCACTCTTCGTCCGCGCCCTCATCAACCGCGCGGGGATATAGCATCCCATACCATTCTGCGTCCTCTTCGTCGTCCGACACCGTATGTTTCACATCGCCTGCTCCCTTGAGGTTCGCTGCTGACGACGAGTCCGCTTTTTGTTTGACGGGTGAACGGGACTTTGATTTTGATTGACCTCGTAACGCATGTGCGTGGGCGTGAGAGCCATGCAGAAGAGGCGCAGAAGCAGGTGGAGGAGATGAGGTTCGGGAGAGGGATCGTGAGCGGAAATAGGGAAGATCAAACGTCTCCTTGAAATGGCCGGAATTGATCACTTTTGCCGAACCAGAAATTGGCGGCGGTCTTCCTTCACCCGCTCTCACTTTTCCTTTTCCTTTATCTCTACTGTCACCAGCACCAGCACCTTTTCCTTTCGCTGTAGACTTTTTGTTCGATGCTGTCGCTGCTGCTGTTGATAGAGCTTTACGCCCGCCCTTCGGTTTACGTGGGGAAGAGATGTCTGATAAGGGTGAAAGGGAGGATCTGTTGCTGCGCGGCGATGCTGAGGGGTGGAGTAATGGGGATAGGGCCTCAGGTGTTGACGGGAGCGATATCGATGAGGATGAAGCCTAGTCAGGAGGATATAGCGTAGATATGTAGGTCAGCGGATATGATAGAGGTCTGACCTGTCATTATCGAACAAATCCCGATGCGGTATGCCAGATACAGATCTCAACAGGTGGCGAATAGGTATCAAGGGGCGAGAACTCTCGACGCGCGGAGTCCAAGCCTTGATCTCAGAGAGGAAGGCAGAGTCTCACTCAATCCAAGGAAAGGTAAAGCGACGTACCATCTCGTCCAGCGCATCCAAATTATACAGCCCATCAAGCCTACTCCACAGCTGATCCGACGTGATCCACAAGCCCGTTCGCCTGTGCATCTCAGCTTGGAGTTGAATGATGAGAAAATGCTTGTGTCGGCCGACTGGGGGTGTGTAGGCGTGCGAGAGCGAGCGCGACGGCGAGTGTTAGAGCGGAAAGCAAGTACAGGTTGGACAAACGATATGGAGCAGCAGCAATAACGGCGTCAGCGTTGATCAGCATCACGCAGAAGAATCGGCTCATATCGGTTTGGACAAGAGTGTATAGCGATTGGAGTAGACGATCACAGTCGCTGGACCGTATATCGAGGTACAAAGCCAGCTCGCCAGACAGCTTGTGTAGGACGTGGTGGATTCTCAGCAGGACTCACTCGGCCGCACGTCTACCAAGCTCCTAAGGAGAGCCGCTTCCCTATAACGACGTATCAAGAATCGTTCAAGGACAATCGAGGCCTAACGTCAGCTCGCTTACACTCATTGTCTTCTTCGTCGAGTCCTCTTTGTACGATGACACCGATATCACCACCAGAACCAATCACAAATCACGACATGTTTGCAAGAACACCGTCGTTTGCCGAAGAACCACCGCCAACCACAGGTCAACTACGCTACGCTCCTAACTCACATTTCCAGTTCCGATACAGTCGGTGTAGGCGAGCTAGTCCGTTCTCCTTTTAGCATCCCCGCTTTCGTCTTGAACGACGACGAAGGGGACGGTGTCATGATATATCAGACAGACACTAGAATCGAAGTCGAGTGGGTGCCCCTCGATATAGTTGGAGGAAAGTTCCGAGTCGAAAACAAAGAAGTCCAGTTCTCCAGGTCGGCTTATCGTTGTCGGTGGGTATGGAATATATTGGCCCGTTGGTGTCTATGTCTATGTCTACTAGTGAGTCAATGTTCATTCATCACTTCGTCAATGTGTGGGTGGGTGGGTGACCGTTGGAAGCCTCGTGCCTGAAACGAACTAGACGATATAGCTGATATGACGCGTACGGCGATGGTTTCTAAATTGCTCGTTACCCTACGCCGGTTCTTGAAGAATATGCCATGCCATATGCATGTCACCCCGATGTATTCTTGCTACTCCTACCTGTTCGTCACTGTACGACGGTATGACAGGTGCTCCGATTCATCTCACAATCTACAAACATATATATACGAGTACCTATGGTGTAGTTCCGCCCGTACGCCTTGTCATCTGTCTAACGTGTACGTGTATACATTTATTTACAGCTTCATTCCGAACAGCTTCTTCTTCTTCTTCTTCTCTCCGTCCTTTCCATCCTTTCCGTTACCAAGCGATAGATTGCTCATGCTCCCGTTCAGTGACGAGGCGAAGGACGATTGATGCTGTAGTTGAGGTTTTAACAGGTTCTGCTGAGCAGGTTGCTGAGGTTGAGGCGGAGGCGCCAGCGGTGGAGGTCCCACTGGTACAGTCCAATGTCTGAAATCAAGAATACTGCAGCAGGCGTGTGAGTGTGCGTGTCAGCTCCTGGATGAATACATGTTTGGAACAAGCTGATGGTGAGGAACACTCACTGCTGGTACGATGTCGGTTTACCCGGTTGCCTGGTCGGTCTACCGGGACCCTGCGGGTGCGGTTGTAAGCCTCCCGGTGGATTGGCTCCAATGCCTCCCCTGCCGAGCGCTCTCAGCTGCTGGGTGAAGATCTCAGGGGTGATGACGTGGGTTGATCCTAGGACGATGGTCGCATGTCAGATTACTCCCTTCCCGGAAACGCCTTGCAAGCATATGGGATCGGATCAACAACTCACCGATATACACGTCCTTTCCTAATGCTTGCCCTACGGTGTAGGCGCACCTCATCTCACTGTACGTCATACCGCCAGCGACGAAGATGATCATCCTCTGCTTGCCCTCAGTGTTGTTCATTCGCGCCGAAGGAGCCTTGTGCCATGTTGGCCTGGCGGATCGTAATGATCCTGAGCCAGAAGCAGAAGGTGCTGCCAGTGAGCTACCGGCCCGTAGAGATGTCGTGGCGTCGACCGGCGCGTCTTTCACGTATGGGAAGGTGGATTGGTCTAATCGGCTAGCGTTGTGGTCCTGAGGCGGCGTGTTATCAGGACATGCTGGTGTTTGTTCACCGCTATAGACTGCAGGCCTCAACTTACCTCCATGACCATTTGTATCACCGGCTTGTATCTGGACAACTCGTATTCCCCCTCCTGATTTGATGGTTTCTGCTTGATTCGCGTCTTCGAAGATCTGCTTGAGTCCTAAAGACTCATTGTCAGCTTAGCACTCTTGACAGATCGACTGCGTCCAGAAGCTTACTTTTATGACTTTCACGCCCAGATGAATCAGGTTGTTCACCATATCTTGCTCGGAAATCGACAGTCTGGCGTGCTGGTACAGCCTTCTCCGGTCCTCATCTGCTACACCGTCTCGGAACAGGATGTAAAGAGCCATGATTCGGACTTTGTCCAGAGAGCTGATTGACGAGACAGCAGTCAGCAAATGAACGGGGGTTGCACTTTGGCTGGGCAACGGAAGTAAGTTGAGAACGGGCATTCACGTGATATTTGTTCGATCATCAAGAAGCGGCACCATCTCCTCTACAAGCGTCTTTGGCGTCTTCCCCTCCGACGTATATCCGGTTGCGCAACACTATAAGTATACGATCAGCTTGTTTTGTTCGAATCATAATCTTCACACCAAAGCTAGCATACCTGCTCGACATTCGCCACCAGCGACAGCTTCTTCTTCTCGAACAGCGTCATACATTCTTGCGCCATGTCGAGATGGAGCGAGAATTGTTCTCTCTGCGTTTGAAACTGAGGCAAACTGGCGAGCATGTCTTTCAGGTCGTTCACATTGACGTTGCTTCCGCTGTGTATTGTGGTGTGCGCATCGTCAGCTATGCATCTCAGAGGCCTCAGCGCATTTTAGTCAACTCACCCAGAGAAACCAGCGTGTTCTTGTGCGAATTTGCCAAAGTCCATCATGAGAGTGTCGATGGCATCTTTCATATGCAGATGGCGAACGGAAACCCAGACAGGGTCCGCTTCGGTCAAATCGGCGGTCTTCTCCTCAGTGCCTCCTATCGTATTTGTGTACTTGTATCTGTATCATCCTATCAGCTTTGCGAGCACTTCGATCACTCCCATCTAGCTCACCGATAGTGTACTCCGTCTTCCACTTTCAGCAGATCGTTCACCATCGCCTGATACCAGAACTCATGCAACAGTGGAGCAGCGGGGTCCATGGATCTGTCCACCACAAAGAGCACACCCTTCGGTCTCCCCGATGCCGGCTGAGACCAGTCTCAGGTCAGCTTCATTGGTGTCGTCGGCTTCGAAGATGCCCCTTAATAAAGTTGTACGCACCGGGAACTCGGGGTTGTTCTGCAGATACTCGTCCAGATCACTCTGCACTTGGAATGCGATCTTCTTGCTCAGGTGATCTCCCACTATCTCCGGCGTCCTACTGCCACCGCCCATAGCTGATCTCCATCTTAGACTTTGAGTCTGCGGCTGTTGAACTGGCGCCGCTTGAGCCGCTTGTTGAGCGAGAGGTCCTAGAGGCGCGTGGTGATGCGGCTGATAGTATCGGATATGGGGGTTCTCGTTCACCGTAGCGAGGAAGTTGAGGATCTGCGGCCTACTTGTCAGATATATTTGCGTACAGACCAGAGGGGAGCGGTCGACTCACCGATCTCCCAGTGACCTTGATATCATCCTCAAAAGCTTCTATTGCCAAATCAGCCGAAGCCGCGCCTCCTAGCGGACCGAACATGGTAAAGAACGACCAAGGACTCTTGAGAGAGAATACTCGGTCCTCGATGGCTGCGAATTGACTGTCAGCTGGCTAGTGAATTACTATTTTTTCAGCTAGCTCACCCCAGACATTGCAGTAGAGCTCGGTGAATGCTTGTAAAATGCCTCCTTGCAATCCGTCCGTCAACCGTTGGGCCTGCACATCGTCGATACCTGTTCACCGAGGAACTCAAGTAAGCGCTGCTAGTTCACCTGAGGGGGAAGGGCACTTCGACTCACCATCAATGAAATACAGATGTGCTGATTTATATGTCCTTCTCCCTTGGAAGTCTGCCAGTATTCGATCTACATTCTGCGAAGTAGGAGTGAGAAGGTAGATCGCATCGACCGACATGGGCGCACGAGGTGAATGTAACGGCTCGACAGCTAAGTACATACCAATCAGAATCAGCAGTCAGTTTGGAGCATAGAAGCTCGCTTATGGATATGTTTTACGTACAGGTAACATTCTGTTGCAGAATATCAAAGTTCTTATATACCGTATCAAGCAATGCTTGCGAGTGATCGTCTGTGATAAGGATCTTCCATGCTGGAGGCGGTATAGACTGGATGGCTGTCGTAAAACCTGCGGTTTATAGTCAGCATCTATGAGGTATAACAAAGAAAGGTATCTCGGTTGGTGGTTGAATGGAGGCCGGTGGCTCGGGCGTCGGCCGCTGTTATGAGATTGTGGTCGGACGACCGACTCATTTGGTGGTATTGAGTCGGTCAGGAAGGGTACTTACGAGCCTTGAGGAGATCTTTGAGGGGCATTGTGTGGAGTGATCAGCCTGAAGGGCGTGCGAATGATGGTCAGTATCGGGAAGAGGAAAAGAAGATAGAAATGTTGAAAGAGGAATGAATCGCGGACGAGGTTGTAGTGCAGATGGGTGTTGGTGTTGCTGTTGCTGTTGCTGTTGCTGTGTTGTTGTGGGTAACGAGGATGAGGTCATGCGGTGGTGGCCATAGCCCATAACAGCCGGATGAGAAGATAGGCGTGACGTGACATACGAGACAGCCATATTCACGGGCCTATCTTACCATATACCCTGCAGACCGCTCTTTGTTGTTGCTCCTCCGCTCGAGCCCCTCCACCAAACGCGTAGACCAGACGGTCGTCAAGAAATTTCAGCTGAACAGTCATTGATTTCACTTAACTCTTCTCCTCAAACTTCCCTCTGGTGCAGATTCTTCGCCTGGTCTCTATCGAAATGGACGCGCAGGTGCTACAGTGTCTTCAGGCTACCCTCTCACCCGAAGAAAGCATCCGAAAGCATGCTGAAGAACAAATTCAACAGCTGTTCCTCGTGCCCGGTATGTTCAATTATAAGCTGAATCTGTAGCAGTGGTCACCAGCTGATTGCCGAATCTATGCGTGCGCTCAGAGGGAGGACTGAGCCTCGTTCGGATTTTCATGGCTCAAGATGTTCTCACGGCTCAAAGACAGATGAGTTGTGATGAATCGTCATGCATAAATCAGCAATAACGCACACCCGTAAAGCTAATATTGTGTATTTGGTGATGATACTCCGCCGGTGTGCTGCTACAGAAATACGTTGAACAACATTGGACACCGGCGAGCGTATCTTTCCAGCAGCCGATAACGCCTATCGAAGTGAGCAATCTACCACCCAGAAGCTCATCGCAGTGTGCACTTGCATAATGAGCAATGCATACGGCACAATGTTGACTGGCCTGTTTTCGTCTGTAGGTCAAGGCTCAAATACGCCCCATCGTCTTCAGCGGTCTGTCAGACCCCCAGAGGAAGATCCGCCTGGCAGCAGTGAGTTCCGCGAACCTTTTCAGGGCTGTACTAGTAACGCGACATGGCCGGTACGTAGCTCACAGCACACGCATTGCAGGCGTTCGCTCTTTCGACAATAGCCCGATATGACTGGCCGGACGATTATCCCGATTTGCTTTCCAACTTGATCGGCCTGTTACGCGGCTCGCCTGACTCGGTTCACGGAGCTATGAGAGTAATATCGGACTTCGTGAGAAATGATTTGAGTGAGGATCAGCTGTTACCGGTGGTAGAGGAGGTATTGCCAGCCGTTTTGGCCATTCTGGGTGATCCAGAGGTGAGTCCGAATGCGATCTGCAACGTATTCAGATGGACTTACTGAAATGCACGTCGCAGCGCCATTCTCCTTCGACAAGAGCAGCTACTGTTTCTGTCTTCAGACAGACAATCAGAATGCTTGAGACTGTCAAGGAAGAACATCCTCAAGCTGCTAAGTCAGCTATGGAATCTTTGGCCCCCGTCTGGTTCGGCGCTTTCACTCAGCTGTTATCGGTCGATGCAGCTACCGAAGTTCAGAAGAGCTGGGAGAGTCTGAGCATACGCATCGAGATCTTCCGCGTGAGCTTCTTCGCAGCCGTGATGTGCCAAGCTGACAGGCGTTATTCACGACTAGACATTTTCACTCTTCCATAATGCTTTCCCCAAAGCGATCGCCCCTTACCTTGCGGAGTATATACGACTATCGGTCGCAAACCTGACGTCTCTTTCTCCCCTTTTCACTGCGTTCTACCTCTCTTCGGATCCTGATGCCCCCGAGCCACCATCGCCCACTTCTGATGTGGGCATGCTAGACCCGAAAATCGACATTACCGACCTGTCATGTGCGATATTCGATTTCCTCACTCCTGCTGTCAGAACCAAGGGTGCTCCCGCCATTCTGCTGAATGAGGACAGGGCTAGCGACTTGCTGCAAGGAGTTGTGGCAGTGGTACTCGAGTACACGCAGGTGACGAGGGAGAATGTCAGTCATTGCCTTCTCTCCTGAACGGGCACAGCTGATTGTGACTTGTTTACCGCAGGAAGAAGAATGGATGGAGGACGCGAACGCTTTCGTCATCGATGAAGATGATGAGACGGAACAATATGGAATACGGACGTCTGCTTATGATTTGATCGGAGTGAGTTCTATGGATACTGGTTCAGGAACATGGCAAATGTGCTGATCTGACTGTCCATCATCACAACAGTCTCTGATGGACAAGTGGCCGCAACCCGTAGCATTTGTTCTGCAAGAAAGAGTGCAACGAAAAGTGCAGGAATCAGCAGAACTCAAGTCAGCAGGAGGCAGTGATTGGTACGTCAGCTTGGCTACCTCCAAGTCGGGGCACCAAGCTGATATGCCTGCTTTTATGTTGCACAGGTGGAAACTCTTAGAATCGGCACTTGCGCTTATCGGCGGTGTGTCTGATGACCTGAGGAATGTTTTGGACGAGGATGAAGCTGCCGCAAGAGCACCTTCGTTTGATGTTCAGTACTTGTTCGACCAAGTCATTCCTGGGCTTCTGGGCCAATCCGGTTAGCTTCATCATGTCTGCGCAATAACCTGGATCCAGCTGCTCATGATCGTTTGTTCTCAGATACGCCCTTCCTGCAGGGCCGAGCGTTCGTCTTCGCGAGTCAATTTGCCTCCCTTCTTTCTGATGGACTGGCCAGTCAATACCTAGGTGCGGCTGTACATGTACTCGAATCATCTGAAGTCCCAGTACCTGTGAAGATTTCAGCGGTAAAGACCATCAAGAAGTAAGTATCTCAATCTCATATGGTTATAGTCAATACGTTCGCGAGCGGCATAATGACTTGAGTGTAATCCACAGCTTCTGCCGATTCATCGATGTCGATATCATTCAATCACAATCTGGCAAAATTCTCATGCTCCTGCTACCGCTGCTACAGCAAACGGCCAATGAAACATTGTATCTACTGCTTGAGACTATCCGGGCTGTCTTTGCGTTGGACAAGGATCTAGTCCATGGCCGAAATGTTGTGGAGATCGCTGAGAGGGTGTTCGAGGTTTGGCAGAAGTTCACGGATGGTAAGTGTGACCGGGAGGCTTTCATTTTCTATCCAGCAGGAACAAGACAATCATGGATTTGCAGAGCCTAACTGACCGCAAGCATCATCTACGTAGACCCTGTCACTACCGCGATCGTCGAAGAGATCTTTGAATCGCTTGTTCAGCTCCCTGAGCAATCCGTCTTACCGGCCCTTATCCCATACATCGGTCCCAAGCTTGCCCAGGCTATCTCCACGCCTGTTGACGACGACACCGTTCACATCCCCGGCGAAGCGATTCAGCTGTCTAACTCGCTCATAAGGACTCGAGCTGGACCGCTTGAACCGGAGTTGATCGGAAGTATCACGGTAGCTGTAATCGGTATATTGAGACATACCGACGATATGGATGTGATTCAGGTCAGTTGGGTCGTTACCGAAGCGGTCGGTCAGATGAACAGCTGATGTCG
The DNA here is from genome assembly GCA_000507405.3 of Kwoniella heveanensis BCC8398. Lineage (NCBI taxonomy): Eukaryota > Fungi > Basidiomycota > Tremellomycetes > Tremellales > Cryptococcaceae > Kwoniella > Kwoniella heveanensis. Next base: position 354,012 of record KV700125.1, read on the forward strand.
TATTCCTGTGCAGCACGGCATGATTCATTTGACCCTCATCGTTCGAAAAGATTGCGATAAGCTGGTTCAATGGTGAGCAGTCTCGCCTACCATGATATCTCCTTGCATTCGCTATCAAGCTAACACATGTGCGGTTGTCCTAGGCGCGACGCCGAGGGGAACAACGGAATCGTCTCTATATTCCACCTGCTGTCGCGATTCCTTGCGCCATCTTTCTCGGAGTCAGGTGGCATCTTCGTTGGGGAACTCATCATGCATCTGTTTAGGAAGGCCGGAGCTGTCATGGCTCCCGTCCTTCCTGATTTGCTCAGAGCGGTTGTGCAAAGGCTGGCTCATGCGAAACTGCCATCATTCATCCAGGTGAGCTTGGCTCTTGTTTCGTTTGTTAAGCCGGCAAAACTGAAATCTTTCCTCTGAAGACTCTGGTGTTGCCCTTCGCATACCTCTTCGGTACGGAATACACCACTTCCACCATCGACCTTCTCTCGACCTCCTCCGTAACCCTTCCTACCAACGAGTCGGCGCCAGCCTTGGACGTGGTACTTTCAGCCTGGGCCGAGCACAGTGATACTATTAGTGGATCTTGGAACATTAGAGTCAGCGATATGGGCTTGAGCAAGCTGTTTGCCACTGCCGATGAGAGGTTGGCGAGGGTAGCCGTGAAGGGTGATCTGATTATCGACGAGAGAAACCGAGATAGTAAGCTGATATCGGATCTTATATTGAGTGGAGTTTTGTAAGCTGACCTAGAGCAAACTAATAGCTATCATGACTCGATCGAGGACGAGGAATAGTACGTGGCGTCTCCTTTCGCTCAATCGAAGCCGTTCCTGACGTGAATAAGCTAACAAGAAGAGAATCGTTTTGTTCACATAGACCCTAACCAGTTCACCAGAATCCCCTTCACGCTCAAAGCACTCAAGCTGATCCTCAAGGATGTCCAAGCCGAGCCTACAAAAGGTCAAGGTAAGGGCAAGGGCAAGGTTGACTATGACCTCGAGGAAGATGACGGAGTAAGTCCAGCCCGCCAAAATTTTCAGACGTTTGCACAGGGATCTTCAATCTTCATCGCCCGTGTCCAGTAGGGCACTCTTCAGTATCGAAGAACAATTGCTTATACTTGCCCACTCAGGACGATGACTGGGATGACGATGACCTGCTTGGTGGCGGTGATGGCGAGCCAGGAGAGTTCGACTTCTTGTCATGTGAGCATTCGATATTGAATAGCCTACAATTCGGAATGAAGACCGCGAGCGAAGCTGCAGCTGATGAATATCCATGATTTCTTACCATAGCTTGGCTCGATGACAAGGGCGGCGAGAATGATGCTCAGGATGACGATGAAGATCTGAAGACTGATCCCCTCGCTCAGATCGACCTGGGTGTGAGTCGCAAAATCGCCTTCCGCATGAACGCCCTGATCGGGATGATACCGTGTGATCTCACGATTGGAATGCTGATGTATCCATGCCAACTCGCAGCATTACTTGACCGATGTGCTGAGACATGCGTATGCGAGCAACGAGAATGGAATACATGGTATGATCGAAGGTCTAACCGAAGCTGAGAAGGCGACGTTTAGGCAGGTCTTGACGTTATAGACGGAATGAGTGGTATCGTGCAAGGTCTACTGCGGGTATCGCTGTGCAGGAAGCTCTTGCAAAGTGTTGCTCTCCTGAGACCATGAGCTGTCATTCATCTGGGCTGCACGAGCAGCTTGTTGATGCTGAAATGCAAACTTGTATATGCAGAGAACGTAGGATGCCCCACGCCTGTACCGCGTACCGTTGTCAACCCCTCCTTGGGTCACAACGCGTCACGTGACTGTGTCTAGTATATATAGCCCCAGATATGACGTCTCGCCGAGGTTGAGATTTTGATCGGTTTTGCGGGGTAACAACGAGAAGAGATAACGGGATAACAGATACAGATCAGATGCAGCTCCATACGTATACATCTTCAATGATCGATCACGGCGGGTATACTATACTCCTTTATCTCTTCTGACCATCTTTGGAGCTACTAAACACACTCTGACATCTGTCGGGTCATACACCAAGACCGAGCGATAACAGCGACTCGATAGATGAGCCCACGGCGGAGATAACACAACTTCCACCACTACTACGTATAAACTACAAATCAACACGACTCAGACCCACTATACAAGATCAAGATGGCGCCTCGGATCCTTCTGAATTTCGCCAAATTCTACAATAATCACTTCGATCGAAGGCCTGTACCGACGCTCATCATCACGAATGGTGTACTCAACTCCATTGCCGATATCTTGGTGAGTGAGGTTGCTTTCGCGTTGGCGTTGGCGTTGGCGATGGCGATGGCGTCGGCGTCGGCGCCGGGTCGGATAGATGCTGCACTCAAAATCCTATATACATCAGGCATTATCCGCATGCCAGAGCAGAGCGGTCTCTAGCTGCGTGGCATACTGGCCAATCGCCTCTCGGTTGCATGCGCGCCTCTTGGTGTCTTCTTGACAAGGATCACAAAGTTAGAACTCGATAACAGACGCTGACGAGCGACCATCTCTGTTTCGCAGGCGCAAACGTCATCAATGGTGGTGAGCTGCCTTTGCTTCTCTTGGCTCCTTTCTGCTGTCTTCATCATCCGGCTTATCCCTGCCGCCCGTAGTCGGCGTACACTTCCGCTTCACTGGCTGACCTCGTGGTATGTATCACATCCGTATGGTCGTTCTCAGCTACATGACGCGGCATCTAGAGATCCTAGACCAACCTACGACCCCGAGCGGACCCTCCGCTTCGCTATTTACGGAATGGCCATGGGACCCCTGATAGGACGGTGGATGAGATTGTTGGAGAAGGCTATACCTATCAGAGCAGGAGCGGCAGGGAACGGGGTGCAGCTTGCTAAGCGGGTAGCGGCGGATCAAGCTATCATGTGAGTTTGAGCAGGGAGTGGAGTCAGCGAGAGGGAGAGCAGCTTGTCTCTGCTAGACTGGGCTGGGTTGGGTGCGCTAGATACGAAGTGGAAGGAACAGATCTGGCTGACGGGACGGGTTTGCATACTGCCGGCGTGTCTAGGGCACCATTCGGTGTAAGTTCCTGAAATATCTCTACTAAAGACACCGTCGTGAGAGTAGACATCATTACTTTCTTCGCATCTGGGAGTGATATCCTAGCCAGCCGACCGTGGTAGATGAGGGATTTATCGCAGTCGCAAGCGCACGACCGCGAAGGGAACGAACGAGACCCCGAGAGTATTGCAGTACAAGGCTGACTTTCTTATCGCCCGATGCACAACCACACCACAGATGATGCTTTTCGTGGGGTCTATGGGTATCATGGAAGGTCGAGGTGGGGATGAGATCCAGCAAAAGTTTTCAGACGTGAGTGGAGCAAAATAATTCAGGCAGGCAAGCAGTCGTGACGATTTGCTTGCGATGCCTGCTTGTGATAATCGTCAGAACAAAGCTGATCCAGTCGGCTGCTTGGATTCATCAATGGTATGGGGTCACCACATAGATGTACATTCGTGAGTGGAATGCACATAGCTTCAAATTGGTTACACCCGTGCTGACGTTTGCCTGGCACCCGCACAGCCGCTCTCATCGCCAACTGGAAAGTATGGCCTCTGATCCAGACGATAAACTTCAAGCTCATGCCCATTCAATATCGAGTACCCTTCCAATCGACGTGCGGTATAGCTTGGACCCTATACCTTTCCCTACTGAATGCCAAGTGAGTGGACGGTTCACCTTCCTTTGCGAAATATTCATCGGCAGCCGTGCTGCTGCCCAGGTGCGGCTTGACATGCCCCGCTAGCATGTGTTGAAAGTCCATACAGAACGCGTGTATCGGTCGACGTGGTCAAATGAAGAGATGCTGATACGAGCGTGTATTTCTTGACCGATCACAGAGCCGACGCCAAAGAAGACCAGTAGATCGAGCGCCAAAGTACGACGCAACGATGTATCTGGCCTGTTGGAAATCATCTCGCCTCACCCCTCTTTCTCGCCTCCTCCGACCTATAATTACTCATCACGCAACTTATGTTGGGGGATCATCTAGGATGAATATGTCTTGGCACTCTATTGTGTCCGGTGAATATGCACCATTATCAGTCCTTTTTGACGACCTAGATATATCTAGGACTTTACCGTTGGCCCTATCTTATTTGCCCTACCATGATCCATGCATGCACTGTAGCATATCTCAGTTATTTATATTTGAAAGTCAGATTTGAACGCGGCATGGACGTAAGAATGACTGTTGCATTACCTACTATCGTAGCTCAAATGCGAGGGGCGTGATTCGTGATTCAGCTTCAGGAAATGATCGTCCGTGTGATGCATTACAAGCAACATCTTGATCGCTTCTGTCTATAGAGTCTCATTGGATCGGCGGATGATTCTGTTTACTCGACATCAACGACATCCCAATCAGTAACCAAGTACTCATCAAGACCGTCCAGCTATCGAAAGTCACGCGGGCGGGAAAAATTATGCGTTGAGCTGTTAGCTGATATCACCGACGCCATTTCAAGCACGAGGAGCAATCAGCAGCTCACCTCCTTCATCTCGTCCTCATTGAGCTCAAAGTCGAAGATCTGGGAGTTTGACGCAATTCGCTTGGCTGAGACGGATTTAGGGATGATGACGAAGCCCTACACGCGTGACACATGGCATGATATCGCATCAGCTCACGTAAACCGTTCCGAAGGTCATTTGAGCCATTGCATCGCCTCAGACTAGTGATAGACCGGCCGGCGGGGTGCCTAGAGGAATGATAAGCCGATGGGAGGGGCACACTCACATGTTGCAAGCCCCATCGGAGGAAGATTTGGGCGGCATCTCGGCCCTTGGCTTTGGCTACTTCCAAGATGGCAGGGTGATCAAATCTCTGAGCTCGGGCGAGGGGTCCCCAAGCCTACATACGTGAGCGAGAGAGATGCAGATATGGTTGATTGCAACGGATCAGCGCTATGCCACTCAGATACCGGTGCCCAATGAAGTTTGGTTCGGTTCCGGATGAAATAGATATCTTGGCAGGAACATCGGCTCACCTCAAGGATGATGTTGTTCTGCTCGCAGATCTCCACGATCTCAGGATGTCTCATGAATGGATGCAAGTCGATCTGGTTGACGACGGGGAGCTCGACACCTTGGTCGATCATTTCCTGGATGTGCTTCTTGCCAAAGTTCGATACCTGCAAAGTTGGGTGAACAGACAATCAGATCACTTCAGTGTTGTGATCAAAAAAAGGACATCTGATCTCTCCAAGCGCGATTGTATGTTAGAACGCCGATGATGTATGTTGTTGAGGACACTAGAGACCGCATCACTCACGCCAATCGATTTCAGCAGTCCCTCCTTTTTGGCATCGACCAACGCCCGCCAGATGTTCTTCCGGATTTGAGGTCCACCGATCGGGGAGTGCATGAGATAGAGGTCGAAGGAGTCTACCTCGGCTCGCTTAAGAGACTTCTTGATGTCGGCGTACGCTCGGTCGTACGTCTTGTTGTGCATCAGCTTGGAGGTGAGGAAGATCTCGGATCGGGGCACGTTGTTCTCCTCTGCAATCGTCAAGGGCCAATGTCAGTATGGATCTATCAGTGGGAGCGAGCTGTGTCATATGAACTCTTTGGGCCACTAAGATATCTATATCTTGCCATAGGCAGTTGTTGAGGCGAAGGGGCTTTGACTGACTGCACCATTGGTTGATAGCCTTTCCGCATGGAGCCTCATTCTCGTACCTAAACGAACAGACAATCAGATCAGCTACGCCAGCTCACTGAGAGCTCTGTCCTGACCCACCACTCCGCAGTATCTACATGCCTGTATCCCGCATCAAGTGCAGCTCGGGTTGAATCGTACGCTTCTTGGTCGTTCATCTCGTAAACACTGCAGGACGGAGGGGGTAAATGACACATGTCAGCCAGCGCAAAAACGATGCGTGGATTGAGAGCGCAATAGACTCACCCGAGACCGAATTGAGGGATGGTCTTCCCATCTCGCATCTACCTCAACAAAGCATCTGTCAGTAGTCATACACAAAGTTGTCATCATACCATCGACATGAGTTCCGGGATGAAGATGCGGTGCGGAGATAAACTGTCAGTTGCAGATCATTCGCTCGCGGCTCACAGTGAGACGGCCATCGAGGGACTTGACCGGAGCAGGAGCAGGCATCTTGTTAATTCTAGTTGTCGTTATACCGTGTTTGACTGTTTTAACACACGAAGTCAACTTCATCTAACCAAAATATCAAGGAGGAAGTCTTTGGCTTGTCGCCGAAGAGTTGTCTGTCGATCAAACTCCACCCGACTTATGCTTGATCGTAGCATGAGCCTTATGAGGGGCCCAGCAGGCAGCAACAACACCACGTGGTCTGCTCCACTTCATTACGTAAGTGTTTTCACTCCCTACTGTTTCTCGTTGTCGCGAGACCGATCCGAGTAACGGTAGCTAGTTGCCAGTCAACCTGTTTTCTTCATGTTCTCTCTGGACATGGTACAACGCAACAGCTTGACCGCTACCATTACACTGGTCCACGAGCACAGCAGCTATGCCGCAACAACTGGTTTCGCCCGAAGAGGTGAGGACGTGACTCGACGTAGATGAGTACACAGCTGACTTCTTTTGTAAACAGTTCCTGACGAAACTCGAGGCGTGCTTCTCTGACCCTTCTTCGTCGAGCTCTGTATGGCTGACACACAAGAGACGTAAGCTTGAAAACATAGCGCTACGATGTGCGATACCTCAGCATTCAACTGATTGCTTCATTTGATCATAGTGGCATACTCTGGCGACGAGGATGTACACATGACTCAGGAGCAAGACGAGGGAGAGGATGATCAACCGGAATACGAGGTGTTGATACGATGTACGCAAGGCGACAACAAGTTCTCAGCTAAGGTGAGTACTATCTCGCTGTTCACTGAGCTGCCCTTCCTGTATCGGCTCCATGTAACAGATCGAGGGCAATAATCCTTGCTGTCACCGGGACTGACACGAACACCATACCTGCCCTTCCTCCTCCTTCGTCCCAGATCCCCGCATCATCCCTCTCAACTTTCCACGCGACCTACGGATCTCTCCTGAAATCATCCTTCGCCCCACTCATGCGAAAACGAGATAAGAAGAAAGAGAAAGCTCGGGCCGAGGCTCTGACCAAGAAGAGAAGGGAGGTGTATACAGACGTGATCATTGGGAATGAGGGCAAGAGAGGTAAAGGACGGAGACAGAGAGTGAGTGGGCTTGGCTAATCACCGTGACGGAAGACCAGAGCGACAAGATATTCCGCAGATGCTTGTCGTGGAAGAGAGCTTCCTGCGGCGTTCACACGTCCACCAATATCTTTCATGCTCCTCGGCTCAGCTGAGGGAGGCAGCCTCACGCCTGTACCGTCTTTCACCTAATCCCTATCGTTGCAAACAGTACTGATCTTCGCCATGACTGAAACCCCTTCCGTCACTGCAGATGCGAAAGATCAAGGCTCAGAAGAAGAAAGAGTCGGAGCGAGAGCGATTAGAGAACCTCAGTCCGCAGCAAGACAAGTCCGGAGCAGAATTATAGTCACAGTCGGCGCTCGCCCAAAGATATCGCATACGCGTATGAAAACCCAACATATCGATCTGGATTAAGCACGGTATGCCAATACATAGTCGATGACATACTGTCCAGTCCCTTCGACGGACAGGGATCGACTGATATGGTGCCCCCTTATTCTATGTCTTGACCTGCCTATCTGCCCTTTGCCTGCCTATACGAACAGAGTCGCTCTGTTCGTCCGGTCAGGTGGTAGGTAGGACGGGGGAACCCTAACTCGTCCTCAGCTTAGCCTCCGCGTCCTAAGTTTATCGATGATACTGCTCATTGCTCTTTTCGAATCGACCGATATTGTAGTTTCTGACGAGGGATTCTCAGGCTTACCACCTTCATATTTCATTCCAGGCTCCGCAAGGCTGTCGGCTTTCGTCGCTGCTGCCGTTTTGCGTGTTCCTGGACTCGATTTCTCGCTTTCTGTTGTCTCCTCATCTGTGACCGTGCTTAACCTGGAATCCTGATCCATCAACCGATCGATTCCCTTCACCAGCCGTTTCACTTCCTCATCGCTCGGCTGATCTCTATCCGCTTCCGCCTCTTGGAAGGGAATGGGGGCTGGATCCTCATGTGTGCTCTCATTCGACATATCGCCGGCGGTTGAGACATTGGCTTTAGGCTTGAATTTGGACCTGGAATAACCACTTCGTCTCCTCGTTCCCCACCTACTTGATCGCCACCAACCCGATATCGACTTCGTCTTGACACTACTTATTCCCTGTTCCTTATTATTTGTCGACGACGACAGTCCTATGAGCTGATTTGAATGGCTGAGCGTCGATGCTGATGTTGACACGTTTGGGCCCTCCGGATGCGTGTTTTTCAAGATGGGATCATCAGTGCGCTGGCCTAAGCTTGCGCGAGTCGCGATCTCGCCTTTACGGTCTAGTCGGTATCGGCGGGGCACAGGATTGAGGGAGGACAAGATGGAACTCAATAATGATCTGAAAGTCGATCTGTCCGTTGAGCCTCTATTTCTTACCGAGTCGGCGTGGGTGTAATCCACGCTGACGCTCGGTGCATGCGATGTCCGCGTGTGACGGCTGCTATCATCCTTGGACAGCTTTGAATCCGTGCTACTGACATCGCCTGTAGAGGGAATTGTCACTCCAGGGGGACTCCTCGTCCACTCCTCTGGGATCTCAGGCTCGTCCTTGCCATCCACTGTGACTCGATCAGTCCGAGAAAGCCAGATCCCTTCGTCGTCGTCGTCTCCCTCCGCATGACTGGTTTTGAAAGCGCCCGTACCAGCGCTAGAATCATCATCGGCTACTGCTGGCCTTCCTCCGGCTCTTTCGCTAGCTCCGGAGGCAGTGGTAGCACCGGTACTCAGGGTATCACCAGCATCATTGGCCCGATCCGAGAAAACACCACCAGCACCTTCCTCAACATCGTCTATACCGCTCTCCACACTCCTGACTTCTGTTTCTCGGGTCGGCGTCAATGATCTTGAGGAAAGATCCCGTGAGCTAGACATCTCGGTATTCCTATCGGTGTCTTCTGCTTGGTGGCTAGTGACCGCTGCCGCTTTGTCGGAGTGGCAGGCGTCCAAGTTAGACGAGACTCAGTGTCGACATACAGTATAACAAACTCAGCTAGGAAATTGACCATCGGGCCGCTAAAAAGGGGAAATGCCCCCCCCCCCCCCCCTGCCTGGGGGTACTTGTTCCTCTTTGAATGACCTCCAACGCTGCTGTTACCGCCTGCTACTCGTTCCAAAAAGTACGGATGCCTAATGCCAAACACTTTCGCTCAACATTTGTGTAATACTACCCGTTGTCTCAATTCAGTCAAAGGCTGCATGAATAAAGGAGGGGAGGGCCAGCCGTGAAACGCTGACACACTTGACGATCTTAACTTGGCTCGGTCTGGTCCGGTTCGACCAGCAGACTCGCCATACTGGAGATGTTTATCAATCGCAGACTCTGCTACACCATACACAATTCACAATGCAGTTCATTACAAGCAACAGGAATTTACAGATAATACAGTAAGTGTCAACCCAACAATTCCTTCAATCGTGGCAATGATTAAACATAATATTGCCTTGAGGATTTCGGAGCTATGACGTGTCCAGGATGCTCGGCGTTCTGAGATGCCTAGGTCTTCTTATCCCTACCGACCGCCGCGTGCGCCGTTCCCTATCGAACCCCAGAAGCTTACCTTCTCGACGCCTTGTACAAGCTGGTCGACGTTTCCGAGCCACATACCGAGCTGGAAATTGTAGAACCCCGTTGATACCGTCAGCTGATGTCTGGATCATTCTCGCACGATGACATTGCGAGCGCAAGATTCCGAGTAGCAGTATCAACTCACCATCTCTTTCTTCTCTGTCACCGACTTGACGTCTTTCTTCTTCTTGCCATCATCCACGCTCAACTTGTCTTTGCCCAAAACCTCTTTGCGAGCGCTGGGAGGAGGCCGCTTATCAGATGTGATTCTCTTGGTAGCTCCCAGCGGGGTCAGCCCTTGTCCATGTCCGGATGCAGCGCTCAGAGCTGGCGATGATGCACTTGGAGGTAGTCCCCTTGTGAGCTCGGCAGGGAATGCCCGTGGTTTGGAAGGCGTTCGGGACATCTTCTCTGCCGATGGCGGGATCACAGGTAAGACTGGTACAGGCGGAGGCGGTACATCACCGCTCAAAGCGGAGAGATGGGACTGAGTTCTCGAGTGACGAATCTTAGGCGTCCTCGGGACTGCCGAGGGTGCTTCCTCGTGTTCAGGCAAAGACGACTGTACCAGTGGACTCTTGCTGACCCGTCTCACACTTGTACGGCGCATGGTCCCAGTTGAGGAGACTGGGCTCGGTTGCCTCGGGAGGCCGTTGGCGTTGAGGAAAGGCTGAGTGCTGGACCTTGACATGGTTCGAGCGGGGGGAACGACGGTAGACGAACCTGATGAGCCGGAATGAGATCGCTGGGAGTTGGCAGTCAGATTGAAAGGGTCTGTAACTGCCGAAGAGCTCTTGTTTTGAGCGGTTTGGCCAGACATGTCCCGTTGGATGGTACTAGATCTGACTAGACCACTGGAGCTTTTGGGCAATCCCAGACCTAAGCCCACTTCACTCGTTTCAATGTCTTCAGTCGACCCTCGGGTAGATCGAGCATTGCTCCTCGGTGTGGGCGCAGAGGAATCATCCATCTCATCCAGCATAGCAGATAGACCTCTCGCAGTAGAAGACTCGGAAGTACGAGGGGAAGCAGGCACTGTTGCAAGGCTAGGTGTTGAACAAGTTGACGTGCAGACCGAGGATTTACGAGTAGCTGGCGTAAGGTATCCAAGGTTGGGCTGAGGAGGTTTACGCGGTGTCATGGGAACGAAGGAAGGCATGTCGACATCTACTAGATGATGATCTTTTCGTAGTTCTGGTGAAGGTGTCAATCGGGCATCCGCATCGGCCACGCGGACCGAGGGGAGGGAGTTTTGGGAGGTCGATAGTGGAGAAGGCGGGTATAGTTGAGATTCGTTTGAAGACGAGGATGACGACGACGACGACGATGATACGGCCCGTTTGGCGTCGGACTGTTCCGGAAGAAGGTAGAAATAGAGAAATTCGATGCACTTCATCCTGCACAAGCACGGGACAAATCAGTCATTATGTCGGACGAAGATGCTGGGGTAACAAAGCAACAAGCGTTTCGCTCTACACCTACCGAACTTCCTTGGTGACGCCCGTCCCCTTCAACACTCTGACGACCGCTTCCAGTCCACTGAGCTTCTCGAATGTCCGCGCATTCCTAGGAGAGTCGACCAGTATGCAGAAGAAGAGCTCCATTATCGTATATGCAATAGGCTTTTGCTCCTCACCAAGTGCCGGTTGCGCCCGGAGGAGGAGAAGGAGATCGATGAACATCTTGAAGACAGGGAGTAGTGCAGTAGATCAGCGCGCGAAACATTCACGCGTTGTTGAGAATGATGGTGGTCTAAGCACACCACACTCACCTCCATCACCCAACTCTCGCCCACGACGTCCTTACACCCTTTACTGAGCAGACACAAGCCTTGCACCATACCCACGATGATTGTCATCTCCGGTGCCAGACTGGCCGCTAGTTCGTCATTCGAAGCAATGGCTGTGCTTGACGCTCGGAGGGAAAGGGTAGATGTATGTCGCATGAGAAGAGACATAAGGGGTTGGTGCACTGGAGTTGTGATGATTATCCGCTCAGATTGTAAGCATTTGACGGGTTGAGAAGGACTCATTGCGAGGTATGCAGTGGGTCGAAATCACTCACAATCATGAGTCATGAGCTCTTCCAGAGCTCTCGATGTACCCCGACTGCCGCCATCCAGACAAGCTTCGACTAGCATTCTCTCGAGACTCTTGAGCGCAGCGAGCCTCCTTCTACCTGAGCTTCTTAGCGATCGAAGCTACCCAATCCGAGATCAGGGGCCGTCAGCAATTTACAAGAACATACACGGTCATGACAGATACTACAAGAGGCAGAGAATAGGTCTGTCTTGATCTTGAATTGTCTCCTGAGACACTCACGTCGTTGAGCCAGTCGTCTAGTCCCAATGAAGTTGACGACTTCTCGCACCTCATCTTGCCTTTGTCTTGATCACAAGTCTGGGTAGACTTTGTCGGCCTCATCACCTCATTACTGGGCGTACCAAGTATACCTATGCTGACGCCAGACCGGGATCTATGGTGTGTTGGCGTTACTGGTGGAGCAGGTGATGGAGGAGCGTTCAGACCAGGTAAAACGGTCATCGAGGCTGATGAAGAGCCCTCTTCAACCGACGGGAGATGGGATCTCTTTAGGCGAATTTCATCTCTGTGCTTGGACGATGATGCAGAAGATGAAGAGGAGTAAGATGTGGAGGGGATCTGGTATGACGAATGCGATTGACCGTGAGGTAGGGGTTGCGAAGCGAGGAAGGCAAGAGCAGATGTTGACTGCGATTTTCGGTGCCCCTGTGGTTTCGGGCGGGACATGTTGATGGCAGAGATTCGTGCTGGGGCGGAGCCGGTCACCAGATCATACAGAAGTAAGGAAGCAAGAGCAAAGTGGTAAGGCTGGCGAAGATACGCTCATGAGAAGTTAGATGGATAGGATGGCTTTGAGCACGGTTTTACGGTAATGTTGAGTGATTTTTGTGGTTGTTGTTGTTGTGATCAAAGCAATGCACCAACTGCTGGTAGTGAAACCAGCCGCGTCGCTATGGTGGCGTACCCAAAACAAGGCAATAGCGGTCACCGCCGCCTGTGCTGCTGCTTTCATAGTCATTATAGTCACTCGAGGAAAGGTTGGAGATGATGCTAAAATATGCATGTGCGCTTCTTGTATTTGTTGTACATATCTGTCAGTCGTATTCCCCTTTACTATCAGGCTTCCATGACAAGGCTGTTTTCCCGGAATGTCCCTGAGCCTAGCTCATGCAGTAAACCTGTCACCTCAGAATCATCTCCTCATTAAACCGTTCACCGTTCAATCTCGCTTGGTCGCTCTATCTAGCGGATCACTCCTCTCAATGACAGCCGGACTAGCGACGAGAGGCTGAGGTACGGACTTGAACTTCGGCACTTTCTTCCCCGGCCCTGTTGCCGTTTCAATAGTGGACACACCAACGGAGGTCGCGATAGGAGGTGTAGGCTGCCTACTGGGCGGTACACTGGCGGAACGCATCGCGCCGCTTGTAGAGGCCGTCCTTGACATGCCCGGAACACTAGCAGAAGGGGTCCCAGCGACGGCAGCAGCAGCAGCAGCAGCGCGCTTTCGTCCAGACATCATCAAAGCTTCGTTGAGCATGTTAGCTGTAGACGGCGGAGCGACGGAAGTCGTAGCTGGTCCGCCCGACGGTAGGAGTCGGGCAGGTACTGCAGTGACAGGTTCGGCGCCTCTCACGTTGATGGGCAGGGGCGTGGAATTCGTTCCTGAAGCCGGCGGCGAACTTTCGGTAGGAAGAGAAGCTCCTCGAGCGTTGAGTTTGGCATCGGACTGTATACGAGAAGGCATCTTGTCTGTTGACCCGGTACTGGTGTTGAGCGCTGCCGTAGACTGCGTGGAAGAGTTCAACCGATCTCCACTGGAATTGCGTCGCGTGTCCGAGGAAGTAGACGCGTTCACCGACTGTTGAAGTGGAGGCGTACTGGTCCCAGTGATTTTGACAGCGTCCTCGGTCCTTGCTCGGCCAGGCTGCGAAGCAGGCCGCTTGCCCAACGAAAACTTGGGAAGGGGCAATTTGGATAGGCCCCTCTTGGTCGGGCCAGCAGCAGGGTAGGACGGCGGCTGATCGAAATCGCCATCGTTCTCGCCAGGTAAGGGAGTAGACTGTGCGAGAGCAAGATCTTGTCGCGCCAGAGCGGCAGCGCGAGCCGCTAACGCGGCCTCGCGTGGCACGAAGGCGGAGGCATCGGATCGTGGTACACCATGTTCGTCGTACCTGTTGATTATGCAAAGTGGTGAGCTCCAGTATACCAAGGACGCTCTCGATATCCACAAATCACTATACTCACTCGTCGTAGATCTCCTCGCCGATCAGCTCTTCCAGGACATCTTCCAGCGTGATGATACCCAAAGGCGCGCCCTCAAGCCCTTCAAAGAACTGGGATGAAAAAGTCAGCTGAGATTTGACCAAACACAATCCTCATGGGCTGGCTCACCTTCTCGACAGCACCGGGAGCCATTTGAGCATCAGCCGGTACAGTCTGCTCCAGCTGATTCAGCCTCGCCTTGCCCACGATACCCTTCTTCTTCTTCTCCTCGTCCCTCTTAGCATCCTCCTTCACTTCTTCGGCGGCGCTGTTATTTCCAACTCTAGTGGAAGTAGGGCTGATCGCGGTCCCCTCCGACCCAGATTGTGAAGACTTGACCTTTTTCTTTCTACGCTTCTTCTCGCCCTTCTCGGCTCTTTCAACATCCGTGTCGGTTTCGCTGCCGCTGCCTTCCGAGTCAGATCGGTGATGAGAAATCTCGGCTACTTTTCGCATGAATCGCTGACGGAGTCCACCTGCTGCGGCTGTCATAACGGATTCGGCGTCCTCGGGATCGTTTTCGATCCGACGAGGTCGTCGAGAGACGATAGCCATGTGACTTCGGCCTGTTGCGACAGATAGACACGTTTCAGTGGACATCATTGAACAAACTTGCATTCCAAAACTCACCTTCTTGGAAGACATTCAGCATGTTTGTAAGGGGTTCATCGAATGGAACAGACGGAATAGCATTAATGGGGATTGAAGCGAGCGGCGTGGCATCTGAGCGTGGTAACATCGGATCCGTTAGCTTCACGGCTCCGGGAAGGATGGAGATACTGGCAAGATTCAAAGCTCACCCTCGGGATCGAGTAGGACACAACTCTTGACGAGCAAACTACCCAGGACCTTTTTGACCATCTTAGTCTTCGCTGGCCCCTTGGCCGGGGCAGTAAAGTTGATGTCTGGAACCTCGACCATCTGATATACTGGAATTCTTGAATGACCTGATCTGACGACATGGCCTAAGGTCTCGTAGTCGAGTTTTGCGTCGATTGGGAGCATCTGTCGGAAATGGACTTATTAGCATCTTGGACGTAAGGAGAAGAGATCAGTCCGTTATGAGATCACTCACGAAGACCTGATCGATGGGCGTCATCGCCTCCTTGACACTCTTCTGAGCAAGATCCAGGGCACCTTGCGCCATCTGAACCGTATCGAAGTCGAGATCACCACCTCCCTCAGCTGTCGCCGCGTGCATCTTGATTAACTCCCTTAACTCCGATCGCCTATAAATGATACCGTGATGTGCTCCAAGGATGTATTCGAGGAGCTTGGCGATAGGCCAGGCGATGGGGAACGCGATCCAGATCATGACACGGACAGGCCACGCCATAGCCGCACCAACGAGGAGACCGTATCGCGAACAGATGGATTGAGGAATGATTTCCGCGAAGCTGTGTCAAACCTATGTCAGCTGTCTACCCGGGATTCTCTCGGCGGCAGAAATAGGAGCTTACATGACGACCAAGGCAGTGGACGCGATGACAGCGTAGATACCGCCGCCGATGACATTGTCCATGACGACGGGCAATGCCTCGTTGACGATCATATTACCCAGAATGAGGGTCGTGAGCAAAAGATGGGAATCCTTCCTACTCGGTCGTGAACACATCCTCCGGTCAGCCTCCGTTCCACCGACAGCGGTCGAGATAGTTTCAGCTCACCTGACAGGCATAATTCGTCGGGCGTATTCTTGCTGTTTTGCCGTACCAGAAATAGAGAGGACTTGAAGCTGAGTTGGATCGACTGAGAAATATCTAAAAAAATCGTCTCAACGAAATAAGCATATTGTAGATCCCTGCCGCCTATCAATTTCATACTGTTTCCTGCCATGAATGGGAGTGTGTATCGAATCGCATCTTGCTCACCCAAGCGTCAAACCCGCAAACATGCCTGACAAGGCCACCAATACGGGGATCATGCAGGCCTCCACGATTTCGCCATGACTCAATTCTCTCTTGCCATACCATCTCATTGACGATGCACCAGCAGATGTCGGCGTCGATGGGTCAGTGATACGGGCGAGGAAGGCCGAGGCTGAGTCGAACGACCATTTGAGGAAGGACAGAATTGGCGTCTTCTTTGAGCTCAATCTGGCCCCAGCGTGGTCACTGTTGTCGAACGTGAACGACCCATCGTAGGAGGTGTAAGAGTCGATCACGACGGACCTATGGTTTGCTGATGCTGAAGCCAGAGGCAGGAAAATCGCGAGGACGAGAAGTGGTACAAGCGGGTGGCGAAGCACTCCTCCGAGCTTGTTGTTTCCCGATCGTCTCGACGTCCTGAACGCTCCAGTATCGAGCGAGATGTCTGCGGAACGATCATCCTGCTGCTTCTTGCACACGGGAGGACATGGTTGTGCCCCACGAAGGGGCGTTGGGGCGCTATTTATGCCATGGTCTTGATTGTTGTTGCTAGATCGACGACGACAAGGTCGTATATCCGGCGGAGGGGGGGGATCGGAGCTTTCTTCGAGCATAGAAAGGTAAGGTCGGTTGTTGGCTGGTGGTGCGGGTGCTTGTGTGACTGACTGACAGGCGGAAGCTATCAATGAAACAATTGAATGAGAGCAAGAGAGAAAGACAAACTGGCTGTGGTTTTTATGTCGCGTAAGTTGAAAAGTGAGCTTCACCATGCGGTGCACTGCATGCATCGAGGTTTCATGCTTGCGGTCAGGTCAATCAATGCTTGCCGCTTTCGCAGCATACATCTATAGTGGTACATCGCCAAGGCAAGGTTTGTTTCTATTTTTGGAATCCGCACTATACGGTACTCGTACGGTGATCGTCATAAGCATGTCATCGATCACTAGCGTTACAGTGAGTAGCAGCTATACAATACCCCACATTAGGCTCGCGTAACTGCTTATGACGTAGAACCCTGCCAACCGACCGTTTCCGGGATGTCCGGATTGCTGCGACCATAGAGGTGCATGTTCCGGACTTTGGGAACGAGTATGATGAGATGCCATGTTGGTCTGAAACCGCAATCCAGGTTACCCAGGTTCGTACCGTGCATAGACCGTGCAATATCCTCAGACATCCGACTGACCCTCTATGTTCGCGATATCAGCAGATACCGATAAGACACTCAGCCGGTTGTATGCGGTGATGGTACAAAGGACGAGACCCTATTGCGACGGGCAGTCGAGGTTCCCGGTAGCTTCTAGTTGACCGCCTGATCGAGATCGCGTCTAGACCGAAAGAATACTGCACGAATCCAGCCCAAGAAATAAAACTCTTCAGAACTTCGACCCAGTGGCTCTCGCTCCCTTGTGTATATCCTCGTCAAAGGCAGCAGGAGCAGCAACAGCAAGACCCTTGCTCGCTGCCAGTCCTCGGCGCTCTCTCTCTCTCTCTCTCTCCCCCCCCCCCCCCCCCCCCCCCCCCCCCCCCCCCCCCCCCCCCCCCCCCCCCCCCCCCCCCCCCCCCCCCCCCCTTCCCCTTTGTCTATCTTCTTGAATTGTGCTGCACTGTACACCAGTCCAGACTGGCAAGTTGTAAATGCTTATCGATGTGCTGAGCTCTGCGTCCTTTCATCGCTTAAAGAAGTTCGAAGGAAGCGGGTCCCTCCTTCCTTCTTCGACATCGTCACTGAAAGACACAGTCTCATTGTAGAGTAAAGTCTGACGACTGAATTCCCGGAACGAGTACCCTCCATTGACAACCCTCACAGCGGTTTGTTTGCTGTGCAGATAATCGAGTCATGGCGCAACAATTGTATGCTCGTACCACGGCAGTGCTTTGTACTACGCGCGGACGACTCAGTGGCAATGTGTCTGTCCATCACTTGAAATCGAGGCCGACAGTGCATACAGTACTTAAGCATCGCTCGAATCAAGTTCTACCCGCCTTTGAATCACTGGACCACTAACATTTACCATACTCCACAAGCTCTCTGATCTGACTTCGATCTGACTTTACAAATCAACCAAGAAAGATGCTTTTCAAGATATTGATAACTCTTCCGGCTTTGATCCCTCTCCTTAGCGTCCGCTTCCAAGCATCAGCCAGACAAACAGCCTTCTCTCGCCCTCCTGCAACTGACGGCCCAAGGTTTGCCTCATCCACCCAGAACGAGACTGATAGCTATCAATTCGAGTGGCCTATCAAAGATGTCGCTATCATCGGAGCGGGTGTGACGTGAGTGCCGTCAAGTACAGGTATACCCTACTTCTGGGTCAACATTGTCTCCGCATTCTTCCCGCGATAGCTTGACTGGAACCCCCTCTGAGCCCAATGTCTGAGCCACTCAGCTGACTGACCAAAAACTTACTCAACTGACACCTAGCGGCATGATGGCCTACCAAGCGTTGGCCGCCCGTGATACATTCAACAAGATCAAGATCTTCGAGCGCGACGACGCCCCTGGTGGCAACTGGCACTACACGAGCGAAACTCCTCGCTCCGTCCCACTGTCTTTGCTTGAATCGGACAAATGGTGGGAAGCCGACTATACTCCCATTATTCCGGAAAGCCAAGATCTGTCCAAGGAGATCACTTATGCTGTGGGCGAGAATATGACAGCCGATGAAGCGGTCGAAAGGTACAGGGAGTTCAGGCTGCCAAAACCTATTTGGAAGAGCATGAGGACGAACTCGCCATCACCGGTCCAGCAAGTAGGTAACTCATGCACAGGGCTAAGGACTAGGTTTCATCTCCACAAGATTTGGTTGCCTTTCGTTCATAGTAATCATGAAAGTTATAGCAGCGCATGAGGTCTCATTCCTGTTTTTACATCTCTGTACTGAGCTTGTGTTCCCAGCTACCTTTGCTGATTCGATTCGGCTTCGTTGAACTTCGTTGACGCCGTGTCCCACAGATCCCAGGTTTTCCATGGCCTCCCAAAGCGAGATGGCGACTCCACCACACCGACGTCCGGCGGTATCTCCGTTCATTTGCTTCGTGGCTCGGCATCAACGTCTCTGACAACAGTCCCGATATATCGTACAACACTCGCGTGGAGGCGGTCCGCAAACGGTTCAGACGAGGCGAAGATGGCACGAGTAAACAGGTCGGCTGGACGCTTGTGCTTCGTAGGTATGAGCAGGTTGGGAAAGGTGTGTATCGCGAGGTGTTTTGGGAAGAGGTACGTCCGCTCGCGATGAACCTTTGCTCATTAACCTTAGACCGCTAAATTGCGCAGGTTGTGTTTGTGTGTGTGTGTTGCGTGATACACAAAGTTGATCTAATGGCACTCCCACAGAGATTCGCCGCTATTGTCGTCGCCACCGGCCGATTCAACGTCCCGCACATACCGTCAGTCCCCGGACTTAAAGTTTGGCAAGATCAATTCCCGAATGATCTCATCCATTCTAGGCAGTATCGAGAGCCTTATGACTTTACGGGTAAGAATGTGTTAATAGTTGGAGCTTCCGTAAGTGGCACGCTTGTCTCATTCCCATTACAGTTTTCGAGTGCAAAGCTGCGGCATCGTCTCTCCAGCAACGCGGCAGAGCCGGTTCACGTTCCCACGAATAGGTGTCCTTTCAACTGGGCCAGTGTGACATGCCACACTCATGACCGTTTGAATTTCCTGTCGCTCACCGCTACAAGACTCAAGTATCTTGCACGTCTTCCGAGAGAGCAGGATGATTGATCGTTTGCTGCCTCGTCCTCATATCACAGGACAGCGGGGCAGGTATCGCAGCGGATATTTATGGCAGTGCCAACAAGGTGTACATCAGCGTCAGAGTGAGTCGTTGCTACCCCACAAATTCGATCCCGACACTCCACTGTATCATCCTGTATGTACGGCTCCCATATGCCCTGAGGCTTTTCACATGTCCTATTTGTGCTTAGAGCACAACCATATGGTATACATACTGCACGTTACGCACAGTGTCTGATCATGGCAGTGCTTCATTACCACCAATGGCGACTGACTGTAGGAAGCTCAGAACGATAATCCGTCCCAGAAGCGCCGAAGACTATTCCATGGCATGCTTCCAGAGAACGCAACGATCATAGGAGAAATCAGTGCCTTCCGGTCGCCTAAAATTCCAACAAATTCAAACGAGAAGACAGACAACCGTACTCGTATGGCTGAAAGCGAGATTGAGTTCATCGACGGATCGGTACGTGCTGCACACGGAGATCAGTACCTAGCGATCTTTGGTGTCTTGACCCGTTTCCTCCTTACATTTCAGTGAAGGTTTACTCGTATACACAGCCGATTGACAAGCGGCAGGCCAATTATAATAACTGATCTCTTTCGTCCCTTCTCGCCTTAACGATACTGTATCGCGCTACACCCCGATACAAATTGATGCAGATCCTGTCAGGTATAGATCATATCATCTTTGCCACAGGGTATCGATTCTCTTTCCCGTTCTTATCGCAGTATCATCAACGCGCTGCTAACAGCACTTGGATTTCGACTGCTTGGGCTGCCACCTCTTCTGAAGCTCAATCCCAGCGTGGGTGCCACAATAGCAACAGCAGTAGAAACTCAGTTCAGATTCCAAGCCACGACCAGGCTGAACATGACGACCACGAACAACCCATTGTCACCGATGGTACCCATGTGCAATCTCTGTACATGGACACGTTCTACATCGATCAGCGTACCATCGCATTTCAAGGACGTGAGTAGGATTAGTCTTTCACACACAAAAGTCTGCAAAGCCCAGGGCCACATCATGTGCTGTAACCCATCGTTTCAGTCCTGGGCCGCCACTTCACGATACACGGCAGAGTACAATGACACGATCAACTTGCGGTGGATCGATAACAGATCGCGCCAACGAGATATGCGGGATAGCTTCAATCAGTCACGAGCTGACTTCTGAGCCACCGTACTTTTTGCGCTCGTACTGTATGTCACCCAGAGAGCCTAAATGTGCAGCTATTCGTCCACTCCAAGTACACAGCAGAAGCCATCGCCAGGGTATGGGCCCAGCAGGCCCGCTTACCTTCCCAACGCATCATGTGGGACGCGTTTTGGCTGCAAGTGAAGGAGCGCGGTGGACTGGGGAGGGGGCTGCAGTGGCTCACGAGCGGTGATAGTAGTCGTGAGTGGTCCAAAAAGTCCGTCCTTGACCTCGTGGTCCTCAGGCATACCGTGACTGCCGACCGTTACGCAACAGGGGCTCAGACAACACTGAGTCGGACTGGATCCGCTTCTAATCACACCTGCTGATGATGTGTGTCTCCGTACCTGCGACTGACGTCTCGCTCTCTCTTTTGTCTGGTCCTGGTCATCCCTCACACAGGCACTCTCAGATACCTTGTCAGCTGGCTCAACGCTGCGGCCGTCGAAAGCAGCACTACAGAAGAGCTCATAGACCTTCCGCCTGATCTGTGAGTATATCGTTCATTCCAAGCGAGATCCATCTTACCCTCGCTGCAGTACCCTTCGATGGATACGTCACAGTCCTTCTGATCTCTTCTTCTTCCAGAGGTACAACTCTTCGAGAGGTGTATCGGCTGCTGATGCTGATGCGCTCGTCACGCTTCAACCGATCGGGTAGTGACGAAATCTCGGCCATCTGGCTTGACTCCAGGTGGTATCGGCCCGATGTCGATATCTAGAGTGGGTGCCACTCCTGTGCCTGTGTCAAAGCGCGTACGGGCCCGTCAGAGAGGTTAGGCTTCGCCGAGTGTACGCGAGAAGAATACGAGGCGCTCCGCTGCGGGAATGATAGTAGCCCGAAGAGAGATGTGGCTGAAGGCAGATAGTGATGTGCTTGAAAGTGATGATTGTTGATACATACAAATCCCTTATATACGATCTAATGTTTACTGATGCTTGTGCTTCAGATATGCGCAGTTATGATGCTAATGAGAAAGATTATGGTTTTTATGCGAAAATTGTGTGTCCAGATTGTTGTTGTCCATTCCTAAATTCAAGGCGGAACACTTTTGGCCTCCCGGATTCCCGCTGTCCACATCACTGTATACCAGCAAGAATCTCCTTCCACCCCTCATCCAGCCCTTCCCTGATTTTATATCCCTCTGCTCCGAGCCATTCCTGAACGATACCCTCCTCATCCTCAACACCTCGATCCAGTATATCCACTCTCCCCTTGCCCTCAAGGCAAAGAGCAGCCCAGCCAACAATCATCATACCAGGAGGTCTTTCATCTACCTTCTTGAGCGATTCTTCGATTTCTCCCAACGTGGAGAGAATGACTCGCTGATCGGGTGACGAAGCTCTCTCGATGATTCCGATAGGCAAGTGTCGCGGATAGGCCACACCATCTCGACCCTTCGCTTCCGCCGAGGTCAGAACCTCGATGATCTGCTTGATTCGCGCGACGCCCATCAACATGACCAGAGTCCTGCTTTTGATGTATCCCGGTAGCTGGACGGCTTTGCCTTGCCTGCCTACACCAGTGCACATGACCAGACTCTCGGCAACACCTCGTTGGGTGACAGGGATACCCATCATCAGTGGAGCAGCCAGAGCCGAGCTGATACCCGGAATGACGATACTTTCGAAGCCGTGTTCGCGGAAGTAAAGAACCTCTTCGCCTCCTCGTCCATAGACAAATGGATCCCCCTGCTTGAGTCGGACAACTACCTCGCCGGCCTGGGCACCGGCGAGCGCAAGCTCCATCATTTCATTCTGAGCTCCCTCGGCATTTCCAGGGAACTTCTTGGCGATATGAAGCTTCGTGCTTGGCGGTATTAAGGCGAGAATTTCAGCAGGTACCAGCTTGTCGGACAAGATGAGAGTAGCGGTCTTGAGAGCATGGTGCGCGGCGCAAGTGAGAAGGCCAGGATGTCCAGGTCCGGAACCGATCAAGAGAATTCGACCTTTGCCCTTGCCCAAGGGGTTTGCACCGTGATGGGTAAGGGTTCCACTGACCGGCGTAGAAGACCAGAGTTCCAACGCTGATTCGAGATCTCGGTCCTTGAGTCGAGCGAGATGCTCGAAGCTGTAGTATTCGGACATCTGGTGGACCCATCGCATTCTCCTGAGTTGTTGTTCCTCTTCGCTAAGTATCACTTCAAACCTGTCAACCGATGCGTTTCTTGAAATCGATGGAGTAGCGATTTGAGGGACGGGACTGTTCAACGGTGCAGTGTCGTCGTCGTCAGAGATCTTAGCGGCTTTCGCCTTCGCATGGGCTCGCAGTTTGCCTACATTGTCGACTGCAGTTCCAACATTGCCGGGTAGGCGAGATACAATCTCTCGCTTGATTCGCCCTGATAGACGACATCCTTGGCCGTTGGTAGTCACGGCGACATAGAGGTTGGATGGCTGCCCGTTATTGCCTAGGAATCGGTGAACCGACGGGAAAGTAAAGGTGGACAGTGTAGGCTGATCGGAGATGTTAACAGGTATTCGAAGCGACAAGGCGGCCTCAAAAAGGAGTCTGGCGGATGATGCGTTGCGTCGAGAAGTCGAACCGATCAGGGTGTCTGTGACACAGACGAGCGAAGCTTCTGACTTAGAGAGAAGGCTGGACCAGGAACGAGAGCTCTCACTCTTCAGCTGTTCGTAAGATACGACACTGGTTTCAACGAGATGTCGCACTTCCTCGGCAGCTTCTGATAGGGGAGACCGAGACGCGATCGTAACTCTCGATTGAGCGTTAGTGAAGGTAGAAGCACGGGTAGCAGCTAGTCGGTTCGAGCCAATGATCAATACGGACAGACCTTCCAGGTGGAAAGTGAGAGGTAGAACGGAAGTAGGAGCGCTGATTGATGCCGAGAGTTCTTCATGCTCTGCATTGCCGTTGGTAAGATGTTCTTCCTCAATAACCTTCCCATTCGGGTGCGCCTCTGGAGGTGTAGCGGATGGCGACTTTTCGGCGGTAATATGCTCGTAGTAGGCGATCTGAGTGGCCGTGTCTCTCATGAGGGCCTCGGTGATGAATTGGCCGAGGACAACGCAAACGATGAAAGGTACAACGACCCAAGTTCTGAAATAGGATGAGACGAGGTTAGCGCTCGCTCTGTCCTAGCCGAGGGGAAAAATATATAATGGGTTATTGTAACGAGCAGCTGTTGGACTCACCCCTATCATGGCCATCAACGAAGATTGTAATACGAATCGTCAGCAAGCTACAAGAAGGTGAAAGGTCAATGCATACTCACGTTGGTAGCTACCCACACTGTCCAGAACGTAAACCGGTTGTTGTGTCCCACCATACACCAATCGCAGAAGTATTCTACGAGAGGCTCATGAGAATCAGCTTGGCCTCAGATATCGCTGTCTACGCCTCGGACAGCAAGGTAGAAGTACACACCTTGTAAGAAATAGAGCGCCGTTTTGGATAGCGTCATGAGCGCTCCGGCGAAGCCAACTAGGGGTGCGTGAGCGTGGTAGTGGTGAGCCGGGTTAGGTGTCTTTGACGAGACTCGGGGGCTGGTGTGTCGGAGGTAAAGATATTCCATAGCCAGAATGACTTCAATCACATTCATAAGAGCTGCGTGAAGTAGTGTCAGCGGTGAAGCTTGCGCTTATCTCGATGATGGATCTGATGCCTAGGGTAGAGTAAATGACGGAGAGGTGACATACCTTGAGCATTCGTGAAGCCGTCTCCAGAATCTACCGCTTGCTGTCCATACAGATAGTCGACCATACTGTACGGTACCATGCTGTGATCGAAAGGCGTATGATATCAGCAGGAGGATTGACTACACTCGACCCATAAGCATCCGAAAGAGCTAGCTCACTTGTAGGGTGCCCAGATCCAAGCCAAATCACCGGTCCCAAAACTCCTTGGTCTCAAGAAACAATACGCAGCGTCTACGACAAACGATATCAGCACCTCGTGGAGCAGACTCGGTGAGCTACGGTGCAGGACTCACCCCATGTGACGATCGCGATGGAGAATGCCATCCAATATGACACCCACATGGGCGGTCTCTTATCTTGGATCTGCATGTTATCGTTGTTACGGTTGGTCGCACCGTGTCGTTCGTTCCGCCGCGCCCCAGTATCCAAGATCAGAGCGTAACCGATTATAGAGCACTGCAACCGATCTTCCCGAGCCTCTATGGTATATATACAATACTAAGTATGAAAGATGAGGAAGAAGGTCAAAAGACCCAATCATTTGGCCACTCCTCTGTATGTTATGAAGGTTATCACGGTGATCCGATTTTTTGTGATAGCCTATGAGATTGAGCGCGTTATCATGTACCGTACGAGTACGGTGTATCTTCGTAAATAATCAACCCAAAAATCAATGGCGAATCTCGGGACCCCACAGTGAAATCATTGAGATTAGGAATGACCACATGGTGTAATCGGTGCATCACACCCATTCCGAATATTTTTGGGAGGATTAGGAATTTTACCATCAGGGGGATTAGAAAACGCTCCACTCAGTCTTCGGGCCGTTGATGTTGCAAGTAGTAACCAGGAACGTTTAGGATCTTTTGTATTGGACATTAAGACTGACCTATGCGCTGCCAAGCCAAGTGACCGTTTTTATTATTATTATTAATTGTTTCAAGTGGTGAAGCCAAGTGACCGTTTCACAGCCCAGATATGCATAGCAGCACCGCATCGCCCTCCATTTCGTGACAACAACAGATTATTTTATATCCGCAATGTCCATATCCATCCGCAGGCGTACAGGCGAGAAATAACCCCTATCCCACTTTCAGACCAGCTTAATTCTGCCACGCGCATTAGCTTATCACTCTCAGCGGCCTCCGAGCTCGAGCTTGACCTTGACATGTTGTTATAGGCCTCGCAGCCGCCTCTCCGCGAACGTCCTCTTGACTACCATTCCCGACATCTCCCGGACGACATGGCAAACGACAATGACTATATCCCCTTGGCGACCTCGCCTGCTACGGCGGAAGATGAGGTGGATCTGCAGAGAGAACGGGTGTTAAGAGGGTGAGCATCGCACAGGTCATTTCGAAAGTCACAATGCAATGCCTCTACCGAAGCTGGCATGAGCTATTGTTGCTAATTCCCCGCATATCATCATATGATATAGGTCCCATCGCCAATACGCGTTTCTGCCCACCTCTTTGCGCTCAAAACCGCGGATCTTACTGCTAGCGCTAGCCTTGACAGTCCCAGCATTGCTGTTGATGGTCTCCATGGGTACCGGTAAAACACCCTCGGAGCACGAAGAGCCCATCATCCCGTTACCGGTACACGATAACCCTTATTTCCATACAGGCGATGTCTGGAAACATAACGACGAAGTGGCAACTCGGCTAGATCGATGTGCCTCTCTAGGGTTATTACGAAATACCTCGATGCCGCTTGCGCCTCACGACCGATTATCCGACGAAGAAGAATCGGAATTGGTAGCTGAAGGGTGCGGAACGAACCAAACGACCGTTATCATCCTCGCGTCCTTATGGTTTGCAGAAGCATTTGCGGGCACCAACACGGCCGGAGAAGCAGTCTACGCGCAATCGGTCATTTCGACGCTGAACGCACACAACTATTCGTATGTCTTCACGAGTCTCGGCTGGTGGAATCACGATATGAGGAAGACGGTAGAGCTGTGGCGCCGGCATAGGTGGAATACGAGGATGGTACTGGCCGACCCGGAGCAGGTCGACGTATGTTACAAGCTTACCGATCAGGAGTGTTTGAAGACGAAAGATAATCTGGATGGCATAGAGGCATGGAGGGTGTTGAGCTTCTGGTATTGGGATGAGTGAGTACGGTCCGAATTATGGCACCGATAGATGACTCGTCTCTGTGCTAACACTGAATGGCTAACATGTATCTGTAGCCCTGGAAATCCCCTCGGCTCTCAATTTACGTTGTCACCATCACCTCGAAACGACAATCATTTCCTCTCATACTCTATCGAACCAACCTGTCGACGGCTCCCTTATTTGCCACCAGCCGAGCGAGCCCATCCACCTCAAGCCTACTTGCTGGCCAAGCAGATGCATTACCTAGAAGACAAGCCTGAATTTTCATGGACTTTACCCGCACTGAAGGAATTGGAGCACAAGTACGCGATCCGAGTCGTGGCGGGAATGAAGGATGACGATGAGGAGACTTCCAAGCGAGTTAAGAAGATTGGCCTGACGAATTTCGGGAGGTTGGGCAAGATTGAGTTCTACGAGCAGTTGGCCAGGAGCTTCGTGTTTGTGGGAGTGGGAAGACCTAGGATCAGTCCTAGCCCGTGGGACGCTTTGTGTATGGGTGTTCCCGTGAGTTCACGCCTTGTCAAAAGCTACCAACCCTCCTGGACTTTGGTCTTCCCTGAGATCCTTCTGATCAATGAGTCTCTACTACAGTTCATAAATCCCATCCTCACCTGGGACGAAGAGGATCCGGCGAACAGGACGAAATGGCACGCTCAGCAATGGCATATGACGGATCTTGAACCGTAAGTGTCACAACTGCTCATGGCGTTATACCTCAGCAGTCGGCAGTTGCGTAGGTATTGGGCCGTGGCTCGGACCGTCTCGAAGCAAGCTGAAGGAGTGTCTTCGCAGACCATTTGTGTACTCTGTCAAAGCGCACGATCTAGATGGCTTATCGCAAGCGGTTGGCGAAGCGCTCGCCAATCCTATCGAATCGTATATCCCCGATTACATGAAGTTCGATTTTGCATGTCAGAAGACTGCTGAGCTCGTCGAGGGTGACTGGAAGGGGAAAGCTAAGAAACTGCTGGAAGAGCGGATAGCCAATGGGGGTCAGGTGAGTATTAGGTCATTGGTCCTCCTTGACCTTGGCCATGACCGGGCTGACAGCTGTTCGATCCTTTTCCCAGACGTTCGAGCTGTAGTAGGACTGTTAGGGGTAGTTCACACCACGCCAACCTCATGACTGCCGTCAAATGTCTCAATCAAATCTCAACATGGACTATGGGCTTTCTCAGATCCGGAATTGTCAGGATATATAGAGGATTATAATCAGGGGTATAGCATAGCAAAGTTATATTAGCCAGCTACGATAAATCCCTTCTGCTTGGTGAACTCGAAGGAACGTATGCATGTTGTATCACTACGCATAGCGAGCATCTAGGCGAATGTCTCTTCCGCAGCTATTATGCTGTACGTCGAGAGATTGGGTCAAGCTAAGTTACAGTATCTGCTCGGCAAGGATATTAACCGGCCGACCGACCGACTGCAACTGCACTTTGGCAAAGTTGATACTTATCAGCGATCGCGCGATCACGTCTTTTCCATACATCACGTCTCGCGATTGCGACCTTTACGACATATCTCAGAGACGACGATCAGGAGAGCACATTCTACATATCTTGACCTCCGGTGCTGGCTTGTACGCGAACGCGATCTCCACAGCATCGATAACGTCGCTACGCCGGCAACCGCGATGACTACCCCACTCTTACCCTCCTCGATTCCCTTGATCCCCCTTCAGAAGCCTCGTCTTCTGTACCCACATCTTCCAGCTTCTATACCGCTCTCATCCACACAGCTGGGTCTAGTGCTCGATGCTGTCTCGAAGAACCTTGGGGGCAAGGGCGGGAATGGAGAAAGACGGGTTGTGGGGGTCGTCCCTGTTGTTGATGGCGATAGGAGAGTAGGTCGATGGGCGTGCGGTGAGTTGACCGATCTATCGAGACTACAGGGCATTGCGATCGAAACGATGTCCCTCCAGATCCTCTCGATTGTCTCCGTAGCAAACACATGCTGACCGCCCGGATACATGTACAGCTGCGCGGATTAGAGGTGTCGGGAAGTCAGATGAGCCCGATATATACTTGCTGCTAGTTGAGGGTTTAGTGAGTTGTCCGCAGTGATAATTTCCGTATATATGAGCTTACCATACACTGGAATGGATCTCCCCTTGGCTGTACTGACTGCAACTGTGGGCTGACCTTTGTGTTTGTAGTGTCGCATACGCTTGCCCCGCTCCTTACCACCAATCCTCTCACTGCTCCCCAACATCCCTCCCCCAACTTCACCTTTCTCCCTCCCATTGACCCCTCTCCTTGCACCTACAACCGACCTCTTACCGTACGCTACCAAGCTGCTCCCTCCCACACTGCATCCGCGCCTGTCTAGTATCCCTCAGGGACTGCTAGCAGATCTGCTTGTTACTGTCCTTGGTGTGGAGTGGGAAACTCGGGTCGAGTTGCTCGGATTGCCTGATACCGAGACTAGATGTCAACGAGTCAAGGAGCTCCTGATCGAGATCATGGTCGCTCGGGGAATTACACCTCCATCAGACCAGGAGTCGACCAGCGAGCAAGAGAAGACGAAAACCCTCGACAGAGCCAATTCGACCGCCTTGATACCTCGACAAAGACCGCCCCACCTCATCTCCGCCAGATCTACCCCCAGCCCAAAAGCCCTTGCCTCGATCCCCGACGACTTGAGGCCGATGTATGCCGTCCTGCAAGCCCGAGAGCTAACACTATCATCGTCGGCGAAGCAGACAGTGATGAGGGAGTTGACCCGCTTAACAAAGATCCCGCCTCAATCCGCTGAATACGGCGTTTCGAAGACATACATCGAATGGTTGCTTGCCTTGCCGTGGAACAAGGTGACTGAAACACCTCACGAGCTGGATCTTGCACGAGCAAGGAAGATGCTTGATGAGGAGCATGAGGGTCTGGAAGGCGTCAAGAAGCGGGTGATCGAGTATCTGGCCGTATATAGGTGTGTGATCACGTCTGACTCGTCTTTCACCTAATCCAAGTCACAAGCTGATCCCGGGGAGGCGATGTAGGCTAAAGAAAGGGCTATTCTTGGAAGACCAAGACAGGCGACAAGCATTGCTGGAAGCAGCAAGCACAACCGCTCAGAAATCTGATGATCTCGACCCCGAGGTAGAAAAAAACCTCCTGGCTCTCGTACCCGCTTCGGAAAGGGAGGGTCTGATCCCTGAGGATCGCTCCGTCGAACGAGAAGAAAATGGTGAAAGTGACGATGGACCACCAGATGATGTCTTTAGGGACAAAGGGCCAATACTGTTACTACTCGGTCCGCCTGGTGTAGGTAAGACGTGAGTATCTGTTCTCCGATCAGGCAGCACACGCATATTCTTAGAAAGCAGCAGAGTGACCTGATCAAGGGATCAATAGCATGAGCTGATCAGGCATCGATCTCACAAAACAATAGGTC
This sequence comes from Kwoniella heveanensis BCC8398, assembly GCA_000507405.3. Taxonomy (NCBI): domain Eukaryota; kingdom Fungi; phylum Basidiomycota; class Tremellomycetes; order Tremellales; family Cryptococcaceae; genus Kwoniella; species Kwoniella heveanensis. The sequence goes on from KV700125.1 coordinate 384,056, forward strand.
CATCGCAAAGTCGTTAGCTACATCGCTTGGGAGGAAGTTTCATAGGATCTCGCTAGGCGGCGTACGGGATGAAGCCGAGATTAGAGGACATAGACGAACGTGAGTGGTTCGGCTATTCGTATCAGACAAGAAGGTCGTTGTATCGCAGCTGATGTCGCAAATCGAATGTCAGGTACGTGGGCGCCCTACCTGGTCTACTTGTACAGGCTATGCGCAAAGTTGGAGTAGCGAACCCTCTCATCCTCCTGGATGAGCTGGACAAGGGTAAGTAATAAGCTCCGAGATCGTTGCGAGACGCCTGATATAGTCCATAGGCTGAACGGTATATCCGGTATGATGCCCGATGTAGTGGGACATTCTAGCTTCCATGGTGATCCATCTGCGGCACTTTTGGAAGCCCTCGATCCGGCCCAGAATTGGAATTTCCACGATCAGTGAGTCTATCGTGTTGTATCTTGGCACAACGATGCGCCCGTTGCTGACCCTTCAAACCGATTTATAGCTACCTAGGAGACGTTCCTATCGATCTGTCTCAAGTCCTCTTCATTGCAACAGCCAATTCAACCGAGAACATGTCATGGCCCCTGCTAGATCGCTGCGAGGTAATCAACTGCTCAGGATACATTACTCCGGAGAAGCTCAGGATCGCAAGGCGATTCCTGTTGCCAAAGCAGATCAGAGAAAGCGGTCTGAATGATTCTCAGGTCCAAGTTGGAGATGATGTATTGGAGAAGGTAATTACGGAATATACCCGAGAGGTGGGTACGACCCACAGAATAACAAGGGTCTCCCCTGTGCGCTCATGTGTCTATGTGCTGACGACGTACGACGATGGGCTGGTATTTCCGGTGGTCGACTACAGGCCGGTGTCAGAACACTGGAAAGACAGCTGGGCAAGCTTTGTCGTACCAAGGCCGTCGAGTTCTCCGCTTCCCGTGAGAAAAAGGATGGGGAGGATGCGGTCACGGCAGTCTATGAGCCCCTCATAGACGTTGGGGACGTAGAGAAGGTCCTAGGGATACCAAAGTTTACTCAGGACAGGCCGGAAGGTCCTGTCAGACCGGGCGTGGTCAAGTGAGTGGTATACTGAGTCTGCTTGTTCCCACTACGAAGCGTCATATTCGCTACACTTCGTGCAACCGCGCTCAGCTGACCAGTTCTCAACTACTCTAGTGGTCTATCTTATAACGGATCTGGGAATGGAGGCGTTTTGTTGATTGAAACGCTGCTTGTACCAGGTGGTCATGGTAAGCTTGTAACAACAGGCAGATTGGGAGACGTCTTCAGGGAGAGTATTGAGATCTGTCTCACATGGGTGAGTCGACTCTACCTTTCCTTTACGCTATGAAATACTAACCAGAACGGTCATCAGATAAGTAATACATGAGCTGAAACGCCGGTTAATCTGTTAGGTCAAGTCCCGCTCCTTGAATCTTGGCATAACATCTTCACCTACTGAGCACCCGCTGAAAGATGTCGACGTCCACGTAAGTCGCAGGATGTAGAGACATCAGACAAACAGCTACAAGCGGGTTAAGTCGGCTAGCTGACCTGGGATAAATTCTCACAGTATCATATACCGGAAGGGGCAGTTCCGAAAGACGGGCCGTCGGCTGGCATCGCTACCGTACTAGCTTTCGTGAGCTTATTGACAGGCCGAGAAGTCGATTCAGGCTTGGCAGTGACCGGTGAAATGTCACTGAGGGGTGCAGTGTAAGTCGTCGAGTTTCCGGCAATATCACCGGGGCACTTCGGCTCAGTCAGCCACCCAGCCACGACGTCATGACTCTGGCTCGTGCTGACTGTCATCCTTCGACAGGCTCAGGATCGGCGGGGTGAAGGAAAAAGTCATCGGCGCTCATCGAGCGGGCATAATCAAGTGAGTCTGGGTGACCTCTCAGGAAGGTTTCCCAAGGACTGCACAGGCAGTCCCTTCGCTCGGCCGCATGATAGCGCATTCTTACAATAATGCTGATGTTCCGGTGTTCTTGCTATACTCGTCCCCAGGATCATATTACCTTCTGCTAATCGAGGCGACGTGAAAGAAGATGTTCCCGAGCAAGTCAAGCGCGATATCACTTTTGTCTTCGTTGACAATATCGAACAGGCCATTGAAGAGGTCTGGGGACCGAATATCTGGGCGAATCAGACGAAGGACACTAATGGTGGTAAAGACGACTCGAAAAGAAAGAAGTCGACGAAAGTTGAAGCGAGATTGTAAATTATATGTATGAGTGGTCTCACGATAATTTCACTTTTTGGTAACCCAGATCATCATTGTATATGTGAACTTGCATTCATTATGCTTTCGGACTACGGTACCGGTACTCTACATACTATAGACTTGAACCTGGCTCGTGCTGTGCGGTTGTGATCCTAGAATCTCCTCCTATCTGTCTATGGGTGAAGTCAACTTGGGTGGATGGTATTTGTATTGATACTTCGAAGGACCAGGGAAAAACAGAAAGAAAACATGATAACTAGACAAAACTGCCACTATACTCGAATCGACTCTCCTTGTCGCCCTTACCGTGCCCATATCCACGTTCATGACTATATCGCATCGTCGTTCGTATCCTGTATTCTCGTGCATCGCTGAATTTGTCTGTATGGACCCCAAAGCCTGATTCTAAGATTGCCATTCCTACTGTCCCTCAAGTGATCGTCTCGCCTCGGCCTTCTCATTCTCGCTAGGGGGGTGGTCGAACACGGCCTCTCCCTCAGGAGCACCAGGTGTAGTCGTCAACGCCCTATTCAGCGCCATCCTCTTCACTCCCTCCACAAGACTCTCTGATCCAGCACTAGCACCACCGGCACCGCCAGCAAAGGTACCTTGATCCTTCTCGACTTGTTTCTCCGCTCCAGTGACCACGCCAGCAGTACCTGATGATCCTTCATAGGCCGGAGGAGGGATAGCAGCCTCGTCGTCTTGCCCAGCTTGCTTCCGCTCCGAAGCGGCTTCAGCAGCTTTAGCCTGAGCCGCAGCTGAAGTGGAAGTAGAAGTGGATCCCGAGTTGAAATGAGCAGAGGGGTCATCCACTTTGTGGACATCGCCGGACGCGACGGCACCAGAGACAGGATGAAGTCCGTCCACTGCAGCTTTGATACCGTTTCCAGCGGGCGGGTACCATTTCTCGCCCTTGTCGTTGACTCGTGAACCGTCTTCGGCGATGTGGCAGAACCTGGATCGGTGGGGTAGCGTTTGGTCAGCATTGTGTATGTTTCATAACCAACCTCCTTGTCACGAGCAGCACAGTGCGACACATAGAAATCACAGGGTCATGACGTGTTGCGCTCCGGCCGGCTGAGATTCCGCCAAGCGGAAGGCTGATACGCCTATACCTGGCACATGCACAGGCATTCGGACTCACTCGGTGAGGGTCTGCCAATACGACTTGTGTTCAAAGTCAAAGTTGTAGTCTCCACCAAACTCAGCATCAAGTTGCGCAGCAGGTACGAGCTCGGTCAACTTGGGATTGAATCGGATCTGTGAAAGAACACGAAAGGACAGGATAAGCAAGAGTCCTCAGCCATAGTCGTAGGTCATACTGGGTTTAACAGAGGTAGTCTGTCCAAAAAAGCATGTGAATAGGGGTCATGTTCCTCCTATCTCGCTCCAACTCACCTTGTCTCGAGTGATTGGGTCAAGGAAGGGGGAGATACCGGAGAAGAAGGCGTTGATCCACCAGCTATACAAGTATTTAAATGAATTATAGCAACACATGTCAGCCAAAGCGATCTGTCTACCTGCCACACCGACAGTTACAAGAATACGAACAGCGCTTGCCTGCCTCAGAAGGACTGGGAAGTGTAAGCACTCACGGCATGTTCACGACGAGACCTCGGCCGAGCCTTTCTACATAGTGGTTCTGGAGAATGTTGAGGACTTGACGGGCTACACCGATGGAAGGGTTGGACTGGGACGTTGCTGATTTGTACTGGAAATCACAAATGAGGAAGTAGGTCAGCCGTCAACCCAAGGCGTCCCCACATAGACCAAAGGGACATTCAAACACGAGAGTGCAAACGATTGTAGTGGAGACGTGATGCCGAAAATCTGTATGTACATCGAGCCGGGATATCACCGAGTCGACAGGCTACACTCACGTCAACAATGATAGCGACTTGCTCCTGTCCAGGAGGCATGAAGTCAATCGCTCGTTCGCTGCAGATACGCACATCATCAATCAGCTTCAACTGCAGCCTCTTCGAATACACGCAGCGATAGAGGCATGCTCACAGGTGGTATATCAGATGTCTGATCTGCCTAGGACTTCGCTCGGTGTTCTCTCGGCCTGGCCGCATGTAGAGAATCGGTCGCGCGTCCACGTCGAATCCGGTGAGGATGCTGATGGAGACGACCGATCCAATGTCAGTGTTGAACGTTTAAGCTGCCTGCGCCACCCAAGTCTGCATTGGACGGGGTCCGGCAGTATCTCTTCGCGGCAGATTGCCTCTTCTTCCAACACGATAATTTGCACGAATGGAATAAGCAAATATGCCTGACTCACATCTTGCCGGTCTCAGCCTCGACGCCAACATCCCCAGGCTGGATCAACTCAGGCTTGTATTCCCTCCTCCATTCGATGGTTCCGTGTATCCTCTTCTTGGCATCGTCCATCTTCCATTTCGCGGCCCGCATATATCGAGGGTGAGTACCTGGGTCGGCGAGGAATCGGGCCTCCCATGGGTGATACGGATCCGATTCGGGCAACAGCAGGGTTTTGGTGTACTATGTTTGAGAGGCAGAAAGAAACGTCAGCGTACTCCATCACGGCGTGATCACAAGGCTCGAGCAAGCATGGTCGAAGCCGATCAGCCAGGTGAAGGATATAGTCGGCGGTCATGATCATCGATGCCAAGACCTGTAGAGGTCTCGGTACGAGAAGCAGCTAGCCGGGATAGCAGACATGTCCACTCACGGCCTTGAGTTCCTCAATCTGTGTAAGCAAAATTAGATTGATAGTAAACGTCAGCACCCAAAGCTCGAAAACCATCACCGAGCCGATACAGCGCTCCTAGATCACTGAGCGAGTTCAGGATGGAAAGGGTTGGCTCGCGATAGAAGCGCGACACCCGATGCTAACCTGCTTGAGCTGTTCTTCGTTATACTCCCACTTCTTCTTGACCGAAACACCCTCTGGAGGGCTTGTGAAGATCTTGTGAGTGCCATCTGCTTTGGTCTTGAGAGATGTCGTCGATGACGAGGCTGATTTGGAACCACCCCTTGAGAAGAAGGATGACATGGTGGGTGATGGGTATGGCTAGGGCTCTGGACTCTGGGCTGAAAGCTTGATTGCCAAGGAAATATCTCCTAGTCTGAAGATGTGGATAGGGGATAGGGATGGATCAATCCGCGATGAGGACCAGTGAAGAATGGTCTATGGATGTATTATACGATTGATAAAGCAAACCTTTCAAACTAAACGTGCAGAGCAGAGGAAAAGAAGACACGCCTGGCTCGACTGGCCGAATTGTGATTGTGATTGTGATTTTGATTCTGGGGCAAGTGCAAAGATGACCGAATCGACTAGTATAGCTAGTATGAGACGATCAGATCATTCAGACAGACGCGTATAAAGGTCGCTTAAATTGTTCAATTGTAAGTTAGCTGACTCCACTTGCACCGAGTCAGTCTTACAGTAAGCCTCGGTCAAAGTAAGACCGTAACCTGTAACCTGTAACCGTATAGCCAAGTCTCGGCCAAGAAACAAGGTACTCATGCATCATTTCGTACGATACCACCACCGACCTCTTGTTATCTGTAATTATAAGCCTGGGTGGGCTGCTTAGCTTTTTAAGCGCGGTCTTGTGGTGCATGCGGTCATCGGGTCATCTCACCGGCGGGCGTGTTACGCACTGTACGGTCGTACGGTGACAGACAGCGCGGGGGGGAAATGCCGGAATCTGGACGGTATGCGCATGAGAATGAGATAATCCGCGGCCCTTGAATTGTTGCCATAAGACCATACCATCGGCGAGCTCCGATCAACTCGAGTGACAACCTACCTCTGCTCTTATCACTTGACTGACTAACATCACAGAGCACTTAACGCCACATCATTTACCCCCCTAGAGAGCATTTCAAACTGCCACATTCCCTTGCGTTGAGCGGCATCTACCTTCTTCTACCTGGCAACGACTGTCGCTGCAGCTGCATCTGGCCCCGCCTGCATGCAATCCGACCCTTAGCTTACACCTGCCTAGCGTTGCGTCGAGCAGCCCAACCAACCTTCCTTAGAATTCCACTTAATCGAAGCATACCTATTGCATCAATATCCTTAACAAAACATCATCACCCACAATGTCCATTGAGAACCTGACCATCAACGACGACGGCGCCGAGACCACCGTTGACATCCAGTCTCGACCCGAGCGAAAGGCCCGAAAGGCTCTCGAGGGTCTCGGATTGAAGCGAGTCCAGGGTATCCAGCGAGTCACCCTCCGACGACCCAAGGGCGTCTTGCTCGTCGTCGCCAACCCCGAAGTCTACAAGGCCCCCGGCTCTGACTGTTACATCGTCTTTGGCGAGGCCAAGCTCGAGGACCCCACGAGTGCCGCTCAGCTCCAGGCTCAGGCCCAGCTTGCTGCTTCTAGCCAGGCCGCCCAGAAGGCTCACGCTCAGGGCGGCTTCAAGGAGGGTGTTCCCCAGAGCCTCGAGGAGTTGATGGGTGGTGACGAGTGAGTGGCAGAGGTGATTAGCAAATCGTACAGGAGGAGCCATTGCTGATCATCGTTTATGCATCTAACCTTAATCCTACAACTTGTCATGTCCAAACCTCAACCCCACATCCCCTATGATTCTCCCTCGATTCCTCTTGTCGCTTACCCGGGTCTCTGCGCAATCACCACTCGCTCATAGTGCCCCCGCCCTTGAGGAATCAGGTGACAAGCCCGCTGAAACCCCTGCTGCTGCCGGCGGAGAAGACGTCAAGATCTCCGATGAGGACGTCAACCTCGTCGTAGCCCAGACTGGATGTACGGAGGAGAAGGCCCGAGAGGCTTTGAAGGCTGAGAAGGGTGATTTGATCAACGCTAGTGAGTGGTCTAGCTCAGCTTGTCACCGTATGACCATCACATCTCGCGCGCTGCGTGGCTCGCCCACAGAGAGTCTGCCGAGGTACCACACAGGGGAGTGTTCTCCAGGCGACTGGAGGAACACGTCTCTTCCCAAAATTCAGACTGTCGGTCATATGAAGTGTCGCTAAAGGTCTCCCTCGGCTCACCTTTGACAGTCATGCGAATCGGATAAACCATTCGACGGAGGGATGTAGTGTGAGAAGGGTATAGAATAGTGAGTCTTTGACATATCTCGACTGAATATCTATCCCCACTGTTCCCCTGAGTTGTTCGGCCGGCTCAACATCTGTACTATCCTTTCCTCACGACGCTGACTAATATCTTCTTCCAACTTCAACAATCCTATGTAGCTCCGTACCGCGAAATAGAGCTCAGGCTAAGGATGCAAAGCATCAGATCAGCCATCGTATCATGTATAGGATAGGCGTGGGGGGAATCAGCGATAGGCGGGAGCGATGTGGAACAACCACATCACCACAAAAAAGAGCATGAGCAGAAATGTATATATGCTTTCTTTCCCCACGTGGACGACTGAGCCAGATTTACGTCCAGTGGGAACTGGAACGCGTAAGGAACGATCCTGAATGGAAGAGGATCAGGTTGGAGCAGACCAATTCCCCATCTGCGTCTCTCAGAGGGTCCCGAGAAGTATACAACCAACTGTATCAAAGGCGTTTTACCCATCCTCGGAAAATCGCAATAATGGTTCTACGGTGGGCGGGAGATCAGAGCGAAGCTCTTTCAGCCCATTCGCCTGACCGCCTGATTTCGACTCATGATGCCATGAGACAACCTATTCTTGATGATCGCCGATGTTTCGCTTCTCTGCGCGTAACGTGTGCTGTAGCGGCAAAGGTAACTCTGAGCGGATGACATCCCTCACGACCTTACGATGGACCGCCAGTATCCTCCACCGTCGCGTGCTGCACACTCTTGCCGTGTCAGGTGATCCCAGATGCTTGCGGTGCTACGGAACAGTAAGAAACGTCCGCAACCAGCTTTTGAGTGGCTGCGCTCAGCAGAGATCGGACTGACCATGAGGCTGTCATACAAATACATTGTTGATGAGGGGATATATATGCCATGGTCTGCGTCCAGAGGACGATTGGCATGAAACCTGGACTAGACTACCGAGGTATAGGGCCGGACGGTAATTTTGTCTTCTACTCTCATTGAGCTGCCGCTTGTCGTTGTTGGCTGTGGAACTACACACGCGCCGATGTTCGCAAGTCAGCAAGTGTCATCACGAGGAGAACGGTCGCATAACGGGTAGAGTTCGGCGAGACTTGACACCGCACTAGCGCTGCACTCACGATATCTTTCAGTTGACCGTTGGCCTCGTCGAACTGCTTCTCGAGGTATTTCGCCTGCGACGCGATGTATCGCAGATCATAGAATATGTCAGCGACCACACAAACACTCCCCTTTCTTAATGTTCGCTCCCCTGGAAGCGCGCATATTGTGTATGCAATATTCTATGGTTTGTTGTGGACTCGCGACCATGCGAGAGCGGAGCCAGGGGAAATCCGAAATCAATCACAAGACAAACACATAAACTCACCTTTTTGCTCAGATTTGATATTTCCTCTGATAACGTCTTCTCCTGGCTCGCGTGCTCTTTGTTGATCTCGGCCCTGTCTTGCTCGATGAACCTATCCAAGCGGAAGACAGTACAAGGTGGTAGTCGCGATTAGCAATGGATGATCAGCTCAACCACAGTATTCACGGGTAGCGAGCGGAATCGGTCAAGATCGGTAATAATAGCAGAGAGAAGCATTGGCTAGAGGGATGAACGGTGACGACCCCCGAGCTCTACGTGGAATGCGTGGAATCCATGCACAGAAGTCGTGCTGGTATCTGCAACTGACATCCAACCCACTCACATCTTCCCGACACCCTTGTACATCGTACTCTGTCCATCGGTCGGTACACTCCCCAGCTCCCGTACGGTGAGCGAGAGGATCTTTCGCTCCTTCTCCTTGGACGCTATTTGTGCTTTCACTATCGACAGTTGTTTTTGGGACGTCACGGCCTGTAAGTGATGGGTGGGCACGGGTCATATTGTCAGCGAGGTTCTTCAGATGATACATTCATTCGCGAGTGCGGCCGACTCGTAGTCAGACATAGACGTAAGCCTTTCGAGGCTCATGCGCTTATTCGGACGATGCGATGACATAAGACCCGGCGACTTGGCGGCTTGGTGGTGTCCAATGAATGACAGGAGTGATCAATCGGTAACCTACCTGTTGCTGTATCTGCGTGAGGATCTGCAGCGCATGCACATAGAGACAAGCAAAACAATGATTGAGCGTTGAATTTCCTTGACATGCCGTGACAGCTGAAAATGAATGGGTGGGCATGGGCTCACCTTCCTCAGAGTATCATCAGAAAGGTTGGACATGATTGTTGTCGTGGTCGTGCGTGGATTGTCGTACCAGGCCAATTCGTTCGTCGAGAGACTCGGATCGAGCACGGCCCTTATGCGATGTTGTTTCCTCAAGGATGTCCTTTTGTAGCTCTATCTTCCAGCAGGATCGTAGAGTGAGTCGTGTCTTTGGTTGCACGGTGCTTAATTGTCGAAATCATAATGTCATCCAAAGCAAGAACGACGAGAAGAGTACAAACCGCGTTTCTGGAATCTGCAGCAGCAGCAGCAGCAGCAGCAGCAGCAGCAGCAGCTGTGGTGACGGCAAGGACAGACGGTGATCACCGCCTTTACCACCATTCCCAGATCTAACAACATTCAATTGCCACCCAAAGCCATGTTCGATACTTTTGTTATACTCCATTGCACCGTCAGAGACCTCGGACACGACTCTAACTCAATCCGAAAATCCACTTCAGACTCCCGAGTGGTCTATCGATAAGGCTCACCCGTCCAATAAATAAATAGTTCAGGCGCCATGGGAAAGGCGGAAGCGGGATCCACAAAGGCTATTGCAAATGCTATCAAGGCCAAAGGTGAGTGTGAGGCAACTCGTACTGGGCTCTCTCTTCAGCGTGCATCCGGCCACTTCGATAAGGGCAGCGTGAAGACGAGGATTGAGAGGAGAAACAAGTCTGCACGAGGTGGCTATAGATAAAGCGCAAGACGCGATACTCTGGAAGCTGACGTCTGCTTAATCACTCGACTTGTCTTTAGGTCTTGGACGATTGCGATGGTATTGCCAAGTATGTGAGAAGCAATGTAGGGACGAAAACGGTTTCCAGGTGAGCACACTCTCGCATAGCACAATTCTCCTCAACTCGATATGGTACGGTAGCTCTTCCTGAAGACACTCTGCTAATCTATACGTGTGATCGTTTGATGTCCGTCTCGACCCCGACGTAGGCGCATTGCCGTTCTGAGCCGCACATGCGAAAGATCATGCTCGTCGGCCCGAAAGCAGGCAACGCCATATCCGAGTACTCTCGCCAGTTCCGAAACGACTTCCTCTTACTCCTTCGCACGCGACATCAGACCAACAGAGTCCGCGCCAACGCGGTGTACAACGAGTATATCCAGGATAAACACCACACCCACATGAACGCCACGCAATGGGTCACATTGTCGGGTTTTATACAGACGCTCGGGAAGGAGGGAGTGGTTCATGTGGATGAGGATGAGAAGGGTATCTGGATAACATGGGTTGACAATCGTCCAGAGACGCTGGCGAGGCAAGTGAGTGTGGAGTTGTCGTTGTCCGGTTTCAGCGCTACTTTGGCATGACAAAGACCTTGCCACTCTACTTTCTGCACGGATGTCGATTGCTACCTCTTCGCTTGAATTTAGCTTGACACTGACGATGGTGTCGTCGTTTGCAGGCCGCAGCACAGAAGAAAGACCGAGCGACGATGGACGGCGAAGAGCGCGAACGCAAGATGCTCGAAGAGCAGATCGCCCGAGCGCGAGCTCAGGCGGAATCCAGCGGCGCTGGGCAGCAAGAGGCAGGGCTGCAGAAGAAGGAAGGGGAGAAGATCACCCTGAACTTGTTTGGCGCACCGAGTCTTGCGTCGGATGACGCGAAGCCGGACGTCAACGGCAATGCTTCCGAGAGCCCAGATGCAGAGGGCAAAGGGGACAAATCCGATTCCGCGGATGCGAAGAGCAGTACACCGATATCGTTCTCGACGACAACTGTTCCTACAAATACAAATCTAAACGGCAGTGGGGATACGAAACCTAACCAACCAAAATCATCCTTCGGCACATTTTCAACATCAGCTTCAAAGCCAGCACTGGCACCTATCTCTAACCCTCTGAAACGACCGGCACCAATGAACGTTTTCAAAAGTGCTAAAATGCCCAAAAACTCATCGGACGGAGAAGTAGGGGCAGGGGGTGGGGGCGGGAAGAAGTTCATGAGTGAGGCTGAGAGGCTTATGAAGGAGGATCAAGCGCGGAAAGCCGGCGGAGGAGGCGGGTACAGAGGGTTTGGGCCATCAAGAGGAGGCAGATGAGAGATATCTGCTGAATGTTCTTGCATGGTAAAAAGAAGCACTTTGCCCCGATACAATTGGGGATTTTCTGCAATAAACCAAGTCATCGCCAGTCACCGCTATACATATGTTGTATGAATATGGGATCATAGATCGCCACAAACGAGCGTGTCATCGTACAACTTGACTTCGAGAAACATGATCAAATTCTACACATCCTGTTTTATCTGATATTCGGTTACAATACAACGATGCTTCGTTCCAACGAAACTCGCGAACAGCCTGTTCCGGGTGTTCCTCTCTCCTGAGACAACCTGCCTCGTCCCGATCCCATGCAAAATCCTTCGACGATCGGTGCTTGTGATTCCTCCTTGACAATGCTGTATGATGCAATGCTATGCTGTTCAATTTCTACATCCTGTCTTTTGCCTTTCCCAGACCGGTCCTTTGTGAGACATACCCGTATTCAGTCCGTCGATCCGATTCCTAATCATCCTCGCCACCACCAAAACCCCAAACATCCTCTTCACCACCGTAGCTCCAATTTTCTTCCGCTTCATTGGCGCCACCACCCGACCCGCCCTTGTTCGCCGCTCCACCGTCGTTCGAACTTGAGTCCGCCCCAGAAGCGTCGTACTGGTATTTGCGCACCACAAGCGCTTCGACGCAAATGAGCTCTTCCAAATCACTCTCGTTGATGCCAACCTGCCTCTGATCCTGCGTATCGATCTCGCCGATCTGCTTCGAAGTCACGAGCTGGTGAGTCCGCGCCGCGCTTCGAATACTGTGAGCAGCAGCCCAGTCAGATGTGTCCAGAACCGCGGCGATGGGGGTGTCGTCAGAAAAGATATCACCTCGCTCCTCATCTGCAGAGATATCTTGAACATCCGCAAACGACAGCGAGAGGCTATCGAGCGGGATGTGCAGAAGATCATCCACGAACCAGTCCTCAGGGACCTCGGTCGGCGTGGCTAAGCGAAGGGAGGAGGGTCTCGCAGGCTGGTGGGAGTGAGAGTGAGGATAGGAGATAGCGGAAAGAGGCGTTTTTCCTATAGTCGGAGATGTCGCACGATCCTCGGTTATCCCGTTCAGCGGAACAGCAGTAGCATTCGCAGGACAATCACCGCCATTGACCCTTTCTCCTCTTATAGTTGCTGTAGGCTGTCCGTCCATGAATGTCGCTGAAGCATGAGATTCGGTGGTCACTTCGGCGGATCCGGTGTCAAATTCCACCCAGAACGGGTTGGTCCCATCGCCTCTGAGCAAGTCAAGCCGACGCTGTTCCTGCCTCGCTACCGATTTTCGTCTTTTCTTCTCATCCTTCTTGCTCGTGGGAAGTCCTACGACTGCAGCTACAATCCCGTTCCCATTGCCTGCCACAGTTTTGGGTTTGCGTTCGATGGGAGCCGGCATAACATCGACCAAGGTTTGATCTTCCTCCTCAAACCCAAAGAACGAGCAGGGCGAATCATCCCCATCGTCCTCTCGGCTTGCTCGTTGATCCCGTCTAAACCCAAGTGCAATTTCTGCTCCGTGCGATCCGTCTGAGAGGCTATCGTCAGAACTTGCTTGCAAGTCGTGCGGGTCAAAAATCAACTTCTTCGGAATCGTGCCTCCGTATAACACGGGCCCGTTCGCCGAAGTGAAGGGGTTCTTCTTCAACCTCCGCCTAGCTTTGTTCTTGCTGAGTTTCTCTCGTCTCTCCAGACTCAAGCTCAGGCCTGAGACCACCTGGTCTCCTAGAAGCACAACAGTATGGGGGTCGGAGGGTGAGGACAGGTTGGAGTTTGGAAGTTTGCGAAGTCTCCTTCGAGATGGAGTCGGTACAGGACGGCAAGACTGTGGAAGACTACTCGTACGAGAGCAATGGGTATGCAAGACGATCTCTCTGAGGACAATGACTGTTGCGCCGACTTCCGATGCCATCAGCTCGAGTGTCCGGAGTGATGCGTCCATCTCTGTCCTGGTCAGGCCAACGACTGTACCGTCGTCTACGTCGACCGCACGGAGACCCATAAAAATCAGCGTTATGGTATGTGTATAAACCTCGGATGATGGCCGCCATTTCCTTGATTGAGAGGAATAGATCATACAACTTGGAAGTGAACTCACCGGCCAGACCAAGCTCATAGATAGCCTCATTCTTGCCCTGCTTCAACCTCCACATCAACTGCGTGACGAGCCTCTCAAATCTCTCGTTGGTAGGGTCGATCAACTTGAGCTTGTATTCGATGAAACCGATCTTATCGCTCTCGGCAGCCAGCTTGTGTCGCCCTTGTCCGTGTCGGTCTTTGAAGTTGGAGTGAGAAGGGTCGAGCCGATGGCGCGTCGCGGTTGGTTGGGGGTGTGAGAGTTTGGCTTCCCATTCTCTGAGCGCATGCGAAGTGGAGGGCAAAGGTGAAGGGGTGCGGGAGGATACAAAAGAGGACGACGATGAACAAGAGTAGGGCGATCTTTTGTCCTTCGTGAGGGGATCAGAACGGTGTGGATTCGTAATAGCAGCCGCATTGTCGGTGAGTCTTGCATTATCAATTGCCGCGCCGTTACGACCACCAGTGCCCTCCGTAGTTCCACCATCCTGCACTCGGTCTGTTGTCTTGTGAGGCGCAATGGGCGTAGCATTTCCTTGATGCAGAGGCGGCAGAGACGTCGTGGAGAGCGAATGAGCGATCTCATGCCATGGTGAGGGTCGACGCGATATGTCGATTAGGGGGTCGACCGGTCCTGCTCTCGGCGAAGGCTTCGGCGAGCTCTTCGCATCGGAGTATAGCGTAGGTATTGCAATGACCATCTTTACAAGTAGAATCCAGGGATCCAATAGCTCTCATAGACGGATTGCAAGTCAAGTGCTTCCTCCTCAAGTGACAGTGGTTGTAGTTGTTCGTATTGCAAGAGCGGTATGACAGTGTGTTATCGAATTTTGGGGCTCGATGGTCATAGTTTGAGTGGTAGGAGTTCTCGTCGTCGTGGCCAGTATGGCGTGTAGGAGGCGAGCGGGATGTTGAAATTGGTCTCGAGCTTGACAGCGGATGATCATCGTGAGCGATTGAAGGGCCAAGGTGAATGCGAACGTGCGATCTCAGAGTTGTCGTTGATGAAGGCTGCGGTAACGAGTCCTAGATCGACGCCATCTTGCTACGACTGTCTTGCTTGGAAAGATACGAGCTGAGCGAAGCGATAGGTCTCTCGAGAATGAGAATTGTGGAAACACGATCATTGAGACCGTTTTAGAGAAGAACGGCATGAACAGAAAGGAGGCGTCGGGTGAAAGGAGAAGGATACGATCGAGTCAAAACAACGACCGGTCCGAGCCGGACAATTGGGTGGCAATCAATCACCAACTCAAGCTTGGCTCTCAGTCGACTTCAACGCTTAGAAAGATTTCGCTCTCCTGCTCTTCTTACCCTCTCTGACACCAGTATGCATAGAACGCCGACAAGTCTCGATCACACATGCTTTCTGCAGACTGGTCAGTGAGACCGGACCAACCCAGATTGGCCTGTCTACACACCTTCTTTGGGCGGGCAACAGTAATGGCAGCTAGCTCTGCTATATATCGCATTCATTCTTTCATTCTTATCTGCGTCTGAATATCACACACTGTTCAAGCTTCAAGAGCAGTCCCAACACCCGCCAACGCTCTGATATCTGTCAATTCATTCCGTATTCCGACTTCTATCCCCATGTCCGCTGAGTTGATCGAAATGGATGATCTTCAGGCGGTCGAGCCTATCGTCGAGCGTTCGTTTCATCTGCGATGTAACCCGAGCATCAGTTTTAGACCCTTTCTCACAACAGTACCAGGTCACTGACCTTTGGAGTCGTAAGAACTGCAGGAGAAAGCAACATATGATCAGCTCGCCGAACAACTAATGATGGGGTGATAGATATCTGTGCTCACGTATCAATGGGACCCAGGAGAAGCCTAAGAGTGTACGATATGTCAGCATGAAGTTGCTCTTGGCAGAATGATCTACGGCATCGAATGAACTCACTTCATCAACCACATCTCGGGGCTTAGCTCTTCGCCAGTCTTGACCCTCATTTGCTCCTGCTCGTACTCGTAGTCCATGGTCTGGTCAATGAGTGAGCCGATCTGGGGGTGGTCATCCAGCGAAGACAAGAATTGCTGGGCTATTATCATTTGAGTGGACCGTCAGCATCGAGTATCAAAATTCGATATTCACATATATGAATTTCAACAGTGTTCTCAACTCACCCTTCTTGTCGTTACCGACCTGCGAGAGCTGGTAGGAAACAGCATCGGGACCGTCTGTTCCAAGCGATACATGATAGGTGAGCGTTCCTCGTGGACAGGTTTAAAAAACTACCTACATCGAGATCGCTGAAGCTCGCTGTTGGCATTGGTTATGACTTGTACGACTGTAGGAGCAGGAGTCAGTTACGGATATTCAGATACTCGGGAGGATTTGACTGCGCACTCTTATCGGTCGACTCGCCGGCGGGAGCACCTAGTTCGCTCTGATTAGCTCCAGTCGCGATGCCACCTATTCAATCGATACCACTCACCGTCAGTGATAGCGATGACGAGGAGAGGCTTCTGTAAGCTGTTGGATCTAGCCGGTCCCAAAAGGAGTGGCTGTAAGATCTTTTGGTCGAGCGAGGTTCCGAGCGGAGTGAGACCTGGAGAATAGCAGGATGAGCTTCATGATGCCTGATCACGACCATAATTCACTATGACGATGGTACTCACCGCTGAACTTGACCTGTTGGACTAATTGCAGAGCGCCCTGCTCCGAATTGATATTGTTGCCCTGGAGGTTCGAGTTGAGGAACCGGACTTGGCTGCGGGGCTTTCAGCTTGACTCTGACTGGTAGAAGATAATTGCTGCTGGGCCTGAAAGTGAGCACTTACATTCCGTCGTGGTCGAACAAGGCGCAGGCGAAGGCGATCTTGCCGAGGATCCTGCATGGTGCCAGCTGTCAGCATCAGAGTATCCTAGGCGAGGGTCATGATTCAATGACACAGGAACGGAACAAGACAACATACATCTTGAGATCTTCGATCCTCTCGCCTCCCTGCTCGAAAGCCATACTACCGGAGTCATCGACCAAGACGACAACGTCGAACAAGGCGATCTTGACGAGGTCGCTGGCGAGTTCCACGGGAAGCTTCCAATTGGCTGCAAGCTGCTGCAGAGCACCAGACTGCACAACTCGCTGGGCGATGCCGTCGAGAGCCTGAGGTGGGTAGAAGGCTTGAAGGTGTTGCTGCAGGTAGAAGATTGTCGTAATCCGTAAAGAGTTGGATCAAGTTGATTGATGCAAGAAACAGCTCTGGTCAGCCTCTCAATTCGCTTGTATATGAATGAGTAGATTCACTCACATCCTGAACACATTGGCTGAGCAGCTGGGCAACGTATCTTGCGTCGACGCCGCCAGCACCTGGAGGCGCAGCACCATAAGCACCAGCTCCCGCACCACCAGGAGCGGAACCATAACCGGGAGCGGAACCGTAACCAGAACCAGGAGCTTGACCATAGGGAGTTTGTGACTGGGATTGCTGACCGTATCCACTGTACTGGGACTGAGGCTGGGACTGGGACTGGGCACCATACTGACCTTGGCCGTACTGGCCTTGTTGACCGTACTGACCTTGTCCAGCCTGTTGCTGGCCGTACTGTCCAGGCTGCTGTTGACCGTACTGTCCGGACTGTTGTTGGCCGTATTGGCCGGATTGTTGCTGACCATATTGTCCCGGCTGCTGCTGCTGCTGGCCGTATTGTCCTTGACTGGGCTGTTGGCCATACTGAGGAGGTCGCTGCTGGCCATACTGACCAGCTTGCTGTTGACCGTATGGCTGTTGCTGCTGACCGTATGGCTGTTGCTGTTGGCCGTATGATTGTTGCTGCTGACCGTACTGAGACTGAGTCTGACCGTATGAGGGAGTACCGCCCTGAGGCTGGGAAGCGACGCCGTAGCCGCCGGTAGCGCCGTAAGATGCGTTGGGGGGCTTGTTCGACATGAGGCCGGCTGCATTGGCCATCTGATTGGCTTGAGCGAGTTTGGATGCGAAGCCCATATTGTTCTGGTTATATTCTTGATTGGTGACGCAGAGCAGAGGAGAAAGGAGTGTGAGATTGAATCTCTTGGCTGAATGAAGGTCGTGGAGGATGTCTAGTTATATAATCGCTCGAAGGGTCCGTTCACATACATACACGGTGAACATGCAACATTCCTCCACCCCGGGAAGACGGCCACGACGATGACTATGATGCTTAATCGGCTCATCACCTCGCCCACAATCAGCGCATCAGCACAGCCTCCGGTCCAGTGCATAAACACGTGTTTACCCCTTGAGGTAACATCACGATATTGCCGTTTTGGGCGATACAATCAAAGGTCTGTGCGGTATCTGCCTGCTTTACGTAAATTATCTCCTACAGTTGTAATCATGACCTCCACTCTTGGTGTCCAGCGGAGCAAGCACCTCAAGAATGACGACGATGACATCGTCAGGCTGTCAGTGTCATATGGTTTGAAGCTCATCTCAATTGCCAAAGCGCTAAAGAATAGCAAGCAAAGCTCAATGCGACTTCGCATATCCTTGATTCTTGACACAGTGAACGATATTCAATTATCACTGCAGAGCGCGAGTCGGGCCAAAGTTTTCGTACGTTTACAATCATGTCCGACCAACGCCTCACAATCGATCCGGCGCGACGCCAACCACCAATTAGAAAGTCCACTGGTACAGCGGACAGGCCTTTTCCCCAGCCGAAACATGTCATTGGCAAGCCAGCCAGCTCTTCCTCGAGCGATCAGCCCGATGGGTCCGTCACTTTTGTCGGCACAGCCACGACTTTGCTGCATTTCCCTCCTTTCACGATCCTGACCGATCCAAACTTCCTTCACAAGGGCGACCATGTCCATCTTGGTCCAGGGGTAAACTCGACCCGAGTCACGGATCCAGCGATCGAGCTCGAAGAGCTGCCAGATATCGATGTGGTACTTCTGAGCCATTATCACGAAGACCACTTCGATAAGGAAGTTGAGGACAAGCTTAGGCGTGATCTTCCTATCATCACCACACCTCACGCCAAAAAGTGCCTCACGGAAGATAAAGCAGTAGATGAGAAGTTTAGTGAGGTCTACGATGTGGACACTTGGCAAAGTATGTTTGTGAGTGCGGTACGATCGTCAGAAGGCAAAGATCAGGGAATCACTGGTAGAAGCGTCAAGGTGACGGCGATGCCGGGCAAACACGTACCACCTGGTTTCCTGGAGAAGGCAAACGATCTCCTCGGAGCGGTGAGTAGAGAGTCATCCGGCTGGTACTAAAATGGATGTCTTAAACATGCGTCTTTTGATGGGGTTTTGATTGACATTCCACGATGCTGCACGTTTTAGGTCCCACCCACGAACGGCTGGATGGTCGAGCTCGGTTCTGAGAGCCACACAAGTGTTTTTGAGACTGGCTACCGAATCTACATCACAGGAGATACTCTGCTAGTCGACGATCTTGTATCTATTCCCCAACGATACTCTGACGCTGGAAAGCCGATCGATCTCATGATCGCCCATCTGGGCGGTACGACCATCCCTTCACCCTCCATCCCTTTGTTGATGGTCACGATGGACGGTAAGATGGGCGTGGAGCTCATCAAGCTCGTGAAACCCGAGGTGACCATTCCGGTGCATTATGACGACTACGATGTATTCGCTAGTCCGCTTAACGATTTCAAGGAGGAGATCAAGAAGGCAGGGTTGGAGAGCAAGGTAGTTTTTCTGGACAGGGGCGATCGGTACGACTTCGGGATGAGGAATAACAAGACATAAGGTCGGGTCGAATTCTGGCTGAACCAGTCCATTCCAGCGTCACCCAAAGGAATCGTCGGTTGGATAGCGGATCTCATATTTTGGAACAGGATAGGCGCCGTATGAACCTATGCCAGATATGCATTGCACCTGAGATCGTATTTCCAGCTCGAGCTCGATTTTCTTTCCTGTTTCGCTTACTGCAAGCTTTCCGCAACCCTCTTCATAGCAAGATCGACCAGTAATCTCGAGTACTGGTGATGAAACCAGACCAGCAGCCGATCGTTGAGCGGTCGATCTTTCATGTACTCTGCAGTGCTGATTGAGCCGTTTATGTCGTTCTTTGCGTCCGGGAAGGAATCCACAGATCCAGCCGAAATGGGTTCGGCGGTCGTCTGAAGGCTGGTCTGCCTTTTGGAAGCGGTGTTTAGTTTCCGGTGCACGGCATGGGAGGCGAAAACAAAGTACAGCTCGCCCTTCTCATCTGAGGGGTTTGTTTCGTTGCTGGGCGCTATCGGAAGCTTTCCAAGCTGTGTTGACGATGCTGAGTAGTTGCTAGGGAACAGCAGTGAAGAGGGTAGCACGGCTAGTGTATGATATCCGCCCATGATGGAGATACCGACATTATCTGATGGTGTGCTGGTGGATGATGGTTGCGCTGGAGACGGAGGTACAACTGAGCCCCATCGCAGGACTATACGACTGGTTGATGCGTCTTTCGTATCTGCTTGATTTTGACCCCTTTCTGCTGTCTCGCTAGTACTCTGGACAAGATCGAAAGGGATTTGGTCGTGAGCCTCTACGATGAACTACGATATTGAGTAACCAGAGTCAGCTAAAGCGCCCAACCGCAGGAGTAGATAGTCGCGTCGCTGTCAAGCTGGCGAGTACCTCACGCCCTCCAGGTGATAGTAGCACTCACAACACCATTGACGAAAGCGTCGCCCTTCTCAAACATCTCTCCGTCCGTGTTATCTCTGTTCCTCTGAGGTACCTTCTCCTTCCTCTTGAATGCCTCCATTCCGACAGCAGCGAGTGACCGGATGACATACCTCTCCAGCCGGAGCGGCCAGCTATCCATGAATGCTCTTGCCCATAGTATCCCTAGATCAGTCCCATTGCTATCTCCAACTTGCAAAACATCATCACTACCAGTGTCCCCCTTTTGGGTATCTCCTCCTTGATGACTCGTCTTTTGGAGCCTCAAATTCGTCGCAAGCTCCGACGGCACCTTGACTGCCCACACATCGCCCGCATCACACCTGCCCCATTCGGACGTCGTATAAGGCTTGTCGAGCCTGCTGCTAATCTCCAATGCAGGAGCAACAGGATACGTAGGATACCGAAGTACTAAGCGCCGATGTTGAGCGTAGAGATACGAGGAAATTGCTACTGTGAGAGAGGTACCGATGATGAGAGGTCTTGACATCATGAATGGGCGTGGTGCACCAGGGTCTAAGACATCGCGGTGATCTGCAGGTTGTATGAGCGTGGTAAGGCGCTGTGCTGTGGCGGATATCAAAGGTATAGTCGACTAGACGAGAGCCTGCGTGCACTGTCTGATACATGTACTGAACATTGTTGTCTGGCCATAAACATTCCTTAAGATTCTCTTGATGCGTGCATGCAACCTACGGATCATCGCGGACGGCTGTCTCGGATCTCGGAAGGCAGTTGATGCTTACCCGCTTTTTAAAGGCCGGGTGGGCATCGTCCGTCGCTCAGGCACGAACCGTGCCATCACATCCCTTTTCGTTTTCAGAGAACCAAACAAGAAGAGAAGGGAAAACAAAGGATAATGGCGACGGATACGTATATTTATGATTGCTCGTAGTTACATGAGGACATGTACAGCATATACTCAGTAGTCGTGAGATAGGTAGTGTGGATGACATTGGCTCGAAACATATATACCTTCCGTCGTAGCTAGTGGGAGGAGCTCTGAAAACAAAACAATTTCATACGCGTCCGTCGCGAGTACCCCGAGATGGGACCGAAGCACGCAATCTTATCGCAAAATGGCGATATCATCATAGTGTTTCAACTCACACCTCAGATTGACAGAGCCACAGAGCCAGACATGATGTAGCTGTCGGTTAGCGCTTTCGCATCAGAGCGATTCGTCATGATAGCAACATACCACTCGCAAAGCTACTAATACACCATGCAGGCGTCGCTAGCTTTCGGAGTTGTCCTATTAGTCTACCGTACATCTTTGTTCACCTCCATACGATGGACGACGAGAAGCGCCTGAGAGCACAGCAACCAGAGTCATGCAGATGGGGACATGCAGCGTATGAGTGCTATACATATATATATCCAACTGTCAATGACAGCGCACACGAACAGTACACATCACGAAGTGATATTCCATGGTCTACTCTACATTCTTCATTTGCATCTCGCCACTTTCCATCAAGCGTTGCACTCTATTGTTGAAAAGGGGGGAGCGGCAAAATGAGACTTTCTTTCTTACACACAAGCCTTGCTTTGCTTCTTATAATCACTGCCGAAGCCGAGCAAGCGGTGTTCAGCGAAAACGGACACTCAGACCTTGGTGATACGATCACCCGACCCGGCATCCAAGCAGACGGGAACGACTTTGGAAGAGTAGGCAATGTAGACGGCAAGTATCGCTTCGAATGGCCGATAAAGGATGTAGCAATCATAGGAGCGGGCGTCTCGTGAGTGATAGAACGCCTCTATTTGGCCCGCGCCCCCGTCTAGTAGAACACTCTGGAAATCCTTTCCTCGTAATCTACTTGAGTATCTTTCCTGTTTGTCTTCAGCTGGGCCCCGATCGGCCCCTCTTGTCGCAAGATACTTCGGAAGGTATACACTCTATGCGACGAAAGCTGCGGCTGACCCGAGACTCTACTACATTTCTACTTCTCAAACCGTACCCAGAGGTCTTCTTTCATACCGAGCCCTAAGTGGGCAGGACTTCCGCAAGATCCGCCTCTTCGAGCGAGACGACGCGCCCGGCGGGAATTGGCACTATTCCGATGAGGTTCCGCCATCGATCCCTATCACTCGAGGGGATGATGACGATTGGTGGAAAGTCGACTTTGAGCCCTACTTCCAAAATGACAAGCTGCCTCCTGAATATCATAATGGCGAATACCCTTCGGAGAAGAGACAGGAACGAGATGATCAGTACGATTCCAAGCAAGAGGATGTCACTGCCAAATTGCCTTGGAGAAAAGTCTACGATGTCTCATCCGGGACAAACAAATCAGAGCGGCAGGTGTTACGCTCACATCTGGAGAAGAGACGAATCGGATTGAGGTTGCCAAAACCGCTTTGGAAGTCGTTGAAGGCGAACACACCTGCACCGCAACAGCAGGTGAGCTTCGCTTCACGCCGCTGCGCCACCCTGGGCCGCACGCGGCTTGACGCATGTTAAGCTGGCCGCCCGGTCAATTGAGAGGGATCTATCGGCATCGCGTAGAGCATGATTGCTGATCTGGTACTTGGTGGTCTGTGTCTTTAGGTACCAGGCTTTCCATGGCCACCAGGTGTAGAATGGGCTTCCCATCACTCCAAAGTCTCTCGCTATCTCCGATCTTTCGCATCATGGCTCGGCATCTCTCCAGGAGACGATAGCACTGGCAGCAGAACCGATGCCAAGCCTGGCGCTGATCACCCAAATGGCTCTGCTTTGCGATCGGACCCCCTTGAAGCAGATGAGACGGGCCCTGATGTGTCATTCAACACTCGTGTGGAACATATCTCGAAGCGGTTCGTAGGAGGTAGACACCACGGTTGGACGCTGGTCCTTCATTCATTCATCAGAGTCGATCAGAATCGGTATGAGGAGCGATACTGGGAAGAGGTGAGTCAATGGCCATTTCGCTTCCGAGTTTCGGTCCACATGAACACTGACGACACCTCGGATGTTGATCGTCCTCGTAGCACTTTGACGCAGTTGTCATCGCTGCAGGCCGATTCAACATCCCCCACATCCCTTCGATCCCCGGCTTGGCGGACTGGCAGGTCCGATTCCCTTCGGAAATCTTACATTCCAGGCAATATCGATCTCCGGAAATCAGTCAAGGCAAGAATGTTATCGTCGTGGGAGCATCAGTGAGTACCGCGAATATCGCCCATGGTGCAGTCGACGAGCGACAACTTGAGAGCCTTTCTGCAATATGACACGGATACATCGCTGAGGCCGGCCGACTACGGAGTCTTTTTACTAAGACGAAGCAAACGAAGCTCATACCTCAACAATAGACAAAGCCCGCTGACCCTTGCTCACTGATAGGCCAGTGCCACTGGCATCTCCATCGACATTAATTCGTATGCAGCCATAAGCTATCTCAGCATCCGAGTGAGTATCGTCCTATCATATGCGATGCGAGTGTCAATGATGCTCTCAGCCAACTGACGCCGTCGACTTTGCTCTGGCAGGAGCATAGCGATGATCCCCGGGCACCAGTCTCAAGACAGACCCATCTTACGACAGTGCCATCCAATACCACCTTCATTGGAGAGATCAAGGCCTTTCATCCTGTTCATCACGGCCAAACGATAAGCGAAGGGAAGATCGAGCTTCTCAATGGTAGTGTTAGTGTTCATCTGCCCTACTCGAACAGCTGTCGCTGTTTCTTCGATAATATATGTATCCCTACATGAGCACCGTAGTCGTCCCGGGAACGAGGGGCTGATCCATAAGTTCGACTTATTACCCTTCCGTCTGTCCGCGCAGGTTATTACTGGTGTGGACCAGTTGATTTTCGGCACAGGCTTCAGATACGCGTTTCCCTTCTTACCCCAATATCACAACACGTCCGGGGCTGCCGCAGGGAATCATCCAATCGACAGCGAGAGTGGGGAACAGCCCATCGTCACGGATGGGACGCATCTGAGGTCGTTGTACCTGGACACCTTCTACATCGATCAGCCTACAATCGCTTTCCAGGGCCGTGAGTACAAAGAGCTTCATCGGCTCAGTATATGTTGAATGCTAACACAGCGCTGTATATTACAGAGAACGTGGGTATACAAACCTTTGTCTACGGCAAGTATGCAGGTGAAGCCATAGCTCGCGTCTGGGCTGGCAAAGCCCGTTTGCCCAACCGCGCTTCGATGTGGGGTCACTTCTGGAACGAGGTTGAACTTCGAGGAGGGCTGAAGAAGGGATACCAGTGGTTCAACGCCAAGCTCAACAAGCGTGAGTAGACAGCAGTTCGTCGACCTTGATTCCATATCTGAAAAGGTGAGGAGTGTGCTGATGTCTGTGGGAATGCGCGTGTGGGCGGGGCCACCGTACGCGAATCAGGCTACCTGCGATTCTTCATCACATGGCTGAACGATGAAGCGATCAAGAACGGCGGCGACTTGCTCGACCCTGCGCCCGACGTGTAAGCCCACGTCTTCTTTCATCTGATAGCTTCCAGATGCTTCTACTCGGGTACATTGATAGCACTATCAGAAAATCAAGGCAATGCTGACCGTTCCGCAACTCGTCTGGCCGGTATCGGTGATAGCGACGAAGTCATGAGCCTGTGGATGAAGGCCCGGGAGAACGGCCTGCTTTCCGACGTCAACCCCAATCCTGACGGCAGGAACGACTTCGACTTTGTCACATCTCACAGTCGAGGCAAGGACGTCATCGGTATCGGTGAATGGCAACAAGCCGCGCAAGATGACTGGTGAAACATATCTGTATAGATGGTAAATAGTATCGTATCCGGACAAGGAAGGTGTATCTCAGATTGGGGATATTGTACAAGTATATGGTGGTCATGCAGCGATATAATGATGTATAGCCCGAAGTCATCTATCTGTCTCCTCCTCGGATCCGACTGACAATCTATCTTACCCTCGGTGAACACCTCGGTCGACTTCTCGGTCAGAGGACTAGACCAGTCGAAGGCGATCGTCCCTGGCAGTCTTGACCCCTATTCCCTGTTCTTCACTTCGGAGGTTTACGGTATGCATGCCGAGCGAGCGAGATAAGCGGTTGTTGATAGGAAGTGCAGTGAAAGCCGTGACGAGGCTTAAGCGTAAGAAAACAATCGCACATGCGGCTGCCTGTTGCTCGTCATTAAGGAGTCAATGTAGTGAGCACTCGCCTAACCGTTCCTGGCGGGGTAAGCTCTGAGAAGCGTTTGCATAGTCTCGGCCAGAAAGGTAAGATCGGCGATAGGATACTCTCACGCGTCTTCCCGGCTCGCCTGTGAGTGAGTGATCGTCTGTAGTGTTGGTGGAGGTATCCAAGTAATGTACGTATCACCTGTGCAGTACTCGAGAGGAAGCTATATAAGTGTCGCCCTCCCCCTTCCGCATACCTCTTCTTAATGCTGAGCATCTGCCTAGCTTTACGAACTGATTCTGAAAAACAGTAGTCAGAACGCCATCTACCACCACCACCACAACCACCATGTCGTTCAACGCTCTCCTCTCCCTCCCTGCCCCCTCAATCACCTTAGCCCTCGGTGGTCTCACCACATCCTACGTCTTCTTCTCCAACGTCTCCGACTACCAGCGGGGCTGTATCGCCTTTCTGAACGGGCGAGTCGGGCCCAGTGTCAATCAGCTCGACCAGAGAGGACGAGTCAGGCTCTGGGCCAAGTATTTCAAGAATGCCGCGGTGAGTGAAACGCCTGTCTCCCTGCTACGCACGTACTTGTGTAGCACGAAATGGGTCCCACGCTCCATGCTTTAGCAAGTAAAGCAGGTCAGCCTCTGAGGCTACTTCAATGACTGAAACCCCAGCTTCATATAATATAACATATCCAACAAAAGGAGGGATAACGCTAACGCAATCGTATTTCATTGGTTTCTTTTTTTCGTTTCAACTCCCATCGTACAGCTCTCGGTCGTCGGCACTTCGGTCGTTTCCTCCCTTTTGAACCTCACCACCGCCTACATGCATCCCTCTGCTAACATCCGACAACTCGCCCTTTGGTCCGGACTCACGAGTCTGCTCATCTTCCCCATCACCGCGCTTTCTGGCCTTTTGACCGTCAACAGCCGATTGAACGCTCTTGCCTCTGAGTCCGACGACAAGCAATTGGAATTCAAGAATGAGACGGAGGCAAAGGAGTTGATTGCTGGTTGGGAGAGCAGGCATCTCAGGAGGATGCCAACTTACGCTATCGCGTGCCTTCTCAGCTGGGCTGCTATCATCCTTGACGGAAGGGTTTGAAGCGCCGCCCCGCTGGGCGTGACATCGTCAAACATTCAGTGGCTAAGAGTCGGAGGCTTTGCAAGTCAGCATTCCCGACCAGATATAATGCAGAGTCTCTTGTGAGAAACCATAGGTAAACCATAAGTAAGGTGTAAGAAGCAGAATGTATGATGTATCATGTCTCAAGATTGTACACACATAAACAACGTAATAACACCCTCGATGATCTAGTGTACAATAGCGATGAGATCCGAGATCCTACTCAACCTGGTTGAATGCATCAGGAGTGGCTCCCTACCTCTTTGGAGATATTGCGCTTTGAAGTCACTGCTTAGCACCCTGCCGCACCTCGCGGTTCTCCCCTCGACTTTCTACCAATTGGGCCATCGCGTTCCCCTGCTCCGTTCCGAGACTCTTGAACCCGTTGACCACTCCTTGCCAATCACCATCCCCGCTCTCTTGGCTGAGCTTGAACCGTCCCTCGATCCTATCAATCTTGATCTCGATGCCGACGATAGCTTTCTTCAGCAGATCGACGTATTTGCTAGGCGCATCCGACACTTTCCAAGTCCGCTCGCCCGTCTTCCCTTGCTTATCGAGGTTTCGTCGTTCGTTCTGCTCCGATAGTTCTTCGACTTGCTTTTGCAGGAAGGTACCCGTCAAAGGGTCGGCCGAGCGATGATAGATACGTGCTTTGCCATAGACTTGCACGGCGGCATAGTCCCATGTAGGCACGACTTTGCCGTCTTTCGGTTTCGACTCGACATAGTATTTCGGCGTGATGTACGAATGTGTATTGGAAGTGAATAGCACCAGAACCTCTTCCTGTAATGTGTCTTGACCGGATTCAGAGAGGGAGTCAATGATCGCCTTCGAGTGAGGGTTAGCCCGTGCGATATGCGCCCGAAGTACTCCCTTGTCCTGCTCCTCCCCATCATCGCCGGTCGGACCATCTATGGCATCGATGATGAAAGGTGCATGTGTGGTCTGTAGTTTAGCGTACTTGGGGTGTGCGATGGAAGTCGTGAACTGACCGAGAGGGTTGTCGCGGATGAACGCGTGGAGGGTGGGGATGTGCAGCTCGGCATGTACTGGTCGTATGTACATCGTGGGATATCGATAAGTGGTGTTGATGTCGACCGTTGGTGATAGGGTAGATCTGATGAGGTGCGAGTCCGAGACCAAGCTGAGGTGGGTGAACGATGCACGCTTTTCAGAACCTTGGTGATTGCTAGCGCTTCTTCTATGTCGTTTCAACTCTAAGCCGGCGTGACGATATGAGAGGAGCAGATCTGGAGCAGAGTTGAACAATGCTTATATATGTATCTCACAGCTTCGGATTGCATCTGCACGATTTGTGACTGGCCAAAGATAGCAGGGGAAGCTCACATGAGATAAATGGTGTGACTCGCCGTTTGGCGCGTTTAAGCGAGAATTGAGTCGATAAGCGCGATTTTGCCGAAGTCGCATATAGCTATAGCTTCTCGCTCGGTACTCGCTCGGTACGGATATGGTGAGCAATTGCGCGCTCGTCATGCAGCAGTACAGGTTTTTGGACTCCGTTGAAGCATGGTCGAGAGCAACACGACGTCGGGGCGGAAGGGTGGGTAGGCCCTCGAATCGTGGTGACCTGATGTTGGGTCGATGCCGCATTCTGCCTTGTTGCCTCTCTAACGGTCTTGTATCAGCTGCAATCGGTTGGTGTTCTGTACAGACTAGTGAAAGCCTGTAGATTGGCCAGCTCCCTTCGTATCTCTCTACCTCTTTGCGCAGTCTTTTCAGTTTCGACTGGTTGTCGTTCATATACAACTTCCTAGAAGTGAAAGAACACATACACACACGCGCGCCCTCAACAAAAGCCCCGGTCATAGGCTGCACTGCTCAGTGGATCTCGCACCGACCGCCGTAATGACAAGATATTCCTCCATGAGTCATCCAGTCGGAGGCATTCTGCAGCTACATTATCCGTTCGATTCCCTAGATACATGGTACTCGTACTCATTCCGTATAATCAGGGAAGGAGAGAGAGAGTAACGCATGGCGTAGATGGCGATCGCGGCGCGGCGCCGGGACCTCCTGCCTGACCGTCGATTCGGGTTCGGGTTTCACCACACACAAGCGGGCCTCTCCTCAGATCTTGTGCCCATGCCATCGCTACTGAAACGATACGATACTCGAGGATGGTCAAAGATCATTAGGCACCGCTAATGGATATCCGTGCGTGTGCTTGCTGGCAAAGGCACTGTGATCGAGCGCAATACTTAATAATGGTGCAACGATGGCAAAGGTGCAAATCGAGAACGGTACGAACAGGGATTGTTGAGAAACCGGAAAGGAACACATTTTCGTGGACCCTTAAAAAATCAAAGGAGGCAGACACGGCGATGGTACCTCTGATAGTTGACTTGTCAGGCATATGGCAAAGTCAAGGGGCGTGAGGTGGATAATGGGAACGGTGCCGTAAAAAGAAGGGCTGACTTGGACGTGTACCCCGTCTATGAGGAGGATAAGCATAAGCGATTGTAAGCATGTATTTGTTAGCATCCGCTGTACTCCATCCCTTCTGACCGAGGGTCTCCAGTACGTGTTCATCTTCTCGTCCCTTCCGATGCATTATATAAGCTTAAAGCACATAACAACGCGAGCGATACCGACAATGGTATGACCGAGCTCCGATAAATACGCTGAATCCTATTCTGTTGAGATTCTTTTGTTCTTTTTTGCGTCCTTTTCTGATTCTTCTTGTTTCCCTTCTGCTGGGCATTTCACAGCCGGTAACCGATACCATATAGCCTGTCATTCAGTCATCAACACTCTTTCAACCATCACATCAAATCAGAAAGCTGCATAGCCGACTTTAAGAGCGACTCGTGCGGTCGGCAAACCAAAATAAAACAAGCCTTCGGTTGTAGGATTTGTGTATACAAAGGAGGGTTGTCCACACTCTCGCATGTCGCCCTTCTCGACCACTACCGACAGAGGCGGTAATGGCACTGGTAGCGGCTTTGAAAGAGATCTTGGACACGGTTATGGACATGCCCCCTCCCAATCTGCACCGCAATCGCAATCGCAATCACCGGGTCGCCCTGAAGAGAGGTATTCGCAACAGGATCATTCCATGAACATTGACACTGGTAGTGCCGGTCACACCCCTGTCAAGGGACCAGTAAAGAGACCAAGGCAAGCGTGAGTCTAGTTGAGATAAAGCCGGCAGCCGCACCTTCTCGATCCTTTTCAAGGTTGCCGGATTCCGATGCTAGCAGAATGAGAGAAGGATCAATGAGGTCCGAGCTGATGATCGTGGTTAAACATATTCCAGTTGTACCAATTGTCGAGCCCTCAAGGTATGTGATATGATTCCTAGCAGCACATCTTTCACCCCGAATGCTGCCAATAATCGATACTCATTGGAGACGGTATTTGCCCTCCCAGACACGATGTCTACCCTATGGTGGTGGATCGATGAAGTCGAAGGACACATGTAGTCGATGTGCCAAGTATGGACTGAAGTGCGATTATGAACGGAAACCGCGGGGAAAGTGAGTTTAGTCATCGCTATTTTCCTAGCTTCGAGCGACACGTCGACGGTCTGATTTATACCGATGCTGACCGTCCGTGGCCTTCAGAGCCGGCGAGGCAGATGAGCCTTCTGCTGGGCCAGGCGACATGCCGCCTGCTCTGTGGGAATCCGGTACAGACGGCATGCCGCGACCAAGGGATGGAGCTGGACAGCATTTCCATTACGGTGTGGACGAGATGAAGGGCAGATTCCGAGGGAATGATTGCCCGTCAGGAAACCATGGTCAAGGGTCTCATCGATCGTCCGAGTCGTATTCCATGAAGGGAGCTGGTGTCATTAGCTCGTCTGAACCTAGCCCGTCCAGTGAGTCGCATCAGTCCACCTGTATCAGGGTAGCAAGCAATTGAAAGCTGAATAAATATACTCTTCTTTCCATGACAGCGTGGACAGCGCCTCGGCAGCCTGATGTAAAGCCACACATCAGTACGAGCTCCTCGTCATCAGCCACCTTCCAGTCGGGCCCCCATGTGACGCAGCATGCGGACTCATCAATGCAAACCGCTGCAAACATGTCCAATAGCCCTACCGGTCAACCTCCAACATTCTACGACATTGGAAATCGCACCAACTCTCTCGGCTGCCCAGCGGTGCCTACTCACATTCCTCCTCCTCAGCATCAACCTCAGGGTGATCCGCAGAGCTTCCATCAGCAGGATCCAAGCAGGTCGATCTCGTCAACCTACATATCTTCGGTTGACTCAGCTGGCAGGCCGATGAACGGGCCCAATGACTATACATCTGCATATAGGGTATCCGGAGCGCCATACCTTCAGACACCATTGAGCACGAACTCCTCCAACCGCCCATCTACAACAGATGTCCGGGCACACCTGCCGTCAACACATCCAGCCGCTGGTGGTACCTATGTGCGATCGCGCAAAACCGAGATATCCACCTTGATTACGGACCACCTCGATCCTCATCTGGGAAGGGATGATTCGCGTTCGCCATCTCCTAGCCGAAGTCGCAGGTATTCAGCATTCGACCACCCCACCACTAGCAGCTCTTCGTCACGATTTCAAAGCCGGAACAGCCAGACATCGAAATCTGGGTCTGCGCGGAATTCCTTTGTCGGACGCCCGGCCTCTACGCCAACAAGGGTGACCGTCCATCCTATCGACCTGGGTATGCTGAGTGAGCCAGAAGCACGTCACCTGTTTCACCAGTAAGTTGCTATGTTCTTGGTCGTCATGTACACATAATCGCTGATATTCGGTCACGTTCTTCGCCAGGTTCTTCACACGTTTGGCAGACATTATCGCTTGTTTCGACCCGGCTTACACCACGTACGAACGAGCGCGATCGTCCCCAGCCTTATTCACAGCTATGCTATTTGCGTCAGCCAGGTTTTTCCGTCCGGACATTTCTCCTACTCTGCGATCTCACGCCGAAGTCCTAGTCAATCGAGCGGTCACCGAAGGTGTCTTCGATCTACCGACCATACAGGCCCTGCTCGTTTTGGCCTACTGGAAGCTGCCAAAAGATGGTACCGCTTATATTAAGCTGGGTATAGCGATCAGAGCAGCATGTCAGCTCAGGTTGTGGAAGAAGCGAGCTGGTCCCCTCCCACAGGACGAAGAGGAGGCGCGAGCTGTGCTTGACCGCGAGCGAACATGGATGGGTAAGTGCGACATCGTCTTAAGGTGCGCCTTGGAGGTACAGCTGACACAAAGCCTCCGCTCGCACTCACGCGTATATGTATAGCCCTCGTTGGTGAGTTTAGGTGGCATACGATAGGAGGTAGCTTCTTTGGCGGTAGCTGATTTCAACTTGCGAATTCTCACCAGGCATGGATCGAGCATACAGTCATATCTTTGAACAGCCGGTCATGGTGCCGAATTCGGAGCTGCAACTAACCGATGGCGAGACATGGGCTTTCGAGCATGAGCACCTGAATATCACCATCGATTGGTACCTGGCTTGGCACGCTTGGTAAGTGAGGTCCCATATCGCCTTTCTTTCGAACCCCACCGAGACTCTTATCGCATCGCAGCGGTGTCAAGAACGTACACCTCAGCTGATATACTTTGGTCGTCACTCAGCATGCACGCGCCCATGGATGCTGTGCCCATGCAGCGAGCTGACAACGACGACGAAAGCCGTCAACAGCCCGCCTGCGATGCCGTTTCGCCCGAAGTTTACCTGATGTCATCTACAGACAAGTGGGCCAACGGACCTTACCTGGCAGAGTGCCACAAGCACATGGCGTATATCATCACCATAATGATGATCATGAACATCCGAAGCGTCGCAGTCCAAATGAGCCCGAGCGAGAAGACTGTCGATGATCTGATCTGTTGCGCGGAGGATCTTGCGGATAGATTGGCGGTGCTGAGTGCTCGTGGCGTATTGCCTTATTGGTCCGAGACGGCCGGGACTGGTATCTCGCTCTCTGGATCTTTGCTCTACAAAGTGAGTGGACGCAAGATGCCATCGTCCTTCATCTCCAGTCGAGTCCGGAGTGTGATCGTTTGAAAGCCTCGACCCTCATGGCTAACGTATGCGTTGGGCCACCCTCTTTGGCTCGACATACAGTCACGATTCCAATTCAACAATGCTCAAATCGACCGGATCGTCATCCTTCTTCAGCGGTTCATCGAGATTTGCGACATCCCATTCGACGAGGAAGAGGATCACGCGCTGCATTACATCCAGCGTTTCTACAAGAGGTTGATCCCTGTCTTCCAGGATCTTCAGAGAGGCAATAAGGAGGTCGAGCAGGTCCGGCAAGTAGTTCAACCGGTGAGTAGCGAGTCTAAGATCTGACATGTCCAGGTCTTCTGTACGGATCAGGCAGTCGTAGTCATACGGAACCTGACGATCCACCGATGACGCATTTAGGACTCGATCGTATTCACTCAACAACAGACGTCAGTCTCGGCACCCTGGGACCAGTTAATGGGCGTCTCTTCGACGATCGACCCACAATGGACCATGTTATGGGGATTTGACATGAACACTGTGCAAACACAGACCGGCAATGGTACCGGCAACGCCAATGCCAATCATCCCGGTACCAACTCGTATACTCACAACGGGGCTCAACACAGCAACGGGAACGGGAATATGGGTCTGGACGTCGGCATGAGTACCGGATTACACAACGGCGGGCCGTCTTACGTCGCCCAAGGCCATGGGCAAAGAGTGACCCCTCCGCCGGCACCGCCCTTCATGTCAATGACGAATATGCCAACCCATTGAGGTTAAGCTAGAAGAGAAGAGTGCCGCTTGCCTTTGTACCTATACCCAGTAACATTTGTATCCTTCCCCGTCGTTGTTACCACAGGTCTGCTATATCTCGGTTGTCAGAACAGGGACCCTCTGTCCCCTTGTCGCCATGATTTTTTCTATAATTTGGGATACTATACGCATTTGGAATCGCTTCTCACGTAATTGAATGACCGTCATGCATTAGACGCTTAGACATCTAGACAGATATCTTGTGCGGAGAGTGTTCCCATACAACTAAGTCCGGACGCTTACGAACAACAAACAGATGACAATGCATGCATGATACAGGTGGGAAGAATGGGTAGACGTGATGCGCATGGAGGACGAGCTGAGAGGAAGTCTACGTCATGGTACAACATTGATTGTTTGGGTGTTGTACAGTATTTCTTGGACGTTGTTGAGGTAAGCGGTCTTGGAAGCGATTTCCCGTAAGGATCTGAGATGCTATGAATGGCGTGAACATGTGGGATTCCAGTAGTGGAGTGGACGGCGACTTTCTCCAGCTCGAGCAGGCGAGGTGCCTGCAGATGAATATCGACGTTGGCTCACCAATCCCGTCTTAGTCCTATGGTAGTTACAGAACGCAAAGACATTTCATATGTTAGCGAAAGCCTTGAGCCCGACGAGCGGCAACATCCCTCCAGTGTGCTCAACACAGATCGGAGATCTGCAAAGTCCGATCCGTAGCTACGCAGGAGAAACTAACTTCGAAGACAACCTATGCGAGGGGCTATAGCCGACGCTGGCGCCCTAGAGCCGACTCTTCATCCTGACTCTGGACGAGGTCGAGGTCTCACCTGAAGTCAGTCCCTTATTCCCACTGGCGCCTGTTCCATTGCCTATTCCAGCGACGTTGCCGGTAGCTTTGCCTGGACTGGAAGAGAGAGCGAGCTGGGCCTGTTCGTGAGCCGACGCGAGGGAGATGTTGGATGGCGAAGTATGAATAGCACGCAAGCGTGACTGGCGACCTGCCATCGGTTCGAGCTATATGAAGTGAAAGAACAGTACAGGTCAGATATGTCTATGACTTTTCTCCACAGTCTCAGCTCTCTACCTCGATGACGAACAGGCAAATCGGCCTGAACGATAAGGGCGATGAATGCTCACCCGTTTCTTGATCTCTCGGAGTGCCTTGGTAGTAGGTCTCCAATTCAGGATACCCTCCTTCAGATCTTTCAGTTCAGTCGGGAAGAGATCCTTCACCTCGGGAGAGTCCACCAAGGCCCGCATGATCCAGGGTAGTTCAAAATCATTCTTCGCGTCTCTGGCTGAAAAGCTTTCTACCTCGAGAGGTTGAATAGGATGGCGTGCTGGTCCAGAGTGGAACAGGTAGTCGACTGCCAGCGCGTAGCAAGACAACTCTTCGTACGGCGTTGAATGGCCAACTCCTGAGAACACATCAGTACAATGTATATTGCACGCGAGAATTCTGCCAAAACGGCTCACCAGTCAGACTGCCTGCGGTAGCTTCACTCAGATGTTCGACTAATCGTTGATCGTCGATTCCCGCGTTACGAAGCATGAATGCGAAACATAGCAGATTGGTCATGAAGTCGGATTGGGTGTATGAAGCGCCATCGACATATAAGGCACGGAGAAGTAGAGGATGGGTGGCAGTGCTGAATGACGCGCCATAAATGGGGACCTGTGTGCGAAATGAAAGAAGTCAGCTCGGTCTGTCCGCGTTGCCGCGATACAGAAGAGTCAGATAGCCACTCACGACCTGATCGTTGAGCGATGCCAGTAAAACGACCCTGACCTCGTTCTCCAGAACCATAGATAAAGCCTTCTGATAAGCCTGACTGACCGCTGATGTCGAATCTTGAAATTCGAATAATTCTCTCGCAGCGGCGTTCTCGAACCACTGCAGGTATGGTTGGATCACAGATGACGTGCTAATGGAGTATAAGGGGCCCAGATGAACGCCGCACATAGCCAGCAGCGCTACTTTTTGGTGACCGCCTTCTGAGCCATGGAGGTGAACGGATTGCCCTCTTCTCCCTTCTCGACGAGGCTCATCCGGGACGACCCCGATCGGACCGAAAGCCCATTCACACCTAGCGACGGCTTCGCCATTTGAGGGAGTCCTGATATGACCCTGAGCGATCATGCGTGATATCAAGTGCGTGGTCACGATGCAACCCTGGGAATGGGCCGCAAAGAAAATCGCATCGGCTCGTCGAAGGTCGTTGATCCAAGCGGGATTACTGAGATACGCTTTGTAGAGCCTAGAATGAAAATTGGTCGTTAGCTTTTAGTTTCAGAGCGCCTAGCATGCAAGTCGCTTACCGGTCTACTCTCGACTCAATAGTACCCTCACCCTCGAGCGGCATCAGGGTCAGGCGCAGGTCATCTACCCCCTTGTCCTGGAAAAACCTTTTGACAGCTTGTCCCATCATACTGGCGAATTTGACAGATGTTCCAGTAGGCTCTCCGATAACACTGTTGAGCATCTTAGCCGGGAACCTAGGCAGAATCGTCCTGATCAGCTCATCCATCTGCTTCACAGATTCTGTAAGCTCAAGACACATACCACCCGTGCACGCCAACGACAACAACCCGCTTCACATGTTTCCAGCCATCATCAGGGGATCCCGCACCCAGCCCAATTCGCCGAGGAAGTTCCGCTCCAACTCTTCTCCCTTC
Organism: Kwoniella heveanensis BCC8398; assembly: GCA_000507405.3. Taxonomy (NCBI): domain Eukaryota; kingdom Fungi; phylum Basidiomycota; class Tremellomycetes; order Tremellales; family Cryptococcaceae; genus Kwoniella; species Kwoniella heveanensis. The sequence goes on from KV700125.1 coordinate 419,929, forward strand.
TTTCCTCCCTCTTGTTTCCTTCTCGTCCTCATGTATCGTATCGGAAGTAACCTTCTGGCTATCGCTTACCCCTCCGTACACATAGCTGCCTACTGCTCCCAAGGCTTTCCAGGCTAAACCGGTAGTGGTTGCTGCGATACCGCTTTGGGGGTGTGATCCAGTGGGATCCGAGGTTGCAGGCATCGGCAGGAGAGATCGAGGGGGACGGTCGAACGTGTCACTGAACGTGGGAATGACCAGATTAGGTTGACTAGTTGTCGGTAGCGGCGGAGGTGGTAAGGCCGATCCGGAGGTCTTTGGCGCCGAGGTACCTGGTCGAGGTTGATCGAGCGACGACCGTGCCTTAGGAGAGACGGACATCGGAGCAAGCGATCCGTTGGACATGATAGACGCATTTGATAAACGCTTCTTCGCCTTCACGTCAAGGTTCTGAGAAGCCTTGGGCGTGATACTCTTGATCGACTCGGCAGCTACCTTGACGTCTCGCCCTGTGAGAGCAGCCGATGGTGCCAGAGTGCGTTGACTGGGCTTCGATGGATCAGTTGCCGAAGGGAAGTCGGGATCGGACGAGAAATCCATGACTTCCTCGCCGGCATGACTGCCATCGCCGCTATTCTTCCCGTCCGTTTCTGCTGTGATCACGGAACCGCCGGCAATTCTCTTCTGACTCGCTCTCATAGCGAGGTAGGTCAGCCAACCAGTGGTGGAGGGGCGCCTGTCACTTGTATGAGGGGGAGATACGCTCTGAGACGGAGTGCCAGAAGGTGCAATCGTGGTGCTCTCTGGGACGGGAGTGTCTCCAGTGCCGTTGTCATCTTTTACTTGAGGGGCCTCTTGATGCACTGGCTTCTGATCCTCATCTGGTGCTGAGGGTTCGACGATATTACTAGAAGGCTCCGGTTGCGCTTTGGGTCGCGGTGGTCTCACTTCTGGGACGATAAATGAATAGAGATATGAGGACCATGGCTGGACAGGGGCTCCTGGGACATCATCGTTTCTCACCGCAGGGACTGCTTCGGACTCGTTAACGCGATCTTGTACAGCAGGTACGCTAGCGGTAGGTGTTTCAAGATTGGTGGAGTCCTGTGATTGATTCGCTTCTCCGATCGGCGGAGCTGCGACGTCCGTCGCCACTTCAGGCACTCGATCATCTGACCCAACCTGTTCTACGAAACTGGATGGTTTGGAATTTGCTGCCCACCCTAAATACCCTTTCCACCCTTTAGAAGCTACAGTTGACTTCATTGACGTGGCTGATGTCGATTCCGCTCGAGAGACGACTCTAGTCAGGTCCTCCGATGGGTCCGCAGCGACCAATACATCGGTCGAAGGGACGGCTGTGGACCCCGCCACGGGGAGCGTCTGAGGAGAGGCGTCAAGATCGGGTGCAGCCAGCAGAGGTTCAGGAGGTTCAGGCGTTAGTGAAGGGGCAGTAGATGGCACGATCACCTGAAGTGAAGGGGCTTTGGGCGAGTTGTGCGGGTTGTCGGGCTTGGAAGAAGCGTTCGGCGTCTGGGCATTGGGTACTCTGCCAAACCAGCCCCTGCTTTTCGAAGCAGGCAGCTGAGTAGGCGCGATGGGCGAGGCTATGGATTTCGCTGTTTCAGATGGGGATGAATTCTGCGCTTGATCAGGTGGCTTGAGACTACTGTCGAGTAGAGCATCAGCTCGGACGTTATTCGCTGGCAGGATCTCAGCTGACATTGGCTGGCTGAGCGGCGTAGTAGATTCCGGCTTGTAGCTAGGTTGAGCCTTGGGCGGCGGGACGGAAGCAATGCCATCCTCGTCCACGCCTTCCTTAGCTTTACCCTTCCCCTTGTCCCTGTTGACAGATGGCGATCGAGGAAATGAGGGCGCCGGCGAAGTCCACCTCAGCCATGAACTTGATGACTTCGGGTTGATCGTTTTGCTGCCCATTGTTTGGGCAGAAGGACCTTGGTCATGATGAGTACCCGTCGATTCCGGGAGATGACTGAGATGTAGAGAGGATGGGGACTCTGGTGGAATCGGAGCAGAAGTTGATGGACCTGCTAAGGGCTCTGGCGAGTCTGAGATACGACCTCTGTTCCGTTCGTCTTCGTCCTCCTCCGTCACGCTCTGGGTGTCATCCGTCGGACTCCTCAAACCCGATGCAGTCCTTGAAGTCCTCACAGTCCTCACAGTCGCAGAACTACTTCGCCTACTCCTCAGACCCATCTGCTTCCCCCCCAAATCTCCATCCAGCTGCTTCGATAGCGAGTCTTCACTTAGAACATGGGGACGGGCCGAGTCTCCTTGCGCGAATATGAATGACAGCTGAGTATTAGGGTTCGAGGGCCTACGGTTTAACGAAGGTATCCTTAGCGATGCGGGCGCTCGTCGAGAGGTTATGGATGATTTGCGCGAACGAGTGGGAGTCGGATTTGACATATTTGCCGTTAGTCCAGATCCAGAGGTGATAGCGCGATGGTGACGATGATCAACTCATTGCTCGTGATGTGATAGGCATTGTATACATGAGGTTGGGGCGGTAGTACCAAGGTTCAAATGCGCAAGTAAGCAGAGTGGTCGACGACAGCTCGAAGGACACGCATCAAACATGTCACGAAGTAGCCGGAGATGCTGTGTGTCGCTTGTTTCACTGTAACGTCACGGCTTGGGAAGTAGGCGGACAGCGCCGCCACAACTCTGGCAGTACAGGGCCTTACGTAAAGCACTGTGATACTTCTCAGTCACCTTTGTTGGAACTGAAAGATGGCAGCGGGACCGTAACGGTTCGGGGTATCACTTGACAGACCGGCCTGGTTCAAATCAGTCTTCGGCCGTATTCAACAACCCACTTTATACCCGCCTCGTAACACCACAGCATACCGCCTTACTGATCACATTACCACGCGGTTGTACCATGCCGCCGGAATCGCGGGTAAATCCTCTGGACCCTGAAAGAACACGATGAAAATGACGTACTCTTGCTACACTACTCGTAGCGCTAATTTCCCTATGGTAACAAACGTCTCAACCAATTCAAGCAGAGAAATTTCGAGTCTGGAAGCTCGGCTGGAATATTTAACGCTTTATGCTTGCTGCGACTGACGTTGAATATCGTCACTTCAGCGAGCCAAGAACCGCTTTCCACGCGAGTCCTTAAGGCACGTGTACCAACAAGAGAGAGGCTGAACATCCTTGCCACCGAGCTTACCTTTCGGGGCATCGCTGGCGCTGGCGCATGATGATTTGTCACCTCTTGGGCAGGCGTTTGGGGACAGGCACGAAGAGCTACGAACATTTTCGCTAGGATATCAGTGGGAGAACTTTCTTCCGCCATGGCGATGCGCAGTGTATGTATCAGAAGCAGTGCAGCTGTCTCTTGTGGGCCGTGTGTTTGCTGCTCGATATCGTGCTGCACCGATAAAACTCGGTATCTTTGCGTACTTCTCGCTATTGTATTGTTGTTCGTCGCAATCGAACTCTTGTACCCATCAGTGACCACTAGACCAGACGAATAGAAAGCAAAGCACGACTTCACTCAACATGGGATTCAAAAACCCCTTCTCCGAGGTCCAGTTAACCTACGTGATAAAGGACACGAAAAAGAGAGGTCTCTTCGCGGACATCAGAAAGGATCTGATAGCCACCGCTGTGAGTGTAGACCATGGTGGTGATTCGCCCGGGCCATGTGGCTGATCTGAACGCTTTTTGTACACCTCTAGGGCGAGCTGATAGGCACGATCATGTTCCTTTTGTTCACGCTGGGGGTAAGCTTCCTCCCAAAGGTTGTACCAAGCGGAGGACTTGGGAATGTACCAAGCGGCGTGTGTGTCTCAAGTCCTCCGCCTGGTATGGTGAGAGGGGTGAGAGGGTGCAGCTCCCAATGTTAACCACTGTCTTTGTTCTGCAGTCCATCCAAACGGTGAAGGGATACCAGGCAATGGGCCAAAGTACCGGTCAAGACCAAGCCACGACATCATCGCCAAGTGCCGAAGCAGCTCTGGCTCTTGTGGTACGTCGGCTTATTACCGAATGCCCTTTGGTGTGGTATCTATCCTGGCAGTGACTGAAAGATGAACCGGTCGGTCTCTTAGGCATTCTTCTATTCGGCTTTCGCTTTTGGTATGGGGTTGTTTGCCACTTCGACAATCTTTTATAGATTCACAGGATCGATCTTCAACCCTTCCGTTACTCTCGCATTGTTCCTTATCGGCGCGATCAGGCCAGTCCGTTTCGTCCGTGAGTCTGACTTTTACCTCGAGTGGACCATGGAACTCTTTTGCCAGATTCTAGGTTCATTTCCGGAATATTCGCTGGACCCGCTGACCAATGACCACGCTCTAGTCGTATCGGCAGCCCAGATGCTAGGCTCGATCATCGCATGCGCCATCCTTGTTGGCCTCAGTCCGATGGAGTTGGACGTTGGAGTGGAACTTCAGAACGGAACAAGTCGTACCAGGGGACTGTTCATCGAAGCTTTCTCAACGGCTGCGTTAATTCTGAGCGTATTGATGCTGGCAGCCGGTACGTGTCTGTCCGGCTTGGCAGCATTCTTTCCTCAGTGGCTTGTCAATCTGGATACCCCTTGCTTCAGGATGGCATTTTGCGTGAGGTTGGCAGCTGACTCTGGTGTGATCCGCAGAGAAGCACCTATTGACACCGTTCGCACCGCTCGGCTTCGGCTTCACACTGTTCATAATCGTGCTATATGCTGCTCCCTTCACCGGCGGTGCAGTCAAGTGAGTAGCATACCCCTACTAAGCTTGCTACCGACTCAAACGGGAACAGGAATCTGCCCCCCACACACGCAAGGCACAATACTGTCGCTGATATCGCTGGCTGCTTATCCATAGCACCGCACGAGCCTTCGGACCAGCTTGCTTCTCAGGCTTCCCTGACTATCACTGGATCTACTGTAAGTTTCACTGACTTGTGACTCCGGGTCCACATAGATAGCTCACCACCAAGTCGTATGCTTTACGACGTGTAGGGCTCGGACCTACGTTGGGATCTCTTCTCGCGACTGGAACGTATATCTGCCTCAAAATGGTCCACTACTGGTACGTTTCCCCCCTGATTGCAGCCCTGATATTCGTACATCTACCGATTCCTAGGATAACAATCATCCTGATATGTTACATGCTTTACTCTACTTGGAAATAATCTAGGAAAATCACCCCCGGTCAAGACTCGACCGGCGAAACCGCTGATTCTGGTACGGTTGAAGTGAGCCAACGAGGTTCTGATCGACTCCACGGTGATGGAAGGCAGAGATCGAGCTACTCCACGCCTCAGGATAGTGTGAACAATCTTGTCTAAGGTTTATGGAGGGGGATGCGTCGACGTCGACGGGGACATTTTGCGTTTACAGTTATTTGACTAGATAATATAGAAACCCTAGATTTTGAACGGACATGTTGAATGATTGAGTGGCACACCTGTGCGGTAAGCCCAGCAGATACCATCCACTGTCATGTCTCTTGCGACTGGGGCCGATTGTTTACATGCCAACACTTCTAAAAGTCTATCTTGGGAGATTCTATATAATGTATATCATGTCCATTTATCGTGTGTATATGTTTAGGCCTCGGCATGCATAGTCTCCGGCTTCTTCTGGTCGTCAAACGTCTCGACGAGTCCAGGAAGCTGGGCGGCTTTCTCCCTTCGCATCTTCTCGGCTTCCTTGACAGTGGTGAAGATGCTCGAAGATCGAATGAAGACAGTGTCAACCTCCTCGATTGAAAGCCCAGTGGTTTCTGGGTAGAAGAAGTAGACGGAAGGGATGATAGAGAAGGCAACGATGGCCCAGACAAGGTAGAATCGCCATCCGATAGAGCCGAAACCAATCGGAGTGGTCAAAGCGACGGTGAAAGCGGCGATCCAGTGGACAGAGGTGGAGATACCGGAAGCAGGCGCTCGGTACCTGGTGGGGATGACCTCTTGACTGTATAAGAAATTGATACCGAGGAAACCGATGGGATAGAAGGCAACATAGATGAACGCAAAGGCGATGGCCACGTAGGCGGGTACGAGGTTGTTATCGGTGACTTGCGATCCACAGATGGCGAGGGAGAACTACACGGTAGCAAACTCAGGATCAGCAAACTGGATCATCATGATGATCATCGAACACCCTCCGCCGCATTAACAATCACTCACCATACAGATGGTCATACCCGTGCCGGCGATTAGCAGAAGCTTCCTCCGACCTGCCATCTCGATGGTGAAGAAGGGGATGAAACAGCAGATAAACTTGAAGGTCAAGTCGGTGGCACCAAGGATCTTGGACAGGTCGTGCGAGAGACCGATCGCCGAGAAGAGGGTCTCGGAGTAGTAGGTGATCAGAGCGGAACCGGACATCTGCGAAAAGGCTTGAGTGGCGGCAGCGAGGATCATTCGGTATCGCATCTTGTCCTTGCCTTGCTTGAAGATGCTCAGGAAAGAAGCCGACTCGGCCATGGTGTCGTTGAGGTTGCAGATACTGTCGAGGATGATCTCAACGTGTTCGCTGGTGGGTTCGACGTCATCGACGATGGCGAGAACGTGACGAGCTCCGTCAATGTCACCCTTGAGGGCCAACCATCGGGGTGACTCGGGGAAAGTGAAAGTGAAGCAGGCCACCACGAGGGCGAGGATACCAGTGGTCATGCTGTGATGAGATACAGCGGTCAGCCAAGCCCGTCGATAGACTCCAATGAAGACCGCCACTCACCACGGGAGCCGCCATTGCCAAGACATATCCGTGTCGATTTTAGAGAAGCCGAAAGTCAACCAGGAGGCCATAGCGATACCGCCGGCGATACAGATACCATCGACAATAACGTGATGACCTCGTTTGTGAACTTTGCTAGTTTCAGATTGCCATACAGGGACAGTCGACGACATCATACCGAGACCGGCACCGAGAACGACTACAGTACAAGCACAGGCGACGATCAGCGATTTGTCTACGCACCCGAGGACATGGCATTTGTCACTTACTTCTAGAGACGAGCAATTGTGCCAAAGTGAAAGCTGAACATTGCAAAATGGTTCCAGCAAGCGCTATCAATGAACCAAGGAAAGTGGTCCTTCTCCTTCCTAGCCTGTTACCCAAGTAAATACAAGACAGGCATCCCAAAGCGGCACCAAGGTTCAGCGTCGATACAGTGGTACCTTGAATGAGCGAGTTGTGGCTCTTGACGGCGCCAGTCGTCGTCGACGTGTCGATCTGCTCGAAGAGAGTGTAGAAGGACTCGTAACGAGTGACTCCACCGAGGAAGGAGAGAGAAAAACCCATCGCCAAGAAGGAGGGGATGACCACGCAGAAGTTCATGGCGTTTTGCAGGGGCTCGCCCCGCATGTTGAGGAACGTCATTTCGGCAAGGTTTGAGGAGAAACAATGCACACCAAAGTTGGCGAAACAAGAAGTAAGTGAGTAAAGAACGAAGATCAGACAAGGAAACGGGGTGGTCTGGGACAGCCTCGGTTTTCTTTTGAGTCGCTTTTTTTTCCATGATTAGCATCGATGCTCCATGGAGCCCTCTCTTCACCAATCTTTGTCATCACGACCATACCCCAAATTGCAATCCTGTCGGGATGTGCATTTCTGCAGAACAACAGGGACCCCCGCAACCGCATCGGTCCTAACGCCCGTTCAAAAGTAAAATTTCGACATGTTATTGGTCAAGAGATGTTTTCGATTCTATTCTCATTACGCCAAGATGAGGGACAGTGGTTGCGAACATAAGCTCTATACCCTGGGTCCCTGAAGCGGCAATGGGGGAACCTCGTGGTTTCGATTGTCTGATCGAGTAAATCTGGGAGGGGAGTGTTGTAAGCCGATTTCAGACCATTCGGCAACCTAGAGAATAACGCCTTCCCCGCCTTCTTCTTATCGTGCTCTGGTTCGCTTGCCTGCCTGCTGCGTCTTCTGGTTCGAAAATGTTCAATAATTCGAAAACTTTAACAATTCGAAATATAAAAGCCGTCCGCCGCCCGCGGAATACGTCGATCCCACGTGCTATCTACTCTACGGTCTCAGACCAAAACACCGATGTTCTCTGACGACGGACATCACCGAGCTGTGTTCAGGCTGCCCTTTCTCGGCGTCTGAGACCAAAGTTGGGACCAAAGCCATGACGTCGCGAAAGCCAACAGCAAAAGAACTGCTCTGGCCTCCACTCTTCCGGTTCCCAGTGACGTTGAGGTGAATGTAAATGTCTCTATCTGGACCGGATGATGACAAACGTATGCTCACTCGATTGCACGAGGAAGAGCATATATGCTGGTGAGAGTCAAAGCATGCAATGAGTCGGTCGAGCAGTCTCCACCGAAAGTCTTACCGCTCCCTCTCTAGCTGTTAATCAACATGGACCCGTCGATTCAGCCACCTCGTGAGCCAAACTTTGCTCTATACCAGAAGGAATGCTTCCTCCTCTCGCAGAGGGGAAGTCACCCCGACTTCTCCACTAGGCCAGACAAGCTCGAAGAGTTGGCGAAAGAGAAGCTCAGTCAGGGAGGCTGGTTATATGCATCTTGTAATGCGGGGATCGGGTGGACTGATCGGGCAAACCGTGAAGGTACGCCTTCGCGATGATTAAACTGCTGTAGCACAGCTAATGACTGACGCTTGTGCAGCCTTCTACAAGTGAGGAAATCCTGATAGGCCTTTTAACGAGAGACTGCTAAGCTGTCGCAGATATCGCATCGTCCCTCGAATGGCTGTGGATACCGCTGCCCGTGACACGACGATCGAGCTATTCGGGCATAAAATCAATGCACCTGTCCTGTTCGCTCCGATTGGAATCAACAAGATTTATCACCCGGTTGGTGATCGAGTCAATACAGCGATATTGGGCAAATGCTGACACAATGGGGCCTTTTAGCAAGGAGAGCTCAACGCGGCTAAAGTTGCCGGGGAACTGAAGATTCCATACTGCTTGTCTACAGCAGGGAGTCAACCCATCGAGGACGTCGCCAAGGTCAATGGGGATGCACCGCGATTCTTCCAGCTGTACTGTCCTCACGACGAGGAGCTCGAAGACAGTCTTCTCCAAAGAGCCTGGGTGAGCTAGACAGAATGCACAGACCTACGCATAGCGCTTACGACCCCTACAGAACAGCGGCTTCGATGTATGGTATGTGCCTCTGCAGAAGCTGCTGGCAGGACTGCAACAATGAATGCTGAATATGTAGGATAACCTCGCCGTGCTAGCATCATGACTCTGGATACTTGGCAGCTAGCTTGGTGAGTCAGCCGTACTGGTGGTCTACGAATGCTGATTGTTGGGACCAGGCGCCATGAGGACATCTCCCAGTCCAACTACGCGTTCTATCGAGGTGAGCTTGTTGATAGGCCTCGTAAGGCGAGATTCAGCTCTGATTCGCGCCGTGATCTAGGTATCGGTGCTGAGATTGGTCTTACCGATCCGGTGTTCAAGAAGCGGATCCAGGAGGCAGGCTTGGACCCTAACAACAGCGAAGATATGCCGAAGATTGGAGAAAAGTGGATTGACAATGTGTGGCACGGTAGGCGGAGTCGCAACAATCGACTAGCTGCGTGAATGATAGGTGCTTATCTCGCTGTATCATGTTCAGGCAAAGCTCACACCTGGGAAAAGGTTGCTGCGTGAGTGAGATAACGCCTTGCTTTATATTTCTTGTGCATGTCCTCACGACCTCTAAGTCTCGTTAAAAAATGGAAGAAGCTCTCCAACGGCCGCCCATTCCTCGTCAAAGGTATCCAGCACGTTGATGATGCGCGCAAAGCGGTAGAAATCGGCTGTGATGGCATTGTCGTCAGCAATCATGCTGGTAGGCAGGTCGATGGCGCCATTGGGAGTCTCGAGGCACTTCCAGAGGTGAGTTCGCCCACGAAGTTGCACTTTAGGACCATGCTGACTTCGCTTGTGTCCAGATCGTCGAAGGTGAGCCCAGTAATCAATTCCCCCACATGCCACTCGCATATGCTACGTACAAATTGATGTCCTTCGGCAATAGCGGTCGGCGACAAATGCACTATTCTCTTCGACTCAGGTATCCGAACAGGCGCCGACGTGTTCAAGGTGAATACATCACATCCGCCCTACCGGCTTAGTTTCTTGCTGACCTGTGTTGATAGGCACTGGCTCTTGGGGCAAAAGCTGTTCTCGTGGGACGCCTTTACGGTAAGCTCAATTAAGTATCAGCGTGTGAAATACTGATTGATCTTTCGCAGTATACGGGATGGGCATCGCTGGTGAAGCTGGCGTTCGGCACGTCATGAAATCCTTGTTGGCCGAATTCGACATCCTCATGAACTGTGCAGGCGTTAAGAAGATCGACGATATCAACAAATCTCATCTTCGTAAGTGACCAGACCGTGCTTGCACATCCGATTGAAGCTGATACTTGCGATCGGCATAGGGTTCATACCTGGTCAGAATATCTGAACCCGACAGGTCGTGCCAAAGAAGCTTTGATGTATGAATATGAAGTCAGAAGATATGAATGCGCCCTTGTATCGACTACCTGCAGACCCTGAAGGGTGATGATCATCGCCCGGTATCGATATACATATTACAGGTTGCGACTCTATGCTCCTCTACTCCCTTCTCTCAAGCCTAAGGTCGAATTTGCCCGGAGTCAGGGTGAGATCCTCGTAAGCGGTGTCGAGCATTCGCCGTTTCAACTCGTCAAGACTCTCGTGCGGCTGCTCCATCTTGGGAAAGATTCGATAGCGCTTGACGATTTTCGCCACGAAAGAAACGATTTCAACCTCGGCAAACCTCCTTCCGATACACTGCCTTGCGCCCAAGGAGAATCCGAGGTAAGGCGACGATTTGTTAGCCGGCAGGTGTCGAGTGGGATCGAACTTGTCGGCATCTTTCCAATGGAACAGGTTCTTCTGACAGGCGGGCAGATCTAAACCGATCAACGCTCCTTTCTTGACGTGATGGACTCGCTGGGTGACGGTACCATCTTTTGTCCAGGTTGAGTATGGTAGGATGGTATCTTCCATGGCATACTTGAAGATGAGACGGGCTGAATCGAATAGTCGAAGTGACTCGAGGCCGACAGCGAGGCAAAGCTGAAGCTGATTCATATGTCGATAGGCTAATGAATCTGCCTTGTCAGTGGGCGAACTGCACAATCACGTTTGACAAGGATGATGAATCGTCCTCACCTGGCTCTTCGTCGCCGCATACTTCGTTGATTTCCTCAAGCAGCTTACCTTGCCAATCGGGATACAAAGCAAGATTGGCAAGAATGAACGCTAGCGTATGGCCTGTTGTTTCGTGTCCAGCGCTAAGGGCGGTAAGGCGGTAAAATCAACGTCTCGTCAGAAATTGGCGTAGAGTAATTTCATACGCTTGAAGGACGCGTACACGACTACTCACATCAGGAACACGACTAATCCCGTGGCCACCGAAACAATCAGCTTGGCCCAAGATAAACATCAGCAAGGGAGGCTGCATCACTTACACATGTCTGAGATTACCTCTTCTTCAGTCAATCCGACCCCAAACTCTCTTTTATCCTCCGATCTCTCAGCAAAGATTTGCGCATGAGCTAGAGCTCCAAGAAGATCCGTGGGCGGTTTAGTGCTCGGGTCGCTTTCCGCTACAAGCTCGGATCGCCTTTGGCGATACATCCGGTACGTATGAGCCAAGTAATCATGTCGAGCTTTGCCGTACCGTCGCAGACTGATGTGTACGGTGGTCAGCAGAAGAAGATGATGCGGATCATATGACACTGTCTTACCTTGGAACGACTTCAGAATCCACTGTTAAGGCCGGACGTCATATAAAAGATCAGATCTATTCCAGAGCAACAGAGACCCGATTTAGAGCTCTCACTCACGGACGGCATAATAAATTGAAGTAAGAGGCTCTGATCCATCGCTTCCATCGCCTCAGGGAAGGGCACTTGAGCATGAATCAGCAGCTTTGCCTGGCTGCCTCATTTTTAGGGAATCATTCACTCACTTTCTCCGGCGGAGTCCGTCTTGTGGATGTTCCACGGGATCTCAACGCTGAAACCTACCTCCCCAATGATGGCAAATGTCAACTGACGGAGTGAAGAGAGCAGATGGCAGTCAGTCTACATGGGTCGAGGCACCAAACCAAGAGTCTGTTTCACCACCTACTTTGATAAGGACATGGCCGATATCGTGCAGAACACCTCCGCTTTCCTCCACTTTTTCGGCATCAATCATGATCGCCAGCTGCTTGTCCATGTTATCCCAGACCTTCTCGAAGATCTGCTCCCCAAAGCAGCTCCTGATCGCAACCTTGTGATGACGGTGCTCCCCCCCATCGTAGGCGCTCACGATATTACTTCCGAACTGTCGGATGTTCTCGTATCTCTTCTCGAAACTCGCTTTGCCAAACTGGGGATTCGTCGCAACGTGCTGAGCCGAGGTGGGACTGCCAATGAAGTAGACGGGTCGAGGGACAGTCGCAACGGTGAAAGCAAGGAGGTCGGATCCAGCTTTCTGGTAGACTAAGAGGCATACGTGTCTCAATGACAGCTCTTTCTCCGGATGCGTAAATGTATGGTGAGAAGGAGAAGCTCACTGTCAAATTCAGGCTTCGAGTAGAACGTTCTCACCGGGAAAAGAAAGGGAATATGCGGGAGACGAGGCCTCAAGCCGACCTCCCATGCGGGAAACAGACCATGTCTTGTTGGTAGTCCTCTGACTTGCTGAAATTCGTAACGCCGCTTTCAGCCTTCAGACTGCCTCATGAATCGATAAACAGCGTAGCAGGTGCCATGTCCAGAACGTAGCGAGGTGAATCTGACATACCTGCAGCACGCCGATATAGGTTCTCAGACAGTCGATCACGTACAAGATCAACGCACCAGCACAGATCATCAGCACATGAGGTATTGCTTCGTCAACCGTGGTAGGAATAACCGAAAGTCGCTGCAGCCAGTCCATGGTGGATGCTATTGTACTGTCGGCTTGACGCTGTAGTACAAAACAAAACGATGGAGTATACAGGCATGCGTCCGACAGCATGAGAAGTGTACATCTCCATATATGTGACTGGGACATCAAGCAACCAGACAGCTCTGAGAGGTATCAAAGCCTGGAACAGACGCGAGCGGTCTTGCGTGGGACCCGCGAGCAGCACCACCAATTGGTCCTGGATTCGTGATCGCCAGAGCACCAGCTCAATCGCTCGGATGCAGCTCAGCCACAGGGTCACCTGAAGCTTAGTAGCGTTAGCGTACGATGAAACGTCAGAGCTCATGATGGTGGCGTTCCAGTGTCAAATGACTGCACATGTAGTAGGTACCTTGATAACGGCTTATCTGTGCTTTTGACTGAAGCTGCTATGGGGCATGAGCTGGATGCGTCGGAGTGTGTCGGACATGCGGCCTTCAAAATCACAAACAGAAGTATTCATTCGCGATATGTAACTGCTATGGCTCGCGTATCTAAGCCCTACAGTACACGCAGTGTCGCTGGCTGGGCCCAAGCATCGGTTGTTGTGCAGTCCCCAACAGACTGCCTAGCAGTAGAGCTCCTACGATATGAGCTCGTCAAGCCTTACATGCAGCTATCGGAGTATTTGCTTAGACTATGCTTGGTTTGTTAAGATTCTGCTTGGAAAGATTGGTAGTGTAATCGAGATTCTCCACCGACTCCACGTCTGAGATCTCCTTGAGATCACCGAGATGACCACGGTTGGTCCCCCTTGGAATGGAAGGCATGTTGTAGGACTGCCAGCGAGACACAAGTCAGAGAACAAGGAAACGCGTATCTTCTCACCTGAAGCTGCATGGCTCACCTCGCTGTAGGTCTCTGTATCGACGTGAACGGTAGCCTGCTGGGGTCGGTGAGAGCCAAGGGCAAAAGTGTTCGATCGCTTCCAGGAAGGCAGAACGAAAAGGTCAGGTCAAAATTGACCAACTAGGTCATTTCACCATCCCAGCCTTGAGCTCACCAGTTGGTCATTGTTGCTGCCCTTGCTAGAAGCCATATCCCTCCTGAGGTTGTATCGGGAGTTCAGTGTTGCGAGATAACCGAGTGCGTAGGCCTTTGGGATGAGCAGACTGAGAAGGAAGCAGTCGTTCATCAGTTGACCCATTACCGTTTTTCAACCTATAGTGTACAGCAGGGCACTTACTCAAAAAATTGGGAGAGGGCAGCCGGGGGTGCGATTGCGAATTGAATGGTGAATGCAAGCATACTGCAATGAAGGATGTACCCATGGGGATCAGCTCAAGTGAGATGGCGAAAGATGCACCGGGTGACTTACAGAACAGTGGGACCCATTTGCGTCTCGATAGTCAAGCTACGTGAAGCCATTCGATCAGCTCAGACTTGCTTTGGCATAGTCGGAAGAGGTGGTCACCCACAACATAAGCTTCTTGATCATATGATCCGTCTGAGACCAGCCAGTTCGCGATTTGTACAAGCCGAAAGCGAGACTAGTGGTGATGATCATGTCGGAGGCGAGCGACAGACCCTGCCACACCTGAGTGACAGTGGTCATTTTCTGTGCGATAGATGTTCTATAATCAGCCAAAAACACTAAGAACATTCTCGTCACAGCACAGGGATTGGCACGGCACTTGTTCTGGACTCACCGCAGCTTCGAGGCCAGAGCTAAGCGTGTTGAATTTGTACGTCAAGAAGAAGCACATTCCACCTTCCGCCAAACTAGGTGGAAGCAACACAGAAATTAGTATACTATATACGAGTACTGTACATCGCATACGGTGGAGCTCTTGGCGGCTGACAAGGAAGCTTACTTTAGGCAACATAGCAAAGCACCGAGTATCATGTTTTTCCCGTTGATCTTCCACGTCCTCTCGATGTAGAAGAACTTGATCGGGCCAGACTGGGACAGGAAGAAGGTCAGACCGCTGAGCTGTGGCAGATGACCGCACACGCGACCATGGAGTGACTTACGACCGACCATCCCCAAGTGGGGAACAGTGATGCCCACTTGACGTCGAGAAAGACACGGAATGCCCCGAAATCTATACACGCCGAAAGAGTCAACGACAGTCGCGCGACTGCAGATCTTGTAAGGCGGTGAACTTACTGAAGACGAAGTAGTGCATCCCGAAGAACATGATGTATCCAGTCCATGCTGCTTGATTGATCCCAATGTAATGCTGCAATCCAAGTGATTACGTTAATGCCTAGTCTGAATCTGTTCTGCGGGGAAGATTCCCGAACTTACGGTAAGCCAGCTCAGGATTGGCCGCTCGTTGGGCCTCGAGTATGAGAACCATGAGATATACTGCTGAGCGAGAATGCCGAAAAAGATGCAGTCGGAAAGTACACTGAGGATAGTTACCAAGTTGATCAGCCCCTGTCTCATTGTAGTCGTTATCGGTTGCGTGCTCACCCCAAGAGCCATGGACCCAGATTGTAGCCCAGATCATTGGCCAAAGCCATTTGGGCGAGCCCCTCCACCTGCTCTTGGGGCATCAGCTTGATATCTGGAACAGAGTTCGCGTCCATCCTGGAGAAAGCGACTGCTGCTATCAGGATCTGAAGGGAGCAAAGGAATGACAACGGGCGAGGTTGTTGTTGCGGGACTCGTAACGATGCAAATGAAACATTCCACTACTTCCCCCTTGGACCCGACTTGCCTTAAGTATTCTGGAAGTCAATTGCGAAAAACTTCATCCGCAAATTGAGCACATACTGTCGCACAATGATGTTGATCGTAGCCACGGTCCGCCTCGACCATATGGTCCCTCGTCTTGATCCATTTCAACCGTCATGATCAGGGCTATGTACTGCCATAGTCTCATGCGCGACTCGAAGCCTTGATGATTGACAATGGGACTCTACAAGCAAGCAATGATCGCGTTGCCAAAGCTATAGTCCATGCTTGTGCTTGACGACCATCAAGTCTCGGCACGCTACATTATCCTCGTTGTCCAGTGTCCAGGGCGATACGCTAGCTCGCGGCGCCGTCCCGTGTGGCTTGATCCGAGACGCACGGATGGTCCGAGCTTGGCACTAAATCGAATGAAACAAGTTCAAAGGACCCGTCAATTTTTCCATTAAGCACACGAGTACGGAAGAACCTGCGGCTGTTCCTTTCCGGCTTGATGAGCTCGGATTATGTGACTAATAATCGCCTGGCGGTGAGTGATAGACACCAACGACTGATCAGTGAAGTCGAGTGCGGGGTCCAAGCCTTGATCGCCAGAAAGTGAGCTGCACCCATCGTTTCGCGGTCTTTGAGCTTGGACAAAATCATCTCACACTATCCCATTAGAGTTCGATCTACAAAGCAGCTTTCCCTCTAGACTCGTAAGGTATCAACAGAGTGGTCAACCCAGCCACCAAGAATAACGCTCCGCTCGTGTAAACAGGCGCCGCAGTTTTGAGGTTGGCGAACATAGCAATGATGGGTGCTATAGATAAACGCGCTCATGTTAGCGTAATGCTAATGAGGAGGATGGATACATGTGGTCCAATGGCATTGACTTCGTCTCCTGATTTTGTCGTGTCGTGAGGGGAGCCCTATCGTAAAGCAGTGAACTTACCCATGATACCGAAGACTCTGTTGGCGGTGGCTGTCAAAGCATTACCTGTCCCCCTGTCCTTTGTGGGGAAAATCTCGGGCGTGAAGGCGTATAGCACCGCGTACATCACATTCGAGAAGAACGAGTACATGCAGTTCCACGCGAGAAGGGTGTTGCTTGATTTGGCGGTCGTGCTTCCGTAGATGAATATCCCTGTGAGGACTGTCGCCGCGGCCAATGTACCTTTTCGACCCATGTATTTCACCTCCACAAGTATACCGCCGAGTACGGCGCCGGGTACACCGAGCACGGCGATGATGCAAGAGTTTCGGTAGGTTATATAGGTTGAACCATCTCCTAGTTC
This sequence comes from Kwoniella heveanensis BCC8398, assembly GCA_000507405.3. NCBI lineage: Eukaryota > Fungi > Basidiomycota > Tremellomycetes > Tremellales > Cryptococcaceae > Kwoniella > Kwoniella heveanensis. The sequence goes on from KV700125.1 coordinate 436,727, forward strand.
AGCACCTTTTATAGCCAGTGTATACGGAATGAACGCATTCTGACAAAAATCATAATGCAGTCAGCATCTCTGTGTATGCATACATGTCTACTGTTGTAGGGCAAAGGCAGTGGTGACTCACGTAGAGGGGGAAAGCCAATCCGATAAACGCCCAGACCGTAATGATAAGGGAGGTGCTCATCATTAATTTCCGAGACGCAAACAAGGATCTGATATGCGTCAAATTGATCTTCTCCAGCTTCCTCTTGATTGCAGCAGCGGCATCTGTGTGAGCTGTCGAGCCATCTCCAAGGCTCTCGCACGCTTTGAGATCATCGATGGTGAGATTGGACGTTCTGCCATTTCGACGCGCGACTTCGTGGACGATTCGGACGGCGTCTTCATCCCTTCCTTTGCCCATGTAATACTTTGGTGATTCGTAAATCGAGAAGAAGACAAATCGGATGATGAACATGATAAGAGCGATGCCTCCCATCGTGATCATAAAGTAACGCCAGCCCATGTTCTCGCTTCGTGTACAGACGGTGTCTTGTTGACAGGTCAAATTGCCCAGCAAGGGCCAGGCGATCAAGGTTGCCAGCAATTGCGCGAATGCCCAATATATCGACAACACCGTCAGGAGATATTGATGACTTCTTGGCAAGAATTCGAGAAAGATCGCACTGTCCACAGGGAGGTTACCGCCTACTCCACTCCCCGTTAGCGAGATAAAGACGCCCACAACTGCAAAGTTAGGGGAAGAAGCAGCGACCATGCCGAAGACGGCGGTGATACCGATGGTGAGGTTGAAACCCCACTTTCTGCCGAAGATGTCGCACCCGAACCCCCAGAAAATCGCACCGGCAAGGAGTCCAATGTTCTGAGCGAGCGTCAAGAGTGGTGGGCGAGAAACGCTGAACTCGTTTGTGACAGGTGTGAGGATGAGAGAGGTAACGATTGGCCAGAGGTTATCTTGAGCCCACCCAAAGCCGATGACGACGAAAAGCTGCCACTGGTATCTGCCCATGCCGATGTCTTGTATCTGGGGTAACGGCGTGAGCTCAAACCTTTGGGTTCATGAGTCGATCTGGATGCCTGCTCACAGCTCGGTTCAAGACTCTGGCTTTGGCAGCATACACAGGATCGACTCCATCGATCGCAGCATCTTCATCCGTTCCTACCACCTTGACCTCTCCCGTACGGTACGTATCCTCGCTTGGTTTGGGCTCGGGTCGTGATTTGTCGTTTTCCGCCATGGTGTCTTCCTGTCTGTGATAGGAGCGAGGGATGGGAACAGCGAATCCATCGGTGCGTCCATGCCTCGTCTCATCTTATCAATCTCCCACTTATCAGGTCATTTCGAATATGGACATTACCCCGCTACGTCACAGATGATACCATATCTCGCCATACCTCAGTGATCTCTGTCGTACGTGTCCACGTCCCACATGTATTCACAGAAAGTGAGTCATGTTCCTGTAATTTCGAACGAGCTAGCTCTGTTCGGGTTGAGAGGTAAGTGATGATATCGTAAATATCTGAGTACGACGAGGTACTATCAGTCTAGATCTCTAGATGCCCGGCAGGTTACGTCATGCAGGGTCAGTTAACCGTAATTTCCCGATCAAGCCAATGACTTTGATCACTTTGCGGACATGTCCGCCTCGTGACTGTGGAGTTTGCTTAAAAGGTGGGCTCCGACCCAGAGAGAGTCAGTCATGCTTTCAATCGCATGCTTGTCATGTTTCACGTCTCGGGGGTTCTGCATAGTAGGCCAACGAGGATCTAACGATATGTGCAACATAGCGTGGGCCCTCACTCGGTACAATGGAAAGCTTCTTTACGCTGAGCTCATGGCACCCGTCCTTTGTCGCCACGGTTTCTTGATGCCCTAATGATCGTGTGAGCGTGGATAGCATAAACAGGTCATTCCAGTCTTCCACGAAATGTTGTCTCATATAAGGTTCTGCAACCAAAAGTGGTCGAGGAGAGACGACTGATTGTATCACAACGAGTGCACCTGGAGGGACTATCCGATACGTTCGTCAGACTAGCAACCATGTCTCTCTTTGAAAACGACTCATGCACCTATTGCAGCTCGGCAATGTACAGCGAAACACAACTCGATGGATCAACGCTTCTGAGCTGTGACGGTTGCGGCTGGGAGAGGACGAAACCGCCTACCACACGCTGGAGTGTCAGTGGATCACAGGTAGTGTCCCGACTTTCATCGGTCAGTAGACCGCCGGACAACTCTACTGCGTCTGCCTCTCCGTACATCACGTCTTCCGAGGCCTACAGCACTGGCTGTACCAGCAACCAGGATAGCAGATTAGTTCGAGGAAGCTCACAAGAACGGACCAATCATGTACGTTCCGTCGACTGACTTGATACAGTACAGGCTACGAGAGCAGTGCCTCCATAAGCTGACTTCTGTGCCTGGTACGTGCGACTCAGCAGACCTCTCATAGCTGCTTGGAAGGCCCGAGTGCCGAAGGGAATGCCAACGACCAACGCGTCTACAGCGATGCTACCAGGTCCCAGCAGGGTCTGAACCATTTGGCAGGTCAATGGTCAGCCTCCTCGAACAACAACGAGAGCGCTCCTCAGATCAGTCCCTACGACCCGGAGGGTGAACCCCTGGGGTCAGGCAGCCGAACTCAATCCAGAGCTTGTCAAGTGGCCTCAAGAATGGCTCGCAAATTCCTCCCTTCGACTCATTCTTCAGCACAATTGATCTGGGTGAGTAAACCGTTTCGAAGAAACTCACGGCCCGATGACGTGCCATCTCCTGGTGCGTCTGCCCGAGACACTCCAGCTGACGACCATTGTGTTCAACATCGCAGGATGGCGAACCAACCGGACTCTCTGTGGGCAAGAACCCGCGGAAGGATCGCCCAGCAAAGCCTTCCGGTAGCCTTTTGATCTGGGTGAGTTGTCTAACAATCACCGATCAGTCTTAGCGGTGCGGGCTGTCTCATTGGGTGCCCAGCGAGCACGATGGCCGTCTTCTCGCTGACGTCCATCTACAGGATGGAGAGGATACTGGACTTTCCATTCCGTTTTTTTAGTCTAAAACACCGCTAGTGGACGTCCGGCTGAATCGTATGTCCCCAGAGGAAGTTCCCCGAGGTGTAAAGACTATCTACCCAGTTGATTGAGATAGAGTAATTTACCTACAAAGACGTTTTGACTTGTTATCTGATTAGATTGATTCAGGCATCCAAAGAGTCCTTTTCGGCTTCGATGGGTTGATGCGATCAAGACCAAAATGACCATTGATCTAATGCATCATACTGCGGATACTACTGTTTAATCCATTTCGCTCATCTGCGAAAAGCAAGTCAGGGTCTTTCTTGCTTACGGACGGGCGGATGCCCAAACTGTAAGAAGTAATCTCTGGAGCGACCGCGCCGAGCTGACGTCCGCAGCGCAGCCAACTTGTCTGAGATTGGGTTTCCTTGTCACGTAGCCGGGCGACCTCTGAACAGTACAAGACAACAACTTGATTTACGTGCGCATCTTCTTCTCGGATCTAGTAGCTATGTGGTACCCCACAACAATCTGGACGTGATCGCGCTTCGTCTCTGCTTCTTTGCGGCTCATCACATACGATTTGCCTCGCTCGCTTGTTTATCAATAATCTCAGGATGGCCGAATCGTCTTCCTCAAAACGTCATCATGAAGAAGAGGATGAACTCAGGCTCACAGCGAGCGGGAAGCCGAAGCGGAAAAGGGTAAGGTCAGTGATGGGATGCACGCTGTGCCGAAAGAGGAGGGTCAAGTGCGATGAGAAGAAGGTGAGCCTGACGGAGTGGAGCTGGTCTCGAGAGTTCGTGTTGATTCGTATCCCAGCCGAAATGCACAAATTGCTCGAGACATCCGCTTCGCGTATGCGAGTACGAGTTTGATATCCCGCACGAAGCGTCGCCTTCGGCTACGCTACCTTCGCAGCCATCTGAACCGCTAAACGCGGATGCATGGTTTGACGTAAGTTCACCATGTCCCATCGCAACTTCTCTGTTGTAGATCGCGTAAAAATCGTCATGCTGAAGCGCCGGTCCAGGATACATCTCCACTAGGTATCGGATCCACCAACTTCGCGTCAAGCTCGAAAGTGACGCTCGGTATACCATCACCCTTGAGATTACAGGAATCGCCGAGTCCAGCGGCATACGAAGAGTTCCTGTCTGAGAGACAGGTGGTGAAGAGTATGAGCGCTGAGCTGAGGTCCATGAGTGTCATCAAGTGAGTTCGTATATGATGACAGAAAGCTTCTTGAGATGCCGAGGAATGTTTTGTGCTTGCAAGCTCGCTGATGTGTAAATGCTGTTCACACACTCTTTCCAGTCCAATGACTATGCCTGATCCCATGGGTCTAGCAGATGCCTTCTTGAGCAAAGTGAGTCGAGTCGCAAGACCTTGATCTGCACTTATCCGACCGATGGTAGCTGCTTGATCTAACCTCAAAACTGCTCCATACAAGACAAAAGCTGATACAACGACGGCCTTCTGCAGCTACCGATGTCCAGCCATACTCCCTTTCCCTCGATTCTCACATTCCACGCCGCACTAGTCAAGCAATGTTTCACGTCCCTCTCATCCGACACGCATTCCCGACTATTGTGCACCGCGACAGCGGTCCTGTCGTCCCGCCCGTCAGCGATGACCGCTATCACCGACAAATCGCCCATCCGATCAAGGCGGCCCGACGTCTTTCACCGGTACCTACAACTGGGCAAAGAACAAACAGGGAACGTCATCACCGGCAAATTGGGTGCAGTAGCTTTCACGCTGCTACTGTGTGAAGCTTTGGATCCGACGCCTTCGCATTGGAGGGAGCAGGTCGGGATCATGGTTAGGAGATCGGTGAATTCGGGCGGACCAGGCTGGGTGATTGGCGTGACGGATCCGTTGCCGGGATATACTGGTGGCCAGCTCATCAATGCTCAGCCATTATGCATGGCTCTATATTCCGAGCTGACGGCTATGCTAGAGATATGGTGTGAGTGTGAACCACGACGCCTTCAAAAGAATAACAACCCTTCGGGAGCTGATAGACTTTCGATGATGTCCGCCTTCAACAGCCTGCCTCACAAGCGGTGGAATCCCGATCCTCCTCGGATCTCCACACGAGAAACGACCATGGCACCTCGCTTCCCGATCCGCTCAACTGAAAGCCTCAACTCCTCTTACGGGACCCATACCTGACGCTATGGAAATCATGATCGGCATACCGAGGGTGATGGTTTCCACCTTCGCTAGAGTCGTCGGATTAGTCTCCATGACTGAGCATGCTGGGACAGCGGCGCAATCTTCAGGTTTTGGCTTTGGCTCGAGCTCCGGGTCTGGAGTTGGCTTCCAGAAGAGATCTCCTGATGAAACGTGGCATTCCGGTGAAACACAAGAAGGAGAAGGAGAAGAGGAAGAGCAGGATCATATGACTCACTTAGCGGAGTCGCTCAAAATGGACCTGGAGTATATATGGCCCAAGAGATTGGACAAAAGAAGTGGTGATAGGAGGATGTGGTACGGTGGAGTGAGTGGTTTGGCTTCGTGTACCATTTGAGCTGTTATCGCGACCTACAACTTCTCCTCTCATCGTGAGCTGATTGACCTGTGCCCAATCTGCTCTCCCTATCTTGTCAAACTCGTAGCGATTATGGCGCTTAGCTCTCCTCATCATGATCGCGCATAAAGCGCAGCATCAGTCCCTCGATTCTGGAGAAATTCATAATCATATCAGTGCTTTCCTGCAGCTGTGTTTCGAAGCCTTATCTGAGCTTGGGTGAGTCTTGCCGGTTCGTTTCTCAACATTCGACCGCATGCTTCGTTATCCTCTGTCCTGGATATCTACTTCGTACTCCGGTTGACACCGACCAACAACATGGAACTGACACTGACAGTTGACATTGCCATTGTCAATTCCAGCCACCTCACAGGCTGGCTATGGCCTATAGTGATCTCAGCCTGCGCCTGCCCACCATCGCCTTCAATACCGGACCAAAGACAAGCATTCCTCAGCCTTTTAAGCCACGCCAAGAGCGCTATAGGAGATACGGATCATTCGGCCCACGCTACAAGGGTATGTTGATTTCCTTTCGTTTCGTTTCGTTTCGTTTCGTTCCGGCTTGACCAGCTCCTGCATCGGTCCAAATGTACTACAAGAGTCTTCTCAAGATCCCTCGCTGATGTGTGCCGGGTAATTTGCCATGATATATATATAGCTGCTCAACACGATCTGGTTCTATCACGATTTCGGCGACCCCTCTTTCCACCTCAAAAACGCCATCAAGCTAGACCCGTCGCTCGACGTGCTGATCCTGTAACAACAAAACATGATGTGTAAACGTGATGCCGATCCACCGATCCGCATCTTTCCGTCATCTCAAGTTGTACCGTACATTGCTAGATATTGTAGTTGTAAGATCACGATATCCGACAAAGTGTGTATCCACATGCATGGTAATCCAATGGTTCATCAAGCTCAATCTCTTTAGTGCGAAGAGAAAAAGGAAATGGGAAAAGGAGGAAACAAGTCATTCATTATCAATCGCGCAGAGATACCTTTCACTTCCTCAGTCCTGATTCAACAGTCTGTCTATCCTGCTCACGATGATTAGAAAGTCTCCGTCTCGTCCTGATACCACCGCGGTTAAATCAGCTCAGCGCATCCCAACGTCGTAGGCGGCCGGCCACTTACAATTTCTGGGCTTTGCGCAGATTGAGCTGTACCATTATCGCCGCTTCCCTTTGACTCGTTCAGTTCAGCGTGGAGCCGCTTGATCTCGCTGCGATAGGCATTAGCATACGCAAGGACGATCGATCAGGAGTATTCGCTTACTTTTCGAGCTCGATCACCTTTGCGTTGTGGGCCTCGTGTAATTTCGTGAGAGCCGGTGGTCGAGGTTCTGCCGGGGGAGGCGAAGTGGGAGGTGTTCGGATCTGGTCCTGCAATCAATCGAATCCAGGCAGATGTCAGCTTCATCCGCCAACCAAGCATGAAAGCAGATATGAAGATGAAAAAGAGTAGTACTGACTGCCAAACGAGCGAGAGCGCTGTTTTTCTCCACTCTCTCATCCTGCCATGTTCCGTCAGCATTAATGACCAACGCTTCCGAAAAGTGTATTGACGGTCTAACTCACTTGCAGCTCAGCATTGGCCTTCTTCAAGTCCGCCTTCAGCGCCTCAATCTCCAGCTTGCACTTCGCTTCCACAGCTTCTTCGTCTTTCGCCCTCTTCTCAGCTGCGTCCCGAAGCTCGGCCGAATGTTGCTCCTGGATTGCTGTGAGGGAGGCTTCGAAGTGCGACTTGTTCATCTCGGCCATCTGCGGCAAGTCATGTCTCATGGTCAGCATATTGTGACTTCCGAATCTGACAAGGCATCCATTCATCCGGGAACTGGGAACATAGGAATAGCTTTGACAAGAAGACTCGAATCCGATCGAAAGCTCACCTCCTTCGCGCCATCAAGTTCGTCCCTGACACCCTGCAACTCCCCCTTGACCTTCTTGAGTTCAGCCTCGACCTCCTGGAAAGCTGGGCCTTGGTCCGCGGAAGCGGTCGCCAGCTTCTCCATTTCGCCAATGAGTCTGCCGACCTCGTTCTTGAGGTTTTCGTTAGTCTGGCCTAGATTGGTCAAGGCGGCTTTGCCGCTCTCCAGCTCGGTTCTGGCGTCGGTGAGTTCAGCTTCGAGTAGTTGCTTGGTTCTCAGGTGATCGGCATTAACGTCGGAGAGGGCCATGACATGAGAAGCCTTGAGCGCTTCGAGTTCGGCTTGATGAGCTTCGTGAAGCTTCGCCTGGGTTTCGGCGATGTCTGAACGGATAGACGCGAGCTCATTCTTGTGCTCCTCGCGGGCCGATGCCTAGAGCAGGATTTTCAGCTCAGTGGAGCCTTCACATATCGCACGCATTCCACTCACCTTGGCATCATCAAAAGCCTTAGCATACCTCGCCTCGAATTCAGCGTGAGATTTTTCCTTGTCCGACTCCAGATTCGCTATCATCTACGGGATCGATCGGACATTCAATCAGCGGACACGCTCTCACGGGATCGATTGACGTCCACCTTACCTCGTTGAGAGCCTTTTCTTTCTCCTCCATCGTTCGTCGCACTTCGGCAATTTGAGCAAGTTCCTCCTCAGCCTCGACGAGCTTAGCCTTCACGTCTTCGAGTTCTTCCTCGGCCTCGTCCTTGGCTCGGAGAGCCGATTGAAGCCTGTTTTCTAGGTCTTTGATCTTGGCCTCTGACGCCAGTGAGGCGTCTTGCAGAAGGGTCACATGTTTTTCTGTCGCCTCTTTGAGCTTGGCCTCTAGCTCTGCAAGCTGCTCGGGGTGTCTGGCGGACGACTCTAGCAGATCCGCGTAAGTTGTCGACAGCTGATCATGCGCTTCCTTGAGGTTCTGCAGGGGCATAGAGGAATGAGCACGAATCAAATCATGCGGATGGGGGATCGCACGCACCTTGAGTTCTTCACGTCTGGTTTCAGCTTCCTTTTGAGCAGCGGTAAGAGCTTCGGCATGCCCAGAACCGGCGGTCCGGTGGGACTCGATCTCCTGGTTGAGGGTCTATCAGAACCAAAGACAGTGTCAGCGAAAATATTGCCTGACTCGATCATCACCTCGTGTGCGCTCACCTCTCGCTCCGCCGCCCACTTGGTTTCATCGCCCTTGCGAGCCTCCTTGTCTTTTCCAATCTCCGCCTGAAGCTCCTTGATCTCCTCCTGCAAAGCCTTGACCTGCCCCTCCAGCCCGCTTACGCCAACCAGAGACTTCTCAGCTTCCTCGGCTCCTTCAGCGATCTCAGCTTCCAGCTTGGTCTTTACGCCCTCCAGCTCAGACACCTTACCTTCCAGAGTAGATTTGGCGTCTTCTAGAGTGGACAAGACGGTCGATCGTTCATCATGCGAGGTCTTGAGCGCGGAAAGTTCCTCTTGTACACTGCTAAGGGTTGAGGCGACTTCCGACAAGGTGTTCTGAGAACTGGTCAACTCTGCCTGTACGGACGCTAGGGTCGCTTCGAGGGCGGTCTTCTCGGCCACAAGAACTTCAAATTTCGCCGCAAGCTCTTTTTCAACGATTTCTCGTTTTTCCTCTGCAGCTTTAATCGCCATTTCGTGCAACTCTTTGAGTCGAGCGATCTGAGCTTCGGTGTCCGATGTCGCTTGCTCGCCAGCCGCGGAGAGCTCAGCACGGAGATCTTCAATCGCTTTAGCATGTTGCTCTTCCAGCTCTCCCTTCTCCTTGCTGAGTTCCGAAACTTTGGCCTCATGAGCCTCCTTCTCCTCGGCAGCTTTCTTCTCCACTTCTTCCAGCTTGGCTTTCACTTCTTCCAACTCCTTGGCGACGGCACTAGATCTAGGGGCGGAGGCGGAGGCGCCTGGAGCCAATACGCTTGGACCAGAACCGCCCCTAGCTTTTTGGGCGGTGCCAGCCGGGTTAGTCGCAGCGGTTGTTCGGGTAGCGGTAGGCGCCATACTTGCTCGTCCTGCCAAAGGTCTGGTCAGCCTCGAAGTCGAATTTGTTAGGGTTGTCCGAGGCTTTGCCCCGCTGTCCGTAGAGGTGGACGCGGCTGTCCGGGCGGCGGTGATCGAAGCGGTCTTTGAGGGATCCGGTCGAGCGGAAGATGCGACACTGGGCCGAGCTGCACGCGCCGCAGTGGTCGCTGCGCCAGCAGTCACAGAGGGCTTGACCGATGTTCTAGGCCTGACGGCCGAGCCAGACGTAGCAGTTGTAGAGGCAGTCGGTCTGGCCGCGCGGGCAGGAGCCGATGAGGAGGTGGTAGTCCTGTCTGAAGCTGCCGTCGGTGCCCGAGGCCTGGTAGCCGCCGAGGCTGAACCGGTTTCATTCTTTGTAGCGGATGAAGCTGTAGGACGAGTCACTGACGGTCGTGTAGCCGAGGTGGACTGAGACGGGCGAGAGGCAAGAGTAGGACGGGACGCGGCAGTGGAACCAGAAACGGGAGTCTTGCCAGCACTTGAAGCTGAAGTGGGCGTCCTGGCATTAGTCGAGCCACCGGGTCGAGTGGTAGTGGAAGTTTTCAAGGAGCTGACTGCCGGTCTAGGGGCAAGAGACTGTCGGGCGGTCGTGATGCCCCGTGAGGCAGAGGTAGTTGCAGTGGTAGAGGATTTGGGAGTGGGTTTGGGTGATCCAGCTGAAAACTCAGACCCAGAATTAGTGAACGTGAGTAAGCTCATCTCAAGACATGACTCCCAGTCATTCAGGAAGAGTGATTGAGGATTTCGACTCACAGCCAAAGACACCGCTTTTCAATACTTTCTTGACACCCCCAGCAGCCTGCTTGACCCCTCCAACAAGCTTGTTATCCTCATGTGCCTCCTCCTTGTGGGCGACGACCTCATTTCCCTCAATTACATTCTGATTTTGACCATTGTCGAGCTCTGGAGCAACCGGCTCCGCATTGACCTCCTGCCCGTTTGTATCTCCTTGTGCTATGTTGGCGGCTGGGAGATGAGCCTCCCCCTTTCCGTGAATTTCATCGCCAGGCATTGAAGGCGCCTCAGCTCTCTCTCCACCATCCTGTCCAACCTCTACTTCGAGATCACCACCAGCCACTTTCACGTCCTCGCTGCTTCCGCCATTCGCTCGCTGCAGCTCAGGCTTAGCGGGAGCCTCATCGACTTCACACCTATCGTCCAAATGCTCTACCTGTTGCTGTTCCTCCCGTGCACCTCCGTCACCATTCGCATCGTGATGTTCTTCCCGCTCATTAAGAGTCTTCATGCTGATGGCGTCAGAAGCCTGGGACGTGGGTCGGTCTCCGTCGGCCATTTCAGCGCTCGACGAGGTATAGGCGTATCGTTTTGTTTTGTTTTGTTTTGTAGGCAGCTGAGCGGCAACCTGTTGACAAGCTCTGCAGCCTGGAAGCTGTCGTAGCAGATCTAGAGGTATAACAGTCTTGAACGAGGTTAGAATGATAGGTACGATACGTGGGACCACGTTGAAACAGAGGTCAACAATGGTTTCGAATCGTGCACCGTGCACACCGAACAATGCACGAAGCACGACGCATAATGAAGTATGAACCACGCACTAGGTCAAAACGCGTCCATTTACTTCTTAGATCTGACCTCCACCCTAGCCCCCAGTCCCCCGGCTTTAGCATTATGGCATCTGAAGAGCATATAGGAGCAAGTAGCATGCATGTACCTCACAGAAGTCATTTGCCTGTCTACCGTCTACCGTCTATCTATCTACCCAAACCACCCTAATGATGGATGGCTTACTGCCTACCGAGCAAAACCGAAGAGAAAAGGACATGAATCACCAGAAAAACGACATCCTCCTGTCTGACTCAGGAGCGTGTAAAATCGTTAAAGGACTGTCTGCCGTACTTCATTAACTGGCCTCACAACAATCAACCCGTGATTACAGGAGAGCATGAAAAATGAAGAATCGACGATAGTCCAGTCGTACACCCTCTCAGAGAGCAACAACATTGGCCACAGAGGGCGGACAGGGGCTGAGATAGCTCATGTAGAACCCGCCTAATGGTACTTCGAGATGGCACTCAAGTAGGTCTGGCCCGACGCACTGTAGAGAAGAACACACATATCAGTGAAGGTTTCTTCGCCTGTTTTGTGGAAGCTGAATGGAAACTCACGTCAAAGCGCCGTTGGTGTACATGGGCCAAACATCTCCCAAACCAAGACCGTTAGAGTAACCGTAAGCGTGTACTCGTTCGTCGCTCTCGAAGAGGTCCACAATCTGGTTGATATAGTCGTTGATCTCGGTCTGATCGGTACAGGGGATGAAGGACGAGCTGTCATCGACACAGGCGAACTCGGTGACCCAGATGGGCTTGCCAAAGGTGTTCCAGTAGTAGTCAATGTCCTCCTTGACGCCGTCCATGCTGTTCTTGTTGATGTGCAGGTTGGTGATGTCCCACGGTACGGAGATCTGCTGGTTGAACGCGCCGAGCCAGTTGATGTATTTCTCAGCAGCCTGGTGACACATCGAAGGGGAGATGAGGGTGGAGCCCTTTGCCTTCCAAGGACCGATAAGGCTGTCCCAAAGGCCAACGGCTACAGTGAATGACAGTATGAGTCAGCGGAAGGCAAGAACGGGATGCGGGAATCGGGAAGGATGTCGAGGGGCCACCTGCACTCACCAGTGCTGACATCGATGTTGGCGCTACCTTCGGTAGAACAGTCAGGCTCCTCGAAACCCATGATGTACTGGGGAGTGGAGGTGAGAGCCTTGAAAACACTCAATCGAGAGGCGTCAGTGCTATCAACAGTACCGGCTCCCCAGAGCATGGGTACGGCGATGGGGGTGCCAGAGTGACCGGAGGGGTCAGCGGACCAATCTGCGGGAAAGAAAATTGGATATGGTCAGCTTGGTCCCTGGCATAGCGAGCAAATACCAAAGACGTCTGTCGACAAAGGAAGGTCTCCAACTAGCGCAGTCTCACTCACCGTACCACCATCCGATGTGGTCTTTTACCACATCATAAGCATCTCCGCCGGCGATACCAGCCTTGATGCCATTGGGAGTGTATTGGCCGTTGCTAGACGTTCCGTTCGTAGCAGCGGTTGTGGTGGCAGCGGCAGCAGATGACGAAATTGCGGTAGCTTCAACGGAGGTGGTGGCGGCCTGAGTCTGTGTCCACCATTCATTTTGTGAGCTACTTGTGTCTATCCATTGACTATCTGTTTGTGGCTCTTGCCATTGTGATTGGGATTGCCAGTCCTGAGTTGCAGGTTGTTCAGGTTGCCATGATGCGGAGGATGTTTCAGACGAATCTTCCCAACTCACAGTAGCAGGCGAGGTGGCTGCGTCGCTCGCAACGGAGGTCTCAGCAAGTGTTGACGCAGCCGTCGTCTCCGCTGATGCGGCAGTGGTCGACGACGCGGTGGCAGCGGGGGCGGAGTCAGAGCTGGTCTTGGCTCGACAGGTGACCCCACGTCGGTTGACCCGTCGCTTCTTCTTTTCTACGAGCCCACCAGCGGCAGCAGCAGCACCGACTGAAGCCTCCCTTCGCTGGACGGCGGTGGCCAGTCGCTCTACTGATCGAGCGTGGTCGGCAACTTTGGAAAGGTGTCGTCGGTGAGGGTTGTGGCCCTGGGGGTAAGGCGCACCTGCGGAGAGGGCGGGAGTCGCGAGGAGAGCGAGGACGGGTACGAGGAGGGAGAGTTGCATGGTGTATGATTTACTTGAGGTTTTCGATTTGGTTCACTTTGTCGAAGAGTCGGTCGAGGGAGTAGATGTCAAAATCGATTTGATGTCTTCTGGTTTGATTCCGAGGGAGGTACTGAAAGAGCGTTTACAAACGAGTGTCTCTTGTCGAGGTGGTAGTAGTAGAGAGGGAGGTGTTCTGGAGTTACGGATAAAAACGAGGAGGAAAGGTGAAGAAACGTCGACAAGTCGAGGTGAGAATGATTGGAATCAGTCAGATCAGCGTTCTGCTCCTCCATTTAATCTAATCTTGCACAGTATCTTCAACGTTGATGTCAAGCCGCTGTCTTCCGTTTCTTTCTCTCTCGAAGTAAACACCAAGAAATGCCTTGTTCTTCGCCTGAATGCTTTGTGCTCCTGACGTATCAACCTCTGGTCCTTATCCCTAATTCAATGCCCATGCATATGCGCCTTTGCTCTGTGCGTGCTTGGCATGCGCATAGACGCAGACAACGTGGCGTATCCTGGATACCAACGAGTGTGTAGGTGTGTGTGTTTGGATGTGTGTCGTCTGCGATCTAGGGTATTTCCCACGATTTTGGCCTTTGAAGGCATATGATAGAGCCAGATATCAAGAGGGATGTGGTAAAGTAAAGATAGAATGGGAGAGAATCCAGATCGTCGGTCCAGCCGGCAGGTGACACGCTTTGGTGTCATTCTAGAGCTTTGTGGCCGTGTGTGGTAGAGTCCAAGAGGGCCCTTTGATGGGATGGACAGAGCACAAAGGATCATTTGATCCCCTCTCATCCTATCCCGTTTGCCTACCCGTATCGCCGCCATTCCTCGTGCACTCATCCCAATCCCATCCTTTGCTTCGATGAGACGCGTTTCACTAAGCTGTCTCGGACGTCCCGCCTCAACTGATGGGAACAGCATCGATACCATCACACCCAGCGGCCACTACCACAGACAGGTGCGCGAACTCACTAGCTTCAAGCTGTCGATCGTGCTGTCGATGTCGAGGGTCGGTCGAAGTGGTCGCGTCGTTCGTTACTCAAGCCCGTTGAGTAATCGTCGATGTCGAGGTGGGTCGATTCCGATGGTGATGGAGATGATGGTGATGGCAAGAAAGAACAATAACAACAACAAGCACTCTATCTATATATACCGTACAAATATGACTGTAAGGAAAACACACTGTACGCCAAATCGTGGCGCGACGAGGCGCGTCTCGCCTCTTTTTGTTTTCGTTTTTCCAGACTCTGTGCGTGTCACTCACTCACTCACTTCTTCCTCTTCCTCTTCCTCTCTCGCTCTATCCCCGCAATGCAGCACCTCTTTCTTTTCTTGTGTGACCCTGAAAATCAAAACCAAGACCCCTACCCATGGCACGCATTTCACGGCATTGAACCCTGCCCAGATATTCCAACTGTATTGTTCCGTTGCCAGAGTCTGGACCTGACCTCGTGTCTGCGGAGATATCAATCGCTTGACCTAAGGTACTACTAGACGAGGGCGCGCAGTTCAAATTCGGTAACGCATGCAGATGCGCTCGAACCGTGGAAGTTTGTATCGGAGGTCGATCGAAACTAGGGGGATAAACCGCGGTTCAGGAACGATACTGTAACAAACCTCTCTATCCAAATGGAGGGGTCCGAGACAACGTGAGACGAGGCACTTTGACTATAGATGCGCAGAACGAAGAAGACAAGCGACTGCGACTGCGACCGCGACTTCAATTGTTCAACATGAAACATCATTCACGAAAGTGAATAAAGTGAATGAATTTGAGGTGGGATCACCGAATTTGCACGTCCACCCAAACGTATGAAAAGTAGATCCAGAATAGCCGGATTCTTCATTGGTGTGGTAAGGTACTTCCGAGACTATATATGATATAAGATCCGACGTTGTACAATTGTTAAGCATGATCTTGAGCGTCGAGCGAAAGAAAAGGTCCCACCCCATTTACTAAATACAGGTACAGATCCATCAAACTTGTCGGCCTAGAGTAACAACTTGGCACGACCGCCCCAGATTTCATCGCGTAGAAGATACATGATCGATGATACCGAGTCGAGGCCAGATGGCCAGAACATGATGTTTTGAGGGTCTCAACGATGTTCATGCTGACTGACAAGCGGTCTGGTCTTCCACACTCGGAGGAGTCTGGGCTCGAACTACAGTGGGTATCTGTCCCGAAGCTGTAGATCGGATAACAGATTCGGATTCCGATGTACGCATCCGCCGTGAGTGTTGAGGAGCTCAAGAACGTCTTCATCTCGACCACAGTTGACTTGATCCCTAGTCTGACCATCCGCTATCGGGGGTCCAACTGACATGACTTCCAATCTCATTGAGCTGCCCTACGATCCTTCTGAGGGGCCTGACTAGACTGTGTGAGGTCGTTGTACCTATGTCCGACTCGCTCAACATCCCAAGCTCTGTACATATAAAGGGTCGGTCCGCAGAAACTTCGCGTCTGGTGAACCATATATGAGTAGCGAGCTTGATCCGATAAATCAACCACTAGACTACAATGAACTACCACACCTTCTACAGCCTGTTCTTCAAGGAGACCTCCGCGTCCGTTGCGACTACCACCCATAGGACTCGGATTTGAGGAACACCTCGTTTAATTCCGGGTAGACGCCTTTAAGGATGCCGATCTGGGCTTTGGTGACGGCGTTCGAGCAATCCACGAGCATCGAAGGTGGGCCGCAACCTTCGTATAGATCATAAATCGAAGTGTCAGGCTAAGATTGCACACAGCTGAAGCGCGGAATCGTCAGTACTCACAAGCTACGCTCAAGGAGCCCTGTGTCGTTCTGGCTTGTTCCTCGATCAACGCTGGCAGGTAAGGCCGGCCTGGGTTCGATGGGAATTTGTGAGTCTTGTCGAAAGACATCGACAGCTCAGTGGCGGGTGTGTCGATAGGTATGGAACGGCCTTCGTCTGCTGGATGATGTTCCTTCGTCTCGTCGACGGATATCGTCGCGGTCGATCTCGGATTCTCGCGAGTGACGTATATCTGGATTTTGAACGAAGGCATCCTTTTCTGCAGGGTTTCAAGCTCATGTTCGAACCATGATAGAGCATCTATGTAGTAGTAGGAGTGAGCAATGACCTCGGAGCACTTTAGAGATTTTACTGATTCCCCAAACTCACCTGTATGCCTGACAGCCCAGATCATCCTGACTTCCTGACCCTTCCCATAATAAGCCAAATCTTGCAATACACTCAGAGCCCAGGTAATACCCGTACCACCGGCAATGACCAGAACCGAATCGAACGCTCGCAGATCATGGCCGGCTCCTCCATATGGACCGTCAATGAGCACTTTGTACGTCACCTTGCCTTCATTTGCCCGGACGTCCTCGAAGAGGGTCTTGGTGAAGCCTGAGAGCGGCTTGAGGAGGAATACCATATTTCGCACAGAATTGGACTGTTCGTCTGGACGAGGGACGGTGGCGATGCTGAATGGGTGAGACTCAAGCGGTCGGACCGTTGAGAATCGGATGAAGACGTGTTGGCCCGGAGACCACTTGATGTACAGTGTTGGGATCATAAGCTTGATCGTCTCCTCGTCAATCAGAGTGGCAGTCGCCCGATGCAGGATCGGGTTATCGAGGAACATCATGACCAATCGCCAAGTGACGCCCAAGAGGAATAACACGATAGTGGCGATCATGTATGCGCTGTGAAACTGCATCAGTAGGACCACATCGAAAAGAGTAGGTAAAGATTGCTCACTCGCTGTCGAGCAGTTTGTATCCATGCCAGAAGAGGGCGCCGGCGAAGAACAGCGCCATGATAATGTGAACCCAGTAGAAAGCTTCGTAGAACGACTTTCTGTGACATGCGTTAGCTGTTCTCTATTGCTATGAAGCATGACTGGCATGCCGTATTTCAAGAGCCATCAGGACATTGTACCACTCACCTGAAAGGCGGAAGAGCTCCTACGAAAAGGACGAGCAAGGGCGACAAAGCCACGAAGCCAGACACGTAGACCTCGTTCGTCTGTGTGGCATAGACGAGTCCCTTTTCCTGGCGGGCACGAATGATCGCAGCGATAGTATGAACGAGGGACATGTAGGTGAAGTTGAAGGCGGCGCCCTGATGCAGCACCTGGAGCTTCTCGTGGCTGACTCCCGTGAGCACCGAGATGATGTTTCGCTTTGATCCAAGGACGCTGCGAAACGAATACAGCACAGGCTGTGATGAGCACGGCAAATGCAAATTCAGGATTGTACCTCCGCAGTAGTGGCAGACTTACTAGACGAAAGGGAGGGTAGCCATGGCTAGCCATTCGGAACGCAGGTACAATGGCGCTGAGCCATAGTACGGAGGATAATAGTAATACTGGTTGATCCAAGTGAAGGCGCTCACGAAAAGCAAACCGGCGAGGAGAAGGAGGTTTGGACCCAGTGGGCCGAACGTCCACAAGAGAGATAGCCATTTATTGACGGGCAACTGAGGATATGTGAGCAGACGGAGGAGTGCAACAGCTCGACTGTACAGGGGGATCTTGACGTTGTATCGGGTGCGAACCTTCCAAATGACGTTGGTGATCAAGAAGGTGAAGAGCAGACCACATAGGAAATACAAAGCATAATAACCATATTTCACTTGTTCTGCCCATGGGATATGGAGGGCTTGGTATGCAGTCCTCTCCTCCGAGGTGGGCACGTATACGCCGTCGGCATTGACATGGCCTGGGACGTTCCCTCCAGCCATGTCGTGCCGCGGTATCAGTGGTGTGGAGAGAGACATCTTGTGCGATGCAAGAGCTAGGCAAAAGGAGAGGGGAAGATGGATTCAACAAGGGGTGGGGGAGAGAAATGGAATGGAATCGAAGTGGTATCCAGCTAGGTGGGACAAAGTGCCATATGGCTATATATATATATACTCGTGTGAACCTCGCAGAATCGACGAATCACAAGCTTAGCGTTGCACCAGAAGCATCTCACGAACTAAGCTGATCCGAACCCAGAGGGGACCCCTTGACGATGGACCCCTATCAAGGTGATTACGATCACGTCTGAAAAGGCCTCTGGAGCTGCGCCCAATCTCTCATTGGATGTCATGGCTGAAAGAGCGTAAAAAGCCTAAATAGCTCCTCCGAGACATTTCTGTGTTTCTGCCTGCCAAGGAGAGGAAGAAGGTACGAAGGGACGAGCGTGTGTTTTCAAAAATGGCGCGGTGGTTCAGAGGATTCCTTTCGATCACTTGAGCCATATCTTCCACCAATCAGAATGCGTAAACTCATCAGTAGTAGGTATCATTCAACGAAAGGAGATGAGATCCAAAGGGGAGATATGACAGGAAGAGAGGGAAGAGCGCGATTCATCAGCCAACCTGATAGCAGTCGGCATGTGCTTGAATTAGGCAGGCTTCAGATGATGCCAGCAGCATATAAGCACCCCGCTCTTCCGTCACCGCAGTAGTCCGAGAGTAACACTCTTCTGTTATCCCTTACCAGCCAGTCACACCACATCCAGCATCTGTATCCGCCTCTCATCATCTTAAGCATCTTAGACCTATACGCAACTCTTCAACATGGACATGGGCCACGGAGATATGGACATGGGTCCAGCATGCAAAAGTAAGTGACATCTTCTCCTACTGCATGTTTCCGGACAGCACAGGAGCTGACTGCTAGGGTTCTGCCGCTCCAGTTAGCATGCTCTGGAATTGGAACACCATCGATGCGTGTTTCCTCGCAAGCACCTGGCACGTTCGATCTAAGGGAGGCTTTGCAGGAAGTATCATTGGCATCTTCTTGCTTTGTGTTTCCATTGAATTCGTCAGGCGTGTGGGAAGGGAATATGACAGAAGGTTAATCCTGGCTGCAAAGGTGAATAGAGTATAGAAAACCCCGTGCGCTCTTCTGGCCGTCCCATGCAAAGTCCGCTGGACTGACAACTCTCTTCATCCTGAACAGTCAACTGTCGCCGGCGTGCTGCCTGAGGTCGATGCCAACAAGGGCACAGACGCCCCGGCCATGCCATACCAGTGAGTCCGCTGAGGATTCGTACTGTCAGTTGCATTTGACCAACGCTAAGTCCCATGATATGGCTATCCAGCTTCAGACCCTCGTGGGTACAACAGATCATCCGAGGTTTCGCCTACGGCAGTCAGTTCACCGCCGCATTCCTTGTGTGAGCACACATGATATTTATAACCGCCTCAAGTATTCCCGCTAATATATGACCGACGGTCCGTAGGATGCTTCTCGGCATGTACTTCAACGGCTTCGTCCTTTTCGCCATTTTCCTCGGCCAGACGGTGGGCTATATCCTTTTCGGTAGAGACACCTGTACAGCTTCGGTTGATCATGTCGCTTCGGGGAGTTGCTGTTAGATAGACAGAAAGGGGCGTTCACACGCTGCGGGCAATGGAAATAAGGTTTGTTTCTGGATTTGGGTGGTATGTAAGGACTTCAGCATTATTCAATACGGACGCATGAGATCAGCAATGGCGGTCACACTACAGTCTTTCGGGGGCCTTGACGATAATATCTGGAACGTCTCTATGCAATTCATCGCTACTCACGATGCGAGCGCCAGCCGACACAGAAGTTGCCGCGCTCTCGTCTTGATTCGCGCTCGAGACCCTACGCGAGGCGCAACTTCTTTTTGATTTAGCTGATCAAGGGTCAAGTGCGTGTCGTAGTCCTTGACACCGTCCATGCAACAGTCGTATCAATACAACGCATATCCGAGACACGATCAACTTTACGGTACCACTCAATATCGTAGCCCGGCTTCTCTCAGGGCCTCACTCCTTAGTCTGCCTTGAGGGCTGAAATATGGCTTCTCTCCGATAGAAGATGCCCTGTCTCCATTTCGTTCCTCCTGATAGTCAAAAGTGGCCGAGTGTAGCGTGGATCGCTAAGGTACCCAAACACGCTCGTCGGTTGATCAGCTGTGAGTGGTGATACTGTACTATAAGCCAAAATACTCACGTTATCCCAGATCGCTACTGAGCCGGCTTCCCATCGGAATCGTACGGAGCAATCGAAGTTATTCATGCATAGTTGAGCTGGATAAAGTGTCAGCGGGGGGTCTGAAACACTACTTGGACTTGGTGGACCGCTCGACTCACTTAGGTACTCCCTCAACATGACATGCTCATCGTAAGTGACCCCTTGTATCCTGCCTCCAAAGCCATAAGAGTAGTACAAGGCGTTCCAGCCAGTAACCGGATTTGTGCGGATGAGCGGATGGCGAGCTGATAGATCGTCGCCGACGTTCAGGGGGTTACCTCGGATCATCGTCTTCGATATCGTCCTGCCGTGGTTAGCGGCCTCTTGATGGAAAAAGTTGGCGTTGTGCTCCGCCTCAGTATTTTCGAAGAATCGAAGCATAGACGGGGACATCTTGTCGAGAATATCGTAGCAGTTGACCCATTGTGTATCGCCACCAGAAGGTGGGAGGGTGTTGATCTTGAGCATCGAATAATCGGAGGGCACTTTCTCGAACGACACATCCTGTAAGGTTAGTGATCAGCGGGATGATCTGCAAGGTCTTCAACCTGTTTGCTACCATGCGCACTCACCGAGTGGAAAGCTCTCGTCGCCCACCTCGAGACATCATCATGCAACCTCATGATACCACCGCCCTTTCTTTGCGCTTCCGCAGAGATGAGCTGGGTCTTTGCGCCCATTTCGCCAGTGTTCTCCGACACCGGGTGGATACACATGTGCGATTGTTTTGGCTGGCCGGCAAGCTCGCTTATCTTCCGTTGAAGCTGCATCATTTGGTCCTGACTCAGCTCCTGCTTCCTGAAGAAGCAGACTCCACGCCGAGAGATCAACACGGCAAGATCGCGTATGAGGTCATCTGCGTTTGGTGCTTCGAGCAGATCTGACAGCTGCAAGTCGGAAGAGAACTCTCTGCCGATGGAAGGTGTGACCTCGAAGTGCTGACATCGAGTCAGCCGGCAAGTCCAGGTCCAAACTGAATCATCGTTCATTGCGCCTCACCTGATACGTGTCAAGAAGCCCTCTATACGCCAACGGACCAAGCAGAGTATTTCGAGCGACATCATCCACGGAGGGAACTGCTGAGGCTCTCATTTTCAGTGAAGATACAGCGAATGGAGTGTCCTCCACGGTTTGGGTGATTGCGATTGGGGCCATGATGCTCAAGTTTGATGTTGATGGGTCACAAATTGGGCTCGGTCATCCGCTGACCTCTCTCATATAAGCACCCGATTCATTCTCTCACACGTGACATCCTCTTTCTGCTCGAGGATGTTCTAACAACCAATGACGCCGAAGATTGCAAAAGAGAAGTCTGGCGTCATTTCGTGTCACCGATAGATTGCATAGATCATACATGTGGTGATTGCGAGGTCGCCGAAGATGCATGGGATATCCTGTTCATTTATCGGCGACTTCGGGTTGTTCGGGTTCTCCATTGTCAATGGCGTGATCAGGCACATGTGGTGGGTGGGATGAACTACAGTACTACCCCACCATACATTACGGAAAACTGCAGCCTCGTTGTCAGTTTGATTTTTTTCTGACATGCTCGTCGCGGGGTCATCGCTTACTACCACCCCATGATTGCACAATCTTATCATGCGCCGCCGATCACACCATCAATGCATCATCGAGATGTTCTTGTGACCTATGGTAATTTAGCTAAATCAGAAGTGATCAACGCGTGCAATTCTGGCCGACATCACAGAGTACAAAAAGGATGAAGAGGTCAAGTTGATCAGACTGGGAGAAGTCCCTCACCGACCCGCAATAGAACACCATGTCCGACAAAGCTGAACTCGCGTTGAACAACGAGAAAGACCTCGCTTGGGAGCAACTGCGGTCCGAAGCCGATCGCGATGAGGATTGGCAGCATAGCCTGACGCTATGGCAGAGTCTGTGTATCTATAAGACTGTAAGTGTATATGTAAAAGCCCATAACAAGGTGGAATGCTGAATTGTCGTCGCCCAGGCCGTGTTCTGGTCGATCGTCGCGTCCTTCTGCATCGTGATGGAGGCATATGACACCCTCCTGCTCGGTTCGCTGTTTGCTCTGCCCGCATTCAAGCAGCACTTTGGCCACAACCAAGGAGGAACAGCTGGATATCAGATCTCTGCTCCTTGGCAAGCGGGTCTGCAACAGGGTGCCAACATTGGTAGCTTCTTCGGCGTCTTCCTCGGCGCGATATTGGTCGACCGATTCGGTTACAAATGGTCCATTATTGGCAACCTTGTTGTTCTCGCACCGATCATTGCCTTGGTGACCTTCGCGCCCAACCTGGGAGCGCTTCTGGCCGGTGAAATCCTCTGTGGTATCCCTTGGGGAGTCTTCAGCACCTTGGCGGAGGCGTTCGCATCCGAGATCTGTCCTCAGAGCTTGCGGGGGTACCTCACTGTGTGAGTCGGGCTTGAGTGATGTGGACGCTCGAGGCTGACGAGACGCTTCATCGCAGCTTTGTCAATATGTGCTGGGTTCTCGGTCACTTCATCGGAGCCGGCGTTCTCCGAGCCGCTAACAACATCGATGGCAAATGGTCCTACCGAATGCCCTTTGCTGTTCAGTGGGTGTGGATCCCGATCTTACTGCCCTTCTTGATATTCGCCCCCGATTCGCCTTACTGGTTCGTCCGCAAGGGCAAACTCGACAAAGCTGAGAAGACCGTCCGGCGAATCGCTCCTGCCGCAGAGCAGTCTCGAGTGCAAGAGGTCGTCAGCTCGATGGTGCGAACTAACCACCTCGAGCAGGAAGTCAGCGCCGGAACGAGCTTCCTTGACTGTTTCAAGGGTGTCGACAGGAGGCGAACGGAGATCAGGTGAGTGCGCTGTCAAGTCGGTTTGAGATGGGGCTAATATGGCATTGCAGCTGCGTTGTCTGGACCACTCAGATCCTCTGCGGCCTTCAGTTTGCCAACTATTCAACGTACTTCTTCCAGCAGGCTGGACTCTCGACCATTTACTCCTTTGACATGACCATTGGGCTGTACGGTGCAGCTTTCATCGGCACCTGTCTGTCCTGGGTCCTCTTGACATACTTTGGCCGACGACGAATTTGGCTCACCGGCCTCTCATGCCTTGTCGTGGGCCAAATTCTCATTGGTGTGCTTTCGGTCGTCGCAGACAAGGGTCATGAAGGTGCTCGTTGGGCTCAAGCGGGTCTGATGATCGGGTGGCTTTTCACGTGAGTTTTCCCGCGGCGACTTGAAAATACACGAGCTCATGGGCATCGTACTGGCAGCTACGACATGACCGTCGGACCTTTGGCTTACGCCATTGTTGGAGAGACATCTTCTACACGATTGCGAAACAAGACCGTCGGTCTCGCTCGAGCTTCATAGTGAGTGGCTCCTATAGACGCTATCAATCTTCGACGGCAAGCTGACCTCTATTGGTGCAGCAACGTGTTCAGCGTCTGCTTTGGCGTCTTGATGCCATACATGCTCAATCCTGGCAAGTGGAACTGGGCAGGGAAGACTGGTGAGTCTGCGTCCAAGCAGATTGTCGGCAACAAATGCTAACTTCGGTATTCTTTAGGTTTCTTCTGGGCTGGTATCGGTTTTCTCTGCCTGGTATGGGCATTCTTCCGATTGCCCGAATTGAAGGTGAAGTGGATGCATTGTCTTGAGAAGATCCTCTTGCTGACAGATCATCCATTACGTAGAACCGAAGCTTCTTAGAGGCCGATATCATGTTCGCAAGGGGAGTTCCGGCTCGAAAGTTCAGCACATACGTTATCGAAGCCGATGCAGACGAGGTTGTCCGTGCCCAACATGCGGAAGCTTCTTACGCAAATTAGGTTCAGGATTTCCATGTACATGCTGTGTTAGCTGGGAAAAAGTATATAGATTCACAATTGGAATCTTGGCACTTATCAGTCTTTGGGTACAATGCATTACTACTACATCTGGGCGTACAACACTATAGTGAACTGCGTGTTCCGCCAACATATTGTAGGTCTATGCATACAGTATGACCTGCGTCCCATCAAGTCGCCCCATGCGCAGGCAATCCTTCCAATATTGAACGCCAAAAACTGTCCTGGGTGAACAACAGGTCATTCTGCAGGCCAGTTCCGATGGCTGCAGCTGGCACGTATACCGAGTCTTGAGTATCGGTGAGCCGGCTTACCCAGCCGTGGAGATCTTTGGGAGCTAAATCGGGCTGTTCTATGTCAGATCGTTCTGATGCGGAGGCATGGACCTCCAGGGCGTTCGCGGCCCGGCTCGTAGGCACGCTCAGTGCCTCCAATGGATCGAAGCCGAAGGGATGAGGAGAAGTGCCTGGAGGAATCTGGCCTCCACGATCGTGAACGACTTCCGTAGTTGTGGATGCATCTGCCTGGGCCAAGGAGAGGAAAGGATCCCAGGCAGAGTCAGGTAGTGGAGGCCAGACAGATCTGCCTTGATCTCTGTTAAGCAGGTGGCCGAAGGCTTCGAGATTCAGAGTCCGCTCTGGATCCGAAATCTGACTTGACGAACTGGCTGTCTCCCGTTGTGTCGTCTGCGTTCGATTATTAATGTCCACCGAATTTGAGCTTGATCTAGGTGCTGTCGCCGATGAGGCCGCCTGGGTGACCAAATGCAACGTCTTCGTATCGATGAGCCTGTTGAGAAAGGTACTGTTTGACTTTGCTAGGGGAGAGGGAGCGCGGGCGAGTAAGTTGGCAGCCGTGCGAGCGGTGTGAAGGATACTGCGGTAATCTGGCTGCATGAAGCTATATTGCGGTTGCAGTATCCTTAGCAATGAGACCGCCGCATACGTCAAGAAGCTATGAAGGATGTCGGGTGCGCTTTTCCGAGTATTGTCGTCGCTGTCAAAGAACGTTTGATACGTCCGGATCACCCCCACAGAAGCGGTCTGGATCTGGGATAGACATACAAGAGGTCAGGATCGGCCTACCTGCACTGTACGTGACCGAAACGACTCACTTCGATCAGCGGATTAGTCAATTCCGCGTCATTCATCCCACTAGACCTCTCCAGACTGAATGAGTGTATCAAGAGCGTCGCGTACTGTTGATACATCC
This sequence comes from Kwoniella heveanensis BCC8398, assembly GCA_000507405.3. Taxonomy (NCBI): domain Eukaryota; kingdom Fungi; phylum Basidiomycota; class Tremellomycetes; order Tremellales; family Cryptococcaceae; genus Kwoniella; species Kwoniella heveanensis. The sequence continues at coordinate 461,857 of KV700125.1, forward strand.
GGATGTTGTGCAAGATTTGTCGGACGTTCGGTGGCTCCTCCTTGAGGGGTTCCATATCCGTCAAGTCTCCGCAACAAGCATGTATTTCCTCCTCGACACGCTGGCGCCATCGCTTGAAGTGTTGATCGTACACTCTCGCAAGATCGGGCAACCCCATTTCACTGAACAGCCCGCCGGGATACTTTCCGTAAGACTGATCTAGCGCGTCGTTGTCCGACTTGGAGTGAAGCGAGTCCACTGCGCGTGAGAGCAGCTGCGTCCACTCGGCCAAGGCAGCCACCCACAAGTCGCTGAGTGAAGGGGTAGGCCCGCGAAGTAGCTCGATGTACAAGCGAACGCTCTGTTCCCCACGCATCGAGGAGGCCTTGCCAAGCTGTACAGACATAGTCCTATAAAACCGGAGATCAGCTCGGTCATATGTTCTTGAGCTGCGGAATGCACCCACTGGTCAACGATATATGCCCCCAGCCACGTCCTTGCTATCGCCCGTAAAACCCACCCCGGTAAACCCTCTTTCGCCTCCGGCACTAATGCCACTCGATGAAGATTGATATCCACAGCAGTCCGTATCGCCAAACCTGTCCTTAGCCAGCTCATGTCCAGCTCAAAGTTTTTGGGCGGATTCATGTTCCACATGGCATGGATGCAATGCCCCTGGATGACATCGATGTTCTTCTCCTTGGGCAGACGTTCCATTTCGAATTTGGCAAAATCGGCAAGACGGGACCACAAGGTAGGATCGAAAGCACGAGCACTGGCGCAGCATATCGCGTTGAACAGGAAGTTGTTCCGCCTCGCTACGGCTGAAGGTGGCGAATGCGCTGTGTCCAGCAGTGGGAGATGGGGATGAAGATGAGTGAAGTACAGGTCGAAAAGGGTTTCGGCCCTGATCAGGTGGGGATGGGTCAGCACAGCCGGAGACCCAAACATGCGATAGGACTCACTCTGCGACACTGATCAAAGCCATTATATGGGGTGCCTCGTCCTTCAACTCCCGCTCGACCGGCTCATAGTACCCTTCTTCCAGCTTTGATCCGTGATACCTCTGTGGTGTGGCATTTGACAAGCTACTGTGTCCCTCCTGCCCTGACACATCCGCACTAGCCTCCGCCAGTACCGCGAGGGGGTTGCGATCCCCAGGAAGGGGTAGAGTCGTCAACCGATCAGCGATGTGAATTGCGGGAATCGATGATTTCTCGCTCGAAGGTGACGACTCCGGAGCACTACCATTCCCAAAGCTGGAAGAAGATATCAACTCGTGGGGCAGCCTGCTGAGGGCTGTGGTGTTTGAGAGGTCCGATGTACTGCTTCGCGCAGGATGAGTGTCCTCCATACGGTTTCCATCCGTCCGCCATATGATAGAATTCCTCGGTCCGTACTCAGGCAGAAGCCGGCTCCTTTTCCACCGCTGGTAATCGCTGTCCGGGCGCTCGGGCGGTAGCATACCATACGACGATGACTGCTGCGCATTCTCTCCGCTGACCGCCGAAGTCTTACGCTTCCCTCTCATTCTACCCCTCAAACTAGGAAGGTATATGCATTCTCCTTCAACTCCGAGGTCCACACAGCGCCCACATGGCTTCTCCCCGCTGCACTTCAGCTTTTGACGGCTGCATGACGAACATGCTCGAGATGTGCGGTTTGATGGGTTGGCGCGCAGACCAGACCGCTCAGAGGAAGTGCTCGATGAGGCCACTGCTAGGGGGTTCTGACTGTCGCCATCTTGACTCATGACTGTTTTGCGGGTAGAGTGAGGAGACTTCTGGAAGAGATGTTGGCTCAAAAAACCCTCACAATACGATCTCCCTTTACATGAATGTTGTTCCGTGATCTCTTCCGGTTATACCGGGGCCGAGCACGTCATATCGGCGTCTAGTGTGCAATCTTGTTTCTTGATTTATGCAATCATCCCAAGACTTCGCCAAAGACCCGTAACTACTAACTTATATGCATGGCTAACTATCGACTCATGACTATAAGTCACTTCTTGAGAGAACGTCTATGCATAGACTGCCAGGCGAGGCCCAGCAGCGGCAGGGTTGGCGAAACGCAATCCGGCATCCAGCTTCGATATGGCATCGATAGCTCCCTCGCTTAATTCGACTCTCTCGTTGTTCAAGTTCTCCTTCATTCTCTCTGCACTGGAGCTCTTGGGAATCACTGTGATACCTCTCTGTGTAGCCCAGCGCAGAATGACTTGTGCCGGCGTGACACCGTGGCTCGCCGCAATCTCCGTCACGGTCGGGTGCGTGAACAGTGGCTCGCACTTCGCTACGACACTGTCTGAGATGCCAACCCATGAGGTTGGTCCAAAGGATGAGTACGCAGTGACATGGATGTTGAAAGCCTGAGCAAGGCGGAGCAATTCTGGCTGAGCAAAGTAGCTGCACCCAAATCCAAGATGAGCTGTAATGTTCTCGCCATGCCTGAAAAGTATTTTACAGTACTCACGGGTGCATCTCCACCTGCAGAACGGCAGGCTTGATCCTCGCATAAGTCATCAAGTCCATGATCATCCCTCCGGGCATGTTGCTGATCGCGATATTCCGGACAAGACCGATATCAACTAGTCTTTCCAAGGCTGCCCATGTTTTGTGGTATGGGGATGCTTCCAGCTCGAGAGCTCCATCAGGCGTTCCGTCGTAGCTCCAGCCAGGAGGATATCGCACAGCAGGGTCAACTAAAGAGGAGTCAGCGCTTGCGGGTTGTCCATTCGACATCAGTCAGCGCAACTCACCATACTTCAGCGCAATCGGCATATGGATGTAGTACACGTCGAAGTAGTCCACTCCCCAGTCCTGCAAGCTGCGTCGACAAGCCGCTTCGACATGCTCTTCTGCATGGTATGTATTCCACAGCTTGCTGACCACAGTCACGTCCTCCCGCTTGACCAAGCCCTCGTTCAATGCTCTGCGCAAGCCTTCCCCCGCTTCGGCCTCATTGCCATAGTCCGCGGCTCCATCAAGCAGTCTGTATCCAAGCTTCAGAGACGTGTACACCAGGTTCGCACATTCCTCTCTCGGCACTTTCCACAGCCCCAAGCCGGTGAGCGGGTACGAGCTACCTGACGCAAGTTGGGTTGATGCGTTCTGAGCGGTAATCATGATGTATGCATCCTCCAAAGAGCAGAACCCATTCTAGATGTAAATATATTTATACCCGACCGAAATTTTTGACGCACCTCCAGAATCACGCAATAGTCGGCGACTACAGTAGTCCCTGGATCGTCTGCAATTCCGCGAATGAGCCATTAGTATTGTGTAAGGGAGCATCGTCGATTCTTTGGTCCTGCAGGTGAGGACTTGATGTGACAAGGGAATCTTAACGCTCGTTGATATCGCTGAGGTCCCCTAGGATCTTTGCGATTTGAAGAGCGCGGTCACCAAACCGACCGCTGGCGAAAACAGCACCTGAGCGTTCCGGCTAGTGTCGTTGATTTCTCTACGTGTAACAGTCTGACATATGTCGTCTTCGCATCACGTGACAGGCTGCCCTTTTTGTAAGGATGACGTAAGCCTTGATTTCCCGCTTTTCGCGTGGAGTCTCCACAGGGATGACGTACTGTTTGAGTACCTCTGTTTTCGATCATTCTCTTGCGATCTTGTCTTCTCGATCGCCGCAACTCTACTCTGGATGTGATGTGACACCACTCTGAGTACTCAGCTTCTCGATTAGATGATATGAGCGTGCGGAGACTCGCCCAATGAGGTAACTCACCTGCTCTGACCAAAGAGGACTCAGAATGCACCTTGACGTTGCCGCAGACCTGGTTCCAAAAAGACAGACGCGACCGCTCCACTTTTCCAGGTCGTTTGACTTTGACAGTCTGACCAGTGAACAGCTTGTGCTTCGACTCTTTTCCCTCCGTCACATCTTTAGTACATCATCTGAAATTATCATCGTTCAACTGGCTAGTCCATCATCTAGCCGTTGATCCATGTTCTTGCCAATCTTTGCAAGATCGTCATTACATCTATCCCGATCGATACCACTCAAGACATCATCATCACAGCTAATCGCACGATTCTCTCAACTTTCCCTGTTCGCCATGCCACCTTCCGGAAGACCCAGTCGCACACGCACGCAGCCGGCCAGATTGGGTGTAGCAGCCGAGCTGAGCACTTCGGCTGTCAGCCCAGACTTGGCGAAAGGCGAACACACACTGGTCAACGCGCTCGAACATATACCTCCAGATCTCCTTACCAATGAGCGAGACACTACAAGTTCCGAGGAAGCGCTTACACCCATTGGATCTGATATGGAAGATGTCAAAGAGGCGGTAGATGACGCCGTAGATAGGAGTCTGACCAAGCGGAAACGGTCGACCAAGGTCGATCTGGATTATGGAGAAGAGTCGGAATTGTCTGCGCCCGAGAGCGAAGTTTCTGAAGCGCCAAAGAAGAAGACACCTAAGAAGAAGGCAACGCCCAAAAAGGCTAAAGCGAAGGCGCCCGCGGAGAACGACGACGATGCTGACTTAGATGGAGACACACCTAAGAAGGAGAAGAAAGTCACCCCTAAGAAATCTCGAGTCGCTAAAGAGGAGCCAGAGTATGACGAGGACGGAAACGAGATTGTCAAGAAGAAGAGAAAGCCAAAAGTGTATCCCAAGAAGGTGTATGAGATTCCTGAGGTTGAAAGGAAGACAACAACTTTCAAGGGTAAGCGACTCCTCGTTAGGTAGCCATCGTATCAGCTAACTGAACACCGCCCTTATATACAGGTCGATTGGGATACGCTTGTCTCAATACGGTTCTGAGATCGACTAAGCCAGATAGTATATTCTGCTCGCGTACATGTAGGATAGCGAGTATCGAAGAGGAAGGAATGGAGCTTCCGAAAGGACTAGCGCTCATGAACGTCCGAGATCTCAGCACTATGATCGAGGTGAGTGAAAGGCCGATCCGTCATAAGCCCAGCTCTGCCGTCAGCGCTTCAATGCTGAAGCGAGCCGCGTCATACTCAGTGGAACGAGCAGAACAAGATTCGATTCATGCGGATGTCCTCAGAGATGTTCCCCTTTGCCTCGCATGCGAAGTATGGCTATACCCTAGAATTTGCCGATGAAGGGCTGAAGGCCGCTGGTGCTCTGGCAAAGAAGTATGGTCATCGATTGACTATGCATCCCGGACAAGTGAGCGACTTTCATGTACCGAATCGCGCCCGCAGTGATGGACAACTGACTGGCCGGGATTGATGGTTGCTTTCGAACAGTTCACTCAGCTGGGGTCTCCCAAAGCTAATGTAATCGAGTCCTCCATCCGTGAACTGGAGTATCAGTGCGAGATTATGGACAGAATGGAAATTGGGGCCGAGGGTGTCATGATGTAAGTTTATGACGAAGCGAACCAAAGGAGTGAGACCTGACGTCTCTTTCCGCTCGCGTAGCATACATATGGGCGGTATCTACGGAGATAAGGAGAGCACTCTTGCGAGGTTCAAGGAGAACTACACAACTCGATTGAGCGATAATATTAAGAAGAGACTGGTCCTGGAGAATGACGAGGTGAGTCCGCGTTCGTGTAAATCTCCTCGTAGTCTACGCTTACAGTGCATCTATAGATCTGTTACAATGTCGATGATTTGATGCCGATCAGCCGAGAATTGAATATACCCATGTAAGTCATCGGAAGCATGCGTAGTATGCAAGGACATGTCACTGACATGACTTATCTTGCAGTATCTTCGACTATGTACGTGTTAATGGTGCTCGCCGGCGGTCTGGCCATATCGATGCTAACGATTGCATACCGTTTCATAGCATCACGACTGGATTTACCCTTCTGCTGAACCTCCATCGGTTCTCATCCCGCAAATCGCTGAGATCTGGAAGAAACGAGGAATTCCAATGAAGCAGCATCTGTCGGAACCTCGACCTGGAGCAGAGTCGGTCATGGAGAGACGAGCGCACGCGGATAGATGTCAGAATCTGCCACCTGATCTGCCAGACGATGTGGATTTGATGATTGAGGCGAAGGATAAGGTGAGTCACTCGAGAGTCGCTGCTACGACCAGGTTGTCTGACTTAACTCGGTGCAGGAACAAGCGGTGTTTGAGCTTTACCGAATCTAGTGAGTTGACAACATTCATGGTACAAGGATTCAGTTGACGATGAGACATGCAGCGGTTTGGAGGATGTAATCCATGACAACCTTCGACCACCTGACCCAAACCCCAGCATGCACACCAAGGGCCGTAAGAGCAGTCTCAAGAAGTAGGTTTGGTCTTGACCCCAATCTGCCCGATGTCAAAAGCTGATCCTGAGCTGGTTGGGGTGCGATAGGAAGCAAAAGGAGACAGGCGATGTCGACTCTGAAGGCGAGCCGATCAACCTGTCGGAAATTGAGAAAGAAGGCGACGGTGGTATCGGGGATACCAGTGTCGTGGAAGGGCACGTCAAGAACGCGGTCAACGATCCTGGTATGGAAGTGGATGGACTTATTCCTGCGAAGGGGAAAGCGAAAGGTCGAGGCAAGAGGAAGAGTGGTGCCAGCGACGTAGCAGAAGAGACTACGAATGTCAAGGCTGAGGAGACGGCCGAGGGGAACAAGCCTGCTACTCCGGCTAAGAAGGGGGCTAGGAAGAGTAAGAAAGCAGAGACCAAAGACGAGGAGAACAAGGAGAATGTCCCCGCAGAAGATGCTGAGGCTGCTGTGACAGAGGAGCCAGATGTCAAGCCACCTCCAAAGAAACGAGGGAGAGCGAGTAAGGAAAAGGTGGCTGCGTGATTCATCATCTCTCCTGAAGGCAATAACGGAATACATCATGTAGCGATAGTACTATAGACTCTATGCATCTTGTTCTTTTACGATTATCATGACTCTCATAATCACGATAGGCATCTGAAGGGAGATTTGATGCCTGTAGCGAACAGGAAAGTCTGGTCACATACATTTGAACCGTTCTATGCGTCTGACATCGAGTCCTGCGAAAACACTTGTATGCTAGACCGATAGCATCACGCATGCCATAGGCATAGTCTGCAAGGGCCTATGCCATCCGGCAACGATCCGTTGCTTAATCCTTGACCTTGTCCAAGGGCCGGTTGAAACCACCTCTTCTGTTCATGTACTGTCTCCACGTTCTCTGCTTGTTCACCTTGACCGCTCCATCGGCATTGGCTTCTACCGCTTTGCCCTGGGAGTAGAGAAAGGAACTCAGCGATCAATCTCCATATGCAATCGCATACTAGATTGATATCCGAGACCTTGAAGGGATAGAATGGCTCGAGAGGACCTACCTTGGTAGTGCCAAATCCGCCGAACCCCATCATTGAAGCCATCGCCGCTTCGGGGTCATTTTCGTCAACCTCTTCTTTCGGCTCTTCCTTCGGGGCGGGCGATGCTGTGGAAAGACAGTAGAGTCCCAGTGATCAGATGTGCTCTTCAACAGGGATATGTTAGCCATGAAAGGGAAAAACTCACCTTCCTGAGAAGGATTGATGCTACCGTCCTCCGTATACACGATGCCTTTTGCTCGTTCCTCCTCTCGCCTTCTTCGACCTTCTTCTATCGCTCTCCGGTCTAAAGGCCGTTCATAATCATCGCCTCTGATACCTGCGCCCCCGTATCCGCCCTGACCGCCATATGGTCCGCCTCGATTGTAGCCTCCGCCATATGCCCCTGGTCCGCCTCTAAGTTGGGCTGGAGGTGGGCCATCATATCGATTTGAAGAGGCCGTTCGGAAGCTTGGATCACTATTGGGGTTGTCTCGTGTATACGGCGCTCTTGGCGGGTCGCGGGATCCTCCGTCTCTTGAAGGCTCATTCTTCACGCCGCTTCTACCGCCGGTTCGGTCATCATCGTATGCGCGACGAGAATACCGGTCATCCCGGTAGCCATCACCATCTCGCTCCCGAGAGCCGCCTCTATACCTATCTCGCTCGGGCTCTCGGTCGCTTCCGCGAGGTCGATCTCTGTCGTACCGTCGGTCTGAGAGTGGTGTACAATCAGGTCAGTGTCGTCCAACCGTAACATCATAATGACCCTGTCGAATCAAGAGCCCACGAACGAGAGACTCCTACTTACCTCGGTCGTCGTATCGATCTCTGTCCCGTCTAGGACTCCGACTTCTCGTGCGACTGCTTCCCGCATCCCTGTCTCTTCCATCTCGTGCATAACTCCTATCTCTATCCCGGTCTCGAGGTGAAAGGTGTGGAGGGGCGGCGCGAGATGACATTGTTCAAGCGGCAACTACGGCGAGTGCTTTGCTGGTTCCAAGGGGCTGTATTCGGAAGAAAGTCTCTCCAAAGAGCGATTGAGTCGGCTTCTATATGATTGTCGTCTGTCGATGCGTGACTTACTGTCCGAGCAAGTGATCAAAGTAAATGTGAGTGAGATGCGAACTTTGTGGAAACACACGCTATTGAAAGCTCATTCATTGCATGGCTGAACACCCGTACGGAATTTGATCCCGTTCCCTCATGTTGCTCTTTCCCCCGTGTGAGGAATCTTCGACCACTCGCACTTTACGCATCTCTCCCATCGCGTCTCACCTCAATAGCATATCGAAGAACACTCGGCATCGATCGTCAGAAGGAGCTCTCAGGACCGCCCAGGACCCGACGCTCGTTTGGTCCGTACGACAAAATGGCGTCTTCACTCTATCCTTCGTTGAAAACAGCTGTTGCAGGCGTCGTTAACGGCTATCCCTCGGACCGTCATTCCTCGCAATCACCAATACCGCCTGCAGAGCTCACAGAAAGACTGGAACATGTCTGGAAGGAGGCGTCTCCAGGGTTGAATGCTCTGGACAGCTCGTCAAAGTCTGGGGATGTGATACGGACGATTCTTGAAGTGGTAGGAAGAGAGACGGTCGTGTTGCCAATAACGAGCGGAGAGGTGGGTGAAATCGTCAAACATATGATATTGTATGGCCGATACCGAGACTCAACTCGCTGTTCCCATTAGATAATCGAGCCATCCAGTGATGATTCCGAAGAAGAGCGACAAACGTTTCAGAGAAATCTACAAGACCGGCTGGATATCATTCTAACGCTATACGAAGTGGTCTATACTGCCTTTCCGGGTGAGACGTGCTCTAGGTCTGAGTATAATGCAATTTGAGCTTACTTTTGTATGCTCTTGTAGCTGTGCCGACGCTTGAGCCCGGAGCTCTGTTCATCCCGCTGCTGGAGGAGCTAGTGGAGCTTGTCTCAGTAGAATCATGGCGTGAACTATGGACGTACATTGAGACTCGATCAAAGCGATTCACCAAAGTGAGCTACATCGCTGTTCCATCTTACTCAAACGGAGGGCTGATCTTTCGGAACAGGATATGCCTGCTTCTCGAGGAAAAGCCTTGCCGCTGCTGCGAACGATTAACGCTTTCCTCCGATTCCTACCCCGCACCCCTGCCGACCTCGTTTTTAGAGGCAGGGTACACCAGTTTGCTAGTTCGGTCATCAGTGTCGCCGATAAGAGCGCAATCAACATGCGAGGTGATTATGCCGAGGTACGGACAATATGGGATGAGGAGGATGTCGATGAGGGTGTCGAGGAAGCGATCAAACAGGATGAGGATACGCGGGAGGACGGTGAAGGCGATGTCAAGATGGAAGATCAAGCGGAGTCAAAGGCTGATGAGCAGAAGACGAAAGAAGGTGTGTTTCTTCCTTTTCGTTAGCCGTTTCATGGTAAACGAATCGACAACTGATGGAGAAACAGCTACACCCACATCATCGACCATGAAAGAGCCTGACTTCTACTCGACACTCTGGTCTCTGCAACAATACTTCGCTCATCCTCCGTCACTGGACGGGCCAGCAAGCGGATCACCTCCACGATCGCCCTTCGAGATTTTCAAGGAGAAGTCCGATTTTGTTCTACCGAAACTCTTCGCTCAGACCCAGAAGGAGAAGGATCTGCTGGGGAAGGACGCGGATGTTGTGGGGAAGAAGCGAAAACGTTCAACCGAAGAAGAAGGGCAAGGCGGTTTCTTCCACCCTAGGTACCTCACTGGGAAGAGATTACTCGAGCATGAGGTAAAGCGATTCTCGCAGATCTTTCCACAATATAGAACGAAACTGATGGAATTCTCCTCAGCTTGCCGACCCCTCATTCCGCCGTCAGATCTTGACACAATACTTCATCTTGTTCCAATTCTTGCTCAACCTTACACCGGCCTCTGCCGGAAAACAAGCCTTCACAGGTGGCATGCCCAGGACCTTCGTGCTGGGACCAGACGATGAGAAGTGGGTGATAGCGAAGATCCAGGCGATCAGAGAGGAATTGAAACAGATGGTGGACGGACCTAGGTTTGAGGAAACTGTTCTGTCCATCATCACGAGGGAACGACACTATGTAAGCCCTTCATCTCTGTCGTATGCGGGCGAGGCTTGGTCATCGACGGAATGTCATCCTAATCTTATCGTTGGATCTACAGGCCCAATGGAAGAATGATCAATGCCCTGAAGGTGCTTTTGAGATCCCGCCATTAGACGACTCGACCGCGAAAGATGCAGCGAAAGCTTGGGAAAAGCGATTGGCACCACCGGCACCGTATACCTTCAAGGTCGGCTCAAGGCCCCTGTCGATGTTGTGGAACAACGGATTCAAAGGAATCGATCAGCTCAAAGGGAGACAGAAGTGCGTTGAAATCATGAAATCCTCATTCCCTAGCTGTGCTTTGGTTGGATGAGCTGATACACCACCGCAGGGCGACCAACGTGGAAGAGCTGGACGCGGAAATCTTGAGAATAGAGATGGACGAAGATGATGACCGAGCGATGGGTAGAGAACCTCCTCCTGAGGACCTTGCAGCCAACAAGGAAGTAAGTGTATATATATCCTAAAGTGCTCTCCAGGTACGGTGAGTATAGCTGATTTGGTGCTATCACAGCGAAAGACCAGTCTCGCATGGCGAGCACTGAGACTAGCCGCGCATACCGATCTCCGTCACTTCGCCGCCCTGGCACCCAAACGAGATTCACACGTATTGGTCAAAAATGTCAAAGCTGCCCGAGATCCGAAGCCCCGAGCTGTGGAGAACCAAAACCAGGAAGAGAACGAAAAGACGGATGACGAAGATGTGCAGGAGAAGGAGGTCCCGGCGGACGTCAAGGAAGAAGTGATAAATAAGTCTGAAGGAGCCGATTCTACTAGGGTGGACGGGCCAAGCGAAGAGGTCAAAGCGGACGCTTCCCAAGTAGTGCAGGAAGAGGCGGTAGCAGATTCAGGCGATGTAGAAATGAAGGACGAAGGAGAAAGCTCGGTTGAGATCGACGAGAAGCACGCAGGTCAAGGAGAAACAGCGGACACCGACACAGGTACTGCTGAGGCAGTGGGGGAAGAACCAGTGACGGAAAATGCGAATGATGGCGGCGATATATTGGTCGAAGAACCCCGAATAGTGAGCAGCTCAATCATGAATGCTTGCATTTCGCGGCTGACGTCGATTGCAGGAAGATGCCCCTGAGTCTAATGGAGAGGAAGCGCACCAGAAGACTGCCGAAGTCAGCGAGACTGCCGCAGCGGAAACTACAGGAGGCGAAGAAACGCTACCCTCGTAGACTAGATCGATGCCAACGAATAACTTCGGGTCAATCCTTGACGGCGAGTTGCAGCATATAGCACCGCTGATCACATAAGCCAATTAAAATGGAATCGTGTAGATTGTCCGGAAAGACAGAACCCGTTAAGTACCTGGTATTGTTCAAAACCCTAACAAAATCCTGCTCCTCTTCCTGCCTCGCCTGCGTGAGCGTGATTCCGACAGTACGTGACCTCTACGTCTCAGACATTCTCTAGTTTGCGAGTTTTGCTTTAATCCTAACACAGTCGGATGTGGATCATCGACCGATGTTGCAGATATCTCCGCGTCCGGGCGTGAGCTTGATTCAGCGGTTGATACTCTATTACTAGAGCTGGGTGAAGCGCTCCCGGTAGGCGTCGGGATTGAAATTACGGTATTGGCCGTCTGTTGATCCCCTTGCATTGGTAACTCGCTGGTTCGGGTCGGTATACGACCTGACGCCGTCTTATGGGCTTCTACTGACCCGATCGTTGGGCCTGACGACACCGACGTCGATGAGCTCGTGGCAGTCGCCGATGCTGGATGGCTTCCAAATTGAGCCGTGTTGACCTCGACAGCGGCGATGGGTCCTGGACCGGTGAACTGACCGATCGTCGCGCCGTCAACAGTAAATACCGGACCCCCTTCGCTTTCGTCTCCGCTGCTGCCACCGTCTCCATCACCCTCACCCTCGCCTTGGTGCTGGTCATCATGAGGCGAGGTGTCGGCTGTCGGTGTTGGCTCAGCGGTGAGTCCGGAAGAGGAGCTGGAAGAAGTACCTGGCGTCTGATCTTCCGTCGGTGATGGCTGTTCGGAGCTGGACTCGGACGTTGAACTGGTTTCAGGAGGTAAAGAAGTTGATTCCGGCTGAATGTCAGTCGGCGTTTCTTCGAACCACGTCGAAGTGAACGACTCTGACCAAGACGACGATTCTGCAGGAGGTGAGGCCGATGTCTCCGGTGGCGGCTCAATTGATGTTGAGGGTGGATTCTCAGTAGAATTAGATGACTCAGGGGAAGATGATTCGGCTGATGAGGCAGGGGGAGGAGGAGGAGGCTGCTCGCTGCTGGTCGTTTGGGGAGGCTGCTCTGTCCAGATTGACTCTGCCGAGCCTTCAAAGATTGTCAACTTCCGTCATGTAAAGTCTTGTCAAATCGCAAGACATTACTCACTGAATGACGTCAATGACGATTCTGATCCGGCTGCTGTAGAATCTGGGGATGGTGAAGGCGGTGCTTGCTCTGAGGCTGTGGGGTTTTCGCTTGTGGAGCCGGAGGTGAAAGTCGAAGAGGCCTCTGTAGGCACGATCGTAGAAGGCAGATTCGCAGACGGCCCAGCAGCAGTCACCGTTCCGTCGGCAGAAGAGGTCGAGAACTCCTCGGATGAGGTGAGGGGTGGAGCAGGCTCAGCGGAGGATAAGGTAGGCGTGCTCAGCGCCACTTGGTTTGACGAAGTCGTCGTCGTCACGTATGGCGTTTGGTGGACACTTGTGGTTGTGGGCACGGGCGCGGGCGGAGGGACATCCGCATCGGCGGAACCGGTCTCGCTGGGCTCCTCGGCCGTGCTAGGAGATTGCGCTTCGATGACTTCGCCTGATGTATTCTCGCCTGCAGCTCCGCCAGGACTGGTCTCTGCCGGCTCCTGCGTCGGCCAATCCTCCGACGTAGACGTAGCACTTGGCGTAGAGTCAGCGAATCCAGCGGTCGCTGTAGACTCCTCAGCAGTTGTAGTCGAGTATGTCGGAGACGCGTCCGGAGGTGTCCAAGCACCCGAAGGTGCACCTTGATCAGTCAAGCTGCTCTCTGGCGGTGTGGTCGACGTATCTTCGGCAGCTTGATCGGTCGTATCAGCGAATGTCGTTTCGAGCTTCGATGTCTCTGCTGCCGACGCGGCGCTCGATGAGCTTGAGCCACTTGTCACAGTGGCTGTGGGACCTGAAGCTTCCTCGGAAGCGTCGGTGGTTTGAATACTCAATGTACCTTCCTCGGTACCTGCATTCGATGTGGAAAGCTGGGACGTCGAGGCAGAAGAAGGGGCATTTCCAGTACCAACGGAATGAGGCGTGGTCGATGATAAAGCAGTGTCAGACGAAGGCTGGCTGTAACTCTCTACTGTCGAGCTAGGATCCAGGGCACTTTGCTCTTGGTTGCCTATCGTGGTCGAAGGGATTATTGGAGGCGGTCCGCCTTGAGACAGAGTCGAGAATACCGGAGAGCTGTAGTCGTGATTTTGTGAGGTGCTGGGTGGCAGCATAGTTTCCAAGGGGTAAGCAGTTGGAGCTACCGGACCGCTAGTCAACGAGGGCGTAACTAATGCGCTAATCACTGAGGAGTAGGATGATACGGAGGGGGTTAGCGGCGGCGACGGTGGCGGTGGTTGTAGGTATGACGACGAAAATTGCACCGGTGCAGACGCCGGGGGTGCGCTGACCGAGGGGTTAGTCGCTGTCGGCGTCGACGGAGGACTGGGATTGACCGCTACTTCACTGCTATATCCTGCAGCTGGCGGCTGTACTGACACCGCTGCAGGAGGCACTGACTCCTCCACTTCAGATTCCGATCCATCCCAAAGTTGGGTAAAACCTTGCATGGGACCTGCGCCCCAGCTGTCCTCATCCGCTTCGCAATCAGCACATCCGTTGTCCAGATCTTGCGCTTGAACGCTCTCGCTCTCCTCCTCACTTTCAACCCACCCTCCCCAGCCACCGCCTCCCCATCCCCCCATTCGGCCTGGTCCCCAGCCTCCTCTTCCTTTTTCGCCGCCCCAACCACCGCCTCCACCGAACCCTCCTACGCCCCCACCGCCCCAGCCTCGTGCGACTCTGTGCCCCGAAAGCGATCTTTTTCTAGCATGTCTAGCTGGTCGAGTACGAACAGCTTCACCTAACCTGTCACCGATTAAATAGATCAACTCGGCAACAGACTCCGCAGGGGTGAGGGTGCTTGGGTCTGCCGTGTGGGCCCGGGCGGTCGCACTCTCAACCGCCGATTCAGCAACATGGCCTTCTCCAGTCGCAGTCGTGGCTGCATATACAGCTAAAGAAGAGGGATTAGGAGAGTCATCCGCGCACGCGGCGCCCCTGTCTCCCGCTGAAGCATCGGTGTTGTTTCCAGCGGCGTCCAAGACCTGTCGGATCGAAGCGCCCGATTCACTATTGGGGGAGGACGAAGTCTCAGGGGGCTCCGAGATGGATGCACTGTACACCGGGCCTTCGTACATCTCGGTTGCAGTCACCATGATCACCTTGGTAATAGTGACTACTGGAATCGAGGATGAGGATCCCCCGAGGCTCGACTGCCCAGAGTTGTCCGAAGTAACCGCCTGGAGGTTGTCGTCTGATGACTCTCGAGCTTCCGTTTCATCCGACGTCGTAGAAGAAGGATAAAGGCCTTCAGCAGACGACTCGGCTGACTCCGTCGATGTCGATGCGTAATCTGACACCGTGCTGGTTGGTTCCTCCCCTGCGCTGGAATCACTGCCGGCCGACGTCATCTCCACAACACTCGGCGGTTGCTGTATGGTAGGCTCGACTTGTTTCTCATTGGTGTGTCCGTTTTTTATCGACTCGTCACTCGACACCGCATCCGACGGAGCCTCCGGGTTGCCCTGAGAGGAGTAGGAGTAGGGCTCGACGATCGTCGAAGGGGTGTCTTCGAAAGCAGCCTGCGTGGCGCTAACAGCTGATGTACTGAGGGCAGACACGCCTGTGGATGAAGTGTCGATCGCCGTAGAGTCGCCAATCGCAAAAGTCTCGCTTGCTGGAAGAGACGGTTCAAGAGGCATTCTGCTAGGCACTACACTTGATGTCGATTCGGGACTGCTAGGAGCGATGTCAGTGGCTTCGTCGAGCGGAATATCGGGTGTCGTCATAGGACTTGGTCGATTGGTGGTAAGAGACTGGTAAGACGAAGTGATAGCTTGGACCTCGCTTGGATAGCTTGGGAAAATCGAAGAGTCGGGAGCAGCTGACGACGAAGAGGATGAGCTCAACACGCTTGGATAGGAAGTGGAAAGGCGTGAAGACGATAAAGTTTCCACATCTGTCGGGGACGTTTGCACGTTCTCCGTTTCGTGGGTTTCAGATCCTGAAGGCTCTGAAAGGTTTGTAGAAGCGCTTACAGACTCTTCGTACCATGCAACAGGTGATACAGAGGGCGTGGCGCCATTTTTATCGATTGCCGTTGTAGGGTCAGGAACGATCGACATGCCTTCAACGCTACTCGATGACTCTGTGGGGGTAGTTGTGGGCACATCAGGGACGAGAGTGGTAGGTTCCAGGCTTATCGACGGAGTGTTACTGCTGTCGGACAAGGCAGCCTCTGTGGTGGTGGCAAGAGTGACATCATTTGTTACTGCCGCGGGAGGTTCAGTCGTCGTCTCGTTTGCTACCGGAGATATTGAAGTTTGATTCAACGATGGTGAACTCGCTTCTTCTGAGGATATTCCGGCAGAAGAAGCCACTGAAATCGCCGCGCTGCCCGTCTCCGACGCTGATACACCGGTTCTTGGTGTATCCAGAATGATGGCTTGATCCCAAACGATGCCGTCTAGCGATACTGACGAAGGGTCTGGGAGTATCAGGCCTGCAGGAAGCAGAGAGCTGGAGGTGCCGCTGCACCGATAAAAGCGGATCTTTCAGTTCGGTCCTTTCTTACCCCAAACGGCTGAGAACTCACCAGGAACTGATCTTAGAGGTCACCGGATCTACCAATGTCTCCCCAGCCGTCTCATCGTAGAGCGTTCCATCAGTCTGCCACGTCAGATTCCTCCCCAAGATGAACATGGCCTGCATCTGACTCATGCTAATCACGCAACCTGGACTGCCTCCGTTGAACTGCGCATATATCCCTATGCTGGACGAAGCGCCATCGCCGCCTTCCGAAAGAGGCCAGAGGATCGAGGTACCCCCTGAGTCTGGACATACGGGCGCCATCGCTGTGATGGTGCTTGGTGATTGGAGAGTCGCTACTTGAGCGAGTAATATACATGACTGCGACGAAGTGAGGGTGAAGGTGCCTGTTGACTGAGAGACAGAGCGAGTCGCAGACAATAGGAATGAGAGGATGAGGGCCAACATGGTGCGGTCGACGCGATTTGTGAGACAAAGTGTAGATAGTAGTTTTTGCTGGAGGAGGGTATACAGAACAAAAGAGTGTGAGGTGATCTTCACTTTAGTTCGTAGAAGGCCCTTGAGTTCTACGCGGCGAATGTGATCTGAGGAAAGAGGTGGGGGGATAGGGAAGTGGTGTGTTGCCGGCGATGGCAGTGATAGTTACGGCGTGAGAGATAGCGATGGCCATGAGTAGGATGACACGAAAAGGGTATGGCAATAGACCATAAGGAGACTATCGGGAGAGGATAAGATGGAGTAGTACAGAATCGCTTGCTATGGTGGGGTGGGTACCGATACACTCTGAGGTCAATCGAAACTCTAAAGTGCCTTTCATCACTATCACTAATACTTCAAGATGAATGATATGGTGATTTTCATGATTCCGCCCTATAGTGCCAGAGACGGCTCTATCATGGATAGAGACAAGAGGGCTGTCAACGGGACCCCCAGAACTGGGATGTGTTCCATCCCTCCCGTTGGTACGGGTCATTCTCGAGCTCGAGGACAGGCAATAGCGCATCTTGCGACAGGAGTACCGGACCCCAAAGGAACTGGAGGGTGGCAATCCTTGTCCCCCTCAAAGGTGTACTTGGTCATGCCAGCACGATAAGGAAGCAATAGCTCGCATGCCGTACCCCAACTTACAATACATAGAGAATAGTGATCTAATTCATAGTTCGGCTCAGTCTTGCTTTGAACCGTCAACTGCCAACCGTCAACCGTCAACCATGCAGTAGCCACACTGCCACTACGCGGTGGTACAGGTAACAAAGCAGGGACCATCGTGGGAAGGTGGAGGTGGTTCAGGATGATCCCGGCCGGTCGGGTTCTCTAACTGTTGTCAGATAGCGCTATCGTATATGTACACAATATGCACACCCGTACTAGGGAATTGAGACGAGACGATCATATCTATCTTCAACTCACATCTTCTTTCTCTTCCCGGTGTCTATTCTCAGCAGGAACCAGCTTTGGTTATAACTCACTCACATTTTCAGGAGCAGCGCAACATCACGTCACAAAGACCTTTCCCAGTATAAGCAAGCCGGTCATCGGTGCTGCGACGACCAGCTCAGACTCAGCTACACAATCTCATCCCGGTTATACTAGTTTACCTTACCTCCTCCACACCACTGCAGCGTCAATAGTATGGGCCGGACATTCAGAATATACTTGGCTGGAGAGACTGTTCTACTCTGTAGACAATGTGGGAATCATTTGGCCGTCGGTGAAGGAGTCATGTCTAAGGTGAGTAGTCATGGCCGTTTGTTCTACAGCAACTGGGTGGCAACAATGAGCACGTGCCCACCGTGCAGTGTCATGGGAAGAAGATCTGACTGGACGACTGTTCCTGTTCCTTCTGTGCAGCAATTCACTGGTCAACACGGGCGTGCTCTTCTCGTTCAACAAGTGTGAGCTTTCCTTTTGGCGTGCTTTCTTCCTATCGATAAATCTGACGTCTACTGCTTTGCATGTCTCGTAGAGTTAACACGTACACAGGCGATGCTGAAGATAGGGAGATGAGAACCGGGCGTCATACAGTCAGGGACGTCTTCTGCAGGGTGTGTCACAGTACTCTGGGATGGAAGTATGTAAGTTGCGATCCTTATAGAGCATCCAGCTCCCCAATCATCCATCGACTGCAAACACAGGCCGGCTTCAAGTCCCGCACAACCTTATTCCCTTCAATGGTGACACGCTGCCAAGTGAATACTTATGATACCTTGTGCTTGTAACACATAGGACTTCGCCTTCGAGATCGACCAGAAATATAAGGAAGGCAAATATATCCTCGAGCGAGAGATGATTACTGAGAAGCCCGAGAGCAAGCGCGATCTTGGTCGACCTAGAATCGAGGAACTGCCCGTCCGCGAGCTGTTGGCAAGGGTATAACGGACGACCACGTCAATGGTCTCCGTCCTTTCGTTCTGGCAGCTTTCCTCTTCCTCCTTTGGGCCTTCAATTATTGCTTCTTCCTACTGCCGACGACGACCTCAAGGCAATCCACCAACTTTGAACTACCACCATCACCCTGTATCGTTATTCACACTCCCAATCATGTGCCCTACAAATCACCCCATATCATTGTTATGCCTGTTGTTGTCATTATCAACCAGCTCGACCTAGTTGATCACCTCGATCCTTCCTAATTCTGTAACACTTTATCAGTTTGTATCCCATTTGTAGTTCACCTCTTTAGTAGTCCGTATCAATCTCACAGCCATGTTGTATCGCGCTGGAAATCATTGTGGCTTCAAATGCCCGGGGGCTGAGTCAGATCTGTATTAATCTCACTGACATCGTACAGACAATCGATCGTTGTCTCTTTTCACAGTATCACGTGTGTGAAGTATAGGCTGACGGTCTCCACAGTATACATGCATCAGAGTAAAGCTAAGTCCCAATCTCCCTATAGCACCCCAATTCTCCTATTCGCTGTGTCCGCGATTGTGTGAATCAAGCATCGTTTATCAAATATTACCAGGCTGATTGAACTCCGGACACGACTGCCTTTCATTACCCAGCAGCGAGCGATGAGCTATTCATATCTGTTTCCCTCCTTCCTAGCTTGTCCGAAGAGCTATAAAGCGAAGCTTGTGTGTCAACGCCAAGTATCCTTTGAAACTTCTTTGACGACCTTCCCTCTAATTCGTTCATCTTCCTAGATTTCTCCTGTGTCAGCCTGGGATGGGACAGCTTTCATTATGGGCATGAGCATCATCTTAGTGGATCGGTTGACCATGTCCAAGATGTGGGTTCGAGCTTATCTTATTTCAATCCCCTCCCCTTCGTTTCAGTTCCACGTGTGACATGGGAATTTGCTGTCTAAATCAATGAGTAGAGTCCCACGATGAGTCTTTCAAGCTAAACACAGCTTTTGTGTTGACAAAACCCTCTAGAATCAGTAACGCCACTTTCGACTGCTCCATAGGCCATGGAGTAGTGAGAGCCGGTTCACATCGCTTTCGTAAACGAAGCTGACGATGAGATGGCAACTGGATCAGTTGAGTCCTCGTTGCGCGTGGCTGTCGGAATTTGAAGATTCTCATGATTGACTTCTCAGCTTGGACGGCCTCATAATACCCGAAAGAGTTAGCATATGCCATCTCAGCATTGCTTAAAGGATACCTCTGAATCAGCCTCAAAATCATCCTCATCACACCAGTCGAGATCGTTTTAGACCCTCTTCGCGACTGGCAGCGTTCACATCACTTGCTCTGCAGCGCGAAGTCTGCCAGTCTGGTCCTTTATTCACTCAAGTCTGTGATTGTGGCTCACTTGTAAGATGCCTTTCGAGTCCTCCATTCGCTCCAAAGGATCCTTTCGCTTCTCACAATCGATCGCTTTGGGATCACGGTCAACTTCGACTTCGGCCAAGGCAAAGGCCAAAGCCAAAGTCAGGCGTATCACGCCGATTGATCAATCTCCCCGATCCCTTCAAGTCCCCTAAGTCGCATCCCCGGTCTCTCCCCTCTCACACTGACAGTAGCTCCCACACCTCAAGGTACCTCTGTTCAGAAATCCAACAACACTTGCCCTGGGTATAGGGACTCTGCTTGGTCGTAGACACTGAGCATATTCCGAAAACAACGACACCATCGTTCTTTTGTACTGTTTCGTAAAGTCTTTAATCTTATACACGGGCCCGAGACGTATCATAAGAGAGTCGTGTGAGCTTCCCTTGACCCATTTTCTACCCATTCCGCGCTATCGATAATACGTCACAACCGCTAGTCCATACCAATACCTCTCACCAATTGGTGTCCTTATATAACCAATCTCATATCTCGGCGGCGATCCAACTGATCCATACAATAGCAGGCTGACCTGGCAAAACAACATTCGCTTAACACGCACCGGACGGTACTCTCGTAGACAATTATTGGAAGTGAGGAGAACCAATACCAAGATGGCCATGCCAATGTCCGTCGACACCGAGATGCCCCTCTCTTCGCCCGCCGACATATCCCCTCAGACCCCCACTATGACACCCAGTCCACCTCTTAGAGAGATCTCCCGTTCGATGTCGCTTGAAAGTGAAGAGGGCATGATTCCAAGGTCTCAAGGTGCTAGTCGTGGCCTCGGAAATGGCTTTGGGACCTGGACATCGCATTCGCTCACGCCCAGTACGAGCGATAGCAGGCAGGCTAGCAGCGATGCTGATGACAGTGGTTCCTCTCTCGGTGATCGTAGTAAGTTCCGATGTCTTGTCAACGGGCGTGCTACTGCTATCGCGAGATCAACGCATCCTTGCTGACAACAGAAGTCATTCAGACCACCGACCGTCCCCTGCTCATGCTACCTCCAGCAGACTGGCTCGACTTACGCATCCTCAAACACAGAGATCGGTCATCACTTTGCCCCGCATCGACACCCAGTCGCCACTGATCCGCCCTGGTCCGGCAAGTACCACCACGATCATGGGAGTTAGCGGGGGATTCGGCCTCGAGGCATTCAAGCTCTCGTCGCCTGTCTCGCAGACCCGACCGCACCCTCAGCCTTCGCCACCGCCACTGCCTATAGGAATCTCTTTACCCCCTGTACACACAATCCTGACACACTCTCACTCTCACACCCATTCCCGATCCCAATCACCTGATTCCGATGATGCTTCAAGAGCATGTAAAACGGGTGGCGCAAGTGCAACAGCCCTTGGCGCCAGACACGGAAGACATGGCAGCGTCAACATTGTTGCTCGTCCTCAGCATCAGCGGCTTGCATCGTTACCATCTATATACACCTACACGAGGGAAAGGGAAGGGCTACCATACCCTACTCCTACTTCTAATTCGACAGCGGTCCAGTCTCGCATCATGCCTGCTTCGGCTACTTTTATAGCCAGGCAGTCTGACGTTCACCCGTATCCCTTACCATCACATCGCCGTCACCCATCAATCGATGGGTCGAGGTCCAACGTTCTGCATGCTCAGTACGCTCACCCGAAGTATCAAGCTCCACCGCCACCACCGCCGCCATTTCAAGCATCATCGCATGCGGACCGGGCTCGTCAACCGACTTCCGTATCAAGTGGGTCAGGCGGCGAGATGAGACCGTCAGCTACAAGTAGACCCAAACTCCAGATTCACCCCTACGCTCCACCCAAGAACGATCAAAGACACTTCTCTGCCGGAGCCGGAAGCATGACTTCGAGTATGATGACTGGTATCCAATCGACACCGTCTCAGATCGTCTCTTCTTCGAGCTCGATGCTCCATAGCATACAGCAAACGCCTTTGACCAGCATTGGTACAAGTGGAGAAAGGATGTTCCAGAGTCCCTCGAGCGGGATCAGTCCCGGGGGCTTCAAGGCGCCACGTAAGAGAGGTATGTGGGACTGCTTCGGAGTCATAAACCTAAACTGCCACGTTTCGCTCTCCAGACGATGAAAATGGTCAGTGACCCATTGAGCTGATGTGTATATGGTTTCGCCCATCGATAGCCGATGACATCCAGCTCGGGATACTGAACGAGGTGTTCGAGAGGACCGCCTATCCTTCGACAGACGAACGAGACGTATTAGCCAAACGACTGGGCATGACGTCGCGAAGCGTACAAATCTGGGTACGTTGAGTTAGAAGCAGATACCGTGCTCATGCCCTCATACGCTCGCTATCCTGGCTGCTTTAGTTGCACACCAGTAAGAGGAAATTGGCTCACCGAGTTGTCTCTTATTTGTCGTCTTTGCAGTTCCAAAACCGTCGCCGCGCAGTCAAGGTAGATGCCCAATCCGCCATCCAGCGAGCTGAGGCCGAAGCTCAAGCTCAGATCCACATCCGGGGCGAGCACCCGCTCCTCAAACACACTCGCTCCGCCACTTCCACGTCCCATAATATTCATCGCGTGGGCGGTCACACAAGTATGGATATCAAGCAGACACTCGGTGCGGCTGTGGTGGGCGGCCATGCTACTAGCCTGCCCATCGACGGGACAGTGATTGGACATTTTGCCGGAGTCGGTCATATGAGAGGACGAAGTGATTGGTCTCCATCCTCTGCAGTCTTAGCCCATACAAGGTCGCAGTCGGCTCAAAACGTCTCGAGCTGGCGATGGGATTTGACCCACCCTCAACCCCATCAACAACCGCAGCCTTTGCCCCTATCTCTACCTCCTCACGCTCATGGTCGCGCTTCCTTTCAGCATCGTTCTTCTATGACGCCACAACTATCTGCTCGCCATCATCAGCACCATCAGCCTGGCGGATCGACCGAGCAATGCAGCAGTACACCGAGCCCCGAGCGATCAGATCTGCCCGAAACTCATCGACTAGTCAGGAGCGAGGCAAGCGAGAGGCGATCGGCGTTAGAGGGGGAAGTGAAGAGGGAGGTTTTATCGCCCGAGCAAGGGGTCTGAATAACTCAGGAGGATGGAATCCTGGCTTCGTTGTTAAGTGAGGTCCATAGATGTTGTGAGTACTCTTAGGGGCTGTCTGTACTTGTATTGTCTGCGTATATCAAGATTCAGCTATGGACAGTCAATGTTATGATGTATGTGGTATATATTGCATACAACGAAACGCCCTACTCCGTTCTCCTCTGATCAACGATCAGCGATATACAAGACGTTCTGAAACTATACAAAGACAAAGGGCTATCTGTACTCACTGCCGGCCCGAACCCGAAAAGCTTCAAGACCCACACCGATGGGTGCTGCGTCTACTTTGTTAACTCGACTTGACACAACCCACCGAATCAGAGCGATCCATGGCTCCACTCATCTCTCCTCACTCGCTATTCGCTGATCCCTCCCGTACTTCCCCTACTCCTACTTCTACTAAGCGCCAGTCCGTCCGGTCCAACAATAGCCGCATACTGCCCTCTCTTCGGATCGTTCTGGCGTTTCGCCAATGTTTTCTTGACTTTACGTTCAGGTCGGACAACGATGACGGGGACGGGGGAGTGAGAAACGGCGAATCGGGAGACTGAACCCATTCCGGGGGCTATAGAAATAACGCAGACACCAATTGCGAATACAGATATCAGTCAAGAGGCCAAATTGGACGTCAGGCTCTGCTCAGCAGAGCAGGGTAGTCAAAAACATAAGTAGAGGGGGGGCGGACGACCAAAAAATGACAAGGGAAAGAAAGAGAAAATATACGTATGACTTACCGCCTAAAGCTCTGCCCCATGTTTGAAATTTGGACCGAGTTCCCTTTGTACCTACAACCAGAGCTATACATATCGTTCAAGTCGGCGGCAGACGGAGGGCGGAGTGATCGGCAATCAGTCAGCTTTCCTCCTCCTAGGTTCCTTGAGCATCAAGTCAGCTTCGACTATAAGCCCGCAACTCACAGTCAGGTCTGTAGAGCGCGATCATCTTGAGTAGGATCTCGGTGATTTTGCCAGCTACGAATTCGACTATGACCGAGATCTGAACGAGCGATACGATGGCGAAACATGTCAGCCTCAGGGGCGGTATGAAAGGGCCGATCCCAATTGAAAAGGGTCACTCACCCTTCGCTCGTCGGCCTCGTCATTCTTCTCCAGGATAGTCTTCAGTAATCTCTGGGCATCTTCACGTAGTTCCTCTTGTGCTTCGTGCGATTGTCGTTCTATAGCGATAGCGATAAGACAGCTAATCAGCAATCCTGTCCGAGATACAGTCATGACAGGAACATATCGCATCCGTCCGTCATAACAGATGAATAATTCGACTGTGAAGGGTTACAGGAGAACAGTTTGTTGTGACGGAAGTAGGGAGCTGAAATGGTCCGGATGGCCCACACTCACCGCCTTCGTCCAGCTCAATGACTCGAATAGCAACAACCTCGTCTCCATCCTCGACCAGCTCAGACATCAACCAGTCTAATGCATCCTCACCCGACTCATCGGGAGAGACGGCCACGGCGAAGACTCTTGTATTTCTCGACCGCTTGTATCCCTCGCTCTTGGCCTATGGAAGAAGAAGATACGTTAATTCGGTCGGACATGATACATGATCGGATCGCACTATGTGCGATAGATCCGACACTGATTTTCCTATGATACTCAGGCCAACCATCTGAGGATGATGTGCAGTGCAAGGACTTACCTGACACGTAAAGGCAAACAAGGCCGCCGGCCCAGCCTCAAATGCTTCAAACCCGACTTTCCTCCTATATTTACCGTCGTTCGGACCCTGTCCACTCGAATTGGTCCTTGTTCTCGGGAACCCCGCTGAAGAGGAATGCGAGTGCATGGCCGAAGGCAAATGCGGGTACGTATCGGCATGCATCGTTCGTGGTCGTTCGGGAAGCTGGACAGAGACTCTGGACGATGAATGCGTGTTGGTGCCTGAGGCGGATGTGGTGGATGTGGGCAGGTTTGAGAAGCTTGGCGAGGGCGATGGAGAGACTGTGTCGGGTGCGCTGGAGGCGGGCGTATCGCCGGGAGACGATTGGGTATGTCGAAGTGCAGGTCGAAGAGACATTGTAGCTATTTATACAAGGTGAGGTAGATGAAAGGAAGGGCGACTGGGTCCCAAGGCCAGTGGATAGACGATGCGAGATTGCTACGGCGGCGCGGCGAATGGTCAGACTTTCCGATTGATAAAGCTTGGCTTGGCGAAATGACAGGGACTATGGATGGATGGGGTATGTGACGTGATAGGCCAAGTGAGAGAGCGATGAGATAACTGGACTGGTAGTGAGCAGTATCAGATTCCAGCGATGATAATTGTTTGCTTTTATGGCGATGGATGATGGATGATGCAGATCGAAACGTGCGTGAAGCTTGTTGAGTTGTTGATGAGTTGATTGATGCTTTAGGTGATGGTCGTCAACGAGACGAGGAAGACAAGACCCCTTGTAAAGAGATGTATGTGGACATCGTATAACTAACTTCGTCACCAGCCCGCGAGAGGGAGAGGGAGAGGGCCTGGCCCGTATTTCTCCGTCTACGAATGCTACTCCGGCCGTTCCTCGCGATCGCTCAAGCCTCAAGCTATTCCGTCACTTCTGGAGCTCCGCTTCTTTTCTCGTGTCAATCTCTTCATGAACGCAACTGATACATGTTACATGAATCTGCCGACCTCAGTAGGTCTGCTTCGTAGCGCGAAACTTGAACGTGAACGCCCAACAGTCATCGCTCAAACCGTCATGCGATAGCTACAGTAAAAACGACGACAAGGCTCCTCGCCCGTTCCAGCTCAGTCCAGCTCACATCTGCTTCACTCAGCTCATTCGGTATGCCGGTATGCACCAACTGCGCTTTTTCCGCCCAGCATGTGTACACCACATACAAGACAAAGTCGAATATCCGTCTGGCCGTCTGTGTGAGTTGAGCCGAATCACCTAGCTCATTACAGTAGCATGAAGATTGGTCTTGCGCTCACGCTCATACTTGTAACGGAAACTAGTCAAGTAGCTAACCCAAGTGCACTTTCTTATCGTGCTCCTGCTTTTGTTGCTCTCACAGCCGCGATGCGACGAGTTCCAGGACCCGTTGATCGAGCACCCTGACCTCATCCTCTTCCTTGATCTGATTCTGCTGAAACCACATGTATTCCTCCATCTGCTATTCAATAGAGGATCGCCGCCCTTCGATGCGGACCAAGGGGGCGCGCGCTCTTTGGCTCGTGACCCCTCGGTCTCAGCGTCAAGATCGTCCTCAGCAGGTAGTCAAGTCGATCGATCTCGAGCCAAACGGATTCACGAAGAGATCATCAAATATGGGTTGATCAGCATTCTAGCCGAAACGGCTGTACGCCTCTTACCTCTCCTACAGCTTCCATCACAATCTGGTGCTTACATCACTGGATCATACACGAATCTATCTTTTGGTATATGTGTCGGACAGATAGCGCGGACGATGGGGATGGTGATTTTGGAAGGACTCGTACAGCACCTCATCACGCTGGTATTGGCGTTGCTCGCGTTGCGGTGGAAAGGGTGGTACCCCCAATTCCACATTTCAGGGCGTGCTCATGACCTTGACGGCAAGCCGAGTGGGAATGGCAAGAAAGAGCGGGGAGAAGAGGTAGTGCACACGGGTGAGATTGACGCTCGCGTAGACGGCAGAAGGGAGAATTTCCTGTGAGCGATCTGATGTCCATCATAGGGTACACAATGACGTTTCGGCTGATATAGTCAACAAACACCTCGGCATTTGTTCCTCGCCCAGACCCTCGCTCATCCCTCTGACCATTCTCTATACTTCGCTGCTTCCACTGCTGCTCCAATTGATCTTATCGATATGGCACGTACCCAGGAACCCCTCACCCTCACCCTCACCCTCACCCTCATCCTCGCTCCTATCTCATCTAGGAAGCATACATGAGATCCCCATGGCCGATTCTAGCGACACGTCCATCCTGTCATTAATCGCGTTCATCTTATCCTCCGCGTTCCTACCCCCGCGCATACAAACCTCCATACCCCCCAATCTACAGTCCGGGCTACAGTCCTTCCAACTTGCCATCTCGACGTCTCTCGATGCTTTGCGGGCAGACAAGACCTATACGTGGACGTGGGCCGGGACGAGGCTATTGGGCGGCATGAGCGCCGGGTTTGGCTTGAGGGTATTGTTGCCTACCAAACCGTGGGAGACGACGCTTATCATTTTGGCGGGATGGGTTGGGGCGGCTTTGATTCCTGCGTATTCGGGACTCGTATGAAGGGAAATCGCTGAGATTCTGCTGGCGCCTAGGTAGGTCTCCGATGGAATATGTTGTAAAATGTTCTTGCACGGCATTCGGACCTCATTTGTTCATGCATTATGATTTCCGATAGCTATGAGTTTGACATACACAATTACTTTATAAACAAATAATTGCAACGGCACACATCCCTCTCCCGACTCCTTACTTTAGTATCCCGGGCGGTCAACCTTACATCGTGCGTTCTTTTCTCAGCCACATAACCCGCCTGGCCTAGAAACCCAGCCCACTCCTCCTCGACTCGCCGTTCCAAGCTCCGCTGCTCTTCAACTCGACCCACGGGAAGATTGCCTCGATGTCCTCGAAACCAAGGGACGCGTACATCCCCTTTGGACCCAGGTCCGGGTTGGCTCCCTCGAGCGGGGCAGTGGGTGGGACGCTTGATGGGTGCGGGGTAGGCTTTGTTGAAGGATGTAGTTGAGCGACGAGGCTACAGGTGGAGGTATGTCAGGTCTGAAGCTGAGTGATTCCAGAAGTGATTTCATCATGCGATGTGCAGAGGAGGGACCAGCTGGAGGATGCGCCGCGATTTTAGCTGATCTCGCGACTCACATCATGGGCCCCACCCATCGTCGTCTTTTGCCAATCTCCTCATCCCACTCAGCCATCCGCATCCCACCGTGACCCCACGATACGTCTCCTCCCCAAAGGCCTCCTTCATACTCATCATCGACCTCGGGGTGTGTACTTCTCAGATCGGACGTGTGCTTCACTCCGTCCGCTTGGTGTTCGTCCTCATCGGGCGATGCCAACGCACTTGGCTTGCTATCAACAGAATCCGGTCGCGGCGTGAAGTTTGGGTATCTCATGTGAGACAGAGCAGGCTGCGGCTTCTCCAATGTATCGTATGGGCGCTCTTCAACTTTGTGCCCATTGGTGGAAGTCGCTCGAATTACAGTGCTTTGCTCATCCACCGGAGAAGGCACCTCTGTCAACGCGGGCAAACCTGCTGAGGGCCCGCTAACAGCTGCTGAAGAGGCGAGCCCTGAACCCTCCGGCGTCGCACTCTCTGCGATTCGTGAAGGGGCTTGATTCGAGCCACTACCGCCCTCAGCTGAGGCTGATGCGAGCAGATTATTGTTGGTGGATGTCGACCCAGCTCGAGCGCGGCCCAAGCTCCAGGTCCGCCGCCTTCCACTACCATCATCGCTATCTCTGCTTCTAACCAGAGTCAGGACCGCGCCGAGACTACTGCTCGTGGGCGCAGTGCTTCCATGTCCCTGCGAAGTCCCAGACCCAGACAAAGTCTGTTCGGCGGCTGATGACGAGGTTCTCCTTCTACCGGTGATAGGTATATACGACGCAAGAGTTGATCTCAGCGAGCTGCCCGAAGGGGTCTGAGGTGGTGATGCCGATGATCCTGCTGAAGTAGACGCCGTCTGGGCAGATGGTCCGCCACTAACAATGGGGATGGCAGCAGCCCCGAAGGATGACACGGCGTTCTCTGCCATCGAAAGCCCGTATGAGGTGGTCCGAGGAGAAGAAGGTGACATGGACCGAACCAACGGAAAATAAGCTTCGTTCGGACCACCGCTAGGCGAAGCCGAGGGGGCTTTCCCTTTCATCCTGCTGGCGGTGACCTGTTCTGACGAGCGATAATACCTCGATCCAGCGATGGTGTCTGAATCCACGTCTGGAGGTAGTGAGAGGTGTCTGAGCAAAGGAGGATGAAGGGCAAGATGGGCGTTTGGGTTCACGAAGAGCGAGGGCTGATCTACCAATACACCGAATGCCAAGATTCGGACGTCTTGCAGGTGTAGGACTACTCGCACCGACGTTGGTTGACTGGAGAAGTTGTTTTGATGTCTAATCCGTTGCATTAGAGATCAATTACTGGCGGGTGGACTGCGTACAAATCCAATTGCACCGATGCTAACTCACTTGAGCTCGTCGTAGATCTCGTACGGATCAAATGTCCGTGAATACATCCTGTTTATACTGGCCGATCCATTCCGGTGAAGGGTGACAAAGCGCTGAGACAAGTATCACAAGACGATCAGTGTCTAGCAGTTGTACCCGACGTCGTGCTGATGAGGATCGTTCCAAGGAAGAGAGGCCTTGAATCAGACTCACAGTCCATGCTTCTTCATGCGTGCATCCCGTAAGCCTATGTTCCAGTTTGCCGAGGGTTCTGTGGGGAAGTGACTGATTAGTGGACATGAAGGAAAGCTCGAGATTCAGACCTGGACACAAGGATTGACTGTTTGCTCACCTCAAGAATACTGCCCGCCAAGAATCATCATCTCCTTTCAACCTCTTCCAGCTCCGTAAGAACCGCCTCTCAAACGCGTCCTGCCAGATCCGCTCGTCCCATCTCGCATACTCGAATCTCTCCAAAATCCATCTCGGTCTCGCTCTGACCAGTATCTGGACGAACAGACGCTCCGCATCTTGCTTGTCTGGCGGTAAGAAATGCGGGAGGTGAGGGATGACAGCTAGCGTTTGTGGGTAAGGAGGACTGGAGAGTATAGATCGGATAGAGGGTGGGATAGGAGAGAGGTGAGAGCGGGTCAGGGAGAGGAGGAGTGGGTGAAGCGAGAGGAACGGGACAAGGTTCGATAGTGGCAGGTATCTGTCTTGGACAAAAAATTCGCGTTGGTAATTCGCGTTGGTACTCATCAGATTAGCAACCTTATGACCGTGCGCGATAGAACCAAGCAAGTCCCCTTCATAACGCCAAGCCCACTAAACCACTGAGGCAGAGCGTAAGGACAGAGCTGAACATATTCTACTCAGACTCACGATGCTATCTGACTCAAGATCTCTCCAGGCAACTCCAATAAGAGACATCGGCCGCCCGAAGGAGGCACCGAAGGATCAGATCGGGGTTGATCGTCCGAAACCGAAACCTCAATACTCCGCTTCCTCTCCTCGATGTCTTGACGTTGAACTGATTGGTCCGTATCTTTGCTTGAGCCATAACCATGCCCGTTCATTTTGGCTGTACCGTAGGGTGCTGTCAAGCGGGATAGTCTACCAACTGTGTTTCGGCGAACAACATCTGAGCAAAGCCTAAAGACCCCGCTACTGCTTCTCTCATGCTTCTCATCCCGGCTTCGTCGCCCACCGTTCCGCGTCGTCACTCATGTCTGATCGCTGCTCGCTGTTCGCCGCCCGGTGCCCCGCATTTCTGGCCAGGTGGAGGTGTAAACTCGGTTGTGCCACCTTCGGCGTTTCCCACTAAAGTGCCTTTCCAGCGTCATCGAAGCAGCCGTTCAAGCTGCTTCACAGAGGCTCGTTCGTCGACGTCGAGGTTAAAGATTATTACTCGAACATTTATCGCAACCACGACAGTATATATCTTAGTCCTCGACTCGAGCCACGACAAGGTCCATACGCGCCGCAGATCATCGCTCATCCGTACTATCCTGCATATATACTCACCATGTCCCGACCAGCTATCGCTGCCCTTCGGCCGCTCGCTCGACCAACCTTCGTTTCTTCCCCCTTCGCGCTGACCGCACGATACGCCTCATCGTCATCATCCTCGGCGTCATCGTCATCTGCGTCTGCTAGAGTCGACTCGCAAGCCGGCGCACCTCCTGCTGAACCGAGTTCCGCCGGCCCCTCGCGATCATCGACCCCTTCAGGACCTTTACCGCTCACATGGCCCAACTATCTCAACTTGAGACGTCAGAGAAGACTATGGTCTAGCGTGACGACCATCCCTACGACGTTCTTGGGATTGTTCTTGGGTGGAGGATATTTCGCTAGTCTGGAGTCGGATCCTACTCAGCTGATCATGGGGATGGAGGCTATGTGAGTGTCATTGAGATGATCGCATTGTTCCAACGAGAAATAGGCTGCGCCGACCTGGCACATCGAATCAATATGCTCTGTCATGTGTATAGAAACGACGAGGGAGATCTTGAGGCGTCTGCTGGACATACATGGTGGTTCCAACGACCCATCTGGACCAGTGATCTCTCACGGAAGGACGGCAGGCGGGGTAAATTGGCAGGAAGGAGGCGGAATAGCCAATGCTGGCTGCATGGCACTGTCATAGGTGATAGTGTCGTGGATCAATTAGTCGGAAAGATCTGACTCTCTTGTTCAAGACAAATACCGCGTTACTCTGGCAGAAAGCAGAAGTCCCGAAGTCTGAAGCTGACTCTCCTTCTCTCCCACCAGGTATGTGTATGGAGGAGCGACGTGAGTACATCCGGCGGAATGAGGGGATGTGCATCCCGCCCAAATGTTGAGCATTCCAGTGCTAAGTTTTGTGACCGTGTTAATCAACTGCATCCAGACTTGGCTGTATGGGTAAGTTGCCGTTCATCGTTATCACTACCACGTACCATGTGCGGCGCGCAATCTCAGCTCACCGTCGCCTACTGACTTACATTGTAACAGCTCTCGGATACCTGGCCGGCCCGACTCTCGGCTCGTCACTCTTCTCTCTGACCCACCCAGCTATCTCGAAGGGCTCCAACTCACCCCTGGAAGTGATGGACCGAGAGTTCTTCAACAGGATAAAGAGAAATAGGGCGGACCCTCGATTCCAGTCTGCTCAGAACATCATCCCTGATTTCTATGGAGAGAAGGTGCGTACTATGTCTCCTCGTCGGTGTTCATGAAAGCAGTGTTTGTTCGTTTATCTTCATGTACATGTCCGAAGCTAATCTATGATCATCTGATACTATGTCACATACAGATCGTATCGCTTTCGACGTACCGACGATGGCTCAGAGATCAGGCGGTATATAAGCGGAAAGCAATGCACGGCGTCCCTGCCGAGGATGCTTAGGGGGATGGTATTTGGGCATCGGAGTGTGATAAAATAGCATACGAAGACTGCCGTTGAAGATTACAGGGCGATACGCGGTCACTCAGCGCAACAGCAGCGCTGGCTTATCAGGATGCCTTTCACGCGACAATTGGGCGAATGCGAGGTACTCTCCATAACCATGCCGATGAGGTAGCTAAGAAGAGTCACAGCAGTCGTCGGCATATGATGGAAGCCTGGATCATGCAACTCATCATTCGGATCGTGTGTGATGGCGAGCCATTTGCTGCATGTTCAAGCGCCATTGGTAGAGAGAAAGTAACAGTATCAGAGATCAAACCAAACCAAACCTACGTTGAAACGGAGCATGGTTCCTGCGTACCGGGATCACGTGACTGCTTTAGGACCATCATCACCTGAGGAGCCTCCCTCTCATCCCCCCAGTCTAATATCGAGAGAAAGCCGCTTGGCCCGCTTTGATTCCCGCCATCGGAGATCAAGCCAGTCACTGCTACCACGTGCCAACGAGCGCGACCGACATATAGCCCCGATTCGGCACTGTCAAGCTGTCTTTCGGCATCCCCAACCACATTCCAGAGATCCCATCGATCCATCGCTCAGGCGTGGGGACCAACCAACACGAGAACCCAACAGGCAGGGGTATGGGTGACAGGTCTTATTCGTATTTCATTTGGGTTCTCTGGTAAATTAATTTGCGGTGTTTGATCGTGGCACGGACAAGCTGTGTGATGAGAAGAGATGAGATGAGATGAATAGAATTGAATTGGATTGGATTCACGATCACAAGTGTGAAGTGCAAGT
Organism: Kwoniella heveanensis BCC8398; assembly: GCA_000507405.3. Lineage (NCBI taxonomy): Eukaryota > Fungi > Basidiomycota > Tremellomycetes > Tremellales > Cryptococcaceae > Kwoniella > Kwoniella heveanensis. Next base: position 494,661 of record KV700125.1, read on the forward strand.
GCAAACGCCTGGCGATCGACGCTCGGACGCGGAGCGAAGAACCGAGCGATATTGCCAAGGAATTCATTGCGCTCCACGACTCACGCACGGACGCCGACGAGAATGAAACGGGCCGAAGTGGGTGGAGGTGGAAATACGATCAGAAGTGTCTTTCGGGAGTGTGTGTCGCATGATGCTTTGCCAGGGCTGAACTCTGCGAACGCGGCCAGTACCTAGTGGTGGACATGTGCTCTCCTGACACACTCTTGGATACGCTTCGGCGCAGCAGAGTTGAGTGGCAAGGGGTCGCCTGCGCTTATTCCAGAAATATGCCACAATTTACGCGAAATCGGCAAACTCTGTCTGCCTGGTTTTCTCCTTTTCTCCTTTGGGCGGCTATAGCAGCTTCACCCAGCGTAGCGATGCCGTTGTTTTCTCGATCGTCATGCCAGCATCTCCCGATCGTGGACGTTATTTCCCATATGTCATTCCAGCGTTCAGTCAGGGTCAAAGCCCAAAAAAGGTCAAAGGGTCGGCTGGTAGTTACATCAGATACCCTGGGTTTTGCTTTGCTTTTTCGCTGTTGCACGCAGGTCCTGTATGTCCCCCTTTCATCTCGCGCTGGCGCTTTTAGCCTAAGAGGGCCGTACCGTGATCGACAAACATCGTACATATGCCTCGATGTCTCGCTTTCAAGTGGACGGAGGCGTGTGAATGGGCTTGAGGTCGAGGTCGTTCGTTGTAGGTTGTCAAGCCACCACTCAAGGTGTAAGGATGTCTCGCGTACCCGTACCTGTTTATCTGCTGAACACTGTCTGACGGCTCAGCCGCCCAAACTGCCGACACAGATAGCTGGCTCAAGCATGCACATCTGGAAGGAATGCTCACCATGATGCTGTGTAAAGTGTGAGCGCCTGCGCGAGAGGGCTAGGAGGAGGATTGGCTATGCGAAAGATTCCCGTGCAAGCAGGTAAGAGACCCACCTCAGGGTTCATTGATTATTCGGCATTTGAACTTGAAATTTGACCTAACACCTCTTTTAATTTCCCCACTCCCTTCTGTCTTCCTTGCTCGCGGTCCTGCTCAGCTGTGCGCATAATGACTGCGCATTGCCTTGCCCCGACTCACTCTCGAAAATAGTTCCCTCCTTTCCCCCCCATTCACGCTTTAGGACCGATGTACATTGGCATGGGGTAGCTGCTAATAACGGGTCGAGACGCGTGTCTCTGATGATTCAGATTCGGCTGTTTCTGCTCACTTTGATTCAGATCTGAATCCACGAACCCTCTCTCACCTGGACAGCCGGAACAGAAGGCACAAGGGCGCAGACCTGCAGGAGCGCGAGCAGAATGCTCATCGTCTGTTGGAGTCGAGTCAGCCTGCTCGTGTGTGTGCGAGTGAAGTCGGCACGCTCTTTTCGCCGTAGCTTGCTTGTATGGGGGTGTTTTTCGGCAGATATGTACAATCGTTTCGTCTCGTCTCAGATGTGCAGCGCCAAAGAGGGAAGGAGGGAGGGAGCGTAACCTCCGAGCACGGGACAAGAAGGCAACGCCGTAATGCTTTAGGGTCAGGGTAGTCACCGCGACCTTGGTGTCACCCAACCTCTTTCACCCATTCTTCCTGAAAATGAGCTTTTTTCGTCATCTAAAAGATTGTCTCGCTCCTTAGCTTTCTTCCCTTGCCGCGTGAGATGATGCTATCTGTTTGGCCCATGCGATGCGACGCGGTAGTGCTATACACATAGGACCGATCGTCGGTCCTCGGCATTACAGGTACAATCAGAGACAGATAGAATCAAGGATAAGAAAGACCCAAGGGGAATGAACGGCCAGCGGGGCGGGAGAGGGTCATCTTCTGCAAGGCCATCTTTCTGCAAGGAGTATGCAATTTTGATCAGTGCGTCCGTCCTCTGCGGCGGTACCAGGACTGTTGACGGGATTTTTCGATCGCGCGGTTAATCATACCGTCGCCTCGCCTTCCTTCCCCCTTATTTTCTCGCCTCTCCCTTTTGCCTTACCCCACACATGACAGACCGAGCATGTCGATATAGATGACCGAATCAAACCAAGCATGATTCATGTTTGACCTCTTTAATGTCGCCGATCGCGTTGCCATCGTCTTGATATCTCACTTCCTTCCTCTCTTGCTCTCCCGCCTCTGGCTCCTTCCTGCCCTTCGCTTTACTATTGCACCTGTGACGACCTCCCCCCTCCTCTGCCCCTCGCCCTCTCATCTCACGTTTCCTAAACATAGACTTCATCATATCTGGTACCGCTCATCTCGTCAGACGCCGTGACGTTTTCTGTTTTGGAAGGATTGCAGACCAGTTGCCGTGATTTTCATCGTAATTCGCCTGTCATTCATCAAAGCCGATTCCATAAGAAGGAACACCGGTTCCAATCTTACAATTGTCATATCTATCTCTCCATCCTCCATTGATTTCGCTTCTCCGTAAATATCTGCCGCAACTGCGAGCCGCATCGACGACGACAACAAGCAAGCCAGCAAGTAATCGTTCATCTACTCGGTGAGTCCTCTTTTTTATCGTCGTCGATATCTAAGGACGCTTGATCTCCCCTCATATCATGTGGGCTGCAATCATCTCCGCTTCTCTCCGGACTCTAGCCTATTGTCTGAGGCATCCATATCCCCATGCATCTTTCTTGGATCCGACCTGCTTCATTTCGGAGGTTAGATGTAATCCTGCTCCTGCAGCCTCGTACGTCGACATATTGTACCCTGCCGAGTTTTCGTTAGCGTCTTTTGAGATTAGCAATTAGCGTTGCGAGGTTATTACAGTAGTCGGCTAGGGGCAACGGTAGGCAGTCACCATCCGCCATCCGCCGTCCGCCATCCATCATCCACTACCCCCGCACCTCACCTCAAATCTTCCAGCAGATCAGTCACCGCGATCTTATCCCGTTCCCTGCCCCACCATTCCTCGCTCTCGGACGCATTCCTTCGCACTCCAGTGCCGTCTGCTTGTCGACATTATATCGGTCTGCCTTGACATCTTTGCACTGTTCAACACGATCTTTTCTCGCTCCTCTGCATCATCCTTTTGCCATCGACATATTGCATTCACCTGATATATTGATCCATTGTCTACCATATCGCCTCCCTTTATTCCTCATTTGTACTCCTTTCTGGGCCTGTTCATCGTATCCGAATCGGGGACTGTGACATATACAGACATCAAGGCAGTCAGACATTAACTTGACATTCTCTTCCTATATCGCAGAGTCAGTCTAACCGCCAATATCATATTACACTTCCGGCAGATCCAGAACCCTGGCCATACGATTTCTATTCAGTCCAGCCTGTCCATTCAACCTGACACCGAACCGAGACAACCCTTCGCACTAGGACTGGTTCATCGATCTTGAATATCATAGTTGATATTGCCCTATCAATTCGCCATCCTCGTTGATCGTGCTCTCCGCCATCTTCGCTATCGCTCGATCCGGATCGATCATTGGTTTTCGGTCGTCTAAACTCTACAAGCCCTACACGAAGTATTCGCGCATATAAAGCTATACGCCTTTTGACATCAGAACCGGACAGTCTTTCTTTCCCTATTAGCCTTCTCAACCTCCCGGACCTTCGAATCAAATCGAAACACGATGTCTCCTCTCAACCCCGCTCTCTCGGCAAAGGCTCTCAACATCGGCTTCAAGAGCCACTCTACAAGCAACTTAGCTGCCTTGGATGACCTTGATGGTAGATCACGAAACGCCAAGGCTCAGAAGAGGCACAGGGAGAAGCAAAAGGCTCGGGTCAAGGCAGTGAGTGTCATTGGCCGACTCAGGCCCCAATGGAGGAATCCAAGCTAATCTTTCGCGACCTAAAGCTCGAGGAATCAGTTCAAGTCCTTACCGCGCAGCTCGAAGATGCTCGTCGACAACTTGGCCAACTGCCTTACCCCCCAGGTCCCTCCCGTATGCCGTTGGGCTCTCATTCTCCCGAATTTGCGCAAATGCAAGCGGAGAACAGTTATCTGCGGGACGAAAATGCCGACTTACGGCGACAAGTCTATGCATTCCGATCTGGAGGATACCCCGGAGGTCAGGAAGGTGCGCCAGGCCAGAACAATTTGCCTAGTCCTCCCCCTAGACATAGCAGCGCACAGGGTCGACCTGCGAACGTGAGTGGCAATATGTCTCCGCGATAAACAGGTAGGTGGCTGACATGAGCTTGATGTACAATTCGGCCAGAACAACTCTGTCCCCTCGTCTGGTAACGCCGATGCCAATAGCACTGCCTCGAGTGGCTCTTCCTTTCAACCGGGTCTAGACCATTATTCCTCGCAGACTCCGCGAGGTAGTTCTAGGAGCAGGGTCCTTTCCGCTTCTTCGGTGAGTTTTGCGACCTGCTCGATTTGGACCAAGTACTGTCGCTCATTCCGGTTTTTTCCATCAGGCCCCCTCTGTTTCCCCTTACGTTGGTTCGTCGTCGTTCCCCGCCGACCTCCGAGCTCACTCCCTTTCGAACAACAACAATTCAAATTCGAACAGCAACGCTTCCAATTCGCGACCCACCCAGATCGAATCGAACTATAACGTCCGATACGAGGGTCATATGTACCCACCCACGGCTCCCCCTCCGCATGCCTTGCCTCGAAGCCAGGTTTACGGAGGCGTTGAAGGCATGCAGTATGGGCGGGGTGAGGGCGAGAACATGCCCTGGGGTCCTGAGGTGAGTAGCTCATCACGGGCTCGTGATCAAATTCACCATAACGCCTTAGGCTGACGCTCCCTCAACTAGTCCGGGCCTCCCCCTTTCGCTGGTGCCATGGGCTACCCCTCAGTGAATTTCCATGAGGGATCCTCGTCGAGCGCCGTTTCTGAACCTTGGCGACAAGAGCACTAGAACAATCTCATTTGGTTTACAAACTGGTCCACTCCGCTCAATAATTCAGTGTAAATGGGCTACAGCACTCGACACGCCACGGATATACCGGATATATCGGACCTCTTTAATAGTAACGTGTCTTTAAGGACGTCTTGAATGTCAAGCCTCCCTCCCACCTCCCAGGGCCTCGTCACACCCAGGTCCATATTCCTCGTACGGTAGGTATCCTTACCCGTCCGACTGTCGAGCCGCCGTCAATCTGTAGAAATGTACAAGCTGTCTCTCTGCTTCTCCCCTCTTTCGCTTCTCGTTTCAGCTTCTGTCTTCTCTTGTATCCGTTGCGATGAACAATCTCCATACGGTTCCTATAGTATGCATAGCATGGATTGGATTTCTCGACTACGGTACCACCCTCGATGTCATCATCTCAGCTGTCGGCCGACAGCTCAGAAGGGGATAATGACGTCTCCACACCGCAATCTACTGGTCCTCCAAGGAGCGGACGGTACGCCGGTCCAGGTCTTCCCACCAGTGATGTCGGTGGCAGAATGCATACGCGACACCGGGTATCGATCTGTATCAAGCGCTGCGGATCAAATCCAAACATGACCGTCTCGCTTACACGAAATATTACAATATTACAGTGTTTGCATCGAGCTCGCGACCCTGCACCGCGTCAATGTCTGCCATAATTTGCGTAACAAAACAATCCGTTCGGATTCCTGGTCCAGGCTTTTGACTTTGACGGCATCAATAATGAGCATGATGAACGGGAGTTTGTCAACCGAACGTTGCAGAGGGCTTTGAGGTATGAGCACTTGCCATGTTGTATGTAGCGATGCAGTCACTGGTTCCGCACCGAAAGCTGAGCTGGCTGGTTCAGGCTTCATGTAAATATATGGGTGACGTTAAAGGTGACAACCCATCCATAGGTTTCGGAATGAAAGTGACTGCGCTTTTGTACAGTTGTACCAGCAAAGCTAACGTTAACGACGATGTCCGTGCCGTGGCGCATTCAGTCGAGCATGTGCAGGGCCACAAACACAAAAGAGTGACCGACCGAGCCATGTGTGCCATAATCGGATTATGTCATACCAGTAAGAGTGCAGTAGCCCAGTTCCCAGAGGCTCCGGCTGTACTCGTGATGACTTGCACGCAGACCGAGCGAGAGGCGAGGTAACTCACTCGGACTGTATTTATACGGCGCCTAATCGACAGTATCACTACCTCCGCAAGATATGCCGCACTATCCGAATCACCGATCCGCGCATCACCCGCTTGATATCGACGCTTGCTCAGGCCATGCCATCTTTCACCAATGGCCTCGATCACGATAATGGCACACAGCAGTGCCGACTGCGACTGCGAGGACCTGATCGGCGCAGGGCTGGACTGCATACACCACAACATGGGCCTACTGCACAGCGACGCAGCCGCGTCGTTTTCCTTGGCTTCCCGGGTCGGTGAAGCACGAGAAGCCAGTCGCGTCATCGCTCTGCCTGCGACTCCGTATCAGACGGCAGGTGTATTGGGCGGTAACCTGAACCTGATGCTGCAAACTTCAGTTCTAAGCGATTTCATCGAAAGAGTTGATGGACACAGCTCCTCGACCCGGTTCCCACTTCGCTGTGAATGAGCCCACTTGATTTAGCCAGCCCAAGGGGCAGGAAGGCCTTGCTCGCGAGCACGCTCGAGGTGCTCTTCCTCCGCTTTCAACGCGTCGAGCCTCTCGTCGATATCGGCGCGGATGCCTGCAGATTGCTGGAAACATGCGGGAATTGCATAGAGTCGGCGTGTTCGGAGACTTAGCGGAGGTTTGACCCTGTAATGAAGAACGGATTTGTGTGACCATTGAACGATCGAGCAATCTTGTACATCCGAAAGCAAGCCGAACGTTGTTTGAAGGAAGGATACACTCACGTCGCAAACGAGGACCATTCTTCCAAGTCCTCACATTGACTCACCATGAACGAACGCCGACTTTTCAATCCGGAGAGTGCTGTCTCCCAGTCCCGATCCCGATGGTTTCTGCCCATATACGACGATGTCTTGTTTGTGGCTTCCCGGCATACACTGCCTAGTCCATATATGAGGCCTTCGGCTAGCTGATTAGGTCGGAGGTGATCGACGACGGTCTCCAAAATGGATTGCCCAAGAGGGCTCGGGTGAGAGTTCGTCTGGGATGCTGGGCTGGACTGTGCGCATCCGTGGGCGCGCCTTCGTTGTGTCTCGCTAGCTCACCCTATAATCCGCGCCACGGAATGGCGTCAGCTGAAAAAAGAGTACAGCAACCTGTGTGAATCACCTCGGAACACATTCTTCTTTTTCCTGGTCGCGATCGATCTGTTCCATGACCGACGCTACTCTCTCTCAGATCATCAGAAACACAATGCGACGCAAAACGGAGAAGGTCTTACGCTGCTGTGGTATCTGACGAAGCTGACTCTGACATGTTCGCCGCTCGAAAACGCTGCCTCGATTCTTCACGGTACATGGACGAGGTCAAGTACAACCAGCCTGAAATTCAGAGCTGACCGTCTTTAGCAGTACGAAAAGCTCTGTCTGGCCTCGCCCTGCCCGACTAGCCTTTGATGTGCCGCATAACTCTTCACCTATTGCCGTACGGTACATGATATAATTAAAGGATACAAATCACATCTAGCGAATACGCTTCAAAGGATCAGCCGACGGCAGAAAAAACGTTGCTCGTAGTGACTGAATGCTGACCTCCTGCCGACGTAACCCTATTTCAGAGGATGTGCCGTTTGCGCAGACATCGATGGCTATACATCTCCCAAAGGAAAGCCAATACTATGGAGATATAGATACAAAGTTCGATCACGATCAACCATAGCCCATACGGAGACGAGAGCACTGTATACTGTAGAGTACAGACTACATGAGCCCCGGCCCAAAGTCGACTAGAAACGACTCCCGGCATGGTGCAGTTCGGTGACAGGCAAAGCTTGTTGAGTGGTCACAGGCGAATTCTTATCGTGAGAAGCCTTATCGTTATCCTCTTCTGGCTCACGTCCGCCTCTTGATCGGAAGTGGATACTGTGGACCGTCAACAGATGAATCAATCAGCAAAACCCTAATCATCAAGCTGGAATGAAAGGCGCAAGTTTGGTGCGCACGACACTGTGGTCTGTGACAGGGAGTCACTGGGCTTCACTCCGTGGGGGGAAGGGAGGAACACCTACGGCGTCGTAGGATCCTGAGGCGAAGATCGACCTAAAGCAGCTTTGACTCTTTGGCCTGCTCCGGTACCGAAGACGATCTCCACTTCTTCGAGAGTCATCTGTGATGCAGCGAATCGCACAAGCCAGGTAGTGTCAGCTGTCCTGTTATAGGTCACGTAAATGTACTTGGGGACGAACGGTAAAACATCAAACCATGGGCGATAGTGATAACGGGAATGACGTACCCCTTTGGTCTCAGGATAAGTGAAATATATCATGGCAAACGCGAAGAGCATACAGCCGGCGAAGAAGATCCAGACCCAACCGTGCATATGCCTATACATTGGTAGAGCCGAGTATTGGGTGGCGAAACCGACGCCCATGGAGAAGACGTTGGATATGGCGTAGCCTCTGGCCCGGAGACCGGCCGAGTAGATCTCGGCGGGGAGCATGTTGACCACTGTTGTAGTAAAGTCGGCGGGCGTGGATTGCCAGGGAAACACGAGGCGAAGTCGGTAGAAGGTGAGCGATAGATACAGGTAGAGTGAGTTTACCGCAAGAGGAACTGAACCGATCAGTATGGTCAACTCACCTGGCGAGAAGAACGTAACCCAAAGGAACCATTGAATAAGGTAGACGGTCACAAACCCTGCCCCTGCCGCTTGATTTACGATGCCCTTATCGAATATGCCAACTGCCAGACCTCCTTGTATAATAAGCATAACTGCCGCTTGTCCAACGCCAATGAGATAATTTGTCCTCCTGCCCCAGATGTCCAAGAGGTAGCCGCCGACGATACCGCCGACACACCATGTGGCGTTCTGGATGGCGGCGATTCCGAACTGAAGATGAGAGTCCGTGATTCCGGCTTGTGAAAAAACCAAAGTGTAATAGTAAGTAATTACGGAGCCTCCGTTCCAACTCCAGATGGACTGAGAAGAGATCGCGACGAAAGATCTGTATCGAGCGGCCTTGGAATTCCAAAGAGCGGACCACTTGTCTTGACCGTGAGCTTGATCCCATGAGATCGCTTCGATGGCGGGAAATTTCACGCATCAATCAGCAACGATGCACACACACCACACGCATGGATACCTCCGTATACGCTTCACCAGTCTATTGTGCATACAAAGACACTTTGTTGATGCATTGGGATGTAAGAGATGCGAGGGGAAGAACGAGTGAGGCGGAGGAGGCGAAGGAACGAAGAAAGTGCCACTCACCCGCGCGCATCGCCTCATACTCCGTTTCAGCCGCATCTGAGAGGATCAACTGGCCTTCGTCCTGAACACATCCATGCAGCTTGCCTAGGACACGCCTGCATTGCTCGTCTTTGCCTTTTTCGTACAGGTATCGGGCTGCGGACATGTACAGGAGTCAGCAGAACAGTACACCATACTGTACCGTATTGAGGGCCGGGCGTCGATGAGCTCATAGGTGTAACGGACCGCATATCATACTTTGTGAACTCACGCGACTCCGGTACCCATGGCAATACCAATAGCAGAAGCGTAGCAGGTATGAATGTGACGCCCAGCGCAGCTCGCCAGCCAGCGTTGCTAGCGGAGTAGGACACGCCGTCTAAACGGCACGTGAATCGACAGGTCAGCTATCCGAAGGATATGTTGTCGGATGTCACTTTTGAAGGGAGCTATGACTCACAAACCAGGCCAGCCTATAGCAGGTATTGGCGAACACCTGATCAGCAATATGATATGGCGGCGACTATGGTATACAACCACCCACTGCTAGGAGACCGAAGAAGTTTCCCGTCATCAGAGTGAAAGACGAGACGAAACCTCTGTCCTCCTTCGCGGCGATCTCAACTGCATATATCTGCAGAAGCAGATGGATCAGCTTCACATCTCACAACTCACCGATTAGTTGGTTGATCTTTTGGTCCCCTGCTCACCTGATAACCTAGCAGTAAGAACCCTATAGAGACACCCTCAATGACCCTGGCGGCTATGACGACTGCAAAAGAAGGACTCCAGACGAGCAGCGCTGTGGATATCTCCATAAGGATAGCTCCGAGGACCATGGTGGGTTTCCGGCCCAGGTTGTCGAGGAAGAAGGCGGCGATGAGGCCGCCTACGAGCTGGCCTAGGGAGTAGACGGGGCCTATCCATTGGTTCTTTGAGCTGAAGTGAGCGGGTACGTCGACGATCAGCATGCGCGTCATATGCAATACAGTTGCTATCGTGATTGCTGAATGAAGGTACATCTTTGGGCAGACTGGAATGGCTTAATATATGGATTCGAACAGCGCCATAAGGAATCCACAAACTCACTCTGGGATGACCGCATCGTAACCCAAGTGCTTGATCCAGCTTGGCATCTGGATGATAGACGCGATAACAGAAGCTTCATAAGACCTAAGGCGACTCAGACATTAGACCTGCATCGTTGTCGCAGCAGATGGCGACTGCACGCTTCGAGTTCTGGACCGCAAATAGTAAACAATCCCTTGAATCGGAAGCACTCACCAACCATCCCCGCTCAAGCTGAGACCAAGGAGGATCACATATCTATACACCTTGAAACGATCCCACTTCCTCAGATTATCGGACCACTTCATCTCGCCGCGGTTGCCCATCTTGCCGTCCTGACCTCCAACGATAGCCGCAGCAGATCGTCGTCCTCTGCGGCCGGTGGGACCCAGCGGTAAGAGTGGGATCGAATCCGGATCGTCACTCAGCTCAGGCGGGTTATCGCCCCTATAGTCGTCGATGTCCTCGAGGATAAGGTCCGGCGAGAGCGATCGCCAGCTGCGAGAGCGACCTTGGAACACTGTGCTGGGGGGTTGTGACCCCTGGTAGTGCTAATGCTGTACGGATACGCGCGCCGACTGTTCTGGTCGAGATGACGACACCGTTCACTGGTGACAGCTGTCAATCTCAGCAAGAGAGTCTTGTTTTCGAGAGGCGTGTAAGTAGGACTTATGCATCTGAGGCGAGAACTACCTAAATCGAGAACGAGAATTCCGTGAGTAATATGCTTGTATCAACCGATTTAAACCTCCCTACACAGAAGATCGATCGTCATTATCCTTCGATCGAAATCTCGCGGAGGGTGTCACTGACGCTAATAAAGGTAATTCAACGGGAATCACCCGCTTCTCGCCTTCTTGCCCTATCGAAGATGTAGATAAGGTACGAAGCTTACTCTGACTTTATCGATTGTACAAAATACGCGGTGCAAGGGATATTCGGTTTACGGCATTTCGAAGGTGAATGATCCCTCCGCAGACTCCAGCGGAACGCAGAACAATTTGTCATTCTTCAGCTGCTCTAGAGCAGCGCGGTAAGATGATGACCGACGCCAATTGTCGCATCGATTCTTCATTCCAAGCTTCTTCCATAATACGGTACATGAATTGTCCCATAACCAGATTACTGTATATCTGTCTGGCAAGCTGAGTGTGTGAATCCACAGCTTCCCGGAGCCCGCCAAGCTTTTACACCTGCGAATCGTTCATACTATCCGAAAGCAATGGCCCAATCAGTCGTCGCCCACCGGTCACCCGCTCACTCCTCCCTCTTCATCTCCATCTCCTCCTTGTAGACGAAATCCATCGACGATCTCTTGGGTGCCAACAGTCTTCCCCATTCAAGGTACAGCCTGAACATGTATGCAATCATATCTTCCTTTCTCCAGCTCGTCTTGGACCATTCTTGGCCTGCTCGAGCTATGTCTCGTGCCAATGCAGGCTCACCGTGCGAGTGCGAGTGTGGGTCGCCTTGGAACTGCAATACCCAGAGTCTTATTAGCACCTAACTCGTCCAGGCTCGGAGAGGGGCGCTACGGTCTCTATCACACTCACAAATACCATGGTGTCGTACAGATCCGAATAGTCCATTTGGATAGGTACATAATGCACCCAAGGTTGTATACGATCCGTCCACCATTCAGCTGAGGGCAGACAGCACGCTGAGGTCAACTCGGTACCAACTCATATACAGCTAGATCAACAGCCCCGCACTCCTTCTCATTCCTAAGCCATGTCAACGTATCCGTTCAACGGAAGAAATTCGACTCACGCATGATGGTCGCTTTGAACACGAGCGAGCCAGCGGCTAATAGCCTTTTAAACCTAGCTGACCAGGCGTTTCCATCGCTGCCGATAGGAGTCACCAGCGTTCGCAGGGTCAGCACCGTTCAAAGCAGTGTTCGCTCCGCCGATACTCACACGTCGATGATATATTTGTAGTCCAGGGCGTCTTCGTGAGACATGGTGTCGGACCAGGCAAACTCGCGTGATAGCTCATCGCATGTTCCGTCCTCTATGCTGCATTCTGCAGGGGCGCGGGAAGGTCAGCGCTCAATGAAATACCAACCTAAGCCTGACAGAGTCAGGCGGAGCACAAGCGAACTTACGGATCGGTAAACCCGTGAATGCGAGATCCATAAAACGGTCGTTCAGATCTGCCAATTTCAGGGATTGCATACCCTTCTGCGCCGTGCCAGATTTCATACCCCTGGGAGGAGGCAGGACCTGGATATGTTCCGTTTCTGCATAGTCCTCCTCGTGCTGATGGTTCGCCAGCTTCAACAACCTGGTCCTGTGTGATCCCCGCCATGGTGTATCGGTAGAATGATATATCCCCGTATTGCTGCCTCTCCAGAGCAGCTGGTCGAACTTCTTCTCGTCCCACGGTACGTCTTTGATATCATCCACCCACTGCTCGACGGGTACTCCGAGGATATCCGCATGCAGACCCGTCTTTGATAAGGTGAAAATCGGAGTCAATGATTCCACCTGAGGATTCTTGCCTGCTAGGACACCATGTAGGGGTACAAGATCCGGATGAGAGCATATGTCCATTGTAGTCCTATGGGAAGAGATAAACGTCTTTTGATCGAGGGAAGTGTCGGGCAGAGAAGGTGGAACAACATCGCTGTCGTGGGTCTTGATCGCCGATCGAGGTGGGCAAGCGGCCGCCCACCCTCGAAGGGTGAGATCGATCTCGTCATCCGCGTCGAGCCCTACAACAGATCACGACGGTCACCAACAGCACCTTCCAGAGCCTTCGATGACAAGTACCTGACTTACACTCATCCTCTTCCACATGCTCCAGCAGCTCTCGTCTATGGTCATGTCCGAGTACAGTCCTAGGGGTATCATGAACCGACCAAACGACCTCCAGATCAGGCAGATATTTGGCGATCGGTCTCAGCAGATCGGCCTGTTGTTCCAACCTCTCATCGGCACCGTGGATCGCTTCGTGACTGTACAGAGCCTTTGTTCGGATGGAGCCCCGTTTCACCCGCAGGACGTAGGTGTCGGGCAGCTGTGAGGCGGCATAGCTTCTAGCGCTCAGATCACGAGGGGAAAGCGCCCGGAAAGGCAGAATGTCATGGTAGATCTGGTCATACTCGTCTGGTAAAGGGATATTGTTCTCGCTGTGACAAACGGGATGGAACAGAGTGAGCGATGAATACTCGACGAAATCGTTTGAGAGTGATTAATCGGACATGCAAGACTCACCACACATACGCCCACCACTTGTCAAACCCCTTGGGTGGCATCCTCTTATACCGTCGCTTGTACTCTTCTACAGCCTCCTTGAGCGTCTTACTTTGCCTCCTGACTTTCTCGTCCCACTCGGCTCTCGCATCTCGGATGAGCTGATAGATTGGGTGGACAGTTGATTGCGGGTCTACCTTGAGATAGCCGTTCTGTATTGAATGGTTCGCAGAGCGTTGTGAATACAAGGCGGGAGGAAGCGGTGCTCGAGGCAGACTAGAGGAGGACTGATGATGCCCCATCTGCCGGCGGTGAACCCTCGCAGAGGTGATGTGTGAAGGTGCCGAGGTGTTCGTCCTCGAGGCGTAGTCATCGGCTTCGGCGGCGAGGTACGGCTGAACGATAGCTACGTAGAAGCAATACAAACCTAAAGCGTAAAGAAGGTATTTCGCCCTCCTGCCCCATTTCTTTCCCTTGTCTACAAACTCGTCCAAGGAACTTCGCCGTCTCCTCTTCCCCAGCTTATCGTCATTGATCCCTTCCTCAAGTACAGAGTCAAGGCGTCTACCTTGACCCGCTCCTGACCAGCTAGCCGGTGGGTGCAAGGCCGCGTGCCTGATTGCCGCCGCTGCTCTAGTAGGATCGCGCTTGTAGGCCGCGAGCTGAGCTTGATGCTTCTTTTCCGCTAGATTCGGTGAGGGTGGTGAGGGTGAAAAACGAAATGGTTTGCCAAGAAAAGGTGGCGAGGTGGTTGCGGTGTACGTATGTGCTCGTAGTGACATGCTGGTTCGTGTTGCCGCAGGGCGAGATCGTGCAGGAGCTATTGAGGAGTGAGATTCAACTGGAGGCTATGGCAGGCTGATCAAGGCCTCCCGCAGGTACGAAACGATATATACAGGAGGTCGTGGGAGCTTCTAAGTGTCTGACTGTGGACAAAGGAATGAGTTGAGATGCGAAGTGACTCCTGAGCTGGCGGTAGAAGCAGAAAGCGAATGCTGACGAAAGGAATACCCGTGAGATAGAATAACGACGATGGATTCTCTGACCTAAAGGTATGATATCTTCATCGCCTCGTTCGTGAGGATGAACGTGTAATCGAACGATCCGTGTGAGCGACATATAAGAGGCATGAGATGGAAGAGGATGAAGGAACGAGTGATCTGCTGTGCGAGCTCAGACTTGAGTCTGACTCGACAGTATCTGCGTGTATCGCCCGGACGTCGATCAGATGAGAACCGGCTGAACATGCTTTGCGTTTCCGCTAGCTCAGGATCAACCGTGCCGAATGAAGCGCAGGATAGCTCACTTGAGCCGATGGGCCAGTGTGTCACTTGTATGCTTGCTTGTATGCCTCAATGCGTGCCTGTTTTGATCATGGTCCGTGTGTGAGAGCAAAAGAAGGCCAGATGAGGGAAGCGAATCGATTCACACCAGATTCCCGCTCTCACACCTCATAATATATCAGTCCACATGTATCGTGAGTTGCATTGGCCGCGATCGTTCCATCCCCGTGTCTCGTCTTGCTTCTCTCACGTTAAGTCGCTCACTGACTGGGTGAGACATACAGAGGGATTCGAAGGGTTTCGTGCCTTGCCCTTCATGACCACATGTCAAGTAAATCGCAGGTTGAAACGACGTGATATGATATGATCACAGCCTGACTGAACTGGGATGCGAGTAAGTAATATGGTGAACATTGCGAAACGAATTTCAATTGAAAATGATGGAATGATCTCGCTGAGAAAAAGATATGATATTTGGTCTCAGATTGTTATGCTAGCGTGAGAGAAGGGGCAGTAGCGAGTGACTCACTGTTTTCCTGATTCTCAGCGTACTGTACCTGATCTAATGATTATTGGTTATTGAATGGGTATCAGCACATGCATAACTCCTCACTCATGCGACTGATCATCGGTTCTGTGCATCGAGGCCTTGAGCTCGCTCGTGCTTGACGATGATACTTAAAAAGAAAGCTTGGCAACGGCTGACGGCGCTCAGGTGCATGCGAATCACGTATGGGGCCGATATGCTTATGGCTCAGGCCATATGCTCCAGGAAAACGCCGCAGGTCGGAGTTGCTTCCACATAGCAGCCGTACGTAGTAGTATGCCAACGGCGACCACCGATCCACGCACGTGACATCGTTCTACATGCCGGTGCACCACCACTGGGCTTGGCTTTCTACTCACAACTCCAGCAGTGATAATAGGACCCAATGAGAGGACTGACTTTTTCTTTCGCGCCACGATACCAGTCGCCAAGAGCAGGTCATGCTTACAACTGAACCCCCGTAAGCTGGTGAAGTGCGAGGGACATTTGACCAGCTACTGACCATAAAGAATTCGCCCGTTGATCGTTGCGAACGAGTTCAGGGCGCGTGGTTCCCGCGGCGCGTCAGAACAAAGTTCCGGATTCCCTTGCATTGGTACAACGTGCGTTGCGCTCGTCGCCATTCACTATCTAAAGTAACTCGAAAAGATCAAAGGGAGGATATCTTCACCATACATACACTTAGTCACTTGACTGTAGCATCTTCACTTGCCCATATCGAGATCGATTTTGGCGATACTACTGTTGACTGTTGATCGTGTGCATAACATACATTGCGACCTCCCCACGACATCTGTGCTGCTCGCGCCGTCAAGCGCAAGTGCCCCGCCCCACACTCTCTCACGCGTATCTTCCCGTATCGTATCGATGTATCCATCCTCGTCGTAGGCCCGAGCGTGACCTATCAGTACTCAACGTCACTGGCTTGACAATCAGCCTTCGCATCATCGTCGGGTATCGCTTATGCGATCCTTTTGCGCCCGTTCTTGTACACTACACCACGCTCTCTACCAGACTGTTGAGGCTGTTAAGGTAGGCCCGGTGCCAGCAACTCTTGGCGGTCATGCCTAACCCTCCGTCCCCTTCGTCCTCGAGCTCGACAACCGAAACGACCATCCCTACGCCAGATCAACCATACTCATCGCGTCGGTCTTCAGTGGCTTCACCTGCTATCTACACGTACTCCATGTCGGGCCGGAAGGGCGAGGATGAAGGCGGGGATCTGTTCTCGCCTTCGACCTCGACAATAGATGAGGTAGAAGGCAGCGACACCCCTCAACCCAAGGGTAGATACACATCATCTTCGCTCGAGTCGACAATGAGTCATCAGTCCATGAACGGAATGGTCTCCCCGACGCCCTTCTCACGAAGGAGGTCAAACACCGCCAATCGTGCACCGCCCCCTCCCCCTATCTTCCTGCGGCGAGCCACTGGCATGGCAGATGACGACGAAGATGAAGTGGTTCCTATACCTGGATCAGCGTCGACATCCAGTCAACCCGGATCTGCTCGAGGACTGAACATTGCAGGACTCGAAATGCCTCATATCGCATCACCTGGAGTGATCGAAGATGAGGGAGAAAACGAAGAGGCAGAAGATAACGATGCATTGCCCGAGCTGTTGGCTTCGCCTAGACCAAGGTTGAACTTTGGTAACGCGGACGGCGCACCTGCCAGTCCAGCATGGCAATCGTTCGAAGCGCCTCCATCATCCGGCCCGCAATCGTCTGCCTCTTGGGGCAGGAAATCTTCGCTAGACGTTCCGTCACCCCTTGGTCCGCGTACCAACGAGAAAAAGTCCGAGCCTACGCCTCAGCATGGTCTCCACGCCCGTAATCTATCACTATATTTCCCTCAACCTGGCTCATCGACTCTGCCCAAACCAAACGGTAGTCCAATGCTGATGGAGTCGCCTGTTCAACCTAACGAAACGCTCATGCCCTCTGCGGGTGGAGATAGGAATGTGTTTGGAGGGACTGGGAATTGGAGCTTTGGACAGTCTCTGATTGACAAAGAAGATGGCATACAGACTCCCGAGGGTGTCAAGCGGAGTAAGAGGAGGGGGCATCATGTGAGTGTTTCCCCTCTGGCAACCTACCTCTCTATACATGCTGACCCAGGCTCCATCTCTAGCACAAACACTCATTATCGCATAACTTTTTCTCTTTCCTTGACCCCACCCAGACCAACCCTAATCTCGCAGCGTCTCCGTCGCCCCATCCTGCACCTTCACCTGGTCCAGAAGCGACTCCCGCGCCAGTGCCTATGCCCCGTCTAGCACCAACGACAATAAACGCCGCTTCTCCGACTTTATCGCCGTTGCCGCCCTCGAAGTCGGACCATCGCGGCCAGTTCCTCTTATCGTTCGCTGTTCTCGAGTTCCTAATAGGTGCGGGGCTATGGATAGAGGGACAAATGAGTGGATGGAGGTGTTTGGCCGGCGTGGGGTATCTTGTAGTCTTTGACGCTATGGGCGTCGCTGTGGAGATGGTGGCCAGAGCTGAAGGCCAGGGGTGGAGCAGTGTGAGGAGGCCATACGGGTGAGTCCCGATATTCTTGTCGTGCGGTAAAAATTGACGATTCTCACTGTTTCCTCGTCGCAGACCCTCACGGTACATATCGCTCTTATACTTCGCACAATCCTTATTTTTGGTCTTCGCCGCTGTATATATAGCCAAAGAATCGTTGGAGCAGGTGATTTTGGGGGCAGGTGCCCACGAGCATGCGGTTGGAGGCCACGGACACGGAAACTCGGCTTCGGAGGGCGACGAGAGGTGAGCTATTTTGCTTGTATGCGCGATTAGATCCTCAGCTCACATGATATCTGCTTCATCCAGGGATTTCCCACACTTCTTACTGTTCTGCGCGTCCGCGTCGAGTATCTTCGCTGCTGGAGCGTTAGGGAATCACGGCAAGCTGGTGGATGGTAAGCTACTGGCACGCGATCACGCTGTAGAAGCCGAATTTCTCGCTGATGATAATTTCATCTCAGCCGTTGGATCGCTATTCCTTACCTCCTCATATCTCTCTCTGCCCTTTGTGGCAAAACTGTCCAGCCTGTTCGCTAATCCGTTCTCCCTGACTATCGCTGGTGCAAGTTCCGGAATTCTGATTAGCACACTGCTTGTGCCTCCGTGAGTATGATACATCTGATTTATGACAGTCATTGGTCGCCAAGCGCGACCTGTACTTTCACCCCTCATTCCCTTGCTCGCTCAACTTCATGATGATGGTTTTGTATTGGTGTGTATACTGACTCTGGTATCGGACTGTGAACTTGTTGAGCAGGTCTGCGCTTCACTCTCTCGACTCCTTCATCTCACTCGTCCTCACCATCCTCACATCCGCTCTTTCATATCCGCCAACGGTCGCGTTCGCCCACGTACTCTTACAAACGGCCCCACCAGCATATCAATCGCAAATGTTGAGTTTACGGAGAGCTTTGAAGGAGATCAAAGAGGATCGACGGATAGTAGGCTTAGGTACGATGAGGTGTTGGACGATCACAGCTGGGAAAGGATCATACGAGGAACGATATCCGTCGACTCCCAATGCGAGTCGTAACAACTCTGTATCTGGATCACCGAGAGTCGATCGATTCTCCTTCTCGACGCCACTGTCTTCTCCGCCTGCACGACAAGCCTCGTTCACCGAACTCGCCGGCATGGCTCCAAACTCGTATCCCTCGCCGTACGGGTTCCCCCCGAACCAGGGGCCTGGGTGGTCCAAAGACAAGGACAGAGATGAAGGTGCTCCTCTGGTCATCACTCTGGTGGTCCACGTGCATCCGGATCTCGCAGACAAGGATGTGTTAGAGGTCACCAAATTCAGCTATCTGAAGCTGGAAGGTGCTGTGTCTGGACAACCTGGAATGCTTGGCCGCCGGGACGGCGAGGTGAGCATCCAGATCAAGAGAGGCTGGGAAGGGCTGGAAGATGGATAGGGAACCACGGGCATCCAATGAGTCCGCCGCCCTCACATGCTTCGGTAGATCTGGAGAAGGAGAGAGACTTGTGTAACTTATCCCACGTCTGTATCATAGCGCATTGACAACGAACGAATCGTAGGAGCGGAATCGCATTCGGAAGATGGTAATGGATAGACGGTAGATCATTACACGGCATCACCATGTATCGGGAACGGTAAAGGACAGAACTATATCAGGGATGTATACGTGTTCGCCCTTAATCTTCGTGACTGGCCTCTTTTCGGCGGTACTGACACCTGTGTAATCAGACATGCTGATCGTTTCTCCGACTCAAGACATAGCTACTGTCTTTTCAAGAATATTGCAGTCACCTTGAAGACCACATGCTCCTGCCATAATCTGAGCGTTCATGACGCTCAACCGGTCCCATTCTCGAATCTTCAAAGCCGGATGACTTTCAGCTCTCCTCCAGTAACCGCTTCTCTACAACTGGCTCAAAAGCGCGCATCACGATCTTCCTCAGCCCATGCATCAGCGATAGTGAAATGATTGAAGAGGCTCTTGCGATCTCGAGCTGCTTGGACAGCGTATAAGGCGTCGTGCCGGAGTCGGAGCAGATCCGTCCGGCGGAGACGCTACGGGGAAAGTAACATAACGTATAACAGGTGAGTATATGCTCTGCTGATATAGATCACGGGGGTTGCGCTTGCATGTGGAAGGAGCTTTCCGTGATTGTATGTCAAGCTCTGATCACTCACAACTCTGTCACACAGCTGTCGGAAGATCGAATCCCGAATATCGTACAAAGCCAGCGGGGTGTCGAACTACAGTAAACAACGCAGACATTCAGCCGCGGATACCGAAGCATCAGTCAACTTTTCGTTCTCCTTGAAGCGAGAAACGGGAACAGATCATCGGTGCCGTGGACCTCTCATCCACTTGCCGACCCCGAGGAAGCACTCACTTCGGCGACTTTACCTTGGTCGAGAACCAAGATCCGGTCATAGTATACGACGGTTTGCAACCGGTGCGCGATAGAGATCAGCTGTGTGCAATCGGGGAGGCATCAGCTCAAGGGTGTTAACAAATAGGGCTCTGCTAACTATGGAATGGAACAAGATCCGTCGCTGATTCGTCTAGTGGTCCGAAATGCGCGGCTTTAATATATAAGTGACTTACTGTGACTCCCTTGAGGTGGTTCTGTATGATCCGCTGGATCAACGCATCGGTCTCTGGGTCGACCGAAGATGTAGCCTCGTCCAGAATCAAAACTTTTGTCTTCCTCGCCAACGCTCGAATCAGCGCCACTATAACCCAAAGAACATCAGCACCCCAGCGGCCGGAGGATCGTAGTGCGCCAGTGCGCATGCTGATGTTCAGTACTCACAAAGCTGCTTCTCGCCCGCAGAAAAGTTGGATCCTTCGTTCGAAACGGTCGCATCGAGCTTGAACTTGTCTCTCATGCTCTGCGTCGAAGGCAGGAAGGGATCTGCGTGAATCAGGGATAAGAGAGAACTGAGGTGCGAATCTGAGTGAATGGATAAGGGGTCCAAGTTTTCCCTGTGTGGCGGGACAGGCAAAAACACGTACGTCGAGGCTCAACGTATGATTTTACACCAGACCACGACGCGAATGTGCTGTGCTGTAGCTTACCTCACAGTTCCTTCGAATAGGAAGGCATCCTGGGGGATGATTCCGATTCTCGAGCGGATCTATTGTAAACGTCAACGAACGTCAGCACGTGGTGAGTGGAAGGTACAGATCGGTGGTTCGGTGTAGATAACTCGTACCCCACCCTTACGACTTACCGTATCTATACCAACTTTCCCCAGGTCAACTCCATCAACCTCGATCTTTCCATCGACAGGTACCATACGCATGATTGCAGCGACGAGACTACTCTTCCCTGCACCTGTCCGACCGATGACCCCGATCTTCTCGCCTGGGCCTATATTGAAGTTCAATCCCTTTAATACCCATGGACCGGTCTTGGAGTATCTTAGAGATAAGTCCCGAAAGGACATGGATCCTCTGGAAGGCCATGAGGGAGGGGAGAGTGGCAGGAGGTTCGCGAGGTAATGTCGTGTAATGAATGATCCTTTCGGCGTTGTTCTATAGGAGTCGGTGGTTCGTCAGTGAGTCAACATTCTCCCCTTTCAGTATCTATTGACGCCCTTGATTGATCGAAGAGAAGCAAATTTTACAGCGACCATTGGATCGGTGCTCGTAGTAGTCTACGGGGACCTACACCCACCATCTCGAGCTCAACCTGCGCGTACAACGAGACGAGGTTCGAGAACAAAGACGCAGCTGCCAGTGCGTACGAAAATACGACACCGAATTCCGCTGGGTCGACCGAATGACGGAAGAGGATGCCGAAGATGGCGATAAGCTATGGGGCCCAGGGTCAGATATGATTGGACCTCAATCCCATTCATGTGAGTGTCTGGAAGTTGACAGGCAATATGCCCTGCTATGCTTACCAAGATCAATAGGTTAGAAGATAGGTCTAGGCGGACACCGAGCCATCTATAACTCATGATTCGAGGAGGCTATCAGTACCTTCGTCGTCCAAGATCGAGTCATGTATGAAGCACCGACCTTTGTATCACAAGCTGATAGGACACAAAGCGAGCCATCACAGGTGAGCTGCAGATTGAACACGCGTCACTCTGAGATGATCCGCCCGAGGGTCTTACCGTGATGATATATGCTCGCTAACGGGGAAGTTGCAGCGTTAGTGCAGGATTGGCTATGGATATCCGTTGTCCGTCACTCACCCCTTCGACGTTGATGGCTCTCTGCATCCGATCTTCGAAGATGCCTTGCTTACCGAACGCACGAATCACTGAAAGGCCAGCCAACTATGGGTGCCCAACCACGAAGACAAAGGGGCAAGTCAGTTCGTCATTACCAGCATGCGAGATCGCCACGGGTCATGTCGATGTCATTGATAAGAGATTACCCAGTCAGCACTTGCCTGTTCTCCAAAAGAGCTGTAGATCTGCGACCTTGTGATACTATCGATCCTCTTCACCTCACGCGAAACCTGGGTGTAGTATGACCCGGCGATGTACTGTGCGTGTGTCACACGCACAAGCGGAATTGTACTCATCAGCCAAGCGGGGTACCGGCTGACGCGAGTTGTTGAGGATTGATGAGACTCAAATACTCACGTAGAAGAAGCAAAGAGGGATGAAGGCTAGCCCCAGATAGGGGTACGTATACAGGATCAAGCCGAATGTGCCGACCGCCGCCAAGGCATTCCTGTACCGCCTCATATCAGCGTTCTGATTCTGGCCCACTCTGTAGAGTACATCCTTGCTGGACAAGAAAGTCTGGTCAGCTTTTCTTACACTAGTAATGTCTCCCATGAAAATGCCATTCGGTCATCAAGCATCTCGATATCTGATATTATGGCCCGCGTGTTGGCGAACGTGACCAACACCCTATCTGTCAGCAAATCAACCTTGCAGCGCATAGTCTGAGTAGCTCACCTTTCGACAGTCGATTGATGATCCTGCCGCTCTACAGAAGTGGACGAATACACAGCGAGATTGTGTTGTTGAGCTCGTTGAACATCCTGCAATCTAACTGAGCGCGGCGAGACTAGACTTACCGGAGTCTGATCATGCCATTTGACCGGAGCGCGCATGACATGCTCCCAGGCTCTCGCAAAAAGCGCATAAGAAGCACGGAGGCCAGCCACGAACATTGAATATGATGCGCCCCACTACAGTGTACGCAAACAATGACGATCAGAATCGAATCCACTGCAGAAGCCCAACCAAGAGACACAGGGACAGCCACGCACGGTGAAGAGCCCGATCGCCACTCCGAGGGCTTCCAGTAGGACGGAAATGCGGTGATACATTTGATCAGCGATGTTGCTACATCCGCTCCAGCGTACCCATAGTAGATCCCTGAGAATCAACTCACCGCCATAAACACCCATATAGACTCCTTGTTCAAGTCTCCAATTTCCAGCAGACCACCAGCCAAGCCAGAGGCTATTAGCAACCGTGGCCAACTGAGTCAAGACTAGCAGGCCGCCAAACACGATCGGCCACATCCATGATCCCATGGCTCTGAAATAGGCGGTATAGACCGACCAGGGGATAGCTCCGGTTGGTCTATCCTCCTCCATTACGCCCCTGGCGCCTTCCTTGGCTTTGTCAGAGGGGTTCGCGTGGTTCCCGCTTAGCTTTGTGGCTGGTGTGGCTGGGCTGGAGGGGGAAGACGGTGTTTGTTGATTGCCGTGCTCCGCAATGAGTGACTTGAAGGGTCCCTCTTGAGCTTTGAGCCACTGAAAGGGCTCAGCGCCACGGGTGAGCTCAAGCTTCTCCCTTTCCAGGCTGCTCAAGGGCGTGAACAGTCCGTGTTCCACACTTACGTCGTAAGTCCCTTGTTGTACGACCATGCCTTCTCCCATAGCATTGCGATCCATCACCAAGATCAAATCCGCTTTCGGCAATACATCCAGTTGATGAGTGACCATGATTCTAGTCCTGTTAACGAGCGGACCAGACAGGATGCATTCTTTGAGGATATGGTGCGACACGTTGGCGTCTACTGCGGAAAGCGGATCGTCGAGCAAGACGATCGAGGAGTCTGAGTAGGCTGCTCTGGCGAGGGAGAGGCGCTGTCGCTGACCGCCTGAGAGGAGAAGCCCTTTCTCGCCGACATTGGTACTGAAGTGAGCAGGAGAACAAAAGCTCGTCTAGTAAGCCCTCCTCAAGAATAGATCCCATGACCCAGCTCAGCTACCACTATTCGTACTTACAGGTCACCCTGAACCATCCCATCTATATCGTTTCTCAGCGCACATGCGTCTTGCACAAATTTCAACCGCTCAAGGTCAATCTCGCTTGTGGGTGCCGAGAAAGTGATGTTGTCCCTTAGGCTGCCAGAGTGGATCCATGCTTGTTGAGGGACTGAAGTCAGGACAGTCGGACGGTATAATAGCCTGTAAGCGTCATTTTTGTCACGCTGCTAGAGTCCGGTGCCGAAATGTTTCACACACACACACACACACACACACACACACACACACACACACACACACACACACACACGTACCGTAGCTAACGGAACCACCGAAGATGGCATGACCACGGGACTGCTTCATGTCCCCTAGCAAGCCAGCTAACAGAGCCGATTTACCCGTTCCGACTCGGCCGACGATGCAGACTAGAGCTCCTGCATGACCCGGAACCGCCTATCAGCAGGACCTTTGAATGTTACGGAGACCCGATTGTGTCAGTCAGGTCGATCTAGGAGCTCACCTCGAGGGATGCGGAGATCGATGTATCTCAACACGAAGGGCTTGTCCTGCTCAGAACACCTTTCTTTCGTGATACCCGACAGATCACTCGCCGAGGTCTCCGACACACGTTCGAACTGGAAGTCTCCTTGCACGTCTATAGCATGCGTGGCAGCAGGATCGATGTTCAGCGTAGCTGAGATCTCTTCGGCCCTAAGTAGTTGGCTTATCCTTCCTGTAGTGTTGTTACGCCCTTAGGCGATCAGCAATTCTGCGCTTCCACTGGGCTCTTCATAATCAGCAGCTCACCAATGCCCACCAATGCATCGCTAACAGCTGTGAAACACATGGGAAGGAACGAGATCGGAACCTTGAGTACATTGAAGTATTGTAACCCAGAAAAAATCGAAGCCGCATTCAACTCGTGGCCGCTTAGACCATATGCAACGAATGTGACTAGGATTGGACCATAATGAATCAGCTCCCAGATTCTTCAACTGGTGAGTCATTTACAGCAACCAGTTATCTTAATAGTTTGTACGCCACGCCCACTCACGGACTGCAGCAAGCGTCGGAATGACAGCCATACTAGCGTTCATCGTCGCTCGATTCCAGCCATTCCTTCGCAAATAGACCAGCTCATTTTTCCTCATGTCAGCGACCCGGGACGAGAAGAATGAGACGTATGCGAACAGCTTGACTGATCTGATGGCAGTAATCGTTTCGCCTAGTAGTCGGACTCGACCATCAACATATTGGAGCTGAGATTGACGAGTCCGCATCATTCTAGTAAACATGTACGCTGTGGATCAGGCAAGGGAGTCAGCGCTTGTCTCCGCCGCCGTGGTGGAAATCCTGAACCATGCTCCTAACGCACCTTGTACAGGTCCAGCAAGGGCGAGCACCTAGGTATTTCACATATGAGTGAGATGCTCCAGACGCATCCTCAGCAAGATACATCGCTCACAGCAAGGCCAACTAGCGCAGAGTATCCCAAGGTCCAGATGAGCAGGCCCAAGCCCACCAAGATCTGTACAGGCTGGACCACCAGATCAAGTGTCATTGGTGCCGAGAAATCCTCAAAAACGATTGGTGGTAGTCAGAAGTACGCAAATCGCAATCATCCTCTCACACTATTGAACTCACCAGGAAGGAAGCATCGGCTGAGACCATCGTGGTGAGTTTACCAGCTGTCATCTCGGCTTTTGCTGTGCTTGATAGTCGCCTAGCGTGAGGGTCGGATAAGCAAGCACAACCATCTGGTATTTGGCAACAGAAAGCGGAATGAAGTGAGAGTACTCACATTGACTTTCTTCCGATCAAGTCGATGAGCTGAAGGTGAGGTGAAGTCGTCAGACCATGCCTATACGGCTCATGTGCGGTGCAAGTGATGTAGGACGGACCTCAGTGGCAGTGACTTACCGCAGCTCGCATCATGAAACCAATTACGCTCCCCCGCTGCAATGCCTGATAATTGAACAGACTAGCGCTTTGCACCATGACAAACAACGCAAAAGCGAGCCCGATCACATACCCTAAATTCTTCGGAGGCGGAGTGGAGGGGTCTGCGTGATTGTCGTGAGCCAGGGTGAGCTGGTCGATGAGCAGTTTGGTGATCAATGGCGCGGTGATTTGGAGACCGGCTGTGGGTCTCTCAAGTTAATGATTCCGTCACACTTCAACGACGAGCAGATATGCTTGGATCGGGAGCAGCAGCAGACCTGTCGGCTATGGCACTCTTCGGAAGTCCGTCAGCTCACCTGCGCAACCTTTACAGAAGACAGCTTTCCACCAACTCCACCAGACAGTGCTGTACCCTGCCCTGATCAGACTCATATCGTACGCTTTACCACCTTCGACAACCAGCTTTCCTGCTTCGATTTTTTTGGCTTTACTCTTGCCATGCTTGCGACGTTGCTCTTTGTTCTCTTCTTTGGCACTCTCGTTTTTGCGACTATAAGCCCTATCGTCGAGCGCGCGGGATGGTGGTGACCTAGACTCGGAAGGGTAAACAGACTGCAGGTGGATGGAAGAATGCTGAACTGCATATTCGTCGACGGTTTCCATGAATGCCATGCTCTCCCTGGCCTGCTTGACGTAGGCTCGAGAGGACCTTTCTGAGAACCGATGTTTGGCGTCTTCCGGCGGCGACTGGCTTGGGTCCGAGGTAACGCTCACCCGGAGACCGTTGTTGATCGTTGTATACAGTCGTTTAGAAGGCGGGGTCCTGTCCATCAAGTGAGATTGCAGCTGATTTGCGATCTGCCAAGAAGACAGACCATCTCATATCAGATCATTTGAACTTCTAGGAGAAAGTATGAGCAGAATGCACGAGCATTGACTCACAGCCTTGCACTCCAAGTCGCTCGTGAGTGCCCAAAGATCTATATATGCAAGTCAGAGACCCGTCTCATCTCCGGATCACGAGATTCGGAAGGCCGAGTGTGTCTACCTACCGTCTGCTTCAAGCGGCCTCGAGTAACCCGCCCGCATGATTGGCGTGACCCAGTGGAAGAACACCCTCGAGAGTGTGCTAGCTTTGGCTTCGGGGAGGGGTTGGCCCCCGTAGATACCTGGTGGTGCTGGGGCCGGCTTATAGAAGGGGATTGGCATGTTTTGAAGTCTTGAGAATAATCAGTCAGTCGAGCAGCCAAGGTTCAGGATGAGATCTCTTGGAGAAAGCCGGAATGAGCTGTCATACGGGGAACAGAACGTGAGTGTATATATATGAATCGAAGTGAGTGATGCCCAGAATTGTAGCTTCTGATCCTCGACTTGAGAGCCAGAACAAAGGATACAGGAAGGAGGGTGCGAGGAAGAACTTCAGCCGAAGATTTTGTGCTTCATGTCCTTTACAAAGGTTATAAGTCGAGGGACGAGGACGAAACATGATTTTTGGCGTCGGGTGATTTGATGCCTTGGGATGCGTTTCGGCGTGGGTGTTCATCCCTACAGAGACTAAAGGGTTGCTCGATGACAGGACATATCAAGGGATACGCTGATCGGCGCGAACACCTTGCTCTCGCCACGATGGCGGCTTCATCCGTCGATCGCGGAACCGGCGTAAGGACACCGAATGTAAAGCATAACATTGCTCGAATTCGGATGCAGGTCGCGGGTCAATGGGAGGAATGAGGTATGAGAAAACTCTCACACTTGGACAATGTATCCTTCAACTTGTGAGTCGCCGTACAGCCCCGTCTATTCAGCCCTCCATTCGTTTGAAACTGTGTCGATCGCACAACAAGGGGGACATGGCAAGTGACGCCACTTTGCCACTTGCAGCGATCTTTACCACGTGGTGAGCACGCTACACCACTGTACATACCGTGCACGCATCTAAGCTTAAATCATAGCATCATAGCGGCTCACGTACTCACGTACTCGTACGGCAACTGCTTGTATCTGTTGATTGATGATTGATTCAACATCGTCGTTACTCTCCTTCCTTTCTCTAGCCTCAACAATACAATCGACCTCGATAGCACAAACAAGATCAAACAGTTCCTGCCCGTTCCTGCCCACTCCCACTTCTCTCTGTCGGCAGCATCCACTTGCGCGCGTCTCAACTCGACTGTTGAGGCTTACTACAACCTCCTCCTTCTCGTTGCCGCCCAACACGCTCTGCTGAGCAATACACTTGATATAGTCCCTTTCGTTACCGTAGAGCGTCACAATGGTAAGCCTCTCTCACATACCCTGTTATCAATTCCAGCCTGCTTGGGCACGACGACTTGCCCTCAGCGTGCGTTCGTGACCAGCTAACTCATGGAATCATCCTCACCATACGGTTTCCAGTCCACAACTGCCAAGAGACGTCTGATCCGAGACTTCAAGAGACTAGCTTCTGACCCCCCAATTGGAATCTCCGGAAGCCCGAATCCCGATAACATCATGGTTTGGAACGCTGTTATCTTTGGTCCTCGTAAGTGATGCATTTCCTTCTTCTTTCTTAGTTGCGGATGTAGGTACGGCGTGCTCCTTTGCTATGTTGTCAAGCAAGCTGTCGTGGTTGCGCGGGAGGCGGTACGATCTTCAGACAGGATTGCAAGGCGCCCCACCTTAGGAGCTTCTTCAGCCACATCGAAGCATTGATATAGTTGACGCTGACTTCTCACTGTCAATCATCGCATGCATGCTCTGGTGCATCCCTTCTGCGACCTCTATCCTGCGCAAACACCACAATCCTTGACCGCCTCACGCAATCACTTCGCAATGTACACATACACACAGCCGACACGCCATTCGAAGACGGCTCCTTCCGACTAACCCTTACTTTCTCAGACTCTTACCCCAACAAACCCCCGACAGTCCGATTCGTTTCCAAGATGTTCCACCCGAATATATACGCCAATGGAGAGCTGTGTTTGGACATTCTGCAAAATAGATGGAGTCCCACTTATGATGTTGCGGCGATCTTGACTTCGGTCCAGAGTCTGTTGAATGATCCCAATCCTGCGAGGTGAGTAATGCGATCCTGGCTCGGTTCCTGCGCCTGCGGAGATTATGCTCCACCCACCAGTGATCGTCATCGGCTAGATTGATGACTTTGGGATAAAATTCCGCACTCACGCACATCTGGCTCACACTGATCCTCCGTCTCTCTCCTCAGTCCCGCGAACGTAGATGCTGCTCAGCTGTTCAAGGAGAACTCGAAGGAGTATGAGCGAAGAGTAAAGGTGAGTTCGCTAAGTCGTCGCTGGGCGCTGCCGCGCGTCTTCATCAATCCGTTTAGACCCCTTGCTTTCCCATTTATGATGCGCGATCCCAATATGAGCCTGCCATGCCAAGCTCATGCCGAAAAACGTAACTAACATGGACGATATTATATAGCAAACTGTCGAGCAGTCATGGATTGACAACTCGGATGAGATCGAAGAAGACGAGGAGCCAACGACATCTTCCGGCGCTCAAGCCATAGCGGCATAGGGTGGAATAAATAGAGCATGAAGTGTCCTGCTTGCTCTCGCAAGCCCAGTCGATGTCTCTACTGGTTCCGACGAGATGATCGTAATTCCGTTAGGGTGGGAGAGGATGCGAGGGCTGCGGATCCTTTGGAGAGAAGAGGGATACACAGTCACATTGTGAGAGAGAGAGAAAGAAAGCGACACGGATTAGTCTTCGCGACTGCGGCTAGAGAGACAGACAAGACAGACGAACGGACTCCCTCTATCGTTGTTTTCAACAAGTCTCGTTATTGTGTTCCTTGTTCCCCATACATCACAAAGTCGACATATCCAATAGTGTACACATTGATCGTATGACTGATTACAGTACATCAATCTCTCATTTCCATCAGGTATACTTATGTCTTCTCCATGCCATAGCTAATGTCCCCATCCATCCATACAAACATATGTGTACACCTGTAAATTTCTTACCATTTTCATACCAGACTTGATATATCATGCAACACCCTGTTTTATTTTTAAGCGACAGCTGCATTACATCGGAGCCACATTGGAATCCATGTCTCGCTACGCTGCGCTGCGCCGCGAGCAAGTGGTCGAGTCTGCTCTGCCATGTGCTGTCAATGCCAGGGGCATGCAACATATCGACGAGGGTCGAGACAGGACAAGCGCATGGATGCAAGGTACTCTTACAGTGCAATGGGAAAAGTATGAAACAGTACCGGACCTATACGTGTCAATATAGCATCAAGAACCAAGGAGATAGAGCTACAACAGGACGACATACAACACTTGATTGGGTGGTTAAAGCTACAAACGAGCAAATGAGGCATAACCTCACCGAAGCATATTCCGAGCATCCTGTCCGAGAGACATGGATAAAATGACATTCTCACGTATTTCCCTCCCGTCAAGCCACCATGAGTACTTCACCTCTATCCCCAACCAGTGTCAATCGCGTCTTATATAACACCCTCACCTCTTCACTTTCGCCGCCGTCAATGATCGCCGCATTGCCGTTGTACACCTTCGCTGTGGTAGCGCCGGGCCTCGTCTCAGCTGCGGCGACCCCTCTGCCGCCGGAAAGGGGGATTCGGACGTTATGAAGCCATGTCCGGAGTTGCAGCGCGTGAGCTGCATCGCAATAAATTCGCAGATGATCGCCCGCTTCAGGCCGAACAGGTTTCACAGTGTGGACGTCAGATCCCGCTTCAGCTTGATTGGCGGAAGCAGTTGTGATCTTGGGCCTCGCCTTTGGCCTACTAGCTTGTTCGTCGGCAGTTTCTGCTCGAGCAAGTTCTTGACGATTCTGGGCCGACTGATCATTAGCCGCTTCTTCCGCTGACGTCAAGGATAGGTCAACGACCAGGTGCCTGTCGAGAGGTTTGGGCGTTGGCAAGTCCAAGAACGGATCGGGTTTGGGTCCTGAAAATGCGTACGAGATGGTGCCCAGCGGCATGCTCGGATCAAGATATAACGGGTGCAAGAATCGCTCGAGGAACGATAGAAGAAGAGACGGTGTCCATTTGACAGGAGTAGGCTTGCGTTCCTTTTGATTGTTTCCTGGGATGTCGGCGAGATTATCAAGCAGGTGGCCGGTCGAGGGGACGATTTTGCGCTGGTCTTTCATTTTGGCCTGAGCATCCATGTCGCGGCCAATGATGGGTGCAACGACGGCATCGAAATGAACATCCCCAGTATCGTCCAATGGATGGTTCAGTGTAGGTATCAATACGGGACCATGGAGCGGGACCAGCCAGTACACCCTGTTCTTCGGATATGCTCTGATATACCCATGCAACGAAGGGTGGAAAGGATGATATGGGCCAATCTGCGAGTATCGGGAGGAATTTTGCGCAGAAGGCGAAATCGGGTGCGCTTGGGAGAGATACGCCTTGGGAAGTTTGTATGGTGGAATCGTGGATTTCAGACGGATCTTTTTCTTCGTCGGTTTGACCTGTGGGAAGTAACGGACAGGGTGGGAGTACGGCTAGAAGTTTCGTGTGGATGAGATCAATAATCTGGATACAGCTTCGGGCCCATGAGGGAAGGTCGATCGGTAATGACCGGAGGATGGGACATCGCGTGCTAAGCAATGGAACACGGATGACTCACCAGAGGCAGGAATTCCCAGACCTTACCATATCCCGCGTCATCCCGGATGAGCCTTCTCCACCGGCTCTTCCGCCTCTTCGACTCTTCTTCCCAGGCCGTATTAGCTGTATGCACCTCCCTGGCTCTGGCTGGCCTCGATACATGGGCGTTATTGGGAAGAGCCGAGGTCACTTTGGGACCTCCTTCGGGTTGTGAGGCGACCTTCTTGAGAACCATGCCGTCGACGATCTTGTCAGGCATATGGTTATCTGTGTCCAGCATGAGGGAGTCGACATCGACCGCCCGGTACTTGCCCTTTCTCTCCCTCCTTGCCTCAGGGCTTTCAGTCATTTCCACAACGGTTCCACTCTCGCTGACTTGGCTAGCAGGTATCGTCGAATGAATATGTAGCGGAATAGCCCATAAGATTTCGAAGTCATCGATTTGATCCACGGAAGGGTCGAGATCAAGTGAGATCGAAGTCGACCATGCCGGGAGATCGTTGATCCTGGCAGGTGACTGGGCGATGGATTGAGCGTCTGATGGATACCCTTCGCTCAGAGAGGAGCTCGTTGGTGGTGGGTGGACGAACGTATAAGCATACTTTAGTCGGTCGAGTGAGCCTGTCATGATATGACCGTACAAGAGATCAGCCTAGTCGCGGATAAGAATCAGAACAGTCCGAATGGGAGCTAGCTTACATACGCAAGGAAATGCCAGGTCCGCAGTATACCACAATGGCTGATTCCCTTTACCAATCTGCTCCCCTCTCGCCGGGAGCTCGACAGCGCTACTCAGATCGTTGTTGTCCGTGGCAGATAGCGTCACAAGCCTTCTAGACATTCGCTGTACTGTACGTATATCTCGCAGCTTGCCCTCATGGTCTGTGGATTTCCGCCATCCATCAGATAGTAATTCTTCGCCTCTGACATACGCTTCCTCCTTCTCCGTTTCATTGAGCTTGACGTCGGCAGGAAGCGCTAAGTTGATCTCGTACCTCTCGGGTAAAGGTGCCGTGGAGATGGAGATGAACGACTGTTCGAGCTGCGTTTGACTTTGAGTCTGTGTTGCCTCCTGCGATGGAGAGTGGTTTGACGACAGTCTTGGAGTATCGCCATGTTGGGTACGAGCTGATCGGCGAATGTTCAAAGGGGTCGAAGATATGGGTTGTCTGCTCTTGCTCTTTCTCTGCGCCGTTGTCTGCGCTCGAGGCATTTGCGCGAGATTGGGAGGTATAGTACGAGGAACCAGAGCACGGAATGGTGGACCTACCGGAAGGTCAAGATGAGGCTATGCACATTTTGATAGATATGAACAGGAATGAGAATCAAGGCGAGAAGTATCTATTATTGAACGTATTAGACAGAGCAGAGAGGAGTGTTGTGTCAGAAAGGAGCTTTTGATATTGCCGAGAACACATCCACCCCGACCCGCGACGCGCCGCCTGACCATGTGATAAATGGGGGTCACAATCAAATTCAATACTCGTAATGATCAGTCGCGTCAACCACGATCAACTGATCATAATATAATACCCTGCCTGATCAAGAAGAGTTCACTTACCCGCGTCAAGACGAAATCATCTTCCATCCTGGTCCATGTTCGTCTTCATCCCACTGCTTTCTTCCTCAACCACGACTGCAGTACAGCGATTGATCTGACGGCCGGTCCTCTGTCTCCGATCGCCATGAGTTTGTCGCCCCCTCCAACGGACGTGAGAAGAGGAGGAAGAGTACGGAAGCAGGTAGAGAAATTCGAAGTACCTGCCGGACTAGGTGAGCTACCTTCCTTCTCGTATCGATTAGCGTAGCTGACTTCGATTACAGCTACTCAGAAGGGAAAGAAAAAACAAAGCGATGCTGAGCAAGATGACGAGGTAAGCACTTCAACTGCTGTAGCGAGATTTCCAGAGCTCAACCTGCCGCCGTCTAGGATTCCGATTTGACCGAGGAAGGTTCGGAAGTGGAAGTGGACGTGAATGAGGCTGGTCCGGCTCAGAAGAGACGTCAAACGGCTAAAAGCAAGAAATCAAGATCGACCGAAGGGCAGAAGAAGAAGGCCAAAAAGCTAGTAGCCGCTGAAGCACAGAATGGCGATGAAGTGGAAGGCATAAAACAAGATTCCCCATTCTTCAGTGAGCTTTCTGTTCTTTTTCCTTGCAAGTAGCTTAGGTTGCTGACCGCCTGCGTGCAGATGCTTTATTGTCCCCTGACATCGCTCTGCAACCTCTGGTAGACGAGTGGGTGGAAGGATACCTGCAGGCAGCCGGCGATGAAGCATCAGAACAAGCTTCAGTCGCCGAGCTCGTTCTCTTCTTCCTCCGATGCTGCGGCCTGAACTGGGAAATCGAGCAGGCTGAAGCATTGGATGTTGATGGTATCGCCGATGTAATAGAAAGGATCCAGGACGAGAGTGTGCGGGTAAGTGGCAATCCGCTTCTCCCGAGGGTGCAGTATCATCATCCTAACGCTACTTGACGCTCACTACAGGTCGCACTCGCATCTTATCCTCTCATCTCTCGTACCAAAGAGCTGCGCCCTTTCAAGAACAATCTGAACCATTTCATTGAACTCTTAATCTCGGCTCTGTCTCTCACTCCTCTGCTATTTCACACAGACGACACCACAATCCATTCTACGCCGCTGGCGCCCTTGTTGTCGAACTGGCTGAGTTGCATGTCTACGTCACCCCTTCGACCGATCAGGCACACCTCGACCTATATACTCCTGAAGGTCAACACGGCTCTGTGTGATGTTGCGGCAACCGTCAGCAAAGACCTAAGCTTGAAACAGCGTCAGAAGGAGGCGGAGATCAAGAAGGGTGGCACCACAGCGGCGGCGCAGAAGAGGGTGAAGGACGCTGAAGTCAAAGTTAAAGAAGCGCATGCGCGGAAACAGCAGCTTGAAGAGTTGATGAAAGAGGTCTTCGATGTGTGAGTAGACTGGATTTAGGCTCATCTTCGTGGAACATCAAGTTGATGCAGAGCGCTATGCAGCATGTTCGTCCACCGAGTACGAGATGCTGATCCGGCTATCCGAACCGACTGTCTTCGAGAGCTTGGTCTTTGGGCAAAGAAGTATCCAGAGTACTATGTGACTACTTCGTTCTTGACCTACTTCACACGAGGATGCAATGACATTGTGAGTAGGCGATTTTCCCGTTGATCTTCAACTTCGTCGCTGATGATGCACCTCAAGAGTGCACACGCTCGGTTGGAGACCGCTCGAGCACTGGTCAACCTCTATTCGAAAGACTCGTTCATCAACAATGCTCGTACTGTCACCATGCGATTGGCACCTCGTCTCATCGAGATGGCCCTTCGAGATGTCGATCTGAACGTTCGAGTGACAGCTATCCATGTGATCAGCGCTATCGATCAAACAGGTATACTAGCCGACGAGGACGAAGGTCAGAGAGAGAAATTGGCTCGACTGATTTACGATCCCGAGTTCAGGATCCGTAAAGCCATGGGCAAATTCATCTTCAACCTATGGGAGGAGAAGAAGGAAGAGCTCAAGAATGAGTGGTCTGGCGCTCGAGCCGCAAAGAAGAAGCGAGCTGCCAAAATCTCGGCGGACGCTATGGCCACGAATCTGGACTGGAAGGCTCTCGCTTCGCTTCTTGTTGACACCTCTAGATCGCTTGATGAGCCTGCCAGCTCCACTTCGGCCGAGCAAACACTGATACACTTGGACGGGACAACCATCCTCACTCGTGCGAACGCTGCTGTCGAGTCAATCTGCTCTGAGCATGAACTTTGGAAAGATTGGGAAGGACTTGTGGACTATCTTCTTCTCGATCACTCAACGGCGGATGATGACATGTGGCTCCTCACGGAAGAGGAGGAGACATTCATGTTGGAAGTGCTTATGGCTCTTATCGCCAGGGAAGACCAGGTAAGCTGTGCACCTTCGCGCTCCGGCAAGATAATGGCTTACCCATTTGTGACGATCATAGGATGAGGACGAGGATGAAGACGCTCGTACTAAGACGCTCATCAAGGTCCTACCGAGACTGTTCGCCAAGCATCACGCAGACCCAGCCAAGATGACCGGTATCTTGTCGATCCCAAAACACATGAAATTGAGCCTGTACCATGACGTACGGATGGGAACGGTGAGTCGAGCTGGCACTGAGTCTATATGATTGTGCCTGATCTCTCTCCTACCTTGCAGGCATACAACGCGCTTTGGGATGAGATCTCCAAGCAGTTCTTACAGCACACCAACCCTGCTGTCCTCATCACCGCTATCGAGGCTGTGAATCAGCTTTCGCAAAACTCTGATATGGACGCTGCCAACAATACCAAGCTTGCCGAACTTCAAGAATCGCTCTTCGCATCGCTCAGAGACGCTATCGGTGAAAATGACGTAGCTTTACTTTCCCTTGAGGAAGAGGGTTTGGCGCAATTGGAAGCAATCATGCTTCGACTGAGTCTATTGCAGAAGAGCAGAAACCTGGTGGAGATCATGGAGGACATTGAGGGTGGGCAGAGCAGCGGATGGGACATCGTTTGTGCCTTTGCTGAAAGAGGAAGATTGGGGTACAAGGAGGAGGCCAAGGTGAGCTGGCCACATTGGTTCCATTGCCAAACTTCGGGAGTAACAGCTGATCTTGCGGGCATGATGTCAGATTGTTGAGTACGCAATCGAGATCGCCTTCCTTCATCTTACCTGGCTGTACAGTACTTTCACTCAGGAAGACCCACAAGACGAGGAGAAGGTATCCTCGCTGTCGGAGAAAAGGGACAAGGCGGTCGAAATCTTCCAAGATTTGACTTTGAGAGACGCTACCAACACCGTTGAATCAGTCAGGCGACAGGTCAGTCTTGCTATAGCAGGAAGATTAGAATTATTGCTAACACCGGGAGCGTCGTTCTGCTTATTAGGCTTGCATTGCTTATCTGAACACGCATGTACTGTTCTTCGCTCGAAAAGGCAACGATAGACCAGCTGCGACGTCGTGCCCACTCAAGATCGAAGACGAGATCCAGCATCGACTTGGGGGAGCCTTTCAAGCTGCCGTTGAGAAGTACGCGTCGGAGCGCTATGTTGCCGCAAACGATGAAGGAGAGGATGCGGAGAATGTGGTCGGCAAGACTGATGGTGAGTTGCTGCATTGCTTGTGGGTCCTGCAATGTATCGTGCTGATCTGTATGCTCCCTAAGTCGAGGAAGATCTGCCTTTCCTTCGATTTACAGCTGTTTTCGTCGCCGCGATCCGAGTCGGGGTTCTCGAAGTCGAACACGCAAAAGAACCGCTTGCTCGTTACGGTCGGTTTGGTGCCTCATACGACGGAATAGTGAAGAAGCTGGTCGACGTGTTGAGAGACGAGGGACTGTACAACAAGGAAGCAGATACGGTCCAGCATGTTGCTGGCGCTGCTTTGCAACAGGTGAGTCTCAGACGCGACGTCGAGTTCCCCGGGAAGGATAAGAGTCTAACATTGCGCCCATGTAGTCATTCAATCTCTTCCTTGATTCTGACGCAGAGGAACCTACTGCGACATTGTCCCTTGCCAAGCTCGTTGCAAACGCTTTCGTCATCACTGGCAACCATTTCGCCGTCCTCCGAGAGATGCACCCTAACGATGTGATCGATTTCCATATCGAAGGCATTGACTTTATTTCGCGCCGAGTTGGCACATTGATCAATTCCGAAAGAGCTGCTCGCGGCAAGGACGCGAAAGCCCGAGCCGCAAAAAGACGATTCCTCGCACTGTCTTACTTCCGAGCTTTGCTGGTATTGCTGGGCCCGATCCGTGGTGGAACTCATGCTCTGAAGATCAAGAACCATTTGGACGATGTTATCGCAGCCATCGGAATCGACGTCACCTCCAACAAGGGATGGGACGGGTATCGAGCATACGAGAAGAAGCTTGTAAGCATCGCGAGCAAGGATCCCGAGGTGAAGATGCTCGCGAGCAGGAAGGTCATCCAGGGTACAGAGGAGAGGGATGATACGGAGATTGAGGGAGATGATGATCGGGAAGAAACCCCTACGAGAGTTGTCCCTTCCGGGAGCGGGAGAGCCCGATCGAATACTCTGATCCGAGAGAACGGCTCTGCGCATCACGATCGATCGTCGCCTGCCCCACCACCTTCTCGATCGAACGCCCTCAATCGGAAACGACCAAGAGATGCAGCTGAGGAAGAGCAAGATGCAGGACCGGAACTCGATGTTGAAGATCATGGCAATGACATCAGCGTTCAGCTTGAGCTTGGGTCAGACCTGGGCGATGGTAATGCGGGTGAAGATGCGAACGGTAACGATGAGCTTGGAGACGGAACCGGTGTCGAGATGGAAGTTGATCTCGAGAACGAATTGTCTCTGGACAATGTCGTAGTATCGCAGAGGGAAAGATCGGTCAGCGTCGAGCCTTCTATCAAGCGAAGACGGACCGTCAAGAAGCATTGATCAAATCTAAGGGGCCAGGCTTGAATACGACCTTATGCGGGAAGTCAAGTCAACTGGAATTGGGGAGTGGTCTTCTGGGAGGTCACCAGCATCAGTAATGCAAAGAACAATTTCTGGGATCTCTTCTTTTCGTTTCTACTGGATAGTATAGTACGGCGCATTGTAATTTTTCGTTGCTTTGTCAAGACTTGTCGATACCATCACCAAACAGTGCCCTTTCGCTCTGCGCTGCTCGTCAAGCTCCGCATGGGCAATGAATTCAAGTTTCATATGATCGTCATGTATCACGTCTGTCAAGCTCAACGTGGGTCTGTGACTCGAGAGTGATGAACGTGCGATCACAGTAGATGAAGGGTAATGGGGTGCCTTCAATCTGTTGTGTCCCGACAAATATGCACACGATACATACACCTCCATGAGACTGGCGAAGCATAGAGAGATATCAATCTAAACACAGAACAGACAGCACACTCCAGGCTACCTCTCCCTTCCCTTCACTTGGGATCGACGACCAGTCGACCGTGGTCAAGCAACCAATTACTGAACTACTACGCCTTACCACCCTTACCCTTCTTTCCCTCAAACCCGGGTCTGCTGCCACCCTTCTTACCGCCCTTGTTAGGTCCGCCAGATCCAGACCCGGACTTGCCCTTGTGTCCCTTACCGCCCTTGTCCTTGATGCCGAGTCGCTTGTTCCTCCTGTCCTCTGCTCGTTTGGCGATGTTGTCGTTTCGCTTCTTGATGGAGATGGCGTTTGATTTCTCAAGCTCTCGCTTTCGGTCGGCCCTGTGGGTGGGAAGATCGGATGATAGCAGAGGAACAGGATAATGATCAGTTATCGATGCTCATCAATACGGTCGATTGCACGAGATTTTCTCAAGCACTGGTATGCTTTGTCTAAATGGCAAAAAGCTGGGGAAAAGGACTTTCCACATACCACTCCCTCGAGCTCTTCGCTTTGGTCTTCTCCACCCGCTTAACAGCCTTCTTGAGCACCTTCTCCTGATCGGCGACTTTACCGCCCGCCGCTCTTTCTTCAGCTTTAGCCCACCTCTCCCTCTCCTCGGCCTCTTTCCTCTTGTCTTCGGGCAAAGAGGCCAGATGGGCATTATGTTTCTCGAGATGAGCGAGCGCTTGCGCGGGGTTGGAGATTTGTTTCAGGTTGCTCTTGGATTTGGTCTTGGTGCTTGATGGTAGAGAGACGGCGGGGAAGGAGAGCGAGTCGGGCTCGTCTCGTAACTGAGGAACAATAAGCTGGGTCTATGGCAGAATTGCACAAGGGTGTGAGTGTCAGCAAATACCAAAGAGGAACAATGCAAGTACAGCGAATGCTATAGAAAATTCTGGTGAACTTATCCGAGGAGGATATTGCCGGGCGGGCCGCTGTCGTTATGGCTCGACGCCCCAAAACGAGGTGAGACTCTGCATTACCGCCCACAACCACTCACCTTGGCAGGCTTCGCCTTGAATTCCTCCCTGCCCTTCTTCCTCTCCTCCTTTCTATCCTTACGTCTCTTATCCCTCATCTCTCCCCTTCGCTTCCTCCTAGCCTCCTCCAGCTCATTCCTGCTAAGCGCGCCATGTCCATCCTCTCCATCATCATCGTTGATACCTCGATCACGTCTGAACGAGTCGAGACGCGATTGCAGCTTGGCTCGAAGCTCGCTTATAGATGCGGAGGGTGGCAAGGGCTTCACGATAGCTGGTAAGCCTGAGCCGGAGCCCGAGCCCGAGGCGGAAGCAGAGGCAGATGAAGGACCCGCTTCAGGCTGCTCGTCGACGGTACCGGTGGCCGCGGTTACATTTCCACTGGGCTTGTTCTGCGCCTCGAGCAAGTCGGCAGTAGTCAGCTTGCTTGACGGGTCGAGCTGTATCCGTAATACATCAATCAGCTTTACCCGTCTGTGTTTTGATCATGCTCCAGCTATGGTATCGGACACTCCGATACGAGGCCGTATAATACAGAAATACACGAGATGCAGGCCCATCAGCCACTCAGCACTCACCTTCTCCTGCTTGGACTTCCTCTTGGATTCCTTGATCTCCTCGCCCGTCTTTCTCTTCTTGTTCTTCATCCATTTGCTGTCGGCCTAGAAGAAAAAGCGCAAGCGAACAACGTGAATTTTATCAGCCCGTCTGTCAGCTGCATTTGAGTCTCTTTGCCAACAATGCTACTGCTGATAGGAGACCGTTCGAGGTGGTTATGACACCTCTGATACATATCATGCTGAGTCGAAATCAAAATTGCATCACTCACCACCTCGGGATCGGGCGCAATGTAATACTGAGCCGGGATGAGACTCAACAAGGTTGTGAAAGTCGCATTGTGTCTTTCGAGCGACTGCGCCAAGTCGACGCTCGCCTTCATCGTCGTCGTCGTCGTGGATGGTTGTACTACTGCCGCCATGGTATGATATGGTATGGATAGTGCCTCTTCGCGTTGAATGATGTATATATCAGTTCAAGAACATTGTGACAATATGAAGATTGACATGCGCAGAAGGAGGATGGACGGTTGCATCCAGGCGATACGAAGCAACTTTCTGAAATTCTCAAACACGTGGACATGGTTTCACCCACGTGGACAACACCTCCTCAACCTCACCAAACGCAATTTGCCACCAAAACGCACGAGACTGTAGATAGTTGCAGTGGGAGAACGAACGGATAAATCAATCAATGCATGGGGAAACTACATTCTTCGAACAACGAAGGGCATGATCGGTTTGGGTGGCGCGACGTGTGCTGACGCTGGCATATGCATGATTGGCTGGGTGGCTGGCCTAGCTGGAAGACGACTCTGGATGTCTGCGGAGGTCGGATCCAGAGTCCTGGTGACGATATCAAGCACAAGAGGGATGGGTGTACTGTACTGGTGCATTCAACCAATGTCCGTCAAGTTACCCTCGCGGGAGTTCCTGATTGAGATCAACTGACTGACTCTGATCATGTACGACCGGTCTACGCGTCGACGCTCTCATCCAACACAGCTCGCAACTCCCTCACTCTCGCCTCCGCAGCATTCCAAGCTTCCCCCAATACTCTCTCACCGGACTTTCCGACCGTCCCACCTAAACCTTCTTGTCGAATGAGACATGTTACGCCCACGTCTTCCGAATCTAAGGCGACGGTTATGGTCGTTGGTAAAAGGGGGGTTTCGTAGGCAGTAGGATCAGGCAAGAGGTGAGTGCTGTGTGGTAGCAGATGTAGATTATGTCAGTGATATGAGTTCGTGTATTGTGTAAGCCGTGTGCAGTCCAATATCCGTGAGAGATTTCGTGTTGAGCAATTGGGCAGAGCGATCCGCCAGGCTGACATGGAGTGGACAGATTCGTACCAGGGGTCATACAGTAATACCACTCAAACACGTGGTGATGTGAAGAGTTGTGAACCATAAAACCGATACGTACCTCTCGAAGATGCCAAACGAGCAGGACAGTGGTATTCTCCCAAGGGTGAGGGGGTGAGTCTCCGTCCTTGAGCAGATCGTTCGGCCTGTTTCCTCATCATATCTGGCGGTCGGTAGTCGGGCTACAAGGTCAATGTCGCACAGGTCGGAATCAGCAAATGACTGTTTCACATCTACTCGCTATACTTCGATGACGGTCTTCGATCAGAGACGATGAAGGTCTGTAAGAATGGAATCGGATTCGGCAGGCGAGAGAGACCATCCGCTCACGTACTGTTCTTTAGCGCCGCCATGACAGCTAGTACCGCCGCATCAAACGCGTTCCCATCGTAATTTATGCATACCACATCGATGTAGATGACCCATGCTGCTTTGGCGGATGAGATAAGGAGTGATTCTGGAGGTATGGTACGGGATCTGACAAGGAAGCGGAAGGAGATGATATTCGATGCATAGTTCATCAAATCAGCATGAATGATCCGAGGGGAGGCAGCTGATACAGAAGCAGTCGAGGGGAACGAAATGCTCAAGAAGGGAATAAGGGGATATGTTGGAAGTACTTACGATACCAGCAGATCATTCAACCAATTCGAGTAAGTCTGAGCCTCATCCCCTGGTGGTCCGGGCTTAAAGTTTGGTGAACACAACGCGGGTAGATCGATGTTCGGTACTATAGCAGGAGAATTACATGATCAGTTCAATTTGAATGGTCCACCAGGGCCTTGGAGAAGACCTCGCTCATATCAAACAAGCTGAATGAAGCTGGCCTTCATTCCACTATCGCACTGCTCAGAGGTGAATTGGGGTCAAGCAAGGCAGCTCAAACAATTTCACTCACCAACAAATCCCTCATTGGGGGACTGTGCCGTTGGTTCGGCGATCTCAGCTTTGATACCGCATACTATCGTCGTATCCCCCATTCTGACGAGTGATGAGCCATGAGCTGTTGATATTGAGCCTAGAAGCCAGAAAAATAGGAGAATGGCAAGACTTCATCAGCTGATGTAACAGGGATTTTCTGGCAGTAGCAACCGCCTGCGCCGCAAGGTGTCAAACAGGCACCCCAAGCTGTGTGTTGTATAAGAAATACATTAAGACGGCCACTCACCAACATTGATGCTCACGTCCCTCCATCCGCCAACCTTTCTCCCATCGGGTCTATATCCTTTACCCAAGAATCTCGAGAGATATTGGCTGGGATGCAAGCGCTTGAAGACTTCAGCCGATGCAGAGGATGGAGCAGTCGATGACGCTGATGTAAGTTGATCGGAGATATGGGAGGGTCCTGCTGCTGACGATGAGGAGGAAGAGGAGGCGACCGCTGCCATGGTGATGTGATACTTGAGATGTAATTGGGCAGTTCACGCTTGTCCTTTAGGGCTGATATAGGATCAAGTCTTTGCGTGTCGAACGTTTGCATGGAATCATGAATATCATGAATCTTTGTTGAAACCATCCATCGAAAGAGGCGACAGAAGTAAGCGGGACCCCACGACACCTGCACATGGGAAATGTGCCACTGGACGGCAATATCATCGGTGATAGCAGTACGCTGGGCGCGTGGTTTGTGCTTATCAGTAAGAATACGAGATATACGAGATTATGTAAAATATCAGTGCACAAAGTGAAGACAACGTGGTATATATGCGTGATACCAAATTGGGAGGGGAGAAACCACGTAAACTGTGCTCTGCGCGACTCTTATGAAATGCACGATATATGACATGATGATGAGATATGATTCACTCGTTTTAAGAAATCAGTAACTACTTTTGCTTCAGAGACATCCTGGACCCATACGTACCGCTGAGCTTGTCGACGACCTCGAGGTCGCCCGTCGTCGTGTGATCAATATCCGACCCAGATGATACGCGCGTATCAGACTCAATAAAAACAACAGAATAGCACGGGCCTTCGATTCGACGTCGAGAACAGACGATAGTGTGCCGTCAAGAGCTAGACACGCGCTCATATCCAATCCAGGCTTTCCGTCATCTCTGTTCTTTGCGCAACTCCTCTCAGAGATCCAAGGAAAGCTAGGCATCGGGCGCATACTCGTCAGTGGAAACATAACGGAACAACATAAAATGGCGCTCGGAGAAGTATCGCATAGTAAACCCAACGGGGTCGGTAGCAGCAAAGCCGAAAACTGGCGAAACGGGTCCACATCAGAAATAGACGGTCACAGCGGAGAAGAAGACATCAACAAACCTCGACTGAGAAAGAACCCACCTCGTTCCGCTCGGCCTAGTGTGAATGGAAACATCAGCGTCAATGGCTTGCCGACGCTGCCTACCATCCCTGATCCGGAGGAGGGAAACGAAGACGATTCGGCTATAGCACCATCGTCGCCCATGTCAGAAAAATCATACTCCCATGCACATGCATATGACCCGCCTCCGCCTGCTGCTAGCACGTCGACGGGAACGGGAGCGAGGCCCGTGATGACGGCGACGAGAAAGAGGAGATCAAGTAGTATCAAGAGGAAACCCAGTCCCGGGGTCGTACCTACCAAGGCAGTGGATTGGGAGATCCCAAGGAAGACACTGCATTCGTCGATCGGTGAGTACTCCCTTCGGCCCATCGTTTTTTTCGTCTGTATCAGGCAAAGCGACACCCCATCCTTTCTGACATGAGAATGGCCGAGATGTTCCGTTTGACGTAGAGTGAAAACCTGATGCGTGCTCCATCATGTTCTTTTTTTTCCATACCGCAGGCTTCCTCACCCTTCTGCTGAATCACTTGGACCCGCCGACATTGAAGCCCTTGATTCAAGTCCTCTCGACCGGACTGTTGACCGTCGCTGTGACAGACTTCTTCAGACTTCGATTCCCCGCTTTCGCCGAGATCTGGGAGCTGTATCTGGGTTTCCTGATGAGAGAGAGCGAGAGGCAGAAGATCAACGGCGTGGTATGGTACCTCGTTGGGGTGA
This sequence comes from Kwoniella heveanensis BCC8398, assembly GCA_000507405.3. Lineage (NCBI taxonomy): Eukaryota > Fungi > Basidiomycota > Tremellomycetes > Tremellales > Cryptococcaceae > Kwoniella > Kwoniella heveanensis. The sequence goes on from KV700125.1 coordinate 538,922, forward strand.
TCTTTGTGCTGGCTGTGTATCCTAGGGACGTTGCTGTTGTTTCCATTTTGACGTGAGTGTTCGTGTTTCTTGACGAAGCTGTAGGGAAGTGATGGCTCTCGATGCCGTCCCGTCTACAAGACAATATGCATAGTGGGCCATTGAGACAGTGTACTGATCACAAGTATCTGTGTCGCCTGTGTCGCTTGACAGCCTATCATGGTCCGACACTACAGCCTCGACCCTGGGTAGATTATGGGGCCGATACACCCCACCGCTTCCAGCCCACTTCCCAGGTATCAAGCTCCTCCCGTTCGCCCCGCGCAAATCGTTGGCCGGTTTCTTGGCCGCCACCGTGACGGGCTTCTTCATCGGTATTGGATTCTGGTGGAACGGAAGCAATGGAAGGTGGATTGTGCTCGATGTCGAGGACTACGGGCATGGATACTGGGGCTTGTGGGTTACCGCTGCTGTCGTTGGCATCGGTGGAGCTGTCGTGGAAGCGCTGGGTGAGTTGACTTCCCTTTTAATATGGCGACATTCAAAGCGTTATTGGGCGGAGATTTATGACCCGCAATGTTGCATACCATCGCTTGCAGACCTCGGCGTGGACGACAACCTCACTTTGCCCATCTTATCAGGCGCTATCGTGTGGGCGTGGCTTGCTACAACCAACCTGCTTCTTGGATAGGTATCAACGGCAAATTCCCTCACACGAATCGCCCCGCACCCGCCTGCTTTTTTATGTCCTCAAATCAGCACCTCGTTCCTCCCTAAGTGTCATTGACCGAAATCTCCTCGCGTGATGTCGACTATCATCGACAAGGGGCAGACCTCGGCACATCCTCATTCTCCTCCCTGTTTGTGCGGTCGTATTCATTTGGCGTTTACTACCTACTCTTACTACTAGCGGCAGTAATCCCATGAGTCTTTTCCCCTGCCATTTTCGCACGTATATGCGAGATCGACAAATCCTCTCGATCTCCGGACTTAACCCAAACTCTTCCTTGCCGCTTTTCCGCTACTACGATATTATGTTATAGAAGTTTCTTGAGCTCAACGCTACATCATTGTATCAATATCTACGCATGACTTAGATCTGTTCAACACAACACCACACGTCTCAACAGACCAGCGATCTGGCTCTGTACCAGGCTATCTTAGAACGCACGCTTCGAGCCTAAGCTGCCATCACGCCCTTGATCACTGCTGTACCGTGCCTACCTACTTCCTGTCCTATCCGACCTAGTTTCTCTTTGTACCCTCGGTAATCGCACCTCGAGTACATAAAACGCGTCAAACCCAAGTGTCAGCCGTTCTACCGATGCTCGGAGCGTCCAATATAGGGCTCAATATAATTATTCTACACTCCACTGAATAGTCAATAAGATCAGTACAGTATCATACATGACCGTGATGACATGACATAGATTTTGCTCTGGAGCTAGAGCTATGAGCTGCTTGTGCATGCAGTGTCCATCGTTAAGAACATGACCCTATCTATCACAAAGGTAGAATGACATCGATATGGCCACGTGGTTTGCTCGTGTCGTGTAGATCGGTTGTTGACGCTGCCGAGAACACCGCCGACGTCGCCAGCAATTGAGTCTGTCATTGTCTTGAGGCGTGGATAGACTAGATGCTTTGACCATCACTCACTAACAACAGGATAGCAGCTCCGGTTCCACCCTATACGGCGAGTCTGTGTCGCCACGAAAAACCCCCCAGTAGCCGCTGCGATCTTCACGACAGCCCACAGCAGGCGGCGTTCACCATGTCTGCTCCTGCACCTCCTCCGCCCGGCGGTGCCGGACCTGCACGACCAGCATCGCCTCGATCGCCTCGACCTGCTCCCTCATCCGCCGGGACCGGTGCTGGCGCCCACGGTGTCCCCGGGGCGATACCTCCAGGCTCATTCGTGATACCTCCAGAGCTTCAAGGGCAACACCCACCGAGACCGAACATATCCAGCATGCTCTTCATGACTGCCTTTTTCTTCTTCATGTCGGGTGGAAACCATTACCCTGCCTCTGGAGGACTCGAAGTGGGGCCGGATGGGGAGATCAGACATAAGATGAGCGAGCTGGATCATGCAAGATTATGGCGAGATGAATGGAGGGGAGTGGTGAATGGGTCTGACACTGAGGCGCAGATGAACTATACTCAGGTGAGTGGCTATAGCAGGCCCTGATCACCGATCTGCCAGCGTCCTACACTTAAGATATTCTACATACATACATCCTGCAAAGTCCCGTACCCTCTGCCCTCGTCTGGCTGGGCTGCTTACGCGTTTTCTGTTCTCCCTTGACATAGCCTTCGATACCACCCATACTGCCCTCAAGGCTCATTCCACCAGAGTACACCCATCATCTAGGCCAGGTCCATCATCATCATCATCCCGATTCCGGACCTAGCACATACACACCTACGAACGTATTCACGAATATCACAGGCTTCTACCGATCTGCCCATCTCCATCCCTTGCCCCTCGAGGACGTCCCTCAACTTCAGCATCGACCAGAGTACTGGAAACATGTTACATCGTTCCCATCGCTCAATGATACTAGATCGGACGCGGCTGAGGGATGGAATGCCACGAAGGCGGAGGAGTTGAGGGGCAGCTGGGACTGGGCAAACACGGTCAGGTGGGATATGAACCTGAAAGAGCGCAATATCTCCGCGCCAACTACGAATTCCGATGACGCAGACAAGGATAACGATGTTGAAAAAGGCAATCACAACGTCACTGCGTCAATGTCAGATGGCGAGCAAAGGTCGAATGGAAAGATATTCGGAACTGAACTTGAAGCTGGAGTGGAGATGTATCCCGAATGGACTTGGGTGAAAGGCTCAGGAACATTGACCACGTCCGAAGACGCCAAAGATGGAAGACAATCCATCAGTTACGATTTCTACGGTCTGCACTACAAGCCGAATGGGACGTACAACCTGTTTGCGATGCCGGAAGGGATGAGGGTTGATATCCGAAAGTTGCCGTATCTATGGATGACGGCCGGCGGCAAGAAGGATGGCAATGGTATTGGAGAAGGAGCGGGGATCACTGCCAAGGAGACGAAGGGGATTATTCTGAGAGAGCTGGAGAAGGAGGTCGCTGTTCAGGAAGACTTGCTGATTATAAGCGATGTACGGGACGACGGTGAGTGACCAGCTGGCACGCATGTTCAATTTCATTCACGATCGCAACTTTAGTCTTCGGAGGGGCCTGCCAATCCACCGCTCAGGCTAGGCCATACCGATAGAGCCGATACCTTTCGGAAAATTAGGCTGACAGTGACACTGGATCTGACTAACCGATCTCTCTAGACATATCCGAAATCACCACCTGTCCCCTACTCATCCACCTCACTCTTCCACCGATACCTCGTGGAACCTCTCGAGAAGAGATCGAAGAGTACGAGCAAGAATTGCAGAATCCGACAGGGTTGTTGAGCAGCATGCGCCGGCCGCCTAGATATTGGGAGAGTAGTGTGGGACTGGGCGGTGTCATTGTTGCCGATGGGTGCGGATGGGTGATGGGTATCGAGGGGGGTCACGGTATGGCCATCTATGACTTCTGGAATGAGAGTGTTCGCTGTGAGTGCACTGTTCACCTGTTCTCAGTAAGATCCTACCAAGGGCGGCTCCGGGGATTTTCTCTAACTAATTATCTTGCTTGTCCTGTATAGACTCCGTCTACGCTGGCATCGCTCAGCTGGTCGTCTTGCTTCTTCTCGTCCGCCAAATGGAGTCCACCAGAACACCATCGACTCTGGCCAAAGTGTCCTTGTACACAATCATCATCATGTCAATCACCGATTCATGGGTGTTTTCAGCGCACATTGTCGTCGCTATCATGTCTGATAATCGAGCGAGTCTATCCATGGTCATTCCGGCTTTCCTGTGTTTTGCCACCGCTGTTGTGTTTGGTCCGGTGAGTGCTTGTACCACCTTCCTTCAACCATCTTGCCTTCTACTCGAGGTGCGTTATCGCGGGCGACTGACGTCACACTGCGCGACGTTAGCGATACGCTGTGCTGCTGCACCGCATACAGCTTCCGGAGAGGAGCACGGCACCAGTCACCCCAGCGGCCGGGCAAGCAAACGCAGGTGCGGCTGCCGGTGAGGCAGGTACGGATGGTGGTGTGAACGCTGCTACTGTCCTGGCATCGACCCAGAGGCGGGTGGGCTCCGTTGCCGGCGGAGTGAGGTCATTCTTCACCGAACATCCTTTGATGAAGTGTGAGTGGTTGCAATCGCCTTGAAGCGCTTGCCGATTGTAGTGATATGTTACAGACCTCATGGTCACCAAAGGTCTGGATTGGATTGTGTGACACCTGGAGAGTCGCATGGAGCTGATATCCCATTGTTCTCGCATCATCCATATTCAGGGATCTGCGTTCTCGGTTTCCTTTTCTTCTTCATCAACATCGCCTTCCTGCCCAACGTCATACCGTTTTTCATAGTGGGTTTGTACTCCTTCTGGGTACCTCAGATATGGCGAAACGCCCGTCGAGGCAACAGTCAAGCTATGGATCCAACGTTCGTGATCGGTACTACTGCTGGAAGACTGGCTTTGCCGCTTTGTAAGTTTAGTATTCGCCTTCGCTGTCAGAGGAAAAACGGCTAGGGTGGTCCTGCCGAGCAATCTGCAAGACGTGTGATCTCTCACCGACAGGGTTCTCGCTGACAGCTCTGATACCTCATAGACGCCTTCGCGTACGCCGATAACATCTTCTTTGTGGAGAAAGCCAACTGGGTGTGGCTACTTGTTGCGTGGCAGCTGCTACAGGTCGGGCTGCTGTTTGCTCAAGAGAGATTCGGGCCCGCCTTCCTGTAAGTTCACAAAGGAAACTGCTCTAGTCTCAACCCTTTGGCGTCGGCCGGTCAGCTAGACCTTCTGTCGGTACAAAGTCTCTTGCTGATCATCGAATCTGTATTGCCATGTATAATAGTCTACCAAAGAGCGTAAGTATCAGATTTTGCCATCGTGTTTGCTCTATTGCCTGGCCTCAGCTAAAGATACGATCATAGCTGGCTCCGCCCGAATCTTACAACTACCACCCGCTGATTCCGAACAGGACCGAAGATCCCGAGTCTTCCACCCCTCTGCTATCTCTATCGGGAGACGGCGAGTCCGAGAAGACCTGCTCGATCTGCATGGAAGAGGTCGATCTCTCGCAGTCTTCGCTCACTAGCCACGCGGGCCTTGGTGGACTAGGCGATAAAAGGCGATCTTATGCGCTGGCGCCTTGTGGCCACTTGTTCCATACCAAGTGTCTCTCCCAATGGATGGCTATCAAGGTGAGTTCGCTCTTGTAAAAGATCGTGTGTGTATTTTGGAATATGTAGCTGATACCTTGCCCTCTTGTAACATGACAGACTATATGTCCATTGTGCAAGCGAAGTCTACCGCCCCTTTAGTCGACTTCTTCTTTGTCCGGATGGTGGATTTGAACAGATTGACTAGATCAACTCATGGGTCAGGCCAAGGAATAGAAGAAATACACTGTTGTAAGAGACGTCAAATTTGCATGTATCGTCCTTCTATCTTTTTATTGCCTTTCTATCTGTCTATTATGTGTATATACGAAATACATATACTTTAAGATGTAGTTTTGTCTTTGACATCACAGAGGCATCGTCCATTCAGATACTGCCTGCGTGTGATCAATGGCCCAAAGCCTGCCCGTACGTCTTCGCACTTCCCCCTCGTAGTATTTCTTGAACCCTCGGGTGGTTCGCCTCCGTTAAGCCGGCAGGGCATGGCTTAAATCTTGCCCCGAAGCAAGTTGCTGATCATCTCCTTGCCGGTGACTCGGACGGTGTGGTACAGCGTGATGACGTCGAGGGTGGAGAAGAAGGTGTCGGCGAAACCGAAGGGCAGCATGAGGGGGATCCAGCCTGGAACAAAACACAATGAGGTCAGCAAGGTAGTCAACTGCGAATAAGTAAATTGGGTCCTTTTCTATTTGCGTTCTCTGCAGTGAATCATCCAAACTACAGATGGTAGTATCCGCGCCAGCCGTCACCGCCACTCACCTCGAGCGTACTCCAGAGCCCAAGTCTCAGGCTGCATAGCATACTGCTTGACGACGCCCCTCTTCATATGATGCACGTCTCCCGGGTTGTAGATCTCTCGAGTGAGTTCGCCAGCCTCGTACGCGGTCTGTTGGCCCGTCAAGATGTGGAAGTAGTCATCGGCGGTGTGTCGGCCCGAGTGACCCTCTGTACCGACGGCTGAGCCGAAGATGATGATGTATCTGCGTGGTGGAGAGGGAGGGAGTGCGATGTGGAACGATGTCTTTGTCAGTGTGTTTCTGCTTTTTACTTTGATTTTTGGTTCGAGGTAGATTTCATTCGGCTGACGTTTACCCACATCCACACTCACTCTGTGATACTAGCATGAAGGATATACATGCTGCCCATCGCCCCACCAGCATTGTTCATCACCCAATCCCGCTTATTGTCAATATCGGTGCTCCAGCTGATCTCGGGGTGGTTCTTAGCCAGCTGATTCACGAGGGTCGATACGATCAAGGTGGCATTGGTAGATGAGTCGGTGTTGAGAGACGCTGCGAGCGCGAGGGAGGACTGGACGGTCGCGTTGAGTTCTTCGGGGGTGAGCGCGTAGAATCGGTCCTGTCAAAGTGTGGTATGATTTGAGAGATTTGTGTTTGGTGGGTCAGCTGCCTTGCAATCGTTCAGCGGGCTGCGATATGAGGGATGCATAGACACGCGAAGAGCAGCCCTCGAGACCAGTTTGAAACCCGTGTACCACTCACGTTGATGCTATTGGCGTACTGGTAGAATCCTACCAGAGCAGCCAATAACAAAGCTCTAATCCCCCATTTCCTCGCACCGCTACCACCCTGCGGTCTATCGCCAGAGCTCTTGCCCGCGCTCGCGCCCGCTCGGGGCTTGTATGATGAAGCTGCCATGGTGATATTCCACTGGACTGATCGAAGTAGTTAGCAGACGAGGGTTATTTGTATATCAAGGAGGTGTGTCTGCTTCGATATAGCTACCTTATAAACCACTGTTTATTTTTGTTGTTTGTGTCTGTTACCCCTCCCTCGTACGATGCGTTGCGCGCGAGATGGGCATCCGAAATTATCGAACGATCCTGCATGCCAACGCGCCTCCCTTTCCTCGGTCAGCGGCGAAAAAGCGCCGGACGGGTATTCGTAGTATGCTTGCAACTCACACAAATCTTTCAAGCACCAGGCTATTCATCGCATATCGCCATGCATGCAAATGCGATAGGACTTGGCGACGAGAGAAAGAAAGAATTCGGCTTACATTGCAAAAGTGAAAGTGGCCCCCGCTCTCACTGTCTGTTTCCGCCGGAACCACCTCGACTGTGGCAGGTGGCGGAACTCACCGCGCGCGCCCTTGACCCCCCCTCCGCCATCACCAAATTTTCACGTCAAACCCTCAAGAACCGCTTCTTTCGACCTGTTTTCTTGTCCCAAATCATCGCAAAACATGCCCAGATGCAAAGGGACATGAGAAAGGCAAAAAGTTTCTCCATCAGGGAGTTGAACCCTGGTCTACCGCGCTCAAAATTCGCGGCTGGAAGCTGCGAAACATGAGAAGCGGTTATACTAACCGTTATACTAATGAAGATTCGATGTTCAACGGGATAGTGATCTGATATATCGCTATTATCAGTCAATCTCCCCCTCAGGTCCCCTGTCTCACTCTGTTCCCCTGTCCCCAGGTGAAGTCTTGGTCAGTTCGCACGTGCGATCAACTGGTGGGTGGCTACGGCATCGATCCATGCGCTCAGAACCAAATAGCGCCACGAGCAGCAAGTATAAGAGCGGTTCATGCCATATCATGCTCTCGCTTTGTATGCAGACGTATCTCGAGAGTGGACGAGAGGCATTGCAAGATAAGATGGCGAGAAAGTCGAAGGTTTCAGGGCGGACAGGGTGAGCGAGAGCGACAACTACAGATATTACCCAAAGCAGTCGGACAGTTGCCAGAACATTGGGAGTTGCCGTAATTGGGAGATAGGAAGATCTACGCCAACGAAACTTAGAACCGCTGGAACTGAAATGTCACAGTGCTTCTTCCATCCCACTCACCGCTTCTTGTGTCGTTGCGGTTTAATAACCATACTTGAGTTTAAGGCGTTTACAAGTTGGGAGCGGTATGCCCTGACGGAAGACTGACAGCCATCGCGATCAACACAACGGATGAGGGATAAAGCTACAAGTTTTCGGGTACAGCTTTGAGCTAGTCCATCGGGCGAGCAACCGAGAGGTGGGAGTGCTATTGGAGCAGTCAGAAGAAGTGTTACTTGTGATTGAGCATGCTGTGGTGCGGCGCTGTCTACGCATGGCATGGCCCGGAGCCGTCAATATAAACCTCTTCGTTAATTGTAGTCAGCCGATCATGTATGATATCTTCTCACTGCCTGTCGGAATTCGTGTTTGCTACACACAATCATTGCTGATCCAAAGAAAGACGCAGGCTATCGTCCTTCACTACACTCCTTTCCAGCAACAGCAAGCAAGCAAGATAGCCAGCAGGATCTGGTCTACCGACTGGCGCACCCACTGCTGTCGCTCTTTATATCATCTATCACCTCGTGAGTTGGAAGTCCCAGGTTCCCGACTCTTTTCCCGTCTATCCGGCGTGTTCGTTGTGATCCTCAAGGAGAGGGATCTCCTTACCGTCCCGGTGTCACAAGTACCTATGCCTGTCCCGCTTACCCCATCACTGACTTTCCCCCGTCGTTTTTACAGGCTGCACCTATAACGTCGATCATCGTTTCAGTCCAAGATGCCCATCAACATCTCCCGATCATCACCCCGGGCGTTGTTCTTGTACTTGGCAGCAGCAGTCTCTCTGTACCTTCTTCTGAATCGCATGAATGTAGGAGTCGACCTCGCCTCAAGCTTCAGTGGTGGCTCGAGTGGGAACACAAGAGATCTTGGCATCAGATCGACGGACACGGAGACGCAGAGATTCTTGCAGTTCAAGCAGACAAGAGTACTGAATCACGCTGCTGGGTACACCGTAGTGGAGAATCTGTACGTTCTCCCCCTTTGAAACAAGTAGCTATCCCAGCCGTCCGAGTTACTGGAAAGGTGCAGTAATCTGGGAGGGTCGGCATAGTTAACCAGAGCGTGTGATATTCAACATAGCTACTGGCACAACTACAGCTATGTATTCGTAACCGATCAACCATGGGCGATCCCCCAGCCCTTGGATCGAATAGCCAACACCCACGTCGACACTCGAATACCCCTTAACGGACACGAGGAGATCAAGATCATGGCAATCAGGAACCATCCAGTCAGTCCCGAAGTACAGGAGATCCATCAGCTGGGAAATTCAGTGACCTTCGAGGAGGCCATCGATCTGGTCAGAGATGCGGAAGAGTTACCGAGTCCTATGGTGAGTCATCGCAGGGTGTGCTTTCATGCATTTTGACTCCGGAGCTGACTTGCTCTTTCTTCCCAGTTCATCAATAACGATGACAACTGTGAGTGTAGCGATGGCTGGAGACTGGACGCAGGCGACGTCGGAAAAGAAGCTGACCCCATGTGCTACATTTGCATGGTCTCCTAGTCGTATCACACTGTTAGTCCTCCTATCTCGCTCTGAAGCGCTGGCAGTCTGAAAGGCGAGGTATACCGCACGCGGACCCATCGCTGAAATTGATGCTCTTCATACAGTCTACCACTGGATTGGCGAGATGTTCCTTGGATCATGGCGGCTATGGTCAAACCTCGCCTGGCGGACCGGTGCCGTCTTGCCCAATATCAAGGTCGTTGCTTTCACCAAGCAGTACGGAAGGGCTGAAGCGCCATGGGGTACCAACGGCGGTCAGTGGTGGGAGGACGCACCGGGTGCTAATAAGTGGTTCACGGAGAAATTCTTGTGGGTGGTCGGCGCTTCAGATCTCGCCTTTCGTGAACGTCATTCTATTGGCTCAAAATGGTGCCCGAAAGGGAAGCGCGCGAACCTTTCTTACCATATGAGTCTTGATGTTGACTGTCGTTGTATCGTGTGCTATCCTCACAGCCCTGGCGTCGTGATTGAATCTCGACCCACCTGGGAAGCCCGAGCTCAGACCGGCAAGTACTACCACATTCCTATGGCCGTCATCGCCGATCGAAGAGGAGGCCACAATGGTCCCTCAACGGCCTGGAAGCCATATGGCGACGTATTGCGATTGCCTACGTCTCCTGACTGGCTTGTGAACCTTCGTGAGAGGGTCTTGAAGGGATACACTGGTTCTGTCAAGCTGAGACGAGTCAATAAGCCAAAGGTCATGTATTTGGAAAGGCAGAACAGCGGGAGAGAGCTCGTACCGGAAGACCACGAGGAGCTGTGGAAGCAGATCCTCAAGCTGGAAGAGGACGGTCTAGCAGAAGTGTCGATGGAAACTTTCAGCTCTGCGGTCCCCTTTGAGGATCAAGTCGCCTTGATATCCACCGTCGATGTGAGTCAGATGGGTCAAACTACCTTGCCTGTATAATACATCACAGCTGATGATTGATCGATCCTGCAGTATCTTGTTTCTGTGCACGGGAACGGTTTGACACATACCCTATGGCTTGACCCAGGAGCATCTGTGTTCGAGATTCAGCCTGCGGAGTGTACGATCGTGAGTTCCCGATCATACTCTTTGATTCTCAAACACCACTGATTCTCGCTTTTACGAGGTCCGTAGACCGATTACAGCCCCCTTGCTATCGCTGCGGGCGTACAACATTACATGATCCACGAGACGAGGTAAGCAGAACTCAACGTCACTCTCTTACTCTCTCTCCACGTTCTTCCCAATTGACATCTTGCATCTCCGATATCGCAGTTTCTGTGTACCGGAGAAATGTGGAAAGAGGACCTGTCCCGGAAAGTGGGGTATCAACCGATCGGATATCCGTGTGACGGCCACTGTGATAACGGATCAGATCAGAAAGCTCATCGGAGAGAAGAATCGAATATAGGTCTCTCCAAGGGAATGTCATTCAGAGTTTGCACATGAGCAGGCGCCGTATGTACCCAAGTGAATATCCATTTTTTAGATGCCAGGTTCTAGCGGTTGATCTGTGAAGTATCCCAACGAGCCGTCGAGCTCGATGAACATATTTTACGAGTGCTCAATCAGTGCATGCCTGATGTCTCTTCATTTCGAGTTTGCGTTGACCAGCTACGCACAATTGTCCGTGGATGTTGCCCCTAGGATGCTTAACGGAATGCTGGATGCCTCGGTAACTGGGTTTCCCGGTTCGATCGCGCTTGAGCTCTGAGCGAGCCAGGCACCTCAACTCAGCTATTGTGATATCGTGAACAGCCTTTCCATCGTTACTGCTTCATGCACGGTATGCACGCCCCCTAATCTTGTCTTGGGACGCTACAGACATCAACCCGTCAGCGCCTTCGACCTGACGGCGAACAAAGCATAGAAAGAACGCCATGACCTTTGTTGCGATACCCTGCCCTGGTCGACTCCCTTCACCCGTTTGACTCGGATACCACCTTCACTTCACGTCCCTCTCAATACTTCTTTGAACGGGTACTAATATACACACACAATACACACAATGACGTCTGAGCAACCTTCTTCTATACGCTATACGCTGGGCGTAACGTTTGGCCCGGTCAGCATCGGACGTCTAGGATCCCAAATGGGTGTGTTTGATGGACAAAGGCAGGCCAGGGTTGTGTCCAAAGGGATAACTACCATCAAGCGCCCATCAGAAACAATAAAGAACAGAAAGAACAGCGAGGAGCGGTGGCGATGACAGTGCATATAATCGTATGACTTTCGGACAATTGTCCATTGTGACCAAAGCCATAGGCAAGTGGTTGCATGCTATCAAGGTGAGTTACAAGCACTAGGTCGTGGTCATACCGGACAAGCCGAAAGTTGAGACAGCCCGAGGCTTGTCCATTCAGTAAATCTGAGACAGAGGTCAGCCAAACAAGAGCTCAGTTAGCCTGTGATCCTCCGCTCCATGAGATTGTCCTACTTTCAGTGACTATGCTCCATATACGACGGGAACGCGGTAGAACAAGGGGCTAACTCGTGTACTCTACATACGAAGGTAAAGCTTAGCTGGCCTGTAGACCTATCCGAACCTTGACATCTACTTCGACCCAGACGACGACAGGACAAACGAGATGACAACCACGGCTCGACAACAGCCCCCACATATGGTCCATTCAGGCTTCAACGACCTGATGAACCTCGTTGCTTCGACACCGTCAAGATTGGGCGTGAACATAGCTTCAAACCCTCGATCTTACGGCCCCATATCCTACCAGAAAGGGTACGGTAATATCGGCTCCAGGTACGGCGATGGGCTTCCGGCGGCTTCGGCAGGCAGAGAATCATACCACCGACTCGGGAATCATGCTCCGTCGAGGGGCATCCAGGCTTCGCGAGGAGGTCGAGCAAGAGGGCTAGGCAGAGGAGGAAGAGTAGGAGTAGTGGGAGGGAGGGAAGAATGGAAAAATGTCGAGTTGAAGAAGAGGAGAATTGACAAGCGGATGATCGGGCCTCCTATGGACTTCAGGTGGGTTCAGCTTTTACTTGCCATTGGGCGCCGCAGACCGACAAGCTGACTCAACCGATGACCGACTTTCCACAGGCATATCTTTCATGCATCTACGTTCGAGGAGGCCACAGAGCTATTGTTACGATGGTCCATGGAGGGCGTAGGGGACAAGCTCGGTGGTAGGTCCTTACCATCTTACATCGTTGGTTGGCCGTCATCAAGAAGAGTGATTGATCAAGCTTGTCTAGATCCCGCCTGGGCGTATCCCATCAAAGAGCTTGTCAAGGCTCGTGCGCGAGAGCAGCAGGCAAGAGCGGTGGCGGCTGTCGTCGAGGCCACTGCTCGAAGCAGAAATCTAGGGGATGTGGACGCGAAAGACCTGTCAGTGGACTGACTCCACAAGATGCGGATCTGCGAACCATAACTGACCAATATGAAAAGGCAACCACCGGGTACGCTGCGAGTGGTGAACGGGCTACCCTCGAGTATATACAGCACGACCAATACCAGCCTCTTGCCCTCCACTACAATCAAGACAGGTCAACGCCTGCCTCAATCCAGCAAGGACAGCCGGTCCACCGGCCAGACCTCCATTTCTCCTATCCTTGCAAACGCATCTACACCCAACTTGATCGCAAACTTCCCTGCGGGCTATTTCGACGGATCCTCGACTGCAGGTCTGAGAACTCCTACAAGTCCGCTAAGCAACCCGTTCGCATCTCCCCCGGAGACTCCTTTGATACCTGCTTCGAATGCACCATCGACGCCACCTCGCAAAAGAGGTACCCAGCCTCTGCAGCTCAGGAAAAAGTCCGGGCCCGCTCTTCCCACCACAGCGGAGGTCAACGGGAAGCCACCTTCCATTGATGATAACATGAATCCGCTCGGCAACTCTGCAGAGGTCTTGCTCGCGCAGGCGCCACCTACACCTTCCAGCCCGCCCAGGATGAAGAAGGATTCCCGCCCTTCTGCGAAAGACGTCTTCACGCCACTACCTTTCCGAGTCATCAAACCTTCCTTGCCAACTCTGGAGAAAGCGATGTCAGTCGCTCTTTTCTTCGAGCAGTACTATCATGCTCTTCTGAGGCCGCCAGCCATACATCCTGGAGCCAGCACCCCTGGTAAACCTGTACATCCGGGCAACTACGTACTGAACAGAGCAAGACGACTGGCAGCTCTTGAAGCGACTTTCGCTCTACCTGAGAACAGATGCATGAGCGAAGCCGAGAAGGAGTCAAGGCGAGATGAGTTAGCGAAAGAGGAGAATCGGATACTGAGAGAGAGGAGGAAGAAGGTCGATGTCAAAGGATTTGAGCTGGGAAGGGTGATCGGTCACGGGGCGTTTGGCGTCGTCAGGATCGCACGTGAGAGGGAGAGTGGAAGGCTTGTAGCCATGAAGCAAGTGAGTGTGACGTTCGCTTAGCTTAACACCTGGTCGAAAATTGGCACTCTAGCTGAATCTCTGTGCTCGTTCAGTTACGGAAAGCAGAGTGAGTTGCCGAAGACCCCATAGCCGGTTGCCTGCCCTTCCCCTTGCACGACAGTTTCGTGACTGATACGATGTCATGTTCTAGCATGCTTCGAAAATCGCAGGAAGGACACGTCAAGGCGGAGAAGGACCTGCTAGCGGCTGCCGCTTCCCAAGCCTTATCTCCATCCATCTCTGGCGACTCTTTGAAACCCTCATGGATCGTCCAACTATACTACGCTTTCCAAGACCCCGATCATCTGTATCTGGTCCTGGAGTTCATGGGTGGTGGTGACTTGCTGAATTTGCTGGTTGAGCGTGACACGTTCCCCGAGGAAATGACGAAGTTCTACGTGGCAGAAATGGTACTCGCGCTCGAAGAGACACATTCATTGGGTTTCATCCATCGAGATATTAAGCCCGATAACTTCTTATTCACGAAAGAAGGGCATATCAGGGTGTCTGATTTCGGTTTGGCAACGGATCTGCACTGGGCACACGATACGAGCTATTACGAACATCAACGTCTTGCTCTACTGAAAAAGCATGGCGTAGATCTGGAATACCCTAGCGTAAAGACCAAGCGGATGAAGAAAGAAGATGTGGAGAAAATTATGGGCAAGGAGTGGATGGATCAGGGCAAGGGGATATTGACGTGGAGAGAAGGCAACAGAAAGAAGCTGGCCTACTCAGTTTGCGGGTGAGTGTACCAGGGATCGCAATGAAAACCCCATTTTGTGGTAGGCGGGGACCGAGGCTGATGAGTAGGTCCCTTGGTGTGTCTGCGTGATCGGCAGAACAAACTCATACATGGGTAAGCTAGCGTTTACAGGACCGATTCACGACCTCATTTGGTCCAGCGCGATGACTGACATCGTTTGCAAACAGCACCTGAGGTGATAAGGGGACAGGGATACGGTTTCTCCTGCGACTGGTGGTCATTGGGTATCATCAGTGAGTCTCCTTGAAGACAAGATGATCAGCGCCATGATGCTCACCTCCTTCGTCTCGCAGTGTATGAGAGTTTGTATGGCTACCCGCCGTTTGTCAGCTCTTCGGTAAGTCAGTCGACCTATGTGTTATGATGCTACCTCACAATCGACTGATTCTTGTTCTTCACGTTGCTAGCGCCACGTCACACGGCAGAAGATGTGAGATTCCTTACTCTGCTGGCTCTCGCTCTCGATGCGTGTCTTTCTCTGATCTTGATGTTCTGCCATCATTCACAGTCTGAACTGGCGGACCACCCTCAAGTTCCCGCCGAAACCGCGCCTCTCGCCCGAATGTATCGATCTCATGCTCAAGCTGATATGCGAGCCGGAAGATCGACTCGGTACAACGCCGCATGAGAAATCTAGCGTTTTGACGAGTAGCAACAAAGGTAGTACGATCCGAGGCGGATTCAAGGGATTGGGGCATGACGGAGCGGATATGATCAAGAATCATGCGTGGTTTGAGGGAGTTGATTGGGATAGTAAGTGGGGCCTCGAAGCATGTCAGGTGGAATTGGCACCCTTTTCGGCCATCGCCCTTCGCGACGGGGAAACCTAGAGGTGTAAAACAATCGGCAAACTGACACTACCCCACACAGACATGCACAAGCAGACTCCGCCGTATCATCCCGATCTGTACGCCGAGGACGACACGAGGCATTTTGATGATGATATCCCTGATGAGGTGAGCACCAATGTCCCAACGCACGTTGGAAGTAAATGGCTTGCGCGAGCTGACGAACCTTCTAACTGGTGTTCAGCCTCTCGCTCCCGCGAATGGAGCTGCCGTCGACGCCACTAAGGACCCCTTGCTGAGGAACAAGGCGCATGGTGCGCACTTGCTGGAGATCCGCAAAGAGTCAGTTCTCCCTCCCGTTCCCCCTGTAGACGGTATCCCACGCGGAAGCGATGAATTGACCGTTGTGCCATTTCATTGTCTGTCTCGATACGGTCACGGTGTATGTGCAGTCTCGCATTCAAGGGTTGGACTTTCAAGTCGCCCGCCTTAGAAAGTCGATACGGCCGATTACAGAAACTAGCGTCTGGGTCCAGCACCAACCACTCACATATGCAAGACATCAGCGACGCCGATATTGATATTACCGTGCAAGGTCGTGGGCATGGGCATGGCAACGCTGAGTGTGTGGAGGGCGTCAAGGGCCAGTGGGATGATGTTGGCAAGAGTGGTAGTAGAGGGACGGTGAGGAATCGAGCGCTATCATTTTAATGTCAATCTGGATAAGCTCAACACGTTAGATCTATCGACGTATAATCTGATGTATCCCTAGACGTATCTATATACCATAGACTGTGGCGGTCTATGCAAGTATGCACACCATACCCGAGAATGCGTGATCACATTTCATCAGTAGAGATCGTTATTTTGTCAGCAGTAAGTCAATCGGCTTGGAATAGTAATGGCCATGTCGTCGATTGCAAGTCGACCACAGTGCGTCCAGTACGGACTGCTATTGCTGACGTATCGTCGACGCAGTCTTTCCTTCTCAAGCGGGCGGTCTCAAGTTGACTGGCTGAGGCCACTCATAAGCATGCTCCGTCTGCGCCTGGCTGACCATGTTATGTTCCTATCTCGGACTCCTGCTCCAAGGCTAGGTTAAAAGCACCCACGTATCAGGTCATTCACGGACCGACACGAGAAACGAGAAAACGCACACGGAGCCGAGCCGATCAGGAAGTGTCAGTGCCAATGCCAGTGCCAGTGCCAATGCCAGTGCCAGTGCCGAGAAAAGGTGTCTCCACCTGCATGCGCACGATGGATATGTAGAGTTGTGTATACACCTTGTGAGATCCAGATCCACTGCATCCAATCCAGTCCAGTCCGGTCTCCAAACTCTTCCAGACGATGATCTCTTCCCAATATTTCGTATTTTCGTTTTGCGTTGATATATCGGTAGACAGAGCGTCGTGAGGAGTTGTTTAACCAGACTTTCCGGCGGGCTGCTGGTTCCTGTAGGTTTGGTAATAACCCAATGAATCATTGGTTGAACAGTCGTCAGCATGACCATATCACAACGGTTAATAGAAGAGGTGATGCAAAATGTGTTTGTATGTGAATAAGGATCAGATAGGAGCGAAAGACTAATTTCTAGTTTGAGTTCGACATGATTTTGATTCAGAGTGAACTATGCTTGATTTTGTGGTATCATCCGAATGGTGCAAGAGTGAAAGAACAAAGAGTAACGACGAGAAAAACTTGGATCACGACCACTCACATCCTTCGCTTGCCACCAGGGGCGACAGTGACGTTGACGAATCGTCGGTTGTACTGCATCCTCTTCTCTGTTAGAGCGAACGAGAAAAGGTTAAAGAGTCAGCGATTCTCGCCAAGTGGTATTTCACCAGCGGGGCCAGCACAGTACGGTCTCCCTGACTGCGTCGCAGCGATCTGCCAAGCGTTGACTAGCCGCTACAATGATCCCCTCTCGCCGATCTGAACGTTGTCTCCCACCCATCTCGGTTTCCTCGCTACTCCCCGCCCATCGAACCATTCCTGCCGTCGTGCTGTATTAAAAAGATTCAACCACTCACTTGCTCGGCCCTTGGGCTGCTTCTTCTTCTCCTGCTTCTCAACCTTGGGACACTGCGAAGAGGAATCACGATCAGTACGAGTGTTCCCTATGTATTTGACGACATCTCTCCTCCCGCGATTATAGTCCATCCCCATCGTTTCGGCGACGTCTCGATATCCTTCCAATTGTCCTGCTTATTTCGACCCTCTCTTGCCCTCATGTCGTATCTCGCGATCAGATCCCCATCTTCCCCAGCATAGCACATCACTAGTCGTGAGGTCCATGCCGACCCATCTCTCTCTCTCTCTCTCTCTCTTTCTCTCCCGATATCGTCTGATCACTCAATCGAACGTTCCCATCCTTTCCTGCATTTTCTAACAAGCGCTGATATCGAGACTGCCAGACGACGTAAAAGAGATCGATCGGATACCCACTTGAGACTTGACTTTACCCGCTCGAGCGAGGGAACCGTGAACCTTACCCATCTTGGCTGTGGGTCGTAGTGAAGGATGGCGAGTGGCGTTAATAGAGAGGTTGATGGGGATTGACGATAGGAAGAGCAGAGATAAACGTCAGTACGAGGTCTCCTAGTCGTGCGCGGATATAATGGCGGCGTTGAATCTGCTTGACGTGACCTACCTAATGTGTTTTGAAGATTTGAGGGATGAAGAAAGGGGAGAAGGCGGGGTACAGTGTCTTGAGGTGGTGATTTGATGAAATCGGCGAGAGGGACGATGGCGAGCAGGAGCAAGCAAGCAGCAAGCAGCAAGCGTGATGGTATGATGGTATGGTGGGAGATGGTGCTACAGTGAGAAAGCAGAATAAGCAGAATCGGCTGCAGAATTGAAGGGGGGTTTCGATGGATTTTGGCGTCGGAGTTTAGGCATTTCATTTTGGTCAGAAGATTTGTGGCAGATCTGATCCCGCTGAGTGCTCATGTTCTTGGTGCCCCGCTCAAACATCCGAGTCTGACTTTTCGGTTAAGACCTAAATGACAACATCCCATATTATGGGTCGAGGCAGGATGAGTGAGATCAATAAGGATATACCGCTGTATACATACCTACATACATACATACAAGTCCAAGAATAAGGATAGCAATATCGACATGGCAGCAGCGTCAGCATCGAGTGCTGCGGGTCAAAGTGTCGGTGAACCGTCGTCCAAAAGACAACGGCTCGCCGCTGATACGGATATGGGTGGGGTTCAAGCTGAGTCCAGCACAAGAATCTATAAGATGGCATACCTAGGACCAGAGGGAACATATGGTGAGATGGTGAGCAGAAGACAAGCAACCTCATAGCCAACCTCCTGCATATGGTGTAGTTGGGTGTCAAGTGACTTTCAAGTTGGTTCGTGTCCACTATGCTGATGTCACGTCAAGGCTGCTCGCGCCTTTCGATCTCGTTATACCGCCCAAATCGAGCTTGTGCCATGTCCGACTATACCAGGTGAGTCTGTCGGTTTCCTACCTCTTCTTCTCAGCCCCAACTTGGCTGATCGATCTTCTATGGAATCCTATCGCTGACACTGCTGGTTTGGTATGATGGATATGAGATAGAAATCTGGAATGCCGAGGCCGATTATCATGTGATGCCCATCGAAAACCGAATACATGGCGCAGTGACGGAAACTGTGGATAGCCTCTTATCTGTTTTGGGACCGACCGCCGGAATGAAGGGAACCTCTGAGGATGGCAAAGACAGGCAGAGGCTGATGAAGAAAAAGTCGCGGCGGATTAGAGCGGATCTGGCATTGCCTATACGGCATTGTCTGGTCGCGAAGAGAGGGACCAGATTGGAGGATATCAAATGGGTCAGAAGTCACGAGCAGGTGAAGGAAGCTTGTTGTGTCATCAAACACGTATCCGCTCAGGCTAATTTCGTATTTCAACTGATTCGCGCGTTGCGACGACAATAGGCACTGGGTCAATCATCCGTCTTTCTGAACAGCAACCTGCCCCAAGCCGAATGTCAGAAATGGCCTTCCACAGCCGGAGCAGCGGTATCCCTTATGTCGCCTTCCTCGACCGATTCAGCGGCTGGCGCTGGCGCTGCAATATGCTCGAAGGGAGTCGTCAGGCTGTATCCTGAGTTGGAGATTTTGTATGAGGGGACTCAATCTATGAATGGTGAGTTCGTGGCTAGTTCTGCCGCTCTTCAGCCTAGCGAAGCTGACTTGTATGAGTGTCAATTGTACTCTCGTTCAGATAACTATACCAGGTTCCTGTTGATAGAATCCGGATCCCATCTGCCTTGGAACTCGTCATCACCGAATGGCACCTCTGATCCCTCCACGTCCTTGATACTTCCCGAACCCGATTCTGCAACTCCTAATCCTCGGCCGACGGATTTCTACGCCCTTTCATCGTCGACAGTGTTTGCCGATATCCTATCAACGCGAACAATGTCGAGTGTCCATTCGAGACCCGCTCCATCTAGCTCAGCGAACGGTATCTCGGAGAATGAGAGCGATAGCGAGAAGAACAAGTTCCCAACATGGTACCTGGTCGAGACAATACCAAAATCGACAACTCTGGACGATGCGGGAGATGACGACGAATCAGGCGGGCGATGGATATATCTCGGTAGGACAGACTACAGAGTAACGCAAGACCAACTTGACGCATTATAACGACCATATGAATCTCAAGAATCAAGCTACCAGCACGCACTCTCGTATCTGCGCTCCGCTAACCTAGCGCGAGTCATCGCTACGCTACGCCGGTACACTTCGTGTTGTTCGACATTGATACAATAGGGTGTCGATGATGACAAGCTTCTTCCGTCGGTCCGTCGGTGCGAATTGGCATTCTCTGTCATCATCGACTGGTGGCGTTGATCAACACGTGTCTGTCTTCGTCATCACGCCACCGAATTGCTTATGCGCTTCCTTTCGTCTATCCAGATCCCACAAGTCGACCTACAAGCACCAAACTGGTGATTGCGCCCGTCGAGGTCAGCTTACGCCCCGGAATGCCAATAATGACAATGCCAACAAATAAACTGCTTCCGAAGCCATGTTTTATCGTTTCGCCTACAATGATACGGAGGAGAGGACGATTGATGACTGTCAACGAGCGAAACAAAAAGTAATAATGGACCAAAGGACCCGCGCTGAGAACGTGGAACAGCCGTCTCTAGATCCAAAGGATGCTCACGATTGCCTCTTGTTTTGGCTCAATTGACGGTGATGGTGATGATGATGATGATGATGGTCATGGTGGGAATGATCACCATTACACTGCTGATCGATTGATGTGACGCGTGTCCACGAACCAGACAATAACAGAAAAGAAAGGCAAGGAGAAGAAAAAAAGTGGAGACAAAAAGAGAACGCCCCACACACCACACACTCACCATGCATCCACGTCCATCATTGCACTCTTCAGAGATATGAAGACTCTGTATCATGCACAAGTCCGGCGCGTGATTTGACCATAGGAGTCGCTGATGCATAAAGAGTACTTGGAGAGAATTGTACGGATGTACCTTACTCACGTAGCTACTGTCTTCCATCTTCCGTCTTCCTTCTTCCTTCCTTCACTTTGCGGCCCAGCTTCTTCGCCCATTCGAGCCGATCATTGACTCCTCCTCTCGACTCTTCCTCTCAACGTCGGTAGCCCCGCCCATTCCTCTTCCGCCAAGTCTTAGATATAGAAAGAAGCACCCTGAGCGAGGTCACAATGCTACTCGCCAAGTCGAGAAGCCACGACAACGACCATCAGTGATCGGTTGCAAAAATGACCTGTATCGCCCATTGCAACCTTCCTTCGCTTGCCCGCATACCCTCCACACATTCACACCCACACACATCCACACAGACTACGGCCCGGTCACCGATATCAGGAACTCTAGGAATACACAAAGGAGGGTTCCTCAAAACAGTAGAACCGGTTGATTGGAATGTTTAGTGTGGATTAGTCAGGACGCGTGTGTCTTTTCTCTTCCACTTACAAGAGGGCGTCCGATGACGCGCGTCAACATGCAACACGAGGAACGGAGCAACGGAGTGGGAGGAAGAAGAATACACAAAACAATGACACCCGTCAACCGGCGGCATTTAGCATTTCATCGGAATGACAGAGGGGTATCGACTGAGACTGAGACTGAGACTGAGACTGTGTGTGTGTGCGTGTGCGTGTGCGTGTGTGCGAAGTAGTGTAAGCTCGAGCAAGGTACGATGTGATCCTGTGCTTTTACCACTCACTCGGAACCAGCCTTGGGCCTTGGGACAGAAAGGAAAGATGAACATGAGGCTTTCAGGGTTGATGGCTGATTATGATTGATGTTTCTGATCCTTGCTTCTAGTCTCAGTCACCACGACACCACGACATGACAGGACGCTTTCCTTCTCCCCACCCGTTCTTACTTCCTTCATCCTACGTCAGCTTTCCAGCTTCGGCTTGCGCTTTGATCGCTGAGAAACCTGTGCTGTACATGCATGCCTCCGCCCTCCACTTTCCTGTTCAGTCCGAGTACAGTCACCCAACTCACCAAGCTCGGTAACCGGCAACGTTCTCACACAGACACAAATACGCCTCTGCTTCTCCCGGTCCTTGCTTCTCCCGTTATTCCCTCGGATCAACATAACGTGCTCAGGACAGTAGTGGCGATATGATCATTGATTGATGGTGGGAATGGTGATGGCAATACAAACGGTACCCTCGGAAATAGGTGCGCGACTTACACTCTATCATGCTACCCTCCCTTTGCTCTCTCTTCCTTCCTTCCTTCCTTCCTCGTTCGCACTCTTACCCTTCTGTTGGCTCGGCTCTGGTACTGAGCCAAGCTGGCAGGGGTTACCACATCCGGACCTGCATCAGAGCGCTCTGTCGACTGATGATGATGATGATGATGCAGGAACAGGCATAAATCAAATAAACCAAATTCATCAGATTGACCTTTAAACCTCTATGTCTCTGAGGGTGAGGCTTCGGGAGGGGTCTCCGGGTCTTCCCTCTGAAGATAGCTCGGAAACTTTTCATGCCATGTCCGAGATGACACCAGGTCCTGGTCTGATTAGATCCTCCGAGCTAGCTAGCTGAAAGGAACACTTCTATAGCTCACTCGTACGGAAGGGGAAAAACCCTCTCTGCCTCGATCGTCTCTTCTTTGCTATCTTGACAACTGACTGGGTGATATTCTCTGCCATTTGGCATCACGATAGCGATCGATGAACTGATTGTGGACCGGGATGAAATGAAATGATTGAACCTCTCGACCGTCAAGGAAGACGTTCAAGCAAGGTCCTTTATTGATGTCTTCCTCGACCTCGCAACTCGCTGAATGTGGCTAGTATATGCGATTGCTGATCATGACCATGATCATACGGACTTGGATACGACAGGCCCGAGCGCTGTTCTAACAGAACTCTAATCCGACCTGTACGAAGACAGAGGCAGACCAGACCGTCTCGCATGACGGCCGTTGTCTTGAACAGTCATGCTGCCGTGCCATACTGGGCGTAGCGCTGGGCTGGCGCCTCGGAGTCAGCTCTGGCCTACAGCCTAACGGATGACACTGCATGATGACATGGGTCGATCTTCCTTCCTTCTCGTCTGGACCACTCTGTGACAATATACGCTGGTTGCGAGCGGGACTTGGCATGGCGCCTATAAGAGTTTCCGCACTCCCTCTTTGTCTCAAGTTGGCGTTCCCTCTTTCCTTCATGGCCTTTCTCTCTCTCTCCCTCGCTCTATCAGTGACTAACTCTTGCTGCTACTGCTCCTTGACACCTTCCACCTCGCTCAGCGATTAAATGCCGTCATTGAACTATTGCTGTCATAGGTGGCCTTGACCTTTCTTCCTGCTCTTCCCTCTTACGGATCGATTAACAGGTCGCCTGTTTCTTCTTCCTGTTCCGCCTTCCTGCTGCCTTTCGCCCATAGTACTCGTACTCGTACTTATCTTCGGACAGATCTCGATCTCGTGGCTTATCGGCCCTTGACCTCGTATCGCCCTTCCTCTTCCTCTTCCTCTTATTCTTCGCCTTCGCAGGAAGAGAGACTCCTCTCACTTTGCGCCGGTCCGTCACATTCTCCTCATCACCATCTCTCCGCTGCCGTTCTTTCTCTCTTTCTTTCCTTCCTTCTTTCCTTCCCCACTCAACCCAAGTATCTGACTGGATTCGAGGAGTTACGCATCACCATGTACCCTGTCTCCTTGCTTCCTCCCGATACAGACGGGGAGCCAACACCAACACACGTCGGCGCTGGATATCATCCCGACTCACAAACAATCAGTCCGACGCTCCTTAGACCCGTAAACTCTTTTCACACCGATGCTGGATCTTCATCCTCAAACCCTAACATTCTTCTCGCCGATAGTGTCAACTTGGACATGCCGATCGACTGCTCAACACATATCTGCAACTACGACTCCAGTCAACAAGTTATTCTGCTCCCTGCTGATCATCCATTTAGTCATGGCGGGCAGGTAAAGCCTCTCAGACCCTGGCTCACGGGGGACTTTCAACCATTCCCTTTCCTGACTGCGCCTTTTGCGCCTGATCCCTTGCTCTCTACCGAACCCACTCTCTTTTCTTCTCCCCATCTCGATGAGTCAGGATTTCAAGGCGCCGGCAACTTCGTCGGTCATCCCACGAGCGACTCCAGGCCCGACATCGGCCGTCTCAGCGAGATGCCATCAAGCAGCTCACCGTCTTCGAGAGAGATTCATGACATTCGCGCTGTTCACCAATACACACCCACCGGGTTGCCGATCCTGTCAAACCCGATTCCATCGTCGCCTTCGACCCAATCTCACGCTCAATACCGGATCTCGACGTCAGTCCAGCTGGACAACATATCAAGGAGGCTCGTATATCACCCATTAACCTTCCATCACCCTGTCCCTGCTGTGGGGGCTACGACCCCATACAGCGTTGCCAAAGTCTGCAACTCTGATCTGCCTCCAGCAGCTTTCGGTCCCCTCGCACCAGCCATCGAGCTCAAAGCGCAGCCGCTCGGACTTAGGACCGCTTCTTCCGACCACCGCTCCGGCGTTAATGTCCTGCGCTTCGGACATGCGAGCGTAGTGGAAAACGAAACCGACAACGACGACAAGAGAATGGACATTAGAGAACTAGAGCCCAGCGACAGCGAGGTCGACCGAGTTGGAGATGAGGATGATGGGGACTCAATCGACGTCGAGCTCAATGGCACTGGCACTGGCGCTGGCGCCGGTGCCACCCAGTTCTTGCCCACCCCGCCGCCTTCCGCTCGAATCCGACTCAGAAGCAATCAGCGACATCCTGAACCTGTCCATCCAATCGCCACTGCCTTTGGGCTGGGCGCACCTTGTACCTCATCCCCTGAAGAGGTACAAGGAGGACGAGAACAGCACTCGATGTACGAAGGCGAATCGGAGCTCTCCGCAACGATGCCATCATCACCGAACGTACTGCTCCCCCAGCTCGAGAGAAGTCCTTCGCCTATCACGAGGAACGGAAGATACCCTGCTAGGATCGGTAAGCTAGCCATTCCGACATCGGCTCCAGCCTCGACCTCGACCTCGACTGCCGCTTCCTTCTGGTCGTCCAAGCAAAGTGCAAGTGCAAAAGCAAGTGCTTCGACTCCCGCCGGTACTCGTCTCAGGCATCTTTGCGGCGCTTCTATGGCAGGTGGATCGACAGCGAGTCCGAATGCGATCGACAGCGCAAGCGCAAATAAGGGTAAAACCAAGAAGACTCTAGCCTCGAATAAGGAGGGAAAGAAGAAGCGAAGCTCCTCCGTTCGACCTCTCTCGATCGATAAGAACTTCCATACACATCCGCTGAAAATCAGCCGATGGGGATCTGCAGCAGCAAGGACGTCGAGGTCGGGCGATAACAAAACCATGCCTACGGGGCCGTTCTTATGGGCGGCGTTACAGTGAGTATCTTAACTCCCACGGTCTTGGCGCATTTCATTATGACTCACACCCATCGTGCGAAGTTGAGATATACTGATCCTGATGGTGATGCTGCGACTCGCTCTTTCTCGTCTTCGCAGTATGTTGACTCTCCCAAGGTACTCCCAGTGGGTGGAATGGCACGAAGAGAGCAGGACGGCCTACATTCTCGACACCCATGAGGTCAGTGGGACTAATCGGTGTAGCATGCACCGCGCCCGCTCGACGGATTATGATGCTGACATCTGCTTTTGCCGCATTGGTCGAATCCTAGTTCGCCGAAAATGGTGAGTCCTCCCCAGTCGATCGACTGCGCCACTTCTGCTCTAGCCTTCCTACCAGTCGTCTAGTCCCCCATCATCACTGACGGGCTGTAATCTTTGGGCTTGCGCTAACGCAACCACGACGATCGTTACCTTCATCTATACAGTGTACAGCCAGTACTGCACTTCGAATCAGTGGACGAGCTTCCAGAGGAACATGACCAAGTGAGCGGAATCTTTAGCTTTTCACAGCCAGCCAATCATACGCAGAAGTGTTACAAACAGAAGACTGACTGATTGCTCCTCGTCTTAAATAAAGCTACAAAG
Source organism: Kwoniella heveanensis BCC8398 (assembly GCA_000507405.3). Taxonomy (NCBI): domain Eukaryota; kingdom Fungi; phylum Basidiomycota; class Tremellomycetes; order Tremellales; family Cryptococcaceae; genus Kwoniella; species Kwoniella heveanensis. Next base: position 564,896 of record KV700125.1, read on the forward strand.
ACTGGGGTTACATTCGATTTGCCGTCGAAGGAACTCGTCAAAGGTGAGTGCAGCGGCTAGTGATAATGGTAGCTTGTACCGCTACGGTACCTTCTGAACGAGGATACCGCAGATCGCTGATATGATATCTCTTCCAATACCCTGATGCTGCAGGCAACAACGCATCGACGTACCTTCAGTAGATGACCTATGCGTCAAATGGGTTCGAATGGGAAATGATAGTCGAGTCTCCAATACTGCCAGGGATGAGTATCTCATCGCTCGCATGGAAGACGAAGCGCTCTCGGCTCGGGCTGTGGCTCTACCTGAGTCTGTCGATAAGGGTGGGGGTGTATCTCCTGCTCCTGCGAAGAACAGGTCAATTAAAGGAAGATCTAGGAGCAGCAAGCAGGTGGCTGCTCCCAAAATTGTCATACCCAAGGCAAAGGACCTTGGTATTGCCGGTGCCGGAATGGAAGTGAGAGAAGCCCAAGGAGGATCGCTGCATGACGGACTGCCCGAGGAATCGCAAGTGAGTTCGGCCATTGGCCTGACTAGGCTTGGTTGCGGCCGAGTCTCTGTTCTCCGGGCTACAGCTCAGAGACCCATGCCAAGCCGGAGACTGACACGGTGTCGTTCCTAGATCACATCGCCGAACCACGTAGACCACCGTAACTCTCCGTGCGAGCACATAGACCAAACTCTTGTCCATAATGCCACCGGTCCGACTTCTTCAGCACAGCATCAGCAATCGCACCGCACTTTCGCAGCGCTCATGTCGCCGGAATCGCAGCACGGCGGTGAGTCTCCTCGTCACGCTCTGAGTGAGTTCCTTCCCACTGAGTCGCCACTGTTAAACACCACTTCAGAGCAGTGTCTAGACTCAATCGAGGTTTCGCTGACAGCTTATTCTTCTTGGGCGGCCGCACAGGTGATAAGTTAATCTACTCTCCGAACCTGTTCACTCCTTCTCCTACTTTCTATCACCCTTCGCTGCCCCTCTCATCCTCTCGAGGCGATGATGAAGTCGAAAGTGAAGCTGAAGCTCAATTTCAAGCTGCGTATCCTACTCCCCATACATCGACTTCGTCTTCGTCTTGGAGGCTCCATGAGTGAATGAGGGAGTGAGACTTGCCCTCGAGGTAGAGTGCTCGGAAGAATGCAGTCAGAGCTGAGGAGGCCGATTGGATGGTTCGGTCCGGTTGAAGATCTGGTGTCCGCGAGAAGGGCGGGAAGTGATGAAACGGTTTGTTCGTGTATGTCGTTTGGTGGAAAGGTTGAATTCAGTTTTCCCGGGAGTTTCGATTCAAAACATTGACGTGCGATTGAGATGCCACATCATCACTCATCATCTTTCTTTTTCTTCGATTTCCGATCCGTCGCGCATTCGAATGGAGAGACGGGTGGTAATGTTGCACGTATGCTTTGTAGACTGACTAGTAAGCTCATAGCCATCGATCGTTCGTACGTCTGATTTTGGCGGTTCAGCGTTGTGTAGATGTATAGAATGAGTATGGATACAATACAATGCAGTATCGTTGGTTGAGATCGGTTGGTTGTCATTTCGATGATGCGGGAATGTGGATTACGAGACGAACGGATGCAACTCTGCAGTCTGGGGTCGTCAGAAGAGAGCTAGCTCCATGCAATGAAACCAGCTCAGCCCGGCCCAGCTCGCGTCGCAACACGTCCAATGGATGCTTTACGAACGTTCTGCTCTACTGGCGCCTCGCCTCAGCCATGAACGGCCGTTAGCTTCTATATTCCAAGTTCCAGCTACCGCTTGATTGTTCACGTCGACCTCCCGCTCTCCATCCGAGTTTTCCCAGCCTGGCGCAACATTACGCTCGATTCGGGTCCATTCACATAAGTGATCGACCGAATCCGCCGCGTGACGCCATGTCAAGTGGAACGATCAGTAAGGTTGCGTTCCTCGGCCCGTTGGGTTGGAGGCCAGCTTATTTCTCCTCTTTTCTGGAATGGATTAGTCAACACATTATCGGAGCCAAACCCAGCATCGTACCCATGAGGTACTATACGAGGCGATGCGATGCGTGATATCATACATCTCCCATCGTATCAACCCCATGCCAATCTCATTCCCATTTCCCAACGAGATGCAGATCCCGATCCCAGTCCAGAGCCCACAAGCAAAGCCAACCAATTCATAACATCATAAGGTCTGTTGATTCTGTGTAAGACCCTAAGTTTACTTCTTGGCAGCGGCGGCCTTGGCCTTGAGGACTCGCTTGACGATGGTGGCCTCCTCGATCAAGAACGCTCGGGTGATTCTGCGGGTGGGAAGGTGACGCGAGCGAATGAAGTGCGCATGAGATGGGATGAGATTGAGTTGTAATCGGATGGACAGGGGGTACAGTCGATCAATTCAGTATGTTGAAGCGGTACAGTCAGGAAGAGAGATCGAAAGCCGTACACATGATCAGCTGAGATCCCTCAAAACAGGCATCACGAACAGGGAAATGGAAATGAAACGCACCGCTGCTTGACACAGATGGCACAAACGGAACCACCGTAAGCCCTGTTGACGGTCTTTTGTCGCTTGGAGAGGGTGGCGTCTGGTATTGAAGTGAACGCCAAGGTGTCAGCATATCTCGTGCTCTGACGTTACATCCTCCTGTCTTGTCCCGTCACTCCGCTGCGCCTATATCTCGGATTGATCCTGCTCCTTCCGATCCTAACATGTCCTTGTCCTACATGCGCTCCCTGGTCCTGTTCCGGCAACGACTCGAACGACCGCACGTCTAAGAGCGAAACGCCCAGCGTCCATGCTTCGATCCTATCCAATCCAGTCCGATTCAAGCAGGAGCCGCCATAACGAGAAACAGCGAAACCGAAGAAAGTACTAACATTGTCGGGGTCGGAGAGCGGGGATCTGCAAGCATGTATCTCATCAGCCAACAGTTCACTCTTGAAAGTACAATGTCAGGACCAAAGACAACTTACACCAGCGAGGGCGTTTCCACAGTCACCACACTTGGGGGAGGACTATATCGACGAGTGAGGCACAATACTGATCAGCGAGAGATCCGGATAGAGTTTCTTCGTGCACTGCAGCAGGCTCGAGCGGCATGACTCCATCGTTACAGCCCTGTCTGACATCCACCTGTCTCCGCTTCACAGCAGCAGATTTTCGACATATGCGTCCACTCTTGATGGCCGTTCCGCCGTTTCAACCTCTCGCGGCCTCCTTGCCTGTCTGAGCAAAGCCAGCAATCCGCTCGACCACACTGCTTTCCGCCTTCCGACTGGTCCCCTCCCACTCCGCTCCGATTGTCTGACAGCTCGTCGTCTTCTCTCTACATGGCCGTCCTACGACTACGTCCCTTCCCTCGCTCTACCCGATTGTTGTCATGCCGCCAGATGCCTCTGCCTCCTCCATCTTCTTGATTCCGATCCGAAATATCCGTCGACTCGACTCGACTCGACTCGATTCAATACTCACAGCAAGCTTCTTCAAGTGGTGAACGACCAACTTTCCACCGGGAGTCTTGACGACCCTTCTTCGGTTGGAGGTGGTGTTGTATGGCTGGCGCTTTCGGAGGGTGACTCGTTGGGCCATTTTGAACGGATGGTATGACTTGAGGGTTGGAGAGAAGGAGAAGACTACCAACAAGGCTCGTCTATTTTGATATTTTGTTGAATTTGCGTAGAGCCAGGGTAGGGTGTCTGGCTGCACTGGAGCTGAGGCGGTAGGCTAGCAGTAGCAGGCAAGCGAGCAGCAGCGAGAGAGAGAGAGAGGCGGAAGGAAGGAACAGCGAGCGAGCGTTGGACAGACAACAAGCAGCAAAGCATCAAAGCATCAAAGCAGCACCATAGCCTCAATCGCCAACCCGTATGGTGACAGGTGGATATCGCCGATGCCGACAACGCTTCTTCTCCCCGAGTGCGTGGTGGGGCATCTGCAGTGTGGCACCTCGCCTCACTGCCCAAAGCCCTTGAGATCACTCATCGGATTTAAGCCGTAAACGCCGACAGGCGCGCTACTCTACGCTATCCAGGTCCACGAGGTGCACATGCACATTCTATTTCATTGAATCACCGCTTACTGCGGAATCCCACTTCTTCATCTCGCATATCGTCATCTAGGTAGTACATGTGTACCTCGCACCCGTATGCATCAGGACATATCGCAGCGTTGACTTGGCAATGGCTCATATCCAGTGAATCAGGTAGAAAAACATTAAAACTTCATCGCGCTCGTTATATATTGGAATGGAATGGCAGGGAGGATGCTAGGAAAGAAAGGAACCCAAATGTACAGAAAACAGCACACACCTATGCGTTACTTTATAAGCGTGAGCTCTACATTTGACGTGGTGCGCTTTGTAACTACGATAGGGAATGACGGTTAGATGGTGTATGACAGTGTATTTGAGTCTGTATGAATATGCGAAAGATGACGATGATGTTGTGCGATTGATTGTCCATTATACTTTATCCGTAAGTTTGAATTGATTTGAAGACGGAAAATAATATGTATATACAGTGTCCTTATGAGCGAGGCCCAGATTGCAGATACGGAAGCCCAAACAGGTACTCATTACTTGACCACGCACACGACCACAACAGCTATAATGCCCGCTATCACAATGAGCGGCGTCGAAATGATGGCTGCCCATCGACAGGCTCTGACCATTGGATCGTCGTGGTCGACCCATGCAAATCTCCGCTTGCCGGCAGTGTTTGCCTGTGCTGAGCGTACGACTTTCTCAGACCCTGACCTGGTCGTCTCGATATTTGGTTCGGGGCCAAATTCGATATCACGTGCTCGAACGCAGTTTTCACTGCCGCCTGCAACGTCCGTCGTAGTCTGATTGGCGGTCGAAGCTGTCTCAGGCGTAGGGGACGGTCGTAAGAGTGGCCAGCCGCCTATGAACCACAAGACGGGACACAGGAAGCCCAAAATAAACAGGACAAGAGGGGTCCTTGACTTTCGCTCAGCAGGTGGCACGAACTGAGTTGGCAATCCCTTCTCGAGGTCAATTGGCCTTACTGCATGTTGCGCTGAGACAACGTCGATCGCGTCATTCCCGTCATGTCCACGAGATGGAGCCATGGACGCCACATCAAACTCTACCATGGGATTGGCTGGGAGAGCAGGACCCGTTGTGCGAAACGATCGCTCATCTCGTAGAGTGACGGGCTCTGGCTCCGTGAAGCCGCGGAAGAAGTAGGGGTCGTAGCTTCGGTGTCGTGTCGTCGGAGATGAAGCTGATGGCGGAGTCCCGCTGAATGTCAGGATCTGACCGTTCAGGTCCTCGCTGGCGCTCGGAACATGGGATGGATGTGAGACCGAGTGTAGATCCGGTAGATCGAGTGGTGAAGGGCCGGTATGCTCGGTTTTGCGAATCGCGCTCTCGATGAACGGCTTGAGAGGGAAAGGTGGCGTAGGTCTTCGGTACTTCGGTGTGGGTGGTAAAGGGGGGAGAACGGGTTGCAACGTCGTTTCGTACGTCTGGACTGGAGTCTGGTACGGTTCCCGAGTCGTCATCGCAGGTAAGCCGGGAGCCGTGGGCGTTAAGTAGACTGGCTTTGGGAGTGGGAGGGGCGGAAGTTGGGGGAGTCTCAGAGATCGTTGGGATCGGGACGATGAGCTCGCCCAGGAAGGAGAGGAACCCTCCGCCTCGATCCCCATCTCCTCCACCACCTCCACTTCCAGACCCTCGGCCTCTGCCCCAGCCCCAATTGCTACCCCAGACTCCACTGCTTGATGCTGGCCCGACAAAGGCGTCATCTGACGGCTTGAGCGTGACGTTGGTAACGACGTTGCTGGTGCTTGTGGGTTGTATTCGAGATGATGAGGATAAGATGTGAGCGAGGGGATCGAATAGCTCTGACGTGGGCAAGGGGTCGAGTACTGATATTCTTTTGCGATCGTGCACTCGGCCGATGGCTTTGGTTGAATCTCTTCCCGGGTCTTGCCTGTCTGCTGAGCGATCAATTCGATCTCTGGAGTGGGTAAAGGGGGAGGAAGGACGAGGTCGACCGTCTCCATGGAGTTGGAGGTCGAGTCCGACGTATTGGCTGCAGTGATGTCGACGTTTGGTGAGCCCAAAGTGGACGACCTTCTCACCTTGGTGACATGGTCGCGATCGCTGAGTCTGCCGTCGTCGGATGACCCAATCTCCTCCCGCTTCCGCTTCAGAGCCGTATTCGGTGAGGCTGTCTCTGAGCCTCCTCTCGCTAGTGATCGTGACATCTGACATTCTCTTCTCGTCCCGTCCTCCCCTATCTGAAAATCCCCTCCATATCCGACCTGAGCTGCCCGAGGGTCCTCCTGATCGTTCAGTTCCTCACGCAGCCAGTTACCTAAGAATCCCAAACCCCAGTTGGTCGGAGCGGGCAAAGAAGCTGGTCCAGCTCGCTCTGCAGGATTACCCACGATAGGCGCATCTACTTTGCGAGCAGCTCGAGCACTGGAAACATCGGTTTTGTGATGCCTTAGAGGTCGAGACGCCGGTGGATGAGGAGAAGACACGTACGCACCGCCAACGAGATCGTGGCTCGACTTACTTGTCGACTGGTGTTCTGGAGAAGGCACTCGTGGGGGCTGCTGCAGAGTCCCGAGTGGGAAAGGAGCTGAAGGTGAGTGAGCGTCGAAGTAGGCTCCTTGATCGAACAGAGGGGTTCGTAGCCAGGCTTTCTCGCTCATCAGCTGGACACCCGCCTGCACCCCCTCGTCATAGGCTAGATCGTGAAGCGAGCTTGCGTAGGAGTATCTGAAGGGGTTTGAAGAGGTGTGACTCTGGTCAGAATAAGATTGTGAAGAGGTGTCGTCTATGACAGGCGTGCGATGTTCGAGTGAGGACGAGGGCACAGGAGATGGGGCAACATGTGGTATCGAAGGTGGCGCCGGACTGAGAGACGGGGGCGCCAACCAAGCTGGAGGAGCGAGGTAGGGATCAGGACGAGCCAGATCTTCTCGTAGATCAGGACGGGGAGGAATGGGCGGAGGTCCATGCTGAGGCGGTGCCCAAATCGGTTCTCGAGGCTGAACACCGGGTCGTTCGTTCCATGCTTTGACCAAAATTTGATAAAAGCCGGGATCTTCAACATCCCTAGAACCTACGCCTTCCAGCTGCCGGACAGTATGAGCAAGTGCGACGATCCTCTTCCTCCTTCGCTTGGCCCTTTCTGGAGAATCGAGGATCTCCTGCTCGCCAGCCTCATTCCCTTCTACAGGTATATCTGTTACCATCCCTGATCCAGATTTTGGGACATAATGAGCTGCCGTCCTCAACTCGGCTGTTTCGCCCGAGAAACTGCTCGCCCAAGAGTAAGTCGATGACTGTATCGAGTTCTCACCCCAAGAGCTATGCCGACTTGGCTTGATTGTCTGTTCGTTCTTGATGTTCGATTCGATAGGAATAGGAAGTGGGGGAGATGCACAGCCGAGAGAGATACCTGCCTGGTTTGGGGTGACAAGGGCCAAGTCGGGAGAATACACGTCCGATGGCAAAGGCGAGGAGAGATCAGGCGTATTAGGGTCGGTAGGGGTGACGACATCGGTCATATTCGAATGTCGCTGCCGAAGCGGTTGTCGAAGTGACCGCCGACCGTTCTGGTCATGAACGGGATCCACAACAAGATCACTCGGCTTAGTAGTCGGTTGTCTCCTTGCGAGAAGACTGAGAGGTCTCCACCCAGCTCTGCTGCTATCGTCCTCCCCTTCATTTCTCGGCACATTCGCCAGGGCAAGTGTCTGTCTCTTTGCCCGGCCGATCCGCCTCGCTTCAGCAAGCTTCTCCTGTTCCATAGATAGCATCCTCCGGCGCTCAACTTCCGAGTGTTGCGAGTCCAGGTGCAAGTGAGCGAATTCGGTGGCGTGTTTCTCCTGAAATAGCTGGACCGATAGCCTCATCCTCGATGACCTCGATCGAGGCAAGGTCGTAGTCGCCAGCAAGGGAGGTGTCGATTGTGGCTGATGTGTGAAAGAAAGCGGTCGTGACGATGAAGATGATGTCGAAGCTCGACGAAGGGATGAGCCGCTAGCATAGCCAAACGGCTCAGAAGGAGTCTCGAACATCGAAGACATTGCGCTATTAGCCGGAAGCAAAGGCAACGCTTGAGACGGCTGACAGACGCTGCACTGCGACTACAGATCGCTTTTGGTCACAATCATTGTTCTTGTCAGCGTTCTCATTGACATTTTCGCCTCAAGATGGGAGTCAAGGGGACGCCATACGAGGTGGCGTCATTCAGTACCAACGACACATGAACGATGTTCCGCTTGACTCACCTGATTAGAGATATGTGTGTCCGATATACTGATCAATGCACCCTGCTACTTCCAGCCTTGTTTTTCTTCCTCTGTCAAGCTGATAATATGAGCGCTAGATGGATATACAATGGTCGGGGTCCGAATCGACAGTTCTCCTGAGCATCGACATGGCTGCTTCCCAGCCTATACACTATGTTCCAGCTATGTATCGGGATGGGGGGGAATAAAAGTTGCCAGGGGATAACGATGAGGGCGATTGAATGAGTGCGCACAGACAGGATCTCGAGCTTATCGCGATAAGAGTAACATTGACCCGCAAGATTGAATAGGGGGCTGAGACTGGCAAAGGTGTGAAGGAGCGATGAAGCTATCTATGTACTTGATCCATGCGAAGTTTGAGGCGAAAGGTGAATGGATAGTGCCAGGGAGGGCATCTGCTCTTGTGAGACGGTCAGTGGGGCGAGTGAGTGAAGGCGAGAATAGAATGTAATTGAGGATGCAGAGACTGCTGAATGATGAAAGAATCGGAAAGATCAGTCGTCGAGAAAGGAGGGATGTAAAGGATGTTTGTGTCTGTCTGCGTTGCATGATTGCTTAGTGGATGATGCTGTTGCTGATGCTGATGCTGTGTTTAGGATTAGGATTAGGATTCTAGGGCCAAACCCTAATCACCCTAATCACCCTAATCATCAATCTGCTGCCTCGACCCGACTGATTTCTTTTCTTTTCGGTTGCTTTCTTCACGAGTTACCCGCTTTTTTAACTTGCCCTTTCAGGTGATTCCTCTCGAGATCCTGTAATGTTCACACCCCCACCCCCCCTCTGCATTGCGTAATGATCCTGCTCCGGACCATATCATCCATTGGACGGGACATGACCATAAGAGGGGGGGGAGGGCCAGTTGAGCTGGAATACATACAACCGTTCCATGAATCATTTAGGTTCCCAAGGGCTTGTATGAAACAGTTACATGTCAAGAGGTGCTCATGTTTCTGCCACGAAGACATGCATCGAGGGTAGAGTATCCCCTGGGTCTGCTGCACCTGTCACTGTCACACTCATCTTGACAGGGATTGGCGGACATATATAGCAAGCTCGAACCATGAGTCGTTCGTTTCCAGTGACGCTAGAGAGATCGTCATTATCTTACCTATCATGCATTGTCCGAGCGATCTATACTTCTTAATTCTACACAAACCTCACCGCTCTACACCGCATACGATGCAAATACTATGCGTCCAGTCGCACACATGGCACGCTAATCAATTCGCTCTGGATAATATGCTACGACAGGTAAGATGCTGCGACTACTGTCCATCCGGTCTATGCTCTGATCACTGTCTATAGCCACCAGTCTCATCGGCATCGGCCTTTATCGCCAACTTTCACCCAGTGATCCTGGACCCGTTGAGCAAACTTGAAGAATTTGGCCAGACCCACAGCAGCTTCTACATTGCCTTCCGGATCCTCCGTCTCTTCAGGATGAGCAATGCCTAGTCCGAAAAGTCCTTCTACAGCCTCGCCATCCACCTTGAAACCGGAAGTATGCTGGTCGAATTCGAGCTTTTTGTCAACCCTGAGCCGATCTTGATCTCGATCTAGATGATCGTTTTCGTTTGTGTTCCCATTTGCGTTTGCCGTATTATCAAGACCCCCTTCCTTCGCTTCCTTGTTCTTGTTGAGGTATAGGGCGGGGTACGGGTTGGCTTCGTACCCTATCGCATAAATGATATGTGTACACTCATTCAACCGCTCTCGATACACCTTGTCCTCATCCTCGCCCAGGTCGATCTGCTCGATTGTCGGAGGCGGATTTGGGCCATCCATGACCTCTTTCGCCCAGTCAGCCGTGGCTCCTTTCAACCCCGTGTTGTCATAGACAATCCCATCGTCCCTGTACTCGGCATACTTGATCCCTCTGCGTCGGAAATTCAAGATTTTGATATCGAGCTTTGTCTCTTGGGAGACCTCGTAAAGGTTCCGACAGACTAGGATACCGGAATGAGAGTTGCCGATGACTGCCACGACTACTTTCTTGGGTTTGACGTGAGATTGGCCCAGGGTATCGGCGAAGAGGGTGGGTAGTCTCGATTTGAGCATACACTGGTCCAGGTCTAAGACTCTAAGTTCGGGTGCGTACTGCTTGTGGATGGGCGGATCGGGCACGATTGGGTGAGAGCCGGTACAGAGGAACAGACGGCACGTGGTCGCGTTTGATGATGATGGTAGGACGACGTTCCATCGTGCGTTCTGCAAGATGTGTACAATGTGACAATATCAGTCCGAGCCAGCGATGCCTCGTGTGGTTTCATGACAAGCTTATCGTTGCCGCCGATTACCAGAACTCACTTCATACGTAGCCTCCTTAACCTCACCCACGCAATTTTCCACGCCCTCTATACCAACCACGCCAGCTTCGAGGAGCTTGATCATGTCGCCCGCCAACGACAGCTGACACGTCTCCTCGTTGTCGATCGATCTCAGCTCATCAATTGCATTTGGAGAAGGCGTGGAAGCTATGATTTTCTTGCATGTTGACGACGATCCTATGGCATCTAGGTAGATCCCGACTTTGGTGTTGCTGCAAGTCGGCCAATCAAGCTAAGATCAGCTCCGTATCGGTCCGGTCGGATCGGGTCGATCGTACGCAGCTTGTGATATCTCCGTTGAACAGAGAGAGCAGGTACCGGGACATAATGAACTCACGATGATATCTCCCTGTACAGCTCGTTCAACCTTCCTCCGCCGAAACTTCTATCCACCCATAGTATATTCCTCAGACCACCATCGATGAGCGAGATGATCGTGGCCAATCCACCTGGCCCCGCGCCGATGATCACTGCGTCGTAGGTCTTGGTAGTCTGTGTGGGTGACATCGTGTGTGTGTGAAGGGGAGCTGAAATGGACACAATGTATGACCGATTGAAGTACAGCCTAACGAGTACCGATGGGATTGCTATTTATGACTGTTGTGATCGACTTAACGGTTCGGTGCGTCCCAGGCGAGAGGATAGGTAGCAAGTGGCCAGATAACAATTCCTATGCGCCCCCCTTGTCGCGGTCATCGAGTCATTGGTTTTGAATCTTGCTTCGTGATTGCACAGCATGCATGGGCTCAAAGAGTCGATGAAAGGATCGCCCGAAGCAAAGATGCAGGGTGGCTTGGGTTCCTGCTTCGATGCATGAAAGGGTCAGACAAATCCACGATGCGATAGTTTCCAAATGGTGCAATACTCGTGCTTGGAATCGTTGTCGTGAATGTCATCGTCATCGTCATCAACATGATCATCATCATCATCATCATCGCAGAAGCCGAGCCACGTGTCCCACGTGTTGCACGCGCGCTATCATTATCGATGAACTGTACAAAGTGTCCCTGAAATCAGCCTAAGCTTAACTTTCGCTCGGTCCGTTACAGAGACAGAGACATCTGTCAACATTGCTTGCATGTCCCCTTTTGGGTTCAAATCACTACGAATATTTCGCTTGATTCAATCACCCTGTAGCTGATCTTCTCTGAGTACAGCGAGAGATCGGGTCAACCATGCCGCTCTCTCCTGATCGCGATAGGGATAGAGCGAGGGATTGGGACCGGGAATGGGATAGAGACCGGGAACGAGAGCGAGAGAGAGAGTGGGACCGAGATCGCGATGGCAAACCTCGGCGTGATTACAACTCTAGACCGTACGAAGACTCCAATCGCGAACGCGACCGCGACCGCGACCGCGACCGCGATCGGGAACGAGATCGATACGGTGCATCAGCAACGACATCATCAACTGCTGCTGTCGGAGGCGGAGGTGGATCTTCAGTCAATCCGTACGGCCCACTACCAGTGAGTTTTGGGAGTCGGAGCAAATCGCCTGAAGGGAGCAGGAGTCGGCAGGCGTCCGGGAGCAGTGCGGCCGCGGGACAGTACAGGACAGAGTGAGTAGTCCACGCATCTTCAACAAAGGATGAATGTGACTCTTCGCAGGCAAACCCTCTGGCAGCAAATCTTGAGCGCAGTGCTGACAAGAGGTCGTATCGCCTTTGAACGCTTAGCAATTATGCTAGCGCTCATGACACTCCAGAACCAGGTCAGATCATTCCTATTCCAACCGCGCCAACAGCCGTATCTTCGCGCGATCTAGCGCGTGATCCGAGAGAAGCATATCAACCCCGATCATCCTATGCGCATGATCCACCTCCAAGACCACCTTATAGTATGGCTCCCCAGTCGTCCTCGACAAGCAGCACCAAGCCACCATCGAGGCTGGAATACCGACCTAGGAAAACATCAAACTCGATTGATCGATCCAGATCAAGAGATCACTCGCCTAGTTACAGCTCGTCTCGAGATCGCGAAATGATCAGTGGGAAGGAGGGTTCTGTTACTAACGCGCTGGAAGGGTTTTCAAAGTGAGCTTGCCATATCAGATACAGATCTCTATAGCAACGATCTGATCTGCATACTAACGCTTCACAGAGCAATGCACTCCACACTCGTATCGACATCAGCGCACGCACTAGCGCTATCGCATTTCACCCGCCTCACCCAGTTTCCTTATACCAACCCGACCTCGCCGGCCTTCGAAGATGCCCAACGCCGCGTGCGAGATGCAGAGAAGATACTCAACGAGAAGATGGCTTCCCTCCACTCCTCATTTACCGAATTGATGCGCCGTACCGTCGGCAGAGTTGGAGAAGGCGGTATAGGAGCTTTGGAGATGGATGGGCTGAAGGAGAGATTACGGAAATTGGAAGAGATGAGTTCTAGTTTGGGATCATCTTCGACGACAACCCAGGTGCCGCCGCCCGCGTCCGAGGTCCCGCCGCCTCCACCGCCCCCAATAGAGCAGTCAGCCGACCCTAGGGGATCCGTCCAGCCTGCTGGAACAACCGTAATACCTGCTGGCCCTCCGGCAGCGACGGAGGCCCACAAAGACGCGGTAGAAGGAACGAGAGGGCGACTCAAAGCAATGTTGAACGATATCATCATTCGACTGGAGAAGGTGGAGAGTACGTCTGGGACATTCGACGATCGGTTGTTTGATGTGGAAGGGACCCTCATGATACAGGAATCCGACTCCTTAGATGAAGATTACGGTTGGGGTCAGTTGGAAGACCGAAGAGATCCTGACGGAAAGCTGAGGGGCATCAAGCGAAAGCGAACGGTTGAGGAGGCGGCTCCTGAAGTCATCGTTGTTGACGGAGCAGGAGACGACGATGTACCGATGGACGAGACTGGTTCAGTATCTGCGATCGACAAGGGGAAGGGATCGGTCGAATCGATGCAGAGGCAGATGCAGCAAATGGCCAGCGAGCTAAAGGAACTGTCGGCGAAGACGCGCACCGCAGAGTCAAGCGAAACGCCCGTAGCGCAATCCTCGTCGACTGTGCCGTTAGCTGAGCTCTCGGCGCTACAAAGGCAAGTCACTAGCCTGTCAGCTCAGATCGCTGCGATCCAAGCCCAGGCATTGCCCTCATCTACGACCACGACAGCTGGACAGTCAAATCAGCACGTGGATTCTGTAGAACAGCGCCCTACCAAATCTGCGGTGGATCTCGCGCCGATCGAAGAGAGAATTAAGAGCCTGAAAGAACAGGTCGACAGTATGGATGCGCAAACGAAAGATCTCATCTCGGATAAAGTCGCTCGGTCGACCGTTTATGCGCAGATCTCAAGTGGCGTAACAACGCTGGCCGAGAATATCAAGCGATGCCGGACCGAAGTGGATCAACAGAAAACCGACCAATCAGCATTCGTGGTCGGATATACTGCATATATAGCCGCTTCCAAGCGGGAGACGGAATTGCTTCAGGCCGAACTCAAGTCACTACGAGAACAGTCGGCTAAGAGAGTGGAACAAGATGTGAAAACGAGTCAGTGGATGTTGGCTATGGCCAACGAGATGAAGAGCCTGAGGACAACGATAACCGAGATGAGGGACGGGAGGGAGAAGTGGACAAAGGAGGTCATGGAAGCGTGTCTTGACGCTGTCAAGGAGGAAGTCAAAGCGGCCAAAGTACCGCCTGAAGAATACGCTAGGATCGCCAAGAGGGTAAGTTGTTGACTACATCTCATGACGTAAACGCTGCAGGCAACTGCGTAGAAGGAGCGAGTGCTGCCGTATGCTTGTCTTCGGCAGTGGTGGTCAAGGCACCAACGTCTTTACTGCAGTAACCGTTTTGCGCTTTGCGATAGATCGAAGCTAACTTGGCTCTACGTGTTCTCGGTCGAACGCACAGGAGATCGGCAATTCCATGCGAGAATTCATCGCCAAGACCCGAAAGAATTTATCGACGCCAGGACCAGCCGGCAATCGTTCAACTTCCGAGCCTGTCGACGCCGGCAATGCTACTGGTAACCCCACCCTTCAGGCCAATGCAAGCGGCAGCGCCAGCGCTAGCGTCAGCGCGAGTGCTTCACCTGCAACGAATGTAGCTGTGTTGCCCACGTTGCCTACCTTACCGGAGTCTGCGCTTCCTACGCAGATGCAGCGGGAGGCTTCGTTGCAAGCACGAACACAATCGCCTAACATGGACACGCTAAATCCTGCCATCGTCGGCGGCAACACTCCACCTGTAATGGAGGAAACTGCAACGACGCTACAGCCGCCCACAATTGTCACTTCTGGGATTCCCTCGCCAAGTGCAGCTACCATTACTAATGGAGACGTCTTACCGGTGATCCCCGAGTCGAGCACCGGTACCGATCAAGCAGCGCAACTACCCGCGAATCCGCAGTCAACTTCTGTAGCTGTAGGCAACGAACTGCCGGGACAACCTGCACAACACGTTCCGCTCCTCGTAAGCCAACCCGACGTCTTTCTACCGGTTTCGACCTTGCCTACAGGTGGATTGCCTACGGTTCCACCTGTCAATCCCCCGTCGATGGACGGTGCCGTACCAGCCGCGTCGACCACGGATGCACCCAATCATGCAGCGGAAGAGGAATTGATGAACGGGGGGCAGTAGTCACGAATACGCGTGTATGTTGTAATCAAGTTTGTATAGTCGTCAGTCGTCAATGGTATTTCCTAGTTGATTTGCGCAGGAACAATGACGGAGGGGGATGCTATATATCATCATTCATGAAATGCCAAAAGTTGAGAAAGAAGAGTCGCGCGCAGATCGTACGCACAGGTCACTCAGGTTGAGTGTGTGGACACGGCGTCTCCTATCGGTTACGGGAAGGGAAGCGACCGTGAAAAGCCACTGGTACATGATCTTATGCCATGCCTGCGATTGTCCGCGCAACATCCCCGATAACCAATTTAGGATCGATGAGATGCTTGCAGTGTTGTGTATGCATTTGTGCGGTGTGTCGAATGAGGCAGCGCGGACGCAAGGTTTTTCTCTTTCCGAGCATATCGGAGATAAGGTCCAGGCTGTGATACCGTTGGGCTTAACGCCGAAAGCAGTCAATGATCCCTGACTGCCACATTGTCTCATTTTCAGGTTGTACTCTCATGCATACATACTGCCATCGCTCTCGCTTTGCATACTTGCCCTACCTACCCCCTACCGTCTCCTCCTCGTGTCCTTGCTTTCCCTGCCTCTGGCCGACTCTCCAACTGTTGGCTACTCTGCCACCACGCTGCTCCTGCTGATACTGCTGCAACCTACGCTACGCTGCTCTACCGCACAGCGCCTCGCACCACACACACGACGAGTATCGACGCTTTGGCTGATATCAACAAAGGTTGAACAGAGGTCACTTGTTAGCTCCAACCTTCAAGTCTTCCACCGAAAAAAAACCGAGGTCAAAATGGTGAGTGGATAGGATACAGCAGGGCTGCTCGACTTCACGGGATTGGACGGGACGGGACCGCAAATTCGACAAATATCGACAATACGGAGGAGAGAGAGAGAGAGAGCACGACATGATGGATGGCCGAAAGGGAGAAAGAAACGGAGAGGCGGACATACATTCAAAATGGAATGGAGACAGACGCACTGGCGAGGCTAGGAGGATCGAGAAGGACGGATGGAATAGCATATGAAGGAGGACCTGGATGGCTGTTGTCGTCCGTGAGCGTGGAGGGGTTATGATTGTGATCACTGGAATGGGATCGGGTACATCCTGTTGCGGTAGCTGTCACGGAAAGATCCACGGGGAACCTTGGTCTGGAGCGGGCGAACGAGACATAGCAGCGGGAAAGGATTGTGGGCCGACGGATAGGAAGAAGGACCGCACTCAGATTTCGTAAACAAAAGGGGTGGTGTGCTGACTTCGTCTTGTCACTATCACTGTTATAGGCGCCCACCAAGGAACGAAAGGTTAGCTTCAGCCCCTCCCTCTCTCTCTTGTTGTCACCTCGCTTGTGCTCCGTAATCTCGAATCGCGCGGACAAGCAGAAACACAGGAGTTAAGACCCGGCGCAAATGAATGATTGGACTGGTCTGGATCTGGAACGGAACAAGACATCGCGAAGGGGGTGTACGGGCGGGGGCAGCTTTGGATGGGCTAGTGGCTGGCGTACGAGATGGGCATGGCGACGGATGTGCGAGGGGCAGCATGCGATGGTAGTTTGTGCGTTGATGGAGAGAGGAATGGGCAAGGCGTTCGCGAAGGACGGGATAATCGACGACGCTGCGGGCCTTGCAAGATGCTTCATGCCCACTCGGGTGTGCTGTGTCTTCCTGGTTTAGACGTTGGTTTTCCGGACCTTTGCTGTCGCTTCGCCCTTTTACTCGATCTATCTTGGCGCACCCTGTCGTTGGCTTTCGCGTCATGCTGCTCGCTCGCTTTTCGCCTCACCATGCCCAGCCTGTCAACTACCGCCGACAACGTTTCAAGCGACTACATCTCCGCGGTGCACCCTTACCCTTGTCCGATCTTTCCGAATAGCCCGCTCTCTGCGCCTTGTCATGGCATCGCGCGTGTGCCGCTAGAAGTCCGGGAATGGGAGCATCATCAATATTGTGTAGATTGTGGACTAACATCATTCGCCTTTTTTTCCGTACAGACCCGAACCCCTCGATCGGCCCTTCACGATGTCGTGACCCGAGAGTACACCGTCCACCTCCACAAGCGAGTGCACGACCTCTCTTTCAAGAAGAGTGAGTAGGGGTGGTCTACATTTGATGGATCGAGGCAGGCAGGGAGAGCGAAAGAAAAGAATGGTTTTGTTGATATTCTGCTTTTTGCCCGCCCCCCCCCCCACAGAGGCCCCCAAGGCCATCAAGTCCATCGTCGAGTTCGCCCAGAAGTCAATGGGAGTAAAGGACGTCCGAATCTCCCCCGGTCTCAACCAGGCCATCTGGGCCCGAGGTATTCGATCCCCTCCCCGAAGGGTTCGAGTCCGACTTGAGAGGAAGCGAAACGACGACGAGGGCGCCAAGGAGAAGTTGTACGTCGTTGCCAGCGTCGTTGAGGGTGTCACTTCCTTCAAGGTGAGTGGACTACATAAAATCTTTCAATACCCAGTCGGATTCCTTATGTCCTGTCCTGTCGTGCACGAGTTCCAGCTGACTTTCGTACTTGTCTTTGCCTTTCGCGCTTTTGCTTTCGTCCAACAGGGCCTCCAGACCGTCGTCGTCGAGGGTGACGAGTAAACCATTCCATAACATCGACAGACAGTCTTTAGTTCTTTGTTATTGGTCGGGTTTGATGCATTCGTGACGCTACGCCATGCACGCTCTCTTCGGGGGTCTAAGTCTTACTCTGGTTTTGAACGAGCTGGGACAAGTGAGAACCGAGGGCAAGATTAAGATCATCTCTGCGGTTCGTGGACTGACTCTGGCAAGCGCTGCGCGTGTGTGCCTTGCACCTCTATGAGCAGTCCTCCGCCCAGCGGCTCCGCTCGGAAACGATGTGACTGCCTGACTAATCCCACTTGAAACTCGGAGACGAACCAGATCTCGGCTACTGACGGAGTATGCATTTTTTTTTTCTTCTTGCGAGAGGACCTTGAGCAGCTATTCTCAAAAAGACGATCACAGGACGACTGTCGCCGACACGGACCACGGGATCCATTGCGCAGCCGGGGTAAATGTAAGCACGCGTTATTCATACATACGTTCATCCGACTCAACTACCACTGACGCTTTCAATTCTGAATTCTGGTGTGATGCTCTGTCAATCGGGATAAAAACAACTCAACCCAGAGTAGCTTTTCAAAGCTGGACTGCCTTCTAACCCAATCCCGACGCCATCCTGATCACCTGACCAAGTCCAGACCAGGGCTAGAGTTTATTGGCGGTATAATCATAGTTGGTCTTGGTTTCGTCGTTCTTCTGCGCCTCGGCCCACTCGATCATCCTATCCTCAAACATCTTATTGACGAGCTTGACGCTCTCCCTCTGCAGGAGCTTGTCCCACCATGCTTTGACGTGAGGTAAGGGCCAAGTACCATCACCTTCTTTGCCTTGGTCAGGCAAGGGGATGGAACCTTCGGATCGGGAAGGTACATCAGCTGGACCGGGGATAGGGAAGCGCGGGACGCTGTCTTGGAGGATGGGGATTGCGCCGAGCTTCAAGCGTCCGGTCAGGTCAGCTGAGCCAACGGAGGGTTACAGCCAGCTCTTCTTGAAAGCGGGTGACCGTTCATCACGAGAGGAAGCGGCCGATACTCACTTGGGTCGCGAGGTATCCCGCGGGAATGTGGAACAGATCGACGAGAGTCAAATCATCTCCAGCGAGGTAATTCTGGTCTCGCAGGATCCTCTCGTAGCCTCGCAGAGAGTTGGTCAGGGCATCTTGGCACATGTGGACAACGTCAGGTGTAGGGGGCTTGCGAGCGCTACAGGAGAGTGAGCGTGGCAGGTATGGTGCATAGTCGGGAGTGGCAAAGGAATCACCATTCAGCAAGGCTTCGTCCGGTCTGATCGGTCCAAAACTCCAGATGGACAAGTAATCCAGCTTACAACATGGGTCCATAGAAGACCTCCCATAGGAATCGGTTGGTGTACGGCGCAAAGTCGCCGAGCTCGATGCTGCATGCAGAGTCGAATTTGGCCATCGCCGCCGGCTCGGAGAGATCGGGAAGCAAGGGCGACTTGGTCCTGGCCGCAAGGTCTGTCGAGGTTTGTCCCGGCCATTCGCAGTTGGGTATCGTCAGCATCCTCCGGCTGGCATTTACCATGGGCTGCACTCGTACTGTACATTCCACTTCCACTCACACTTGATGATAGCTCTAGACTCGTAGAGCTTGACCCCATTTCCGGTATCCTCAAACCAAGGGAACCGCTTGAACGGACTGGCTTTGCAGTCGAACTGATCATCTGGGCCGTACAGAATCATCCAGTCGAGCTTTCGGAGCTCGAAAGCTGCGTAGCGGAGATATAGGTGGTATGGGCGAGCATGGAACAAAGAGCAGAGTAGGGTTGGGTTGGGATGGGCGGGATGATATCATCAGCATGGCATACTGTATCTCGACGCTACCTAAGCAGGACTGAAGGGGTGCACCCGATGGATCAGTCAAGGAATCGGTGTGGTGGCTCACCGGGAGTGTTCAGGAGTCCCATCTCAGCGGCAGCGATGAGGATCATCCTCATATGCTAGCAAGGGGAGTAAAATTACATGGGCGACGTAGAGAAAGCTCGTCAGGCATGAGCTGTCATATTGGGTAATGTGCATTGACCACCGCCTGTACATTTCAATAAAACCTCGGACCGTTCACGGCCCGCTTGATGACTCACAGAGGACTCGATGGTACCGTAGACAACATTAACCATGTCGAATATCGTTTTATGGAGGTGATGGACGTGAGAGCTGGTTGAGCGGCGAAGATGCCGAGTTGATAGGGCTGATGTATAGAGTGGTGAGGTGTCGGTAAGCGTACGGTACTGGTGGTCGTGGATACGAACGTGGATGGAACGGGACACCTCCTTGATATCCTCCTTTATATAATGGTCATTTGAATGATATAGTTGAACTGCCGACAACAGTCCAGTCAGCTGCTCGGTCTGCCGTCTGCTCGGTTGCTCGGTGGTTCGGTTTCTCGGCCACAGCTTAAGCTTGACCCTCAAAGTGATGGTCATCCACGTCTGAGCGGGTGCGCGTGCGGGTGCGGGTACGGGCACGGGCATCCCGGTCATGAGAATAGGAATGGGATCTGCGCCTGGTTGACTGGATCTTGATCATCCCAACATCAGCCATACATTAAATCATACATTATAGCTATAGGCGTCGTTGGGCTTCAGTCAGGCACAGGCACGAGCGACACCATTCCCATTCCCATTCCCCCTTATCGATTTACCGCTTTGAGTATAAACGATGTGGCTTGGCATTGCTCAGACATTTGTACAGCACGGACGCACCACTATCATCTCATCACTAGCAGTAACCCTCCTTTACACTGTTAGAATCCCATACCACATCAAACAATCCACACTGTCATCACGCCCTACCGCTATCCCACCAGTACCTTCTAGACTTTCTCATCCTCGACAGATCTCTGGCTCTCGCTCCGCTGAGTCAGACTCTGATCGACCACGATAACCCTGCCACTAGGATCATGTTCGGCGTCCCATCGGTCGATGTCTTCGTTCTTGACTTTGACGAGCTTGTGAGAGACAGCGCCACCATCAAGCTGGAGGACTGTCTGTCGGATCTGATATCCGCCCCATTTGGGCAAGGCGTAGATCCAGAGGTAGTAGTAGATACCGCAGATCGCGAGGCTGTAGGACCAACACATACAAGACGAATCAGCGGTTAATTGACCCTGCTCATATGGTAGACATTACTTACATGCCGAGAGCAGTGAGTGTAGCAGTAGCATAAAAGAAGCTGAAGCTGCCCTTGTATATGCCTCCTCTTGGCGGAACCCAAGGCATGACGAGCAACATGATCTTGGAAAGCAGGTATAGGATGACTGCGGCATCCCAGGCCTTGAATTGAGATCGGCCAAGACCGAGCTGTTTTCGCTGTCGACGGATGAGGAAGAGGCCAAACGTCATGAGCACGATGAAGACAGAGTCGGGGTAGTTCTGCAAGGCAACGACTGAATGATCGATCAGAAGAGCAAATCGATCAGTACTGTATCGTTCCTTGAGATCTGGATGCAGACACAGGTGTACGGGGTGTTCCTATAGCTGTACTTGTACTCACTAAAGTTGAAAGCATCACCGGAGGGAGGACCGAGGATCATGATGGAGGTCATGACCCATTTGAACAAAACGGGTCCAGCGGGGGTTCCAAAAGGCTTGGTTGACACCCAAAACTTGGGGAAGGGCAATACACCTTGTCTATCCACAGAAACAAGATAGCCGTCAGCAAAGTCAGTTCATTTATTCTCCCAGTGTGCTTTGATTATATGGCTGTGACAACGTGAGCATGAGCCGCACTCACCGGCCGACCTCTCGGACCATTCGAGAAGCACCAATCATACTGGACAAGATGTTGCCGAAAGCGCTCAAAACGGGTAAGAAAGTCAGACCTTTGGCGGCCTTTTTACCGAAGATGCGTTCGAAGAAGAGACTAGCGGTGACTTGAGTGGACGTGAGGATGTCATGCTTGGGGACTGAGCGGAAGTAAGTATATGGAAGAGGTGAATTAGCCTTGCAGTTCCTTTGGATTGACTGGGTTACTTACTCGCTGCAAAGTACGCGACATTGACAAGAACGTAAAGAATAGCGACGATGAGCAACGAGAGTGGTGCAGTCCTCTTGATAGTCCTGATCGGATTCTTGACCTCATTGACCAAGTTGAAAGCGTTGGCGAATCCGCCGTAGGAGAACGTGATATTGACGAGCGCGTTGGCGAGCTCATACGCTCCGGTCGAGCTGGTTCCTTCGAAGGGATCTCGGAAGTTGACGCCCGGGTCGGGGATCGTTGTTTTGCCACCGAGGACGACAAAGCCAGTGATGGTGATACTATGAGTACAGTGACATCAACGGAATCAGGCGATGCACTAAAACGTACACTTAAACTTCAGTCCAAGACTCACAAGACAAGGGTTGTAAGTTTGATCACACCCAAGACGTTGCCTAAGATGAGAGATCCCCGTGTGCTGAGAATGATGACTGATAACGCGCAGAGGCATCCTGATCAGCTGGAAATGTTGGGCGTACTCTATACATAGCTGTTCACTCACTCAGACAAGCCAAAGTCCAACAGGCAAGGGCGGTACCCTTGAGCTGCATGTCGGTGGGCTTGATATCGGTCATTCGGTAGATGTACTGTGCCATCACTGCGGGGTTTCAAAAAGATCATCGGGACACGGATGGAGCTTCAGCATGATATCCCTTGGGGTCAGATCAGGTCAAGGCTGATGATCACTCACCGATGGCATTGCTGCTAGAGAAGGACAGCACGACAGACTGCATTGCAAAAGTGACAGGGAAGAAGTATTTCGGTCGCGAGTACGCCTGTTCCAAGTAGACTACTTCTCCGCCACTTCGACTGGGGAAATAAGATGCTAGCTCAAAGTAGACAGACTGGCCGCATGCGGTGAGGAGGAAGCCGATGGGCCAGTAGAAGAGGGCCAATCCAACGGAACCACAGTTTTTGAGCATCGAGGACGCTGCCGGCCGATGACAGGTAGAAGTCAGCCACAGTCATACATGCAGTCGGGAGCTAGATGCTGGAGGATAAAGGCTGCGGTTATCGCTGCCACTCACGAGTCGAAAAGATACCAGTTCCAATCATCATATTGATCGTAAGGAAAACCACGGTGAAATACGACACCTCGTACCCCAAGGGCGATTTGCCTTCGACCGGAGCGCCCGAAGCTTCCTGGTAGGTGGCTTCAGCACCGTTGCCGCCCTTTTCGGCGACGTACTCGAGGGAGCCATTTTGGATGTGCTCGTACGTGAGGGTGTCCACTCCTGAGGAGACGAGAGCCGGCGTGCTGGGCCACGAGTCTTTGTGGTCGGAGCCTGGACTGTACGACATTCTGGTACTGGTTTTTTGGGCTTCACAATTTGTCCCGAAATTAGAGCTAGGGGAAAGGGGGGTCCGAGGTGAAGGTGAAGCGGAGGGGATACGCAGAGGGGAGGAAGGAGAAGGAGCTCAGCCGACGGAGGGAGATGGCTTTAATAATATTGCGGAAAGCTGCTATGAGGGGCGGAAAATTCTATCCCCTTGCCAGCCATCAACGCGGCTTATATACTCGAAGAAAATGCCTCGATATCCGCCTCGAGAAAGTCAGATTTTGTCTTCCACCTACTGACCTAGCCTAGCCTATCCTAGCCTGCGCTAGCCTACAAGTAGTGTGCTTCTGACAAATAACGGGAAAAGTCTGGTTGGAATTGAGCTACTGATGGCGATATCTGTCGCGACACGATGCGTTGCTTTGCGTTCACGTTAGGCAGTCAGACGGGCAGTCACGACCAGCGTCAGGAACCGAACATCTACACATCGCTCGACAAGCTAGAAAATTGCAGACTTGTTCTTTCTCCCCTAGTGCCTCGCGGTTTCTGTTTCAGAGGACACGGCTTGGCCGCTCTTCCTCTTGCCTTCCTCCTGTCTTCGGGCATTGGTTACTCCGCCTTAGCAGGCTGGGTCAAGCTCATCGAGTACGGGGGAACCAATCAGGCGTTCGGTGGTTCGTCGAGCACGACATGGATCTGTCTGCACTGACAGTACGTACGTATGCACTACACAGTGCCGTCGCCATGTCTGGAGCTTTCATCACAACACATGAATACTGTACAGGCAAGCGGGGGAGCGGAATATCCGGTGTCAGGACGCCGCAGAAGATAGATCTGCATGGCGGCCCCGCCTGCACGTGTGACGAGAGGAAGAAATAACGAGAAAATTGATTGTAAAGGGTTCGAATGACGCGAGACTGAGTGATCGATAGAAATGGTATCTTATCTTGAGCACGCGATTTGGTAATACTGATACAGGCCCTGATCACAGTAGATGGCGTCAGCTCAAGTTATTGAATTGATTTGACCAGCTTAGACAGTCATCTTCCTCTTCCCTCGAGATAGGGCGAATGATAGACTTGCCGATATCTACTCAGCTTCTCATTCGCTGAGACGATACAACAGGCAGGGCTCTCAGTCTTGGCTGGATGGTGGGCGTAACGGTCATGGTGATACGCAATATCGCGTGTTGCCGATCGTAACGAGGGCTACTATAGCCGCCACGGACATATTGTATAGTATGCTACGTTCGGTGTAGGCTTGGTCCTGTTGTGCGTCGTTAAGAGCTGGAACTGTCGAGCTTGAGCTTGTCCAACGATTACGCAAGGAACTACCAAGATCGCGATAGTTCCGTCCTTGGAGAGGTTGACTCCGCCAGACTCGGATATGTGCTCGCCATTATCAGTGAGGTACGATGACACCTTTCTTCGCCATCAAGCCCCGCAGAAGAGATAAGGTACGAATGATCTTCTGTGGCTGCCAAGATTACAAGTTCAACGCTTCGGTGTTGCGCTGTATGTCGCCATTGTGGCTGGCTGGTTGGTTGCCATAGCCTACTGCATTTTATCTGTACGTCGTATCGCTCCGCCAAGGCCCGCCCAAGTCGTTAGCATCGTCCACAATCTAGTACTGGCAGCTTGCAGTGGGATTAGCCGGACTGTAGTGTCGTACTTGGGCGTCCGAGCTGTGATTTCGTGCCAATCGGCCGAGTGCGACCTTGAAATCTTCGTCTGCGATCACGTCTTCCGCTTCAGCGTCGGAGCGATAATAGCAAGTCGTTTCGGCGATTGACGAGTTCAATAACCCAATCAGGATCAAAGATGATTGACGAACAGAGGGTGGGATGGAACCAATTTAAGCGAGCCCTCAGAGATCCGCTGGCTTGAGTGAGCGACCCAAGGCGACCTGGGTATCGCATGGGCGCAGCTAAGATCTCGCCAAGTGAATGTGACTTTAGCACGTGATTGATCGACATCGAGGTTCGATGCCCCCATGGAGTCACTGCCTTAGCTTCGATCCCTCGAAGCGGAGGCCATGAGTAAAAAGAGGCGAAGGAGGGCCCAGTTCGTAAGTATGTCCGTTACCACAACTTGCTGTCGTATACCTCCTATCTTTCGATCGCTTGTCGTCTCATCTCATGGCGTTTTGTGATGAATCATTGGCAACTGGTCATCTACTCGCACTGAATGATGTTATCTGTTGTCATCGGAAAACGCCGGACGCGTGCTGACGTGATCGAAAGGCATATATATCGCTATAGCTATGTGGTACGTGTGTGTGTGCGTGTATGATTTCTTGAGCGGGGGTGCAATGGGATGGTACGCATATATAACCTGGGGCAGTTCCTCTCTACTTTAACACCAGCTGGCGTCTTCCTAGACTTGAGATCTCAATATAAAGTGCGACTTTATAGTACGCGTACTGGTTATACCGCCATACACACTACACAGCTCATTACGACTTTGACGATAAATGGGCGATCGTTTAAGGTATATGGTATATGGTATATGAGCAGAGGAGAGCTCGGTGTTCCGGTGTTCCGGGTGTTGTTGATGTGATGAATGAAGCACGTCAGTGATTCGATTGCCCTATGGCTGTACGATTACTGGCAACAAGCGTTTCTTTCTATTACTTACTCGCTCACAAGCACACTCAGATCCTTTCACATCCACATGACTTCTTAGCTTCCCACAGCCCTTGCATATGTACTTATAACCTCCCTTGTTCCTTGAGATGCATCACACCTCCTTCGTAACTCAGTCACTCCCGACCACTCCGCACACTGCAGACATCACTTGAGCTTTATCTTTGTCATCCATCGATCAATTGATCCAACTGCGACCACTCTAATAGTTGCACATACCGCCATGTCATTCGACGAACTACCCGAGCCCATCCCCGCCAGCAAGCCCTACTATGACCTAGGCAATCTCACCCGACCAGCGTCCACCGACTCATACGATGCTCTCGAATGGTTCAACAGAGGTCTGAGATGGGTGTACGGGTTCAACCATGCCGCTGCCGCCCAATGCTTCGAACAGGCCCTTGCCCACGACAAGGAATGCGTGGCCGCCTACTGGGGTCTAGCGTATGCCTCGGGACCTAACTACAACAAGCCTTGGGAAGTATTCGACGAAGCAGATATCAAACGCACGGTTGCGAAATGTCATTGGGCCGTCGAAGAGGGTCTCAAGAGGAGGGATAGTGGCGTATCGGTTGTGGAGGTGGCATTGCTGGAAGCGATAGGAAAGAGGTTCCCGACGGACAGAGACACGAGGACTCATCAGGAATGGAATGTGGCGTATGCAGATGCCATGGTCGAAGTTTACGCCAAATTCAAGGACGATGTCGACGTCGCTGCTCTCACGGCGGACGCACTCATGAACCTCACGCCTTGGGCCTTGTGGGACATCTCGACCGGTCAGCCTGCCAAGAAATCTCGTACGGTTGAAGTGAAAGAGATACTCGATACCGCTCTGGCCACTCCTGCCGGTCACAACCATATCGGCCTACTTCACCTGTATATCCATTACATCGAGATGTCCCCGACACCCGAACTTGGGCTTGTCCCAGGTGATAGGCTTCGGAAGCTGTCTCCTGACGGCGGGCATCTCACTCACATGCCTTCGCACATCGACGTTCTTGTCGGGGAATATCGCCGGGCGATAGCGTCCAATTGGGAGGCGGTTGTAGCTGATGAGAAATACAGGAAGGAATCCGGAGATCTGGCATTTTACACTTTCTACCGCTTACACGACTACCACACGATCGTATACGCCGCCATGCATTGCGGCCAGTTTTTCGAGGCTATCCGTGCTGTGGACGGGATGGAGAATTCGCTGGTCCCCGAGGTGCTTCGCGTAGAATCGCCGCCCATGGCAGATTGGCTTGAATACTTCTTATCCGTCCGACCGCACGTACTGGTTCGATTCGGGAAATGGGACGAGATCCTAGCTACACCTCTTCCCGAAGATCAACACCTATACTGCACTCTCACAGCGACCTTGCATTACGCCAAAGGGATCGCGTGCGCTGTAACTGGCAAGATCCCCGAAGCGAGAGAACAGCAACGACTGTACGAGGACGCAATCAAACGGGTCCCAGCCTCAAGGATGATGTACCCGAACACGTGCCATGACATCCTCGCTGTCGGCGAACCTATGCTGGAGGGTGAAATCGCCTATCGACTCGGCGACTATACCTCTGCGTTCGAAGCGCTTCGCGAGGCCGTCAAGCTATACGACAATCTTGTATATGCGGAGCCATGGGGATGGATGCAGCCTATCCGTCATGCGCTTGCCGCACTTCTACTAGAACAACACCAAGTGGAAGAGGCCACGTCGGTCTATGCAGAAGACCTCGGTATCAGCGGGACCTTGCCTCGAGCATGTCAGCATCCCGGCAATGTGTGGGCGCTGCACGGGTATCACGAGTGCTTGAGGCGTTTGGGTAAAGAGAGAAGCAGGGAAGCGAATGTCATTCAGAAGCAACTCGCAGTAGCTCTCGCTATAGTCGATGTCAAAGTGGAATCGTCATGTTATTGCGTGACCTCGAGTACTAAAAAGACCAAGGCTGTGAGTGTCACGCATACTCTACAGAGTGAGCGTAGAGCTGATCGATTACGTCTCTAGACTTCCAACAGTAATGGCGTCGCGGACACAGACGGTCACGTAGATGGGGAGGTCCATGGTGATAATGACGTGTCCACGTGCTGCAAGGCGTAGTAGCAGCCGACACTGAGGACAGAAGCAGGAATCAAAGCAATTGCGGTGCCAGAGAAATGCACGCCGGGAGAGAGAGGGAGAGGGAGAGGATAATAACGAAGTCACGTTGAAGTCATGTCATCGAATGAACCCGGTCACTTCTGCTTTTGAAAGAGGCCCCAGGATCCATAGTAGTGATCGAAAGTCGCATGCAATTTTATTTTGAATGAGATCCGCAAATCCTAGCATCACATCGCCCAGATATTCTAGCTTGGCTGCATGGAGTGCTCTCGCTGGGTTGACCGCACGATTACGGCATGTTCAACGGTCCGGTTCGATGATAAGCAACGTGTTTGTAATAGCAAAGTGGCCCATATCAAGGTTACATACTATGTTGTCTATCTACCTTTTTCCACTGGCTACTTGTACCAGAAGAGGTCAGTCACCAACCTGCATACAGTACCCAGACGCTCTCGAATAATAGTCGTTGGGGGTGGGGCGGGGGTGCATGAGAGCAAGCATTGACAGTGTTACTGACTTGGTTATTTATATGCATGCATGAGGGGAAAGAGGTCCATGTAAGTGTATGACTAGTCGGGGTTAGCAAGCGGACCGCGAGGTGGCTACAGAGCGAACGAACGTGCGTGATTTTGCGGTGGTGAGTGAGAGCGCACGATCACACGATCACACGGTCGATCATATCCCACTCGGTCTTATCAACGTTCGATCGTCTTTGGCCAGTCGACTCGATCACACATGTGCGATAGGATGCGATACGCTATGCATGATGCGTGGGGCAGATTGGATGCACGAGGAAGCTTGTATCTCATTGGCTACAGTATCGTAGCCAGTTACTGTGCGGTGGTATTCTGGGTCGCTTGACGGATATGACAGTGATGGATTGTTACTGGCCATGGAATAATGGTCATTTTACAGAGAGTCTTCCTTTCAGTGATCGATTCACAGTCCAAGCTTGCTACAGTCTTACGGGACCTATAGCTATGCTAAGCTGCTGTGTGTATCCCCAAATGATCCTCGTACATCATCAACTCGAGTTCACAGATCAATCGCTGCCCATCCTTCCTGTTGTTCCACAGCTCGTCGCGACTACAAGAAGACGCACCGCACCCAGGAAGCAATCTACCGAGCAACAACGACAGTCCACACGATCGTGCTGGCTCGTGCGTGAATACCAAGAGAAACAACAACAACAAACCGGCTCGGTAGAATCGAGACGCACGTTTGATCACACGACTTGTCTCTTGCGCAGATCCCACGACCATTCACCACTCAGTCTATCACACGAGCGCGGGATCTGGCTGGTCCATTGCACTGCCTTGGTCGTGCGTAGCGTAACAAGGCTAAGCTGGTCGACAAGTGCAGTACAGCAGTCGCCGCGAAATCGCAATCTTGCTCAGAGAAGGCCCCTTGGCTGTCACACTCGCTGGCCCGCCTGACAGACTGACCGGCAGACAGCTGTTCCGGTGATCTACTTCCACAGGTGTACGACCTCGCGAGCTCAGCTTGGCTCGGTGTGTATATACAACCTTTGGAACAGCTCGAGAGCTGTTCGGGTCAGCTATGCAGATGACGATCCCTTTCCCACCCAGCGCTAGTCATAGTTCCAGCTCCAGGTCTCTCGCTCAAGGTGACCTACCACCCGACCAATCATCTAATTGTTCTCGCAAAAGTCTCGGACCATTCACTGGTGCTAGATCCAGCTCCTCACAACAGGTGTCATACCCCACATCAAGATCAGCGCCAACAGCGTCATATTCAGCATCGTCCAGTATGCCACCCCCCTCTATCATCCCGTCGCCGGGATCCGGCTCAGCAGCATCGAGGAAGAGGAAAGGCAGACCCCAGCCAATAGCTCCTGCCCCTCCGAAGCACCTCCCAGGTCGTCTACAGCAGCGAATTGAGGGCGAACTTCGCTCATCTCCTTCGATGAGCGTCTCGTCAGTGGACCAAGAGAATGACAATGACGAGTATCTGCCTCAACCATCTTCCAAAACGTCCAAGCAGTCGACGTCCACGATCTCAAGGAAGAGAACTGCGGCTTCGACCAGCACGAACCATAATCAGAGTCAAGGAGGAGCAGGGACAGGCGGCGCAGGCAGTGGCGGCGGCAAGATGAGCAAGATGTCGCGCGAGGCTCTGCGAAAAGCGAATCACTCATTAATCGAGCGACGAAGAAGGGAGAAGATTAATGCTGCCCTAGGGGAACTCAGGGAGATGGTACCTGGCCTAGGCGAAGGAGGTAGCAAAGGCGGAGAGTTCAAGCTTGAGGTGAGTGACAGTCGTATGCAGCCGAGTCTGCTTAAGGCTCTGCTTGTTGGGTGCAATCGTCGTCGTAGTATCACCCTTGGATGTCGACGAGCTAAGCTTCGACTGATGACATCTAATATTAGGTGCTCGAGCGCACTGTCGCGCACATGAAAGACCTTAAGAAGCACATCGAGAGTCTGGAGTCAGCTCTCTTAGCGCATGGGATTCACTTCGAGCCGCAAGATAGCCATAATGGGAAACAAGACGATGACGACGGTGACGACGGTGACGACAATGATGACGAAGAGGAGGAAGACGAAGACGATGACGATGACAACGAGAATACGGTCGATGATAGAAACGTTGCTGGTGTTCAGGCTGTCAACGATGGCGCCGCCAATCTCGCGAGTGGTTTCGCTCCAGGCTCGGCGAGAGACACGGACAACGGACTATCAGGGGCATATGATACATATACTGCCTCTTCAGCACCTTCAAATTCGCTGAAACGGGCTCAGCCTTATTCTCGAGAACATTACCAACAACCCCACACTGTGCCAGCTTATAATCAGCACCTAGCTCATGTCCAGTCAGAGAGCCAGACATACAAACGACAGCACGCTCACTCGCCATACCCCTCCCCCTCCCCTGACGCTTACCATTACCCTCTGTCACCCGACCCGAACGAGACGGAGCCCGAACCTGATCTACCGCCACCACTGACTAAAGCCCAACCGCGTTCCAAACGGCCGCTACCCCGATCGTTCAAGAGGGAATTCTCTCCCTCAAATGACTTGCGATCACAAAGCGGATCACCGAATACGAGGGGTGCACCCTCCGTCGCGTCTCTTCTCGCGTCAGCTCAGGATCATAATCAAAGCCCTTACAGCCGACACTCGTCGCCCAATCAGAACCCAACGCTATCCCGACCGCCTCCGCCACCGCAAGCTAGCAATCCTATCTTCCTTCCGTTCCCCGCGCCATCACCGACATCACCATTCTTGACTTCCAGCGGAGGAGTGCACTCTGCTGCTGGCTCGCATCCAGGTTCAGGTCCAGGTTCAAGCTCGGGATCGACAAGTATCAGTGGTCCACCCGATCCCAGTCCATTCCTAGCACCGATGAGCGGCATGTCATTGTTTGGTGGTGTCATCCCGCTAGAAAATGGCCTCACTTCACCGATTGATACAATGTCAGCTGGTCGATACAGTCAGCATAGTATTGCGAACGGGCAGAGTCATGGGAGCCACAGCAAGCAACAGAACTCCCCGCCGCAATTGACACTTCCGCCTTCCAAGTCTTTCGGAGACGACTTTTCGACAAGTCGAAGTTATAGCCGAGAGGTATCCAGCTCCATGTCAGTAACTCAGGTCAGCGGAACTGGTAGTATCGTCGGTGGTGCCAATGAGTCTGTCAACAGGGAAACCGCAAGCAAAGACATGCCAGCTGAAGAAGCCGCGAATCTGCTCTTGGCATTCTCGTCTCCCGATACACTCGGCCCCCAGATTTTCTCCTCTTCCAATAACTCCTCAACCGCGACATCCATTTCTGGGAGCCTGACAAGGACCAGGGGGAGGCGATCGACTTTAGATAGCGATGATTTCGAGTTTAGTCTTGACTCTGGTGTCAACGGTCTGAAAAATGAGGATATGGTAGGGAAGAGCGCTAGAGAGATCCTTAGGATGACAGAGTTTCAGAGATGAGCGGGTGTATATAGATAGACATAGTTCAAGACGAGCAACAAGCTATTAGATCAGGAATTTCCGTGTGATCCCATATTCTGTAGATGGACGATACGTTCACTCAGTATGTAACACTTCGACGTAAGGAAGCTGTTGAATGAGCTTCGCCATGGAGAAGCGATTTGCATGGGGTTGAGCTTACAGTGGGGATTCCAGTGAATATGGCTCCCACGTGGTTTGCACCAGTCGATGATCATAATAACCCTGAATTCGGCTATCCACCTGGGTCCGAGACGAGACGAGACGAGACGAGACGAGACGAGACGAGACGAGACGACGCGGCCAAGATTACATACAAGCCGGGCAAGAGTCAAGCTATGCAATATGTTCAACATCTGACAAGATTTCGCAAAGTACCATTGTCAAATAGATCACACTAGGTCCCTTGCATCAGTCGGTACCAGCTTAGGACATTTTTAAGCCTACTCCCCACTCGTGTTCTCGAGCTTTGGGGGTAAAAAATACGACTCGGCGATGATGCGCTCGATAGGTTGGTGTACAATCCTCGGTCAGCGACAATAGCATCAGCATCAACGTAGCGAGAACTCTCACGATCGACGACGACCGACAGACTCGATTCCCTCAAGTCTTTTGCTGCCTGGTCTCCTGATACTGCTTTTTCGGGCCCAGCTACTTCCCCAACAGCTGTCACACGCAGGATAGAGCTGGACAAGCAGCAGTCAACATGTCTCGTCAAGTGAGTATCGTTCTCACTGCTGTGCATGATATAACCCTGGATGCGTACTATGCCTCCGACTTGAACGGACATTTGGATGCGATATGCTAATTCAAAGAGCTCGCCTCCAACGCGGTCGAATGTTCTCCTTTCTGGGGGGGTTGCAGCTGATCAATCCATTCATTCATTCTACTACTAGCAGTCTTTCAACCTGGTCTCTTCATCCCGGCAGCAGGGTCAAACCCAATCGCAGACACAGCCAATTCGCCCCCACCCTCTAGCACCATATCATCCACCAGCCGACACCGCTACATATCGAGATCTGCTGTTGTTTGAGGAGAGACTGAAGAGTAACGCCGAGATGTTAAAGAGGCGGAGGCAAAGATATAGTAGTGAGTCAACGGAGGGCTTGCTTGATCGCGAAGGGAGGGATTAGGATGAGATGGGATGTCGTACAAGCTGGATGCTCCAGTAACAACGGCGTCAATGAAGTCGTGCACTTTACCCTCTGCACCAGGACTATACGGACCAATGATAGGAGGAGGGTACCATACACCGTGGCAACGTTATCGGACAACTGTTCCTCCTTTCCAAGAAAAGGTCTTCTTCGGTTTCCCTTAATTGAGCGCAACACTGATGTTCCACATCCTCTTGGACTTGTAGTCTTTCTGTGGTCATTTGTGACGTCCCTCTTCACTATGGGCTACAGACTGCTCGTACAACCCCCCACAGTGAGTCTGACTGATTCATTAGAAGACCCGGCTTGTCGGCTACTTCTGCTCTGAGACGCAGCTGTCTCGCCATTCTGCGCTCGCTCCCACTCCATCGTTGGAACACCGTTTTCGATGGGCGACACCGTTGAGCTAGATGCTTACGTGTCGAGCCTTCGCCTCCGCAGAGCCTCCTCAAGCTGCGTGCTCTTCAAGCAAGCGTAGCTGTCCTATTTATCACCCTTGCCCTCTTCTTCGCGAGTGGCATGTACCAAGAGAAGATCCGTTATGCGCATAGGTATGTGTTTCACCCAGGTAGAATACAAATAGCGGTCATTAACAACAGTGTCGTTTTCTTTTTTTTTTCTTCTATTATAGTTACATCAACCATTCCAACAAAGCCCTTCGACCTCTCAATATGCACCTGAACATGCGTCGACCCAAAACTGCCTTTCTATCATATATCCCCTTCGTCCCGTTACTGTCATCATCATTCTCGACCAAAACATCTCAGTCTTCATCCCCTTCATCTCTCGCAACCATATCGGCACCGGTATCCGGCAAGCCGTTCCTAGGAGGCAAAGGGGCCGCATCGTCCTCTAGCATAGGTTCAAATCGGAAGGTTTCCGGAACACCTAATGTGATGGCCACGATCCCACCGTCTTCAAACCCTCGGGGAGAATTGATATTTTCCAGCAGAGTGGACAAAGCTTTCAGAGAAGGTTATGAGAGGTATAGAGCCGCTTTTGAGAGGAGACGCGAGGAGAAGGCGAGAGAGGAAAGCAGGAGAAACGCCAAGAACTGGTATTTCCCCTTTAGGTCGAGGCAGCGAAGTGATAGTCCGAGTCCTGGACCTGGTATGAGTAGGCTCACGCCTACGCCCACGCCGCCATTATCGAGAAAAGAAACACCACCCCCCGGATTATCATCCATCTCAAGTCTGAACCCAAGCATAGGACGCAAGCGTTCACCTAGTCCAGGACAAAGTGGTTTACGACACAGTGTTAGCTCCGCATCGCAGGAAGGTCTGACGCAGCAAGATCTGGCAGCTGTGTCGACAGCAGGACTTGCCTCTGCAGGTAAAGCCCAAGGGAAAGGAGTGGACACTCTGAGGAAGGAGTACAGGGAGCGATCGGAAAGCTATAGCTTTGTATTGAATCAGAAACAGCCGTCTGACCATGGTCTCGGAACGCTGCCCAGGCGTGGATAAAACGTCACGACCGTTTCTAGCGCGGCTATCTCACGTAGTACCTGCGGGAGTGAGCGGAATTGATGCATGTTTGGGAAAAGAAAATTGGTCTAGATCAGCGGATCAACTGCTTGAGTCAGGAAATCATGTTGAGTGTCGATGAGGCCACATGCTATCTAATGATTTAGTATGAGGGATGGCTTTAAGACACTCTGGCGGCATGCGGTCGTCAACGCCATGATGAGCTCTTCCTCGCGTTGGTCCTCCTTTGAATAATGCCAATCGGTGCTTTCGTCAAGGTATCGCTCATCGCCATTGTCACAAACCAGCAGATCGAAGCGATGACGATTTTTGTCTTTGTGACTGATCAATCCGCGTGTTTGATAGAAGAGTCTTCCCCTTACCAATTCATCATGCTTCTGAGACTCATTGAGTGTTACATGGACGGCGTTTCGTCTGGTCTCAGGCTAGTCCAGTTGTAACATCGACTCAATCGGCCGGTCTCGGTATATAATGTCAAAACCAACTCGTTTCACCCCCTATCTGGGTCATTAATGACGGATGTATGCCTTCACACAGCAATGCCACCCATTCATTCACACCATAAATGGCGCTCTCATCTACTTCCAGCGATTGGACCACATGACCATTGACCCTTCTGTGTTACGAACATAGCCCAGCCAGTCAAAGAGACTGAATGCAGCAGAGAAGCACATGTGCATAATTAATGTTTATATAGATGCTAGAGAATCAGACACGTTCTCCGATTTATGGATCCCATTGTCCCTCCCAGTCAAAATGCAAGATATAACCAAACGAAAGCGAAAATCAATGTAAGAAGAGAATATGATGGTGTAGAGGATACAAATATAGTCTTCACTCGACTACTATTAAACTAAACCTTCGCATTTCCTTTTTACCACTTAGAAAACAGGCCACCTCGCCTCCTCTTTGAGTTGGCGTCCGCTCGAGGAGCATGGACGATCCTTCGCTGGGTGTCTCGCTCGTTCCTCGGTCGTCGAATGGACTCAGAGTTGGAGTCGAACCTCTTAGCGGGTCTCACAGCGGCTTGGGCCTGGAAGACACCGTAAGTCGAGTTACCGGTACCACCACAGTTGATCTGCGGGTTACCGGAACAAGGGATCGAACAGTCCGCGGCGGCAGTCGAGGTCAAGCCGGTCAAGGTGTTGGAACAACCACAAGTGGTACCGCCCGATACACCGGCGTAGGTGTAGTAATTGGCGTTACACCAGATCTGACACATGGCCGGTGTCAAGTTGTCGTGGCCAACCATGATGGAAGACGAAAAGGCGGTGTTGCTCCCCTTGTAACAGCCAAGCGCGGTACCACTAGGCGCGGGAGCAGAAGAGGTCGTCGAGCTGGACGCGGCGGCGGAAGAAGGAGCGGCCTGAGTGGTGGTGGAGCTAGAAGCCGCAGCGGACGAGGATGCAGCCTCGCTGCTGATTGAGCTTGAGGCCGCAGCGGACGAAGAGGCCGGAGCGGGCGACTCGCTGGAGGAGCTAGCAGGAGCGGCGCTGGAAGCGGCAGCCTGCGTGCTGGAGCTGGTCACAGGTGCAGTAACCGAGCTCTGGACGGCGGAAGTTGACGAAGCAGTGACAGGCTCAGTCGCCGACTGGGTCTCAACAGCGGTACCGTCAGTGGCGATGGCACCACCTCCAATCCTGGAAGTGGAGACTGATGCAGCCTTAGAGCTTGACGAGGAAGCAGCGGCGGAGGAGGCCTTCGAAGCACTGCTGGAAGCAGCCGCGGCGCTGGATGAAGCGGCCTTGGAGGTGGAGCTTGAAGCCGCCGCGGCGCTGGAAGAGGCAGCCTTTGAAGTGGAGGAGACCGCAGCGGCAGATGAGGACGAAGCCGCCTTGGAAGCCGAGGACGAAGCAGCGGAAGATGACGAAGCAGCCTTTGAAGACGAAGAAGAGACCACGGCTGATGAGGAAGCGGACTTTGAGGCACTGGCGGAAGCAGATGCAGAAGCGGAAACCGAGGCTGAAGCCGATGGCGTAACGCTGGTTGTGTTGTCCACTCGGTAGTATGAGAGTCGACCACCGCCACCACACATCTCCGTAGGAGCACCTATGAAAAGGCAATGATCAGCAAAGTGAGATTCCATCACGGCCAGCTGATATGCTTATGTAACTTACCAGGACACTTGGTGTTACATTGAGAGTCGGGGATGATGGGCACGGCAAGCTTGTTAGCACCGCAGAAGCACTGAGTACCAGCCTCAGTACCGTAGTTGCTGTAGCCCGCGCCGACACAAATCTTTCGACAGGCATCGCTGCTCATACCACCGTTGTTGATGTAGTAGTTGGGCAAGACTCGAGGGGAGCCGTCGACTACACAACCAACATAGTTGGCAGGGTAGCCTGCAGGAACACCGGCACCAGCGCCGGTAGTGTCGTAGATGGACCAAGCCTTGGAGAACTGACCACCACAGGTCTGGGTGGTGTTACCTTGACAAGGAGCGTTACAAGACACAGGAGCGACAGTGGCACCATATGTGGGGTTGTTGCCACAAGTACAGGTGTTACCGTTGGTAAGACCGGCGATCGAGTAGCCAGCGTTTTTACAGGTTCGTCGACAAAGTTCAGTAGTGATGGTTCCGGTGCTGTAAGTGAGAGGAGCGGCGTTGCCGAAAGTTCCCACTGCGAAACAGCCCTTGTAACCTTCAAGCACTCGGACAGCGGACGTGGCGTTGGCGGTGGACCAGACAGAGAGGACGTTGGCGTTACCACAGATGCCGTCCTTGCCGCCACAAGCCATCGAACATGCGGTCTCCTGTCGTCGGTAACCGCCCGAGGTGGCATCAAGCTTGTCGGCACAGTAACATTGAGTGCCGAATTCGGTACCAGCGAGGTCGTAGCCAAGCGCTTTGCAATTGGAGATACAGATATCGTTGGTCATTCCGGACTGGGAGAAGTAATAGCTTGGAAGCATTCGAGTAGATCCCTCGCTGTAACAGCCAACGTAACCGGTAGAGTTTGACGTTGCCACGAAATCGCCCGACTTGATGCCAGTCTTGGCGAGATCATATGTCGCGATCGTGCTTGCGGTACCACAGTTCTGTTTGCTGTTGGCGGAACAAGCGTTGACACAAGAGGCGGTGGTGGTGGCGAGCGAAGGAGAAGTGTTACCACATTTACATTGGTTGCCATTTCGAACACCGGCGTAGGCGAAGTTTCGAGCGAAACACCACTGGTTACAGGTGTCGATAGACATGTAGTCAGAGGTGTAAGAAGCACCGTTAAGACTCGAGTCGTCGGTGAAACATCCGAGGTACCCCTGGACACCATTGTTGGCAACCGCGCCGGTGGCGTTGTAAAGGTCCATGAAACCACCGCCACCACAAGTCTCGTTGGCGTAGCCGTTGCACTTGGTGGAGCATGATGAAGTAGGGGCCTTGGCACCGTTGGCGATCTCGTTACCACAGAAACACTGGGAGCCAAATTCGGTACCAGCGTAGGCGAAACCTTGGTTGGCGCATGCGATTCGACAGGCTTTGCTCGACATGGGAGAAGCGTTGTAGGCGTATCCCTGAAGAGTTCGAGAGTTACTGTTGTCGGTCCAACAGCCAACCCAGCCGTCCGGCTTGTTGATCGTCACGGTGACATCGGAAGTGTTGTACAGCGCAGCAGTCGTTTGGCCACCACAGTACTCGGTAGAGTTACCACCGCACTTGTAGTACTGGCAGTAGCTCGAAGCGTACTTCTGAGCGGCACCGACCCAAGAGTTACCACATCCACAGTACTTGGACAAGTAAACCGAGGCGAGAGAGTATCCGAACTCGCTACAGGTGGTTCGGCACTTCTCGACGGTAATAGTATTGTCGTAATACGTGTAGGCGGTGAGACCTCGGTTGGAATTCTCGTAACAGCCAACATATGCGGCGGAAGAGGACCCGGGCATGATAGGGCTCAATGTAGCGTTGGACAATGCGTAAGCCTCGAGGTAACCACCGGCACCACAAGTCTGAGCCGCGTTACCAGTACAGTTCTTCGTACAGGTGAGACTTTGGACGTATTGGGCCGTCTGAGGGGCGGTGTTGCCGCATCGACATTGGTTTCCGTTCTCGACACCTGCGTACGAGTAGCCGAGTTCAAGACACGACTGCTTGCAGACTTCAACAGACATTTGGGCGAAGTTGTATGAGTAGTAGTTGGGGAAAGCAATGTTCGAACCAGCATCAAGGAAACAACCGAGGTAGCCCTCAGGCTTGGTGGCAGCCTTGGACTGTACGGTAACCTTGGCGTTGGTGGTGGTGTAAAGGTCCATAGCTGAAGGTCCACCGCAGACGCCGGTCGAGTTACCAGCGCAAGGGGTGTTACACTGGCTGACGGGGAGTCGAGTGGTGGTCTGGGGGACGTTACCACAGAAACACTGCTTGCCGTTCTCGACACCGGCATACTTGTAGCCGAGCTCGGAACAACCGTCGATACACATCTGAGGGGTAGCAGCCGTGCTGGTCCAGGAGTTGTTGGTCAAGCCGACTCGACCGCTAAGATCCTGGTAACAACCCTGCCATCCGGCGGGGTGGTACACGGACGAGTGCTCGATGTCGGCGTCAGTGATGTTGTAGACCGAAGATCGGTAGTAATCACCACAAGCTTGAGATGAGTTACCGGTACAAGGGACGGTGCAGTAAGAAGCGGGGACGAGAGCTCCGCTTCCGAACTTCCAGTCGTTGCCACAGTAACACCATTTAGCAGAGGTGGTCAGGGCCCAGTTGGTCTTCATGTTGTGACAAGCCTGAAGACAGACTTCGGTGGTCATCGAGTTGGACTGG
Organism: Kwoniella heveanensis BCC8398; assembly: GCA_000507405.3. Lineage (NCBI taxonomy): Eukaryota > Fungi > Basidiomycota > Tremellomycetes > Tremellales > Cryptococcaceae > Kwoniella > Kwoniella heveanensis. The sequence goes on from KV700125.1 coordinate 604,005, forward strand.
AAGCTATAGGTCGCGGCACCGATCAAACCGTTGGATGCGGTCGAAGGGTTGTTGTAACAGCCAACGTAATGAGATCCATCGGCAAGGGTGGTCTGATTTTGCTGGGTGCCGGGAGGAGCGTACCAAATGTTGAAGATATAGCTGCCGCCGCACTGCTGAGCGCTGTTGCCGGGACAAGGGGTGGTACAGACACCGGGGACGGTACTAGCACTGGATCGAATTCCGGTACCGCAGACACAGTTCCATGCGCCGACTTGACCCATACCAGCATAGTTGTAGCCAGCGGCAAGACAAGAAGCGGTACAAGACTCGACGGTCATCTTGGCGTCGGTGTAAGCGACACCACCGGTGATCGAAGTGACTTCCTTGAGACAGGCAATGTTGGTCCAGCCAGGAGTGGTAGGAAGCTTGAACTGCTTGTTGTCGGCAGCTCGAGCAACGTAAGATCCATCGGTACCGGTGAACTTGGAGACATCGAGACCAGCGATAGCAGGGCTGCAACCAGGCTTGGTGGCGTCAGTGCCCCACTCGGGGTTACAACCGGGCAATCGAGGAATGGGGACATTGTCGGCGTTACCAAAGGTCTCGGTCAACTGGCCTCGCTCGAATTGACAGTTCTTAGCCGCGTTGTCGTCCATGTATTGGTCAAACGCGGGACAGTTGGTCATGGCGATCGAGTAACCCAAGTTGACACATCGAGAGTCGTTCAAGGCAGCACCAAGAGCAGCTTGGTCCCAGCCTTCAACGAAGTCACCGTGAACACCGTAACCGGTGGTGTCACCGTTGGCCCATGCAAGGTTACCGGCGAGGGCTTGTCCAGGGTTGTAGTTAGACGTAGCCCAGGTGTACTCGAGTTGGATAGCAGGAAGTCGTACTGGGTGTGACCAGGGACAAGCACCGCTTCGAACACCGTTGTCGGGGTAAGACATGTGAGAACCATCTGTCTTGTAAAGATTCACACCGTCCCAACATGGCGGGAAGAACAGCTCGGTCTTCATTCCCCAAGGGCAGTCTCGGGCGAAGTTGAAGTTATTGGCCAGTAGTGAGTTGGTGAAATCGGACTTGACTTGACATGTGAACTGGGCAACATTGGTAGGGGACTTGTTGTTAGGGTTACCGGTGAGAATTCGCAGACCCTTGGGGAAGGGAGTGACAGGCTGCTTGGCAGAATTTCTGGCCAAGAAATAGTAAAATCGAACGTGGGCTGGTACGGGCACGTATTTGTTGGTGTCGTGATCAATTACGTAGAGGTCTGGGAAAAAAGGTCAGCGACTGACACCCTCATGGTAAGTTGTGACGGGGAGCTTACTAGGCATCCAGTAGTTCGACTTATCAGCCTGATTTCGACATGATGAACATGAGGCAGCGGAGTAGTAGTCGGTGTTGTAGAAAGCGGCCATTCGCGATCCACCGATGATCTTGTGCATATGTGACGCCTGCTGGTTAGGCGACACAATCGGATCGAGCTCCTCGTTGCCGATGACATAGATGTAATCCAAGTGCCACGCATCGTCACCCTGAGCGGAGACGAATACAGCGGTCGCAAGGAGCGCGAAGAGGTAGAAGAGTCGGGAGAGCATCGTGGCTCCGGGTATCGACTGGATAGTGTACGAAAATCAGCTTGAATGTCGTCAACATCCCAGGGTGATTACTGCTCACCAGATATACCCTCGATTAGTAGACTATAGATACAGTACTCGATCAAATATAGAAGGGATTGTCGTTAAAGAAGTTGGGTCGTTTATGAGAAGAATGTAGACGTCCTTGATGATAGACGCTTGGATCGCCCGCACAGTGTCGAAAAGTCGTATCGATCTACGATACACAGATGAAGATATATATATACGATCAAGTGGAGCGGGGGTGGCGAAGAGACCAGATAGAGCCAGTCTATATAGTCCTTCTCTAAATCAATGAGGGCGAAGGACGATCGGGCACTTGAGAAGATCGTTTTTGAGACACAAGACGATGATGACGGCGATGGAACCACCTGGGTTCTCGCTCGGTCGGACAATTCGAAAGAACGTGTGGGTGGTCGAAGCAAGACCGGAATAGATTGGATGAAGACAGAATACAATAGAGAGAAAGCAGAGTGGAGAAAAAGAAACGAATGACTGGCGATAATATCAATTAAGAGACCGGAGCAAGCTTGAATAAAGAAAGTTAGACAGTTTTACCTCTTTGCGTCGAAGTGTGAGACAATCGCTTTCAAAAGTCTACGAGACACTGCCGATCGACAGGTCCGACTAGGAGACTGCGCGATGAGACCCACAGAGGATTCGGACATTCTTTCCCCCTCGCCCCGAGAGAGGAATTCGAGCGACGCCTCGACACGCCACCGCGTTTCCTGGTTCCTCTGCTCTGCTTCCATTATGGTTCGCTTGAACCCTTAGGGCTTACTTCACCGTTACTCTGGCGCCCCTGAATTCCAGCGGTACTTATCGCATTCCGCACGGTTTAGCGGCCATCCGTGCACTCCTCTTCATCCCATCGTGATATCTCAAACCATAATCGCCGATTGTACTTGCGTAAGGTGTGCAGTAGACTGGCTCGAGTTCTTTTTTTGGAGCAGGGTCCGTCATACATCATCACAAAGGGCGCTAAGACGTCAAGCGGCCCATCAGATGAGACCTGACTCAATGATCGTGAACGACCTTGTCTGCAATTCAAGATACCATCTTTGGTAACGCTGTATGGATCGCCGGTGTCTTAGACTTTCATTACAACGAGGATATCTGCGCAGTAGATGTCCGAAGCCTAAATCTTCGTGGAATGTAGGTCAGCGCTCGCTTCTCGTGCGGCTTGTGGCAGAGGGATCGATAAGGGATCTATCTCATACTCTTCTGCGTCAGAACGAAGACAGTTTGTGAACAAAGTCTCGCCCGAAATAGGAAACTCGTGTTTTGTCTCTCGGGGAAACAGGAGAGGAGAGTGCGTTGCAGAATTCACATCGTCTTGCAGAAACCTTAATTCCGGTGGCTGGATTACGGATGACGCGGTATTGGACCCTATAACGCGTAACGAGAGACGATCTGCGCTCACGTGTAGTGAGACATTATTTCAGGATCTTTGGAATGCTTGGAATTCAGCTAACGGACGACCTTCCTCTGTTCTCGCCCACACAGCCGGAGGTATTGATTTCAATCAATGTTCTCGAAGAAACTCAAAGCCGAATCAGGTGGCTGAACAAAGCTCAAGCCACCAATCCGGCAGAAAACAGGGTGTTGAAAGAGAGATGTGGAGTCTCGGCTCACCATGTCCGACTAATGCTAGTGCTCTTAGCTTGCAATTCTCTCCAATCTGTCTAGTAAAGATATTCGGTAAAGCAATAGGCTCCGCTTAATTAGACCATTCCAGACACCGGCATCGTTATCATTCGTCTATTCTCGACTGATATCTGCTATATACTGACCAGTCGGGCCCTCATGTTGAGACGATAAGATTCAATCTTGTCTCGCAAATGTTGCCTGGAATGTCGAGACTCTGTACCTTTTCAACTTGTTTACATCGTCATGTGTCAATCTGTCGTCAACCATGATGGTTCCGAGGAGCTGGATGCCCAATGTGTGTCTTGACTCGGCTCGGCTCGGACAAGCGCGGTTGAGTCATCCTTTCGCTCCAATCGATCGATCGTCATCGTCACTCATGCCAACCGACTCTGCGCGTTTCCTCGCAACCTCCGAGATCGATATCGTATCCCATCGGACGGACAAAGTGGCGGAAAATTGATGACTCGGTGGCACAATCTTTCGCCCTCTCTCAAGCTTTTTTTCCGCCTCTGTGGCGTAAAAGCTCTATATTACTGTGATTCGTCAGAATGCAGTAGAAAGAAGGCTGGTTGCATAGAAAAGTAAATCCGCGGCTAGAGTGGCTGATAGAGAGTTCCGCTGCGGCCGCTCTCTCGATGAGCCGCCCGATTGGTTTCGCCACTTCGGAAGATCAATTTATATGCATGATGACCCCGAATGCGCCACCGGCAAGGCGCAGATAGCTTCGGACGGATTCTTTCGAGGCGGTCTGATGACTGTAAGATGAAGTAGAGCTTTGACGACCATCGAGCTCATGCAGCTTGAATCTGTGCAGTAACGTGGCTTTGAATAGTCGGAGATCTCGCTCTGCTTAACTGGACAGTCATGGCGCATCCGTCATCAGAGTACTTGCCACGCGAGTCTCTTATAGAGCAAATAATTTATACCTATCGGAGTAGCGTCTTGGCAACTATCCTCACAGCCTGTCGTAGATCTCTTTGCCCCCATTTGGAATGTGTTGACATCTTATCAATCGGTGTCTTGAAACGTGGCAAACAACGGGCACCAAGCTGGAGGCGCAGATGGCGGCAATGCCTCAGATCCTTCATTCAACTTGAGCTACCAAGCTACCATCGATATGTGTTGATGCGCACTGAATCGCTACACTGAGCATATCCATGGCTTGGTGAAGAATTGAAGAGTGCTATCCAAGTCGAAGGTTTGGTCCTGTCATCACCTGAAGGCAATTCGTCAGGAAGTTGATTCCGTTGCGATCCGTATTTGCATGCATTCTTGCCAATGCTAGACTGCTGCTCAGAACGCCATGTCTGGGCGACAAGAAGACTTTAGAGTGTTTTCGTAGTACCTGCTTTACTTTGCTTTCATCGCGCGCTCTGCCTGGAGAGTAGTTTCGCCCCGTAGGATGGGAGCATATGTGAGGCAGACGACTGCTACTCACTGATCTATCCTGGCAGGATCAGTCTGCGCCCCTCTTGCTCGCGAAGCGATATCTGATATCGCACTTGAATCGAAAGTCCTCGACACTCTCGATGCATGTGTCCCAACTATGCCAAGAAGGACGGATACTAAGATGCCCGGGGACGGGGGCTGCATGACGTGGCAATGTAGCCGAAGCCAACCCGATTAACCATAAGCTTATCACTCGCGGTAGCATCTACCCCACATTCCTCTTGCTGTTCCGAGATGGAAAAAAGTTGGAGGTGAGAAGCCATCTTTATGCCTTTATGACCTTTAGCCTCCTACCTCCCTCTTCCTTCTTGTGTTTACACGCAAACCTTTTTCTAAAATGTCGTCAGAAGCCCCCATCGGTACGTCAATCCAAGACTGATGCATCATGTGGAAGCATGGATGTATATGCTTGAGCTGAAATGAACTGTTTCGTGCCTCGGCTCTATACAGCTCTTCTTTCCGTCTATGACAAGACTGGTCTCCTCCCCTTCGCCAAGTCTCTCAAGGAGCTCGGCTTCCGACTTCTCGGTTCAGGCGGTACCGCCAAGATGATCCGAGAGGCCGGTCTCGAGATCGAGTGAGTCAGCGAGCTCGAAATTGATGCTTGTCAATACGAACAGTGATGGCTCACCATAAGTATTGCACCGCACCATTCATTCACAGAGACGTGTCGAGCATCACCAAAGCCCCAGAGATGTTGGGCGGCCGAGTCAAGACCCTGCACCCTGCTGTACACGGTGGTCAGTGCAATCAGTCTGCTGGTATAGATTCTACTCGGCTAACGCAACAACGCTCATACAGGTATCCTCTCCCGAGATATCCCCTCCGACCTTGCTGATCTCTCCACCAACTCCATCTCGCCTATCACCCTTGTTGTTTGCAACCTCTACCCCTTCGTGCTTCAGACTTCCAAGCCCGACTGCACGCTGGCCGGAGCCATCGAGGAGATTGACATTGGAGGTGTCACGCTCCTCCGAGCTGCCGCCAAGAACCACGGGCGAGTGTCCATCATCTCCTCGCCTTCCGACTACGACACCATCGTCTCTGAGATCAAGGCGAAGGGCAAGGTCTCTGAGGAGACTCGACGGGGACTCGCCATCAAGGCGTTTGAGGACACCAAGTCGTACGATGAGGCTATCAGTGACTACTTTAGAAAGGTCTACGCTACCCCCGGTGTTGAGGATGAGATGAAGGCCGGTGCTGGTGTCGGTTACCAGAGACTGCAATTGAGATACGGTGCCAACCCTCACCAGAAGCCTGCTCAGGCTTTCGTTGAGAAGGGAGAGATGCCCATTAAGAGTGAGTTGCTGTCAACCGAATACCCTGCGAATATCGCGAATCCCGAAGCTGACAACCTGCATGGCAGCCCTTGCTGGTTCTCCTGGATACATCAACCTCCTCGATGCCCTCAACTCATGGGCTCTCGTTAAGGAGCTCGCTGCTGCTCTCGACCTCCCTGCTGCCGCTTCATTCAAGCACGTCTCCCCCGCTGGCGCTGCCGTCGGCCTTCCTCTCGACGAGCGAGCCGCCAAGGTCTTCGGCGTAGACGACTTGAAGGAGCTCTCTCCCCTCGCATGCGCTTACGCCCGAGCTCGAGGTGCCGACCGAATGTCTTCTTTCGGTGATTGGGTCGCTCTCTCACACACTGTCGATGTGCCCACCGCCAAGATCATCTCCCGAGAGGTTTCAGACGGTGTCATCGCTCCCGGCTACGAGCCTGCGGCTCTGGAGATCTTGTCCAAGAAGAAGGGTGGAAAGTACTGTGTCCTCCAGGTGAGTTAGGCGGGGGTTTGAGCGCACCACATATGTCGTTTGTGATGAGTGATCATGCCGGATGAATCGTTGCTGACTGGACACGTATGACCATTCAGATGGACCCTAACTACGAGCCTGCTGAGATCGAGACCCGACAAGTATACGGCGTCTCCCTCCAGCAACGACGAAACGACTGCAAGATCGACTCCAGCTTATTCCAGAACGTGGTAACGCAGAACAAGGATGTGAGTGGGGACTAGAAGACCCTGATTTTTCACGCCCGCCCGGTAGCGTCAACTGACCTGCTGGTCTATATCTATATACAGCTTCCCGAATCGGCCATCATCGACTTGATCGTTGCTACCCTTGCGCTCAAGTACACCCAGTCCAACTCTGTCTGCTACGCTCTCAATGGTACCGTCATCGGTCTCGGTGCTGGACAACAATCGCGAATCCACTGTACCCGATTGGCCGGTGACAAGGCCGACAACTGGTGGTTGAGACATCACCCGCGAGTGCTCGAGTTGCCCTTCAAAAAGGGCACCAAGCGAGCCGACAAGGCCAATGCCATCGACCTGTTCGTCACTGGCCAGGCCTTCGACGCCGAGGGCGGCGAGCGAGCCCAGTGGGAAAGTCTCTTCGAGACTACCCCCGAGCCCTTGACCAAGGAAGAGAAGAAGGCCCACTTTGAGCAATTGACGGGCGTAGCGTGCTCTTCAGATGCGTTCTTCCCCTTCCCCGACAACGTGCACCGGGCTCGACGAAGCGGCGCCACCTACCTCGCCGCCCCCAGCGGAAGTATCATGGACGCCGAATGTATCAAGGCTGCCGACGAGTCAAACTTGGTGTTCTGTCACACCAACCTGCGATTGGTGAGTCAACCGGCACATCATCTTGCACTTGTATCCGTTAGCTGACATCTGTGCTTTTGTGCTTTGCGCCACAGTTCCACCACTAAATAGTCGCTCGCATGGGTGCGGAACTTCGCACTTGAGGAAGGAACGGCAGGGCACAGAATGTCCGGTGTAAAGGGCCAGTCAATTGTGGGAAAAAGATAGGTAATTCAGCATCATACAAGGTTTCTTCGGTTCTTCCATTCAATCAATCATCCAAATCATCCTTCCAATTGATCATATCTTGTACTCAACGTAAGAATAGTGAAATACGTTTGTTACATTCAACATGTATAGCAAAAATCATGTCTCTCGCTCCTCTCGCTTCGCGATGCTGTTCCGTTGCCACTGCCGTGGCTTCATACACTGCGCCGTACGCAGGTCAAAGTCAAGCAATAAATGCACCAGCTCCCGGAGAGCTGATCATCGCGCTACGCTCGCATGCACTGTCGATGAATTGCGTTGTACAGATCTAAATGTGTTTACTGCAGATTCTGTATGATATAATGGTATGTTATGTATATACGCTGCCTGTGTGCTTGTGAGCTTCTAGTTTTATGCTGCGTCGCGAAGAATTCGCCTGGGGCCTTTATGACTTATCCAAATTGCCAACGAGCGACTTATCCATTCGCGCACATACTGCACATGGATTCGATGTGATAAAGCCACTCCGCCTCCACAACAGGCCTCCGGCACGATGCACAATACTTGATCTGCCTGTGCGAATCAGAAACCAAATCTATAGTAGAAGGGAAGAGACCCAAAGGAAAAGAGAACCAAGATGCAAGAAATCGCCCTCGATCACCGATCAAATGCTGCAGAAACATCACAGTAGCAGGGTCAGCATCAACATCAACCATTTTATGGTCGAACTGAAACTTGTAAAATTGCTCACCTCATCACCGATATGATTCTAAATTCGTGGCCACCCTTGGGATCGGCAGTGTCCTTCAACAATTCGCAATGGAGCGTGTGTTCTCCTGGCTCAAGGTCGTCTCGGATAGTCGCGGCTCTGTTTGAGTTGTGGAGAATGACCGAATTGTTAGTAGTGCCCTGTTCATTGGAGATTTCCATAATAGTCTGACGAAGTTATGCTCACCGTCCAATGTTGTAAGGAGCATCCCAAGTTCCCTCCAGCCTCTTGGCCTTGTGCACATCGTCGTCTATCCAGCAGCTCACGGTGCCGAGGTGATATTGGTACGATCTCAGGTAATGCAGTTCGACCTGTCCCAGTGTAGTTGAGAATCTGAAGCTGATCTTGGATCCAGGCTCGTCGGCGATCAGGTAATACTTCTCCTTCCAGTTCCATTCGCGCCTAAGCCGATGGGAACAGAAACAGCGTTAGAAGGCTCAACTGCACGGATGAAACGCACGTCGGCTACGTGATCACACTCACCATCCTTCGGCAGTAGCGGGCTTGAGAGGGTGCTTGTCCGCGTGGACTGAATAGCACTGGGGCACGAGCTTGCCAACATTGGTGTCGGGGTAGAACTTTTGCATGATGAGGGACTGTGAACGGGGGCGTCGTTTAGCATCGGGCGATCGACTCACACAGGAAGGTCAGAGGACAGGGGAAAGAAGTCGTTCCAGCCCCCAGGATAACACTTACTCTTGGCAACGGCTCAACCGGGTACAATGAGTCAATGTCCGCCTTCTCCGCCTCCGAAAGGCCAGCTTCGATTCTGTCCATCTCACATAATTGAGTCTCGATGTAGGTCCCCACGATTCGCGCAAGGAGGTTATGACTGGGCACAGAGATCTGGAAGTTGAGCTCATGTCAGCTTCAAGCTATTGCATGGGCAGTGATGATGATTCGATACGTTGGAGCAGCCAGATTGGTCAAAGACTTCTGGGGTTCCAGGTCGGTGGAGATGATACGCTGGTTGAAGGTGGAGACAACTCGGTTCATACACCGTAGTGAAAGGTCAACTCACATGTCGCAAGTCGATTCCGTCCGCAGCGTCGGTCCACTCCTTCTTCCTGTCTCGATCATGGAAGATGTCCCTGACTCTGGTATAATTTTGCAGGACTTGAGGCAAGAATGGATTTCGGAAAGAGATAGTGGGCACATCGTAGTATTGAGCGACACCGTCGTGCTATTGGCGGGACACCAGATACAAGTCAGTCCAAAGCTTCTTTTATCAAAGCTGAATGAAATGGCCCATTCATAGACGTACCATGTCACCACCGCTTGCGATGAACGGGAACATCAACGCGAACACCCTGCAAAGGACATAGAAAAGACGATCAGCAACAGTATACGGTGGTTACGTATACGCTTGTGAGGTCACTCACTGTAAGTTAATGATAGCAGGCTTGTTAGGCAAGTCAGACAGTGCTCTGACCAAAATCTCATATGAGTTCATGTTCCGAAGCAATCTGTTGCCAAGGTAACATGTCAGCAAAGTGAACGTTCGTCACAGAACAGCCGGCGATGACAACCGATGGAGGAGCAAACGTAACCAGTAGAAGCCAAGCGGGACTACAGATACTCACAGCTCGTCATTGATGGCCAATTCGATCAATACCAAATCTACATCGTCCGGGATGTGTTCATCAAAACAGAGCGAGAAATAGTCCGTTCCTGTTGCGAGACGATGCACGGCGTCAGCGACAGTTTCTGTGAATACTCAATGGCCCGACACACTTCTCCGTTGTTGCCGGTTCGCCCGCCTAATTGCGTCTGCGTGACCTCTTCCTGATTGCTGTAATCGCCCAGATGAAGCATGACTGCAGATCTCACACTCACCTACACCACCCCTAGCTCCATTAACAAATCCATTCTTCCCCTCCTTCTTTCCTGACTCCCTGATCACTGATCCATGGGGTGACGGGAACAAGCTGTTGAGATGTTCGAAGATGATACGGTGCATGTTCTTGGGATGATGCGGGTCATCGCCTTTTGGATCGTCAATACCGTGTCCTCTTGAGACTGCAGCATGAGGAGCAGGTGACCAGAGCAATCCAAAGTTTACCGAGATAGGTCAGATGAACACAATCGATACAGGGTAGTCGACAGGAAGAATAGGAAAGTGGCGAGGAATACAGTCAGTTCGCTTCTTCTTGTCAGAACCTCGACACAACTGCAGAACCTCAAACAATTGCGGACATGGGCTCACCTGAACCACCGACAACACCGACAGTGAACGGCTCTCCTCGACGCATCTTGGCAAGTACACGTCGCAATCGGTTATTAGTGCCTAGAGACAGACAGACGTCAACCCCATTCCCGATTGTCTGCTCAACCGTGCATTCCGAAATCCGAATCGATCGCTCACCAGTGTAGCCCAAAGCCTTTTGAAGGTTCGAGTCTCTGCGTGAATGGGTAACAACCCCACGTCAGCTGCAACACACAGGGGTGCTGGACCGATCTTTACTCACCCCACCTCTTCGCACAGCTCCTGATTGACATCGCACATTCTGCATCCACCCCGATGCCCTGCCAGAGCCAAGCTCGTTGAACCACCAACTCCTGACCCAGCACCCCATCTTGCGTTCGTCAAGCCATACTCTTCGAACTTTGACCAGGCCTTGTCACCCAGGAGATCATGCGCATGTTCCGTCGGCAGGAACAAGGCGATGAGCAAGAGGATGTTGAAAGCTATTGAGAGGTTCAAGTACGTCTTGGCATTGTTGCGACTGACTCTCATGATTCTGGTGGGCAGAGGTAACCACCTTCTTCCGGGCGATGGTCTAATGGGAGAGTCGGGGACGGTGACAGGCGTAGGGATTGGCGAGTGAGGCCGAGACCGAGGGATGGTATACTCTGGTGATTGACTTGTGTCGGCACCTGCAGAGGGGTATCGACGTCTGTTGGAGAAGCTCTGATTGCTCTGACTGTAAGCTGATGGCGTCAGATTGATCGAGGGGCCTAACCCGCCTATACCGCTCGAGCCTGAGGTGGAGGGGAAAGCGTCCGAGTTGCTGTGCTGAAGATCAGAGAGATTTGGAGAACGCGGCGCGTACGCTGATGATGTTGAAGTCGATAGGTCGTTAAGATTGGTTTTATTGGCGGATGACCTTGATTCGTCCATAAGATCAGATTGACCGTTGTCTGGTGTCGTTCAAGGATGAACGGGTCGCGTGGTGAGGATAACGCGGAGATTAGGCAGGCTCAGTCGCGCGAAAAGGTGGGTGAGTGAATGAGCAAGGCGAGCGTGATGATGATGCAGGAGGTAAATTTCTGTTGACTGATTTTTGCACACAACCTGCTGATCCTGAGGCGTCGCGCTATGACCTGCGCTTTATTTCGGTACTCGTCAAGTGGGTGGCAATGGCAATATGCCCGAGAAGATAAGGCGGAATGGAATGCGTGAGAAAGGAGGAGAGGACAGACCAAAGGGATTTCGATGGAATCAGGAGTCAATCGTCAATTGTGAGCAGTGAAGCCTCGTGGTCTGAGCTGGAGAAGTAAACTAGGTGCTGCTACCTGCTACTACTACTGTAGCTGGCTGTGGGTTGATACGGAGGCTTTTGCGACAACGAAGAGGCTGAGAGGCGAGAAGAGGAGAGATGCGGAGATGGTATGGTGAGGGAGAATTAGTTATAGTTGTTATTCGGCAGCAGTTCAGTCGCGTGGTAACTTGAAGCATTTATTCCCTTTATTCCCTTTTACGGCACTTTGTCTGCCTAGCTACACCTTAATCCACCCTGACTGCATCGTGCGTGACCTTGTGCGGTGAGCTCTTCTTAGTGCCCTCGCTTTCAGGCACGTAATCCAGGACCTACAACTCTTCTCGAAGCGTTACTAATGTTACCTTGATAGTTATTAGAAACTTTCCTAGTCTTCACTTTCTCAATGGGCTGGACAACGATGTGCCGCTGGGCCATTTACATGCTTCTTATGTGAAGTGGATGAACGACGGTCTTGTTCCAGGTACACATAATGGATACATAGACCAGACGACCCAAAACGAGTCGCAGATTCATCAGGTCTGTGTGACTCAAGGTGCGAGCAAAGCATGGATGACCTATGACCTCGCTTGCCTCGCACGGATCCTGCTGCCTAACCTCTCCAATAGATCAATCATCATCTCGGCGTTAGCCTCATATAGCCTGCCGTGGTATTCTTCCCAGTCTTGCGCATCCCCACCAAATCTCTTCATCACATCGCCGCCCTCTATCTGGGCATCGGTATCGCTTTCGGAGTCTGCAGAGAGATGGACTTGGGCCGATGGGAACTCGTCTTCTGCCCATTCTGGTGCATCGCTCCTGCTGTCGACCGGTAACAGGGCTTTACTTGAGCTTGGGTTAGAGGGGTCGATTGATGCTCGCAGTGCTGCGATGGCCTCGATCTCTGTCATTCCAGGTTGGTGGAGGACAATGGATGGATCTCGGAGAAATTGGTACGCGTTGAGAAGGAGCTCTGAGCCAAGGATGGGGACCTGCAGTATCGGCTTGTATCAGTGCTTTCGCTCTCGGGTAGAGGCAAACTTTGGGGTTATAGCACGGGGCGCAAAGATCATACAGAGCACGAGTCATCGAGTACCCGACACTCACCTTGCTGACTATACCAGCCGGGATAGCCGAGCTTAACTTCTTTTCGAGGTATGTCCATCCGATGAAGGCGGGTAAGACGAGGTCCCTATAGGTCGCAAACCACAAATCGATCAGAAATCTACCTGAAGAAGTACGCTCAATCACCAGGAGCACTTACATTGACCCGAGTAGCCTGTAGAAATCGGTATAGACCAATCCCGAATGGATGTGCACCATATCCCGCATACTGTCCGGGATCTCCAATTTGGAGGTTGGAGCGAGATTACCGATGAAATGCAATGAGACAGGGGGTCTAGTTCCGTCCTTTGCAGGCTGGTACGTGGCATTGACGACGGAAGTCGACAGTGGCTCGTAACCCCATAGAGCAGGATCGACTATTGAAGTGGACAAGTAGGACCCGTCAATTCGGCTCAGCTCAGCTGAGCTCAGCACGCCACTATGCCTGGCTCTCAAAAAGGCGACCTACCTTGTAGAGCCTGATGCAGGTCCTTGATGATTGGGTTATAGTTCCTCCTCCAGGTTTGGATGTTGCCAAGGATCGCCAATCTCGACGGGATCTTTTCCGGTGATTTCGGGAAGTGGGCAGAGACGTCTACGGCTTCGCTGTCTGGCAACGACGCGGGATCGACGGGGAAGATCTGTTGTATTCGGGCAGGTCGATCAGGATAGAAGCTCTCTAAAGTAATAATCCTTTGATTTTGACTCACAGGCACAAACTCCTCTACATCAACTTTGCCCCATCGAACTTCTCTGTATTTGTCCGCCCACTTGAGAACCTCGCTCCTCAAGAAAGTCTTGACGTGCTTGCTCAGCGTTAGGTAGGTGAGCCTGCCCTGACTCATAGCCTTCTCCCAGCTGATCCTCTCGTCGTCCTTCAGGTTTTCCAGCTCATGCAACATACACACAACCTCCATGTTCTGGTTGGCCTTCATCGCTTCATAGGCAGGCTTGTTCTTGGGCCAGTTCCAAAACGCGTGATCGCATGAGATGTGGATGGTCAAGTCAATCTCATTGTTTTGGACTGCCTTGGCGTATGTTCCGTCAGAATAAGGGGTGGGGTCGATAGTGTAGTTGAGTCCTGCGGCGAGGATGTCACCGTAACCCCATCTGAAGCTGTCCCTGTATAGCGTGAAGTTGGCCTCGATGTCGATCAAAGTCTTGAGCACAGCTCCGACCACCTCTTCGTGGAAACCAGCATGTTCTAGCACCGCTATCTTGAGACCCTTGTAAGACGTCCTAGCGTCTGCTTTTCCTCGCTGCTTCTCCTTGATCAACTTGGGCAGGTCGAAAGCAGAGGTCTCGAGGAACACGCCCTCGTCGGATGCATGAGGTACGAGCCTAGCGGCTCCCGGTAGCGAAGCTGGCTCGGGCTGACTGAATTGGGCGGACCAGGATAGTATGGATGCGGTACTAACGGGCGAAGGAAGGAGAGAGTCGGTAGGAGCGGTCCGATATACGATGAAGAATACCGCCAAGACAATGAAGGGGATCAGGCGCTTGCCACACGGTGGCTGAGGAATTGTCATATCGATGGGGATGCCCTATGGAATCCGAGCGGGATTGACTGAGCGTCGATTAGATCGTGGTTGCGACTCTTCAGCTCAGCTGCAAGTGTGATTCCCGTTGCGCTGCAAGGGTTCGTAAGGTTGTTGGCGGTAAAGAGCGTGGGTGTCGAAGTGAGTCTGCCAGAGATCACTCGATATGGTCGAAGCTACAATGCAATTGGGGACGATAAGTCAAAAGCAAGTATGTGAAAGGTTAGGTGAGCCAAAAGAACAACAACAAATCAAGCGTTCGAGCAGACATTGCAATGTCGCTGTACCATCCACGGCTGAACTCAAATGGCTTCGCGAGCGAGCATAACATACCTCACCTCACTGACAATCCCCTCCCATACCATACGCACCGAAATCTTCTCGCTGGTGCATGACAAAATCCATTCCAAGGAGAACAAGAGTTGGAACCGGAATCTGCACCGTAAACTTTGTCGCTATGCCATCGCAAGAAATGACCGAATGCGGACTTGACCATCCAGGCGGGATGGGACGATTCAGTGGATTTCCAGGGTTTTCAATTCGCCACCGAACCGGATCCACCAGGCACTGTCCAACGATACCCCTGAGTCTCCCTTGGAACAGTTGCCAGCGTTTTGATTACATAATTTGGTTGCTGTGTCAAGGCCATCAGGCTTGCCAAATAGAGGTCGGAGTGTATGCTCGCCTATCGTATCTCGTATGGCTATGTCTAGGCGCGGTAGATCTCTGATGTACGATGTACGGTGTACCGTGTGCGGTCGATGTGTTGTGTATGCGGGAAGCACTCTACGCTCTGCCAACAAAGCTTATCGCTTTCCGACACCAGCTTCATCATCATCAAGGGATGGCGTCTTCCCGCTCCTCTGGGAGGCTTTAGATAATTCCGATCCCGCTATTTATTTATCTCCGCTCCTTAGCTGTAGTTCTCGCCATCTCCAATCCAACCTGAGATCAGTAGTATAGAACAATCATGCTGTTTCTCTTGTGCGTCTCCATACTGCACACTGCGGAAGTCCTTATACCCTTGACTTGACATAACATCCCTTCCAACTAATACGCCTATCAATTCCTATCATTCCGTAGATGTTGTCATTCAAACCTTCCGCCATGCATATTTATACTTGAAAGCAGAAACGCTCTGCGCAGCTATGTTTGTCTTGTCTTGTCAAGGAAAGTACATAAACTGGCAGGTACTCTCATCGGTCAGAAGCAAAGATGCCCGTAACTGATTATAGGAAGGAACGGACACGCAAACCCCTCCTAGCCCTAGCTGGAGGAGGAAGGCCTATCACCGTGACAATTCTCCTCATCATCATCGCCCTAACTCACCTGGGCTCAACCGCAGGACGATTGTTGGTCGGCACAAGCCCACGTTCTTCGAGCATGGTGCGCGCATGACATCCACGACATGGAGCTATGGCGAGCTCGGAGCGTCGTACGCGCGACCATGTCTCGGAAACATCGTTACAGGCACAATTCAGGCCCCGTCCCGTTCAGAAAAAAAGGAGAAACAAAAAGAGAAGATCGTAATCCATCATCTACCACACATTTGCAGCATCCGCAACCGAATACAGCGCTTTGCCCTTTTACTCATTCATTCCCACACGGATGATCCTCTCTTTTCGCTTGAGTCTCTCCTCTCACACAACGGCTCCATTTCTCTGCACTCTGACTCATTTCTCTGCGCGACGATCCCGATTTATCGGAGATATTTTGCCGAATGATTTTCGCCATCTCACGCGGTACGCCTCTGGACGCCTGTCCGTTTCAGTCTGGTACGCAATCTCATTACGCTACTGTCCAGCCCATCGGTCAATCGTACTAGCTGTCGTCTGGTGACAGGCATCCAATCTTCGGCTCAACCTCACGTGCATGCGCCCCTCGAGCGATACTACGTGATGTCCCATGGGCTTGGCTATCCTGCTTCACGTTACAAAACAGCTCCGTGACGAATCCCTTTACGGCACGATAACAGAGAAAAGTCTCGAGAACGAATGCCCCGAAGATTGTATGGGCTGTTTCGCACTGACACCCGCTCCTGCGGATCTGAGTGGTTTGAGGAGACCAGAAAGGTAAGGGCAGCAAAGAATGCGCTGTACTCTCTCAGAGGGCTAGCAGCGGGAGTCGAATAAGTTTCAAAAACCTCCCCTCCGTCATGAATGCGTGGTACTAGTATTCAATTGCGGATTCCCGGAAACTGATTCAACGAGGGAAGCGGCAATGAATCGGTACTCCATACAGCGAAGGGTATCTCCCGGAGAGGGGGCGTCCTGTGATCGCACACTCGAATGCTGAATGCTGAGAGGCGACATGCATCGTCGTAAAACAACGAGCACAGCTGGTGGCATCTGACCAGACTTGCTCAGACGAGGAATCATCGTTGAACCGATTACGAGTAACATATGTAATCCCATATGTAACCGTCCCGCTATACTCGTCTTCCCCTTCCCCTTCCTTCTTTCATTGCCCTTCTCCATCAAACCCCCTGCACACTCCTTCCCGGCTGTAGTCCACTCTCACCCAAGTCACTCTTTACACACCCACGCTCTTTTACAGTACATACGTACCTCACAGTCTGCGACTAACCCTTCTGCGAAATCCCTTACCTGCTCTCGCCCACATACCGCTTCTACGTTGCCAGCCATCAAGAAGCGATAACGACGTCACGTACCCCCGCCTAGGAAGCAAAGCTCAGCAACGGCAACAATAAAAGTATATTACTCCCCCTTTCCTTTTCGGGTCATCGCCCTCCTCGTCCTCTATCGTGTATCGTGAAGGCGCACAGCGAAATACGACTACCTTCTCGAACTCCTCTGTAACGACTCATTAGCGTTACACCAGGCCCATAAACGCAACAACATCGGCAACAACAACACGATCACCCACAACACGGATACACACCCCGGTCACAACTCCATACCCATTTCTGATTTTCAACGATGTTTTCAATCTTCCCTCGATCAAGAGGAATCGCGCTCGAACCTATTACTACCGCCCCGACCAAGAAGTCCAAGATGGCTATTAACAAGCTCGCAGGCTGCTTCCTACTGACGTTCACCGTCATCATTGTGTTCACGCACTTCATCATCATCCAGGACGACGACCGCACTGGTATCTCCGTGAGTGGGTGCGGGTGTTCAGTCGAGATCGTTACTGACACCCGCCGCGCCGCGTCCTTCCTCAGCGACACATCACCACCCTCAAACAATGGCTGCCTAGTACTTCAACAGTAGAGGCAGACGACAAATGGGACAACCTTTATGTGCCCCGCGAGGAGTTCCCCGAGACCCGATGGGTGCAGGGTGTTGCCGGTTTCAGTGAGTGCCGCGACTGGGCCTCGCGACGGAAATCATTCATGTTCACGGAGCTAACTTGAGTGCCAGACTACTTCCATAACTTGTATCTCTCCAACGGGACCTATATCGTCCTTACTTCCGACCCCGAGCACCTTCCGGCGAAGGGTGTAACCGCCATCTTTTCGGGCCTTTCCGACCCTGAGGACCGATGGCACCACCGTCCCGCTGCGGGCGAGGACAGGTTCATGATCGTGTCACCCGAGGAAGCCGAGGAGAGGCAACTGTTCGAGCGATCAGCCGTCAGAAAGACTGGTGTCAGCGTAGGTATCGCGGGAGTCAGGAATCTAGTGGATCCTCCGCTGATAGCCACCCGCAGTTGATGTTCAACGATGTCGCCGAAGGCAAATTGAGCTCTTTCCTGAACCACTACTACCACTGTGAGTCAGGACGGGTTGGCCGGTCCTACTGGTTAGAAATCACATGCTGATTGTGGAGTGTTCTTTCACCATTCTCAGTCAGTAAGCTTGGATTTTGGGCCGCCCGCGAGATTCGAGTGGTACTGACAGACTCCCTCTTCATTCTCTCTGGTGCTCAATTATAGTTGGTGAGTGGATCGGTAGCCGGAAGCCGAACGGGATCACGCTAATCACCCTTTTGGGTTGGTGCAGGAGAGATGTTCCTCGGATTGTGGCGAGTAGTTGCCGCTTCAGGCGAGACTGAGCTGCCTGCCCGATTGATCTACCGAGCCAACGCTACTGACTGGGTGAGTTGCGAGCCAACTGCAGCCCTCATACTCCGTATCACGCTCCAATTGGGACGCTACAAAGCTGACTCCACTGCTTCGGAGTGAACAGCGAGACCACGCTGGTGAGTCTGACGATATGTGGAACGTGTGTACCCTGTATACTAATGCCACCCACAGGCATCACCACCTGGTTCCAACAGGCCGTCCTTGCCGAGACCATTGTCGAGGAAGTCACCGTCTACGAGGACCGAAAGAAGAGTGGCATGACCTTCCTTTTCGATAAGATTGCCATTGCCGACGTGAGTAATCTAGCTTAGTTCCGCGTGAAAGCTTGCCATTGGAATACTGCTAAATGAGGCCTGTACCTGATCATCAGCGATGGGCCGCCCATCGAGCCGGACAAGAAGTCAAGTACTGGAACAAGGCCAACGCCGATCTGCCTCTTCTCAACGTGACCAGGGAATGGATGGACCCTCTTCGAAACCAGATCAAGAAGCTGGTCCAGACTGAGGGCTGCGAAGTCAAGAGGAACGATCCCGAGGTTCCCGTTGTGGTCTATGTCAACCGGTGAGTAAACCCTCTCAGTTCGATGACTGGTGTGTTTTGGAGCTGAACAGAATAAATGATGTAGGCAGTTGACTGGCAGAAGACTGGTTGATGCCGACGCTGCTGAGCTTCTCGAGGAGATGGAGAAGCTCGACGCGGAAGGTGTCATCGAGTTCCACAACGCTTTTATGGAGAAGATTCCTCGAACTGATCAGGTAGGTGACCATTTGAGTATGAGATATTCTGCTAGCTCGATAGCTAACATCTACGGTCACTTAGTTCTGTCTCGCCCTCCGATCCGACGTAAGTAATGGAGATCCCTGTAAGCACCTGGATGTGGCGTACTGATGACTCCTCTATTCCAGATCATGTTCGGTGTACACGGCAACGGTCTGTCACACCAACTGTGGATGAAGCCCGGATCAGGTGTGATGGAGATCATGCCTACTACGGGTTTCGCCCGAGATTACGCCATTCTGGGCGAAATGATGGGTCACGAGTACTATGCTATCCACCACAACGCCACTTTCCCGCCTGATCAGTGAGTGCTATTGTCGACTTAGCCCAGATGGATCGGTTTCCTGGTAAACCTTCTCAGGGCAATGTTGGTTGACTCTTTGAGCACCTTGTTTAGATGGCGAAAGCCCAACGGATGGATGGTAGACCAGGGCAAGGATTTCCACTCCAACAGAATTACTGTGAGTGCATACCCTTTTCCTGTTAGCGCTGTTGGCGGAACAGTCCTGACTCTGCTCTGCGGCTTCGAAATAGGTCGACGGCAAGTTCATGGCCGGGATGGTACGAAAGATGGCAGAGGAGCGAAGATACGTTACCGAGCCTGAGCTGCCATGATCAGATGACGCACACGGACATTCCACGATGCCTTTGCTATACCTTGAAAAACATATAGAACGCCTATCATAGAATAGCAACTGAACCCATTCCCAGGTGCCAGCACGATGGCCCCATTTTGACTAGACTCTCTCTAGCTGCCAAGGATCCCGCGTTGATCGCGCGATTCGTTAGGACACGGACACGAGTAGCCAAAGTTTCTACCATTTGTACACATATATCAAGATACCTTTTTGGCTTTCCAGATGGACAATTGCATGAAATGCATACTCGCTCACAAGAATGCTAGCTCGAAGTATGGGTAACCCGCAAAGAAGCTATGCATGCATAACTGCGTCGAGTTTCACACTCACTCGGCTTGTCCGGCGGTATGTTCCCGAGGCCCCGTCTACTAGTACGAGCAGCTGACTCCGCGTTATCGGATTTCCCTTCTTACACCACAATAAATCGTTGGCCCGCTCTTTATTGACAACATTGACCTTGGGACATTATCGCTTGAAGGAATCACGTCTGGTTCACCATCGCGTGCGATCGATATCACAACAGTACCACGAGCTATCGCAAACTCCTGGCATTATAGTTGACCACTGATAAGCTTCAGGTCGACGAGAAATGCCGCCAGTACCGACAGATAGCAAAGGGAACAAGAGGAAAAAACCATTGTCATGTGAGTCTGGGTTGGCCGCACCTCAGTCCTTGATGTCCAGACGATGAGTGCATCTCAACATATTTGGTCGGCTCTGTACAAAGCGCTGGGCACCACGTTTATGTGTAATCTGTGGTAGGCGGTGAATGCAGAAGACTCAAGTTGAAATGCGAGCTGGTGTTCCCCTGCGCGCATTGCGTGAAACGGGGGCTGGCGAGGTGAGTCTCCGTGCTGAATTTCACTATATAGAGTGTCGTACGGTCAACTCATCAAGCTGATAGCATGCTACTTGATTCTCTCTGTCCGTCCTCCCTAGCATTTGTCCTGACGGAGAGCTTGTGAATGGATCGCGACGCACGTGAGTGAGATACGGCATGGTTGCTTCGTTCTCCGTCAGGGCGACTACTAATCATATAACTTTTCACAGAAAGATCCTGGCAAGTACAGAGGTGAGTCGCGAGAACTTGGACAAGTGAAAGTGTAAAAGACAGCTCTAAAGTCATCTTCAGGATCTGCATCAACGCATTGCGGCGTTGGAAGAAGCATTGAAAGCTGCAACATCAGGACGCCATCCGCTGCTGGAAGAGGGTCTGTATGTGAACAGGCAAGAAGTGCAGACTAGGTCTGTCGCTGGTTCGAGCTCAGATCGAGCACAGACGTCATCCTTGACGCCTACAGACTCGACCTCCGGGTCGGTCATCACGGCCACTACGAGTGAAGCAGCGGTTCAACCTTCCACCGATGCGCTGTGCAGCTTTAGCCATTTGACCATCGGCGACGATCCACATGTGTCCAGGTATTATGGAGCAGCGAGTAGTGTATACCTCTCAGTGAGTAGGCAACATTCATCGCCTTCCTGCATTGGTGCTAATGAAGGGATTGCACCCCTCAGAAACGTTCCATACCTTCGCCCAGTGACGCGAGAAACACGCCCGCCCATGCTTCCTCGTCATCAGCTCCAAATTTCAACCCATCGTCAGACTATACGGATCTCTTCCCGCCATTCCCGTATCACACCACTCGGCTGGGATTGACCGACATCATCACGAATCATTTGCCTCCTCCAGATATCGGCCGCTCACTTGCCGATACATACTTTCGTGTAAGTTGAATCTCGGTGCAGAAGGCAGAAAGGAACCGGGGCTGATGTGCTTGCTCATTGCAGACATTTGGCTGGTTCACCAATATAGTGCAGCTGCGCACATGGGACCAACAGTTCTTCAACCATGTCTATCAGGATCCCAATTCCCCCTTCATCAAGCCATCGGTGAAACCTCAGCGATTGGCGGTTGTGCTGCTCGTGTACGCTCTAGGCGCACTGATGGACTTATCAAAACCACCTCACAACGATCAAGCGCGGCATTACTTTACCGGTGCCCGAGCGTGCCTTTCGCTCGATCCTTCCCATTCTGTCACCTATGTCCAGTGCATCTACCTCTACGGCTCATATATCATGAACGGCGGCACTGATACATCCGGAGGCGATACTTTCTGGCCGTTACTTAGAATGGGTATGGCGGTATGTGAAGCCATTGGCCTGCACCGAGATGGGAGTAACTGGGGACTGGACGAGGAGCAAGCTATGGAGAGACGGATCGTCTTCTGGGAGATCCACGGCTATGACGTTCTTCAATCCATCGCTCTCGGCAGAGGAGCGTGTATAGCTGACCAAAATATTGACTGTCGAATACCTGTTCATGAGACGGACTCAGGCTTCCACTGTCGCGCCTACGCTTTGACCAAGATCTGGTGTCAGATCAACGAGCGACAGGTGAGGATCCGACCATGGATATACTCCGAAGTCACCGATATCGATCGACAGCTGTGCGACTTCCAGGACGAGCTGCCTTATCATCTTTCGCCAGTGGTACCGCCTTCGCCTAACGACTTGACCGATCCGGTTTTGCACAAGGAAGCGTTCCAGCGAAATATGTTATTACTGTACATAAATGAGGCAAGGCTTACGCTTCATCGAGGTTGGTTCATCCGGACGCTGAAGGAGTCGCCGATCGAACCACTCTCAAGCCCCCTAAAGCAATCTTACCTGTCATGTTTGGAAGCATGCCGAGCGATTGTGTCGTTAGTCAGGAACATGGTGGTCCTGCAGGGACAGCTCATTCATCGACGATGGCACTTCTTCTTCCACCTCTTCGCAGCGTGTGTATGTCTCGCGGCGGCGGTCATCAGAGCGCCATCGTCGAGCTTGGCGAGGTCCGTGATGATGGAGCTGGAAGCTGGCGTAGCGCTATTCAAGATGACAGAGCGCGAGGAATTTGTGAGTTCATTTTGATCCTTCTAGGGCGAAACGAGAGAAACCCAGTCAGAGGTTCCAGAGCACGACGACCCATCTATCCACATCCCCAGTCCATACTCTCGTCCTGGTGGCACACCTCTTCAGCATACTGCGCTTCCAATGTTACTGACACCCTCTCTTGCTTTCCAGATCACCGTCGAGAGGCTTCGTGAAAATGCTATCCGCGCCATGCAGAAGTCCACTCAGCCAGCATCAGGACCGCAACCGCAAGAAGCGGAGTCTGAAGACCTCGACTTACTGGGCGCGAGGACGACATTGAAGCGATCTACAACGTTGATCACGGCCTCTACCGTGCAGGGGATGCCTGAGCTTGCACCGCTCAATCCCCCGCTCTTCCAAGCTCAGGCTGAAGCCCAAGGTTATGCAAGTGCCTCGGGACCATCGCTACCGGGCTCAAATATGGAGCAAGTCCAGCACATACATCAAAGACAGAACCAGGCCGAGGGGCAAATCTTATCTCAGGCCATGTCGACGATCGTATGTACCGCTCATTGGTCTACATTGCTTAAAAGACATTTTCATCGGGCTAAGACGATTCGCCTTTTCATAGGGTGACAACAATCCGAGTAACCTGGAGTGGAACGACTTTGACATGGATGCTGTGAGTGAAGAGGCTCCATGGCTGATCGTGCTTGTGCCATTTGCTGACGCCCGGCTCTAGTTCTTGCAAGAGATTGGTGTAATGTGATCGTCCTATTTCAAGGCATGATCCGACATATGGCAAGCCAGCTATGTGACGAGTTTCGTTCAAGGAACTGTGTAATGTCATGATTATCTCTTGTATGTACTGTTGCCGATGTATGTCAATGCCTGACATGTATGTGTTTCTCACTTGATTCTCAATACGCCCATATGCCAAACGTGAAGATCCTGCGTCACAAGCCATTCTCTAAGCGACTATTCCACAACACACAGTTTGCTCCTTACTGGCACGTTGTGGTCCGATTCCTCGGGGAAGTCAGATACTTTCACGCCCTTCCTGAATAGAACGCAGTGAGTAGACCCTCCGAAATGGAACATGCTGTAAGATGAGGCCTTCGAGTCAGCTACCAGTCTGCCGTCCTCTCGGCATATTCCCACTCACCCCAATTCGTCACCCTTCTTGACATGTTGCCCCTCCTTAACAGTCGTGTCACAAGTGGACACCTCGGTCATTCCGATGCCGATGAACGCAATCAGTCCGATCTTAGGGTTATCCGCCTCAATAAAGATGATCGATCTTGTGGCTGTACAAGAGAGGTACTCCTGTGACGTGGTCTCTCCTGTCGGGTCTGCTGACTGGTTTGCTGTAAAGTCGACGAACATAGGCTCAGAGTAATATGTCCCGTCCACGACGTATGACTTCTTGATTGTACCGGACACGGGAGAGTGCCATCGATGGTATGACAGCGCGCTGAGGAACGCCTGATAGATTGTGCCGCCGACGAACTGTTTCGAGTAGTCCTTGTCAAAACTGAGAATGTCCAAAACCGAATAAGGCTGACCCTTGACCCAGAACTTGTCTCGGGCCTTGACGTCTGTCGCTACCTTGTAGAACTTGGACTCGCACGCGTTGGCGATGACATCGTCGTTCTCTGGCTCCGCGACCGGTCGGAAGTCGGGTTTCAGCGTTCGTGTGAAGAAATCATCCCAAGACTTGAAGCCGTGGTGTTTGGCCGAGGGATCGCAGTGGAACATATCCTCGAACTGGACATTGGTGCCGCTGGCCTTGTTGGCCACTTCCTCGAGGGAGGGGAGACCGGTGGGGCCGAACCACCCAGTCTTGCTGTCATCCAGCACAGATGCTGACTCGGGGGAGGTGAGGAACTCGCCCCATACATTGAGAACTTTTTTGAGCTATGAGTACGAGACAGGTCGAGGTTCAAGTCAACGGTCGGCCACGCGAAGGATAGACTACAGCCTGACACCCTCTATGCACAGATCCCTCACTTGGTGATCGAAGCTTTATTTTAAAATGATCGAAATCGAAGCACTCACAATTGCGTTCACTTCTGGATCCTGGAAGACGCAGAATCCAGCGGAGGTACCCATAGGCCAGTCCAAAAGCGCCTGGACTGGCACACCTACTAGGCCCGCCTTATGGCCCGCATCGGTCCAGCCTGGCGCGGTAGAAATGACATGGTTCATAAGCGTGAGGAGGTGCTCGAAGTCGCGAACCTGGTTACCCTCGCCGGATGGGTCTTTGAGGTACTCCTTGTTGTCCGGGACCTGTGATCATGATGGTCAGTGAGACATGCCGGGGAACGAGTCGGATATAGTTTGCGACAGTGTAGGCTTTTCACTCACCTGCTCGAACATCAGCTGGAACAGCATCGACAACCGGGTGCTCCCTTCTACAAGCTCCTTGAACTCCTTCAATACTGGGTGTAACGGTTTGGGGTTCTCGTCGACATGCTTGATGGTTTCGTTCAGAAATTTGTGGTGATGTCGTCGGTCTTGCGATCTCCATGCTCCGGTCTATGGTAGCGAGACGATAGATTGTCAGCAGACTGTTAATCAACATAACAAGCTTCTCTAAAGCTCCCTTGAAGCCGCCCAGACCATCCCGCCAGCTTTTCCAACAGATAAACCGAAGCTAACAGTTACTCCGCCCGAGGAGGGATATAGCTCTGCCATACGGCGGATCTATTCAGCTTCAAGGTGGGTTGAGCGCGCTCACGCTATGGATCCGGTGCTCGGCCGGGACACTCTGGTCGACAGCGTCTGGCATTATGTTACCCGTGGTCTATTTGTCGATACGTCTGTGAGGTATAAGGAATAATGCACTGATAATCTAGGTGGTGATGAAAAGTGGGAAAGGGAGTGAGCGCCTTCTGATCTATTATATCTGTCAACATGGCAACCAACTATTCCTGACAGGCCGGCGAATGCAGTTGTGAGTACTGAATGAGAAATCCAGAAGGAGACCGTCACTCTCTATGACGTAGGGTAATACGGCCTTTTGCGCGGGGCACAATCCACCTGCCCTGAAGAAAAGCTTTAGATAACGAAATCATCTATTTATAACGTCGCATGAATCATCATGACCATGTTGACCGTATGCATACGAGAACACTTGCACCGGTACTGCTTCGAGTGCGCTTGCCAGCGAGCGGCAGTGACTGCGCGAAGGAGCGCTTTTCGCTTGAAGGAGTTCGTCGTCCGCAAGTGCCAGATGACTGTCGCATACAAGCTGTCGAATCAGTCAGGATAACCGCCGTCATGGCCACCGTTGTAAACAGCTCGATGTTACAACAGGGATGCATACAGCTGCGGACCATGCTGAGATCTACTAGATCTACCTGCCCTCTGCTCTTTCTCGGTCACTCGCGCTCATAACCTTGTAGAGAGGTTCCATTGTCCCTCCCCAGTGACTGGGTCTTCTCTCAAGCCCGGAACGATTGACGTCTGGAGAGCTTCCATCAGCAGCATGATCCAAATCGTTCATCGTGCCGCCTCGGCCTTCCATTCGCCGGACCAACAGGTCTTCAGCGGTCCTGCCGCCGTCTTCCGCTTTCCTGAGCTTCCCCTCTTCCAGCGTTTTCAATGCTAACTCTTCGCTCTCCCTTGTCCGCGGTGCATCGGACACGACAAAGCATCGCTGAGGCGCCCACCAGTACACGGGGTATCGCCGACGACCTAAATTGTTGATTATCATAGCCCAAATGATAACGAGGATGGACGACACGAGTACGACGGGTATGTACCGCCATGACATGGGTACGACGTGCATGTCGGTAGCCGCAGCGAGGGCGGTCGCACCCGCACTGCGGGAGGATTGGGAAAAGACGGTCAGCTGTTGCCAGTTTTCCTCATATGCAGTATTCACTCACGGAGGATGCACGACGCCCAACATCAGCGTGACTAAGAGAGTGACGGAAACGACCAGCCCACCATTGACAAAAGTTGAACCATGAAACTCAGTGTTCTCCAGAAATCCCCTATATTCTGCTCCACCTCCATGAAGAGTGAATAGCCTCGTTAAGATCGTGCCTATGAGCGCTCCGAAAAAGTTGCCGATTATATGATTTCGAGGTTGGGCTAGCGGGGATTCTATCACTCCGAAACACAAGACCGCGGCGGCCCCGAAAGAGGTGATTACTAGAGGCGAGTGATATACCTCTCTGAACGCTGTGTCTGTGGATGCGATTGCCTCGACCAGCAAAATAGCGCCTAGTGAACCGATGAACGCGAATATCCAGACTTCATATTTCAGGTCGATATGTTTCAGCCATGAGAACGGTGGGAATGGGAGAGGTTCGTACGGCGGGACAGCGCCGGGCGGTCTGTACCCGATGAAACGCGATATCATGGGAGGTATCCGTTCGCGGTAGTCCTCGGCCAATAGCCATCTCGAATGGCGTATAGCGATGCTGGTCGGGTCCGAGGACGGCCCAGCGCTTCCGGTGCTGGAGCCGCCGGGGTTCTTCTTTGCCTCAGGCGCTATGACTGTACTGGTACCACCCTCTGGTACCGCGCGAAGACGCCGCGGCGAGGGTGATCGTCTCCGCGCTCCTCGTGAGGACGACCGATGATGAGGGCTCGGAGACGGGCGCAGAGTCGTCGCAGTTGACAAAGATCGAGAGCTCGGACCTGCCGCTGCACCATCAGCGTGGGAGTCGAATCGACTCTGCCTGTCCATCATGATTGGGGCGGAGGCTTCACTGTCCTATCATGAGTATGAAGCTCTCAGGAAGGTTGTCTCAAAAGTGTCGTGTTCTTATGATACCATCACCGTATCAGGTGGAGGGGATTTGTTTGGTGAACGCGTCAATGGATCACGTGCGCATCGCGAGAACCAGTGTTAGGCGCCCAATTACCAGGCTCGTCTCGCATGCCTACTTTCCTCGCGGAAGTGAGTCTGCCGACAGTGAATCAATAGGGCAAGAACAGCAAATTTCCAGATTTTCCTATCCGTTCATGGCTGATCGTCTTCTCGAAGCACTCTACGACGCTCATAAGAAGATAGCACCTCGACCGGAATCCCAGGAGCTCGGACGCAGATCTCTCATGTCATCGACGATCACTGAAGAGATCGAGCGAAAGGATCGGCCGAAATAGCTCCATGCCAAGCGTGGGGACTTTCGAGATGTATTGCGTTAGTCTCCATTCCGAAACGACGTACTTTCGGTCGACGGACATTCGTCACTATCCGCTCGTGCGCAGTCCTTCAGCTTCCTCTTTCAGAGATCTTGTGAGGTACCACGTAAGATCTGATCACGCGTGGCTGAAGAGGCGGGGCTCGGATAATCCACGGCTACTTCTCGATTATCAGATAAACGAGCATACGAGAAGCCCCTCGGGCCCTGCAGCAGGAACGATTCGTAAAAGATTCCGAGGATTGTCATGAGACTAGTGTGTAAATTGATCTTATAGCGATCGAAGCCTTCGCCCGAAAGACGGAAGGAGGTGGAGCTTTAAAAGCTTGAAAAAATGCGTTGCAGAATAGCAGATCATGACCTACCATGCATATATAATAAACGCGCACAAACCTCGACGCTGCCGTCCTAACAAGTCAAACAAGCCCCCTCCCCTCCAAAGCAGACTCCCACCGCGCACGATGAGTTTGATCAACAAAACCTCTGATCACGAGCCAGACCCTCTCTTCCATGAACCGGAAGTAGAGCGGGCGATAGAGAAGCAAGGTGATGCTCGAACCGCCTTTGGTGACAAGTCACCCGGTGTGAAGCGGATCGAAGCCATTGCGTCTAGCTTCACCTCGTGGCATCGTTACGTCCTCTTCATCACTGTGTTTTTGGTTGCTTGTGAGTGAAGTTCTGCTTCATCTTGGACTTTGACAGCTAACGTCATCTCTGATGGATATTGTGTGAACAAACCAGACAGCTACGGTTTGGACGGAACGGTTAGATATACCTTCCAAGTATCCGCCCTCGATGAACTCGGCTACTCTGCTCAGATCTCTACCGTCACCATCGTCCGATCCATCGTCGCTGCCGCGGCTCAGCCTGCCTACGCGAAGCTCTCAGATTACTTCGGGAGAACCAGCATCTTATTGATCAGTATCATCTTTTACGTTGTAGGTAAGTCACTCGTCTTTTACCGACTGGAACTAAAGACTCAGTCCTCCCAATACTGATGCGATCAACTAACGCTCTGGCTACCGCAGGAACCATTGTGCAGGCAACCGCAAAGAACTTGTCCGCTTTCTCGGGCGGTGCATTGCTGTACCAGTTCGGCTACACTGGCTTCCAACGTGAGTGCGCACAGTGTGCTTAAAAAGTCCGGTGCTGATTGGTGGTTATATCTCCCCCATTATAGTCCTCGTCGAAGTCCTTATCGCCGATGTCACCTCGCTTCGATCGCGATTGTTCTTCAGCTACATCCCAGCCATGCCATTCCTGATCAATTCGTGGATTTCTGGAAATGTCGCCGAAGCTGTGATCGTTAACTCTACCTGGCGATGGGGAATTGGTATGTCACTCGATGAGTCTTCCACTGTTAGTCGAGCAAAGCTGACCATTACGTTACATAGGCATGTGGGCCATTATCTTCCCCGCAACTACTGTTCCTTTGCTCGGTTCGCTTCTCCACGCACAATGGCGAGCATCGAAACGGGGTTTACTCGCCAATGTTCCTTCGCCCGTCCGAACTCTTGGACAACCCTCGTTATGGGTCGAGCTATTCTGGCAGATTGACATAGTCGGACTCATCTTGCTCGCAGCGACTTTCGCCCTGATCCTTCTTCCGTTCACGCTGGCGGGCGGAGTCGGAGAAGTGTGGAAAGCGGCACGAGTTATCGCTCCTCTCGTCGTCGGATTCGTGGTGGCGCTACCTGCTTTTATCATCTGGGAAACCAAATTCGCCAAGCATCCTGCTGTGCCCTTCAGGTTGCTGAACAACCGAATGATCCTCGCGCCGCTCTGTATCGCTATGCTGTTGAACACTGCTTGGTACACTCAAGGAGACTACCTATACAACACCCTCCGACTTGCATTTGATCAGTGAGTACCGCTCGAGTATCCAAGGTGTCGCTATCTCTATGAATTTAGGCTATCATGCGCATCGCTTGCTTTTGTTTCGCCTTGTGCTGATGTTCGTCCTGCCCTGCTTTCAGGAATGTCACTTCCGCCACCCGGATCCAGAACGTCTACTCCTTCTGCTCAGTGGTCATTGGTATTGTCCTCGGCCTGGTAATCAGACGAGTTCGCAGACTCAAATGGTTTATCGTTGCCGGAACACTGCTCTTCGTCCTGGCTTTCGGCCTCTTGATCAGATACCGAGGTGGATACAGCGTTGCGGATCTGGCTGGTCTCATCGGCGCCGAAGTCGTGTTAGGTATCGCCGGTGAGTCAAAGGCGCGGGCAACGGACGAACGAATCCGTACTGACCACCGGAGTTGTAGGTGGTATGTTCCCATACCCCACCCAGGTAATGATCCAGTCCGCTGTCCAGCACGAACGAACTGCTATGGTCACTTCTCTTTATCTTGCCTCCTATTCCATCGGAAGTGCCATTGGCAACGCCATCGCTGCCGGTATCTGGAACGGTACTATGCCTTCTCATCTTATTCGGGCTATGGAACGATACGGCGTAGCGGATTCGGCCACTCTGGCCGCATCCGTTTTTGCCAGTCCGTTGGCGTTCATTGAAAGCTATCCACCTGGGACGCCAGAACGAGAAGCGGCAGGTCACGCTTATCGGGAAGTTCAGCGATACCTTACCATCACCGGTATCTGCCTTTCGAGCTTGCTCGTACTGGCATCCGTCTGCCTTCGAAACCCTAGACTCGGTGACGAGCAAAGTTTCGCAGATGCAGAAGGATTTGCTGTCCTCACAACGACTGGGGACCAGTCTGGAAGGGACCTGGAGCATTCCCCTACAGCCACAGCGGCCCTGACGGTTCATGATGGATACAGGGAGGAGAAAAAACCGAGCGGTGTTCTTGCAAAGGTGTTCCATAGGCAGTAGAAATCTCCATTGCTTGCCTCTTGAATGCATGATATGCATGAGAGATCCCATCTGTCAGGAGGACTGACTGCATTTGAATCAGTCCTACCCTGAGCATGTCGGCACCTGAAAGCCTCATTCGTCATTCCCCCGCCTGCAACCATACTTGATACACCTACGCCTCCACCCCTCCCTCACCTTTTAGGCATATGATTCGAAGACACAGCCCCTGTGAAGAACGCTTCCCGTGTTTCGGGTTCAGGCAGTTTATGCTGTAAAGTGCAAGTTACGAATACTTTTGGCATCCCGGTTGACAGATCCGCTGTTGCTGTGGACAGGGATTCAACGATGCATCGCATCTCACCCACGCAAGGCGTTAGATCGGATGCAGCACGGGAGCATGCAGCAGGAGTGTTATCCCGTACTACTCTCACTCGTGCAGCGGTGTCGGCTTCTCGATAGTCGGGAAGCAATGGAGACTACCAATTCGACAACAGATTTACATGCCATCTATAACTTCAAAATGCATACATATCTAGCAGAATCAACCCCACAAGACCATCATCAAATTCAACAATAATGTCCAGAAGACGAGCGTCTGCAGCAGACATCTTCCAACCCTCCAGGCGGATCCTCCGCTTCTGCGCCTTATCATTCTTGATCATCGCTGGACTATGGGTGTTATCGAGTCGCTCCGACCTCGACTTACATTCTGGATCGTCGATACGGTCAGAAAGCTGGGGATATCTGAACGGGAAAAGACAAGTCGATCAAGCTAGCTTCGCAGCGCCCGAGCAACATCCAATAGATTCATTCGTGCAGACTTTTCCGAAACTGCGCAAGTTCGACCAACTAGAACCGCTGGGGCATCAGGATGAGGGCATAATCGAGCGAACAGAGGGGGATGAGTCGCAAGCGGGGAGGACACCGTTTGACTGGCCTAGAACCAAGAAGCTCTTCGTCTTGTGAGTGAAGTGGGAAACAGAGACGCTGAATGCAGTATTGCTGACACCACGAGGCCGTTCGGCAGTGGTGATTCATACTGTAAGCGGCTATGATAACTCGCCTAACGTAAGGTGATCAGCTAGCTTATACCGCGTGACCTCCTCTTTCGCATCAGCGACATTAGAGTGAGCAGTTTGCGTTTCGAAGTCCTTATCCGAAGCTGACAGGACCGGCCTTGCAGTAAAGATTACCGAAAGAATGGTGTTGATGGGGGTCACCATCAAGAATTCGTGAGTCCATTTCAAACCCATCAGGGACGGAGCTCATACAGGTGAATCAAGCATGGCAAAGCGATTGACATGAAATGGGCGGATTACCTCTACGCGTGAGTATTTTAATTGCTCTCAGAAGAATGTTACGCTGATGTTCCCTTAGAGTGTTCCACGACTTCCATGGTACGTGTCATAAGGAGATATGGAAAAAGGGCCGACCCGCTGTGCTCATAAATATGTTCATCGGCAGTACTGCAATACTGGAACTTCGCCAAGCCAGGTGCTACAGTATCGCACTCTGTCTTGCCACCAGGATTAGAAAGCTATGGGTGAGCGGGGTTTAGGCTGCCCAGCATACCGGATCGTGCTGATAGAGGTACTGTCTATAGTACCTACGAAACCCAGATCAATGACTTTGAAGAGCTCTTCACTCCTGCTCCGGGCCCTAGAAATGTAAACTGGCAGTCTAATGATACACTCTTTGTGGTCTTTTTCGGTATCAATGACATGGTGAGTGACCCAGTATCGAGTGCACGTCATAATGCGAACCTCAAGCTGACTCTCCCAACAGGGCCGTCTGAATGTAAGTTCAACGTGAGGTTCATGGGTAAGCTAGGACTCACTAAGATCTGTCTATACCGCAGCGTGACGATCTGCATGAGGGGGAGGGCCTGGACATCCCAAGCACTACAAAAGCACTGGCCGACTCACTCTTGGTCTCAACTCGACGGCTTTACTCACTGGGGGCGAGGTCGTTCCTGTTTCTCACCTTACCACCTATTCAGTACTCTCCCAAGTACAATCTTCCCGGTCAAGTTGGACACGACATCCAACACCGAGTAGATCACTCAGTCTCATCTTACAACGCGTTCCTCCGAAAGGCTGTGGACGACTTCGAGCAAGAGCAGACCGATGCGAATGTGATGCTCTTCGACCTCGAGAAATACTGGAGATTGATTTTGGATTATCCTGAACTCTTCGGGATGACAGACTGCGCGAGATTTGCTATGACTGTAGATGGCAAGAGGCCGAATCTTGGAAGGATGGGACTGTGGTGAGTACTTGCGACTGCCAACCGGTGAGACTGGAAGGGTGCGAGAGGCGTTAGCTGACAGGTGGTACTTGAAATACTCATGTTCAGCTATCATGACAATCAACACATTAGCTGGTCCAGTGCAGCGTGAGTGGGCGTCCATCCAAAGGAAAAGCCATACAATGCTGACTCTTCAGTGTTTTTTTTTTTTTGCGCAACTCAGCCTGATCGCACGCGCGGTGAACGGCTTCCTTCTGCGGAATTCAGCCGCTTTCCAGACGTCTAACGTGACAGAATCCGCCATCCAGGATTGAACGCCTGGTCCACTCACCACTGGAGGCGCGGGGCGGCCTATATCTCTGGGCCGTGATGGTGCTATATAGGCTTGCTGCCTCCGGTCGTCGGCCTTATAGGACGAATTCGGATACTGAACAAATTATTGGGGTCTTCTGTGGTGTATTTCATGTAGGATCATTTGTAGCCATATTTACGTCTTATGCAGCCAGTTGCGATCCCGTGCGCGCATCCCCCTTGTGGCTGTACTGCAGATGGAACAGTCTTTCGGATCTCAAGGTGCAAGAAAATTCTGCATAACAACTGGACTTTCCAGAACTACAATCGGATCCCCCTTTCCATACGGAGATCCCTGCGCTTTCCCTGGGACCCATTGAGACACCTACTACCCTAAGAAGGTGCTAAAGTATAATTAATCTCGCTTGAGTACATACGAATCAAGCTTAGAGCACGTATCGGAAGCTCAGATCCTTGACGTCCGACTCATTGTCATAGCCCGTGGCAGGTCGAGCAATCGCGTCTTGATTGCCTTCCGCAGCGAGCTTGTCTCGTCGTGCGTTCTCCCACTTGCACATGAAGGTGAAGAGAAGCATGGTGACGATGTAAGCTCCGTAGAGGCCCGAGATGCTTCTCATAGCGGTTCGGTACAGCGGAGCCTCTTTATCGAAGTAGAGTTCTGAGAGGAAGAAAAAGAACTTGTCAGCAGTCGTGCGATGGGCCGATGATCAAAAGTTCACCACTTACGAGGGCCCACGATTGATCCGGTGGCATATCCGACGTAATAGAACGAAGAAAACAAGGTCTTTCGAGTGTGACCCTTGATGTTTGAGGAGATGATTGATAAGTTGGTGATGACAATGGCATGGTTGCACGTTGCTGAGAGGGACGACGGGTATCAGCTGCCGACGAGAATGAACATCTGTCTCTGTACTTACTCAACCAAAGGGCTCCCGCCAGGGGCCACTTGTTCTCGAATGGAAGGACCTGAAGGAGGATACTGCCCAGTAATGGGATAATGGCAAATGCCGCCTGGATGTATCCTCGTCTGTTTGGATAGTACTTGCAGGCGAGGACAGCGAGGCCGAGACATACGAGCTGCATGCCACAAGCGGGCAGCTGTAGCACGGTCGTCTATATGAGGATGAAGATCAGCCATGACTCTACAAATGGACGAATCATGACTCACAATGAATGTGCTATAACCAAGACCGTTCAGAATCAAGGTACCGAAGTTGAGCACGGTGCAAGCGCAAAGACAGAAGGACCAGATGATAGTCAAGTAGAACTGTGCCCAATAGGTCAATCGAGGCAACTCCACGCGAACGCTATCGGCACTTACTCTTGGGTCTTTCATAGTGTCCCAGAACTGGTCCCACTTCCACTCTTTGGATTGTGCACTGGCGTGTTCGAGAGCGACACGATCAACAGCGATCTGTCGGTCTCTCTCGGTAAGGAACCAAGCGTTTTTGGCATCGGTCGGCACAAGGTAGGAGAAACCCAACCCGATTACGATGGACAGGCCACCAGCGATGAGCATAGCGATCCGCCAGCCGGCGAGGGACCCTTTGATAGAGCTCAGCCCATACAGGAATAACCCGCCTAGGCCTTGCGCAACTATATCTGCGCCGTAGAGGGCGGCGAATCGGGCAGGATGCTCAGCCTTCCGATACCAGAACGAGATGAGGATGACGAAGGCCGGGTATGCACTTCCCTCCATGAGACTGAGAAAAGGGTCAGCCTAGAATTTTTTCCCTTCTTTTTTCTCGATAATAAGAATCTCACTCACCCGAGAAGAAATCTCAGGGCTAGAAGATCTCCGGCGTTCTGGGGAGCGGCCTGTGCCATCATAACACCACCCCAAAGGACAACAGTAGCTGGCAGGGGATGCAGGTCGGTCAGAACATGTCACTGTTCTATGCTGATATTACTTACCACCAACGTAGACTCGAACTGAGAACATGTGGAGAATTTTGATCGACAAGAATTGAGAGGCCAGGGTTCCGAAGTAAAAGATACTCGAGGCCCATGAGTAGTCTTGACCCTGAAGATGAAGATCCTTCTTCAAACCGAAGATTGCAGCGAACGAAAGACCCCGCTTGTCGAGGTACTGCGCATCCCGAATGAAAATCAACTCGTCAATTCGCACTGCAGCACTGGCTTCCTGCTTACCTGACAAAAGTAGACGAGAGAGGCCAAAGGCAGAACGACCAAATCGATCTTTCGAAGGACACGTCGGTTGTCGTCCTCGGTAAACTCGATGGGTTCATAAATCTCGTTGACATTTTCGTTGTTGAAAGCCTCCTTGTCTTTGGTGTCCTCGAGAGAGGACTCGTGTATGTCTCGGTGCGTCTCGTGGGAGGACATGGCGCCAGCGAGTCTCTGGGCGAAAGAAAGCGTTGTGGTCCGTCAGACAAGAAAAGACTAATGTGTGCGCCTTTTTATGGGATACTCGAAGATCAGACTTCGCCTCAACATTCCAACGTAATTGGAGTGCTAGGACGCCGCTATGAGTCGCCGAAACTGTAAGCCGCCACCTTATCTCTCGAGTCGCTGTCAATAATCAGCACACCATTTGGCGCCCTTTTTATGCGATGTTGTTCGGGTGTCGGGCCCCCTCAAACAAACGAAGGGGGAAGGATCCAGCTGTAACGACGCGCAGAAACGCTTGGCTTGGTGCGAGGGTGCAATCGTCGGGGTGTTCCAACGAGTTATGGTTAACCTTACGTCCTTCCTTATCATGCCTGGGCCGCGTTTCCAGCCTTCGGATCCATCGGCAGAACCGCTCCGCGCCGGGTTCAGGAAATGTTCAGGAATACCTGAACTGTTCTTGCCGGTCACTTGACCGAGATGTGCGAGTGGAGGTACATAGAACGCCGATTGTAAACAGTTGAAATGCCGATGCGATTGCGATTGTGTGCTGAGCAGTTGCGAGGGAGATTGTGAGTTAGATTGCCAGAGACGTCCGGTTCCCGTCGTCGCAAATGGTACACAATGCCTCTGCGTCGTCGTAACAGACATTAAGACGTCAAGTTGTTCTCTTCATCCCTCGCAATCTCCAGCCTCCATACGAAACTGTCACTATAGATACAGCAATACACAATGGGCAACGTCCTCTCTGACTGTGAGTGGCAGTCTTCAGACTAGGGTCGAGCTGGAGCAACGCTGATCGTGAAAGCCAGCCTACACATATGAGCCCACTGTGGCTGAGCTGGGAGCTCTTGGAAAGGTCGAGGGTATCATTATCGACCAAAAGTGAGTGATGTTGCGCGCGGACAGACAGACGTCCCTTACTGACGAGTTTTACAGGGTGAAGCGTTTCGTCAACGTCCCTTACGCCTTACCTCCTGTAGGCGAGTATCGATGGAAGCGACCCAGACCGCTTCCTGAGGGTCACGCTTATGTGAGTGGTGTGATTGAGGAATGCGGGACACTTCTGATCATTCTATCGCTGCCAGTCACAATCAGAGAAACCCTACGATGCGAAGAAATTTGGTCTGCCATGCCCTCAGCCCAACTACACCTCGCTTCCGGTAGCAGAGACCGCAGGAGCGGATGACGGCAAGCCCAAGCCATATCCTTATGACGAGGATTGCTTGAAGATGAACATATGGCTGCCGTCGGGTCCTCCTCCGGCCGAGGGCTTCTCCACTTATGTCTGGATGCACGGGTGAGTTACGCTACCATATTGCCCTGGTTGTTCACTAGCTGATAAGAGACCTTTGCAACAGAGGCTGGTTTCAGATCGGAGATGCTAGTATCGATCCAAAGATGGATCCGACCGAGGTGAGATGAGGTGGTAGAAGAGACATCGAAAGTACCTACAATTAACGCTTCAATGTTTGGCAGCTGATCACCTCCGGCGGACTGAACTGTATCTTGTGAGTAGAACATCCGGGATGAGTGCGCATCAAGATTTCTTATTGATGCCTCAATAGCATTTCGATCGGCTACCGACTGGGAGCCCTCGGTTTCTTGGCTTCTAAGGAGCTCCGAGAAGAGTCAGGCGACGGCTCTGTCGGCAACTACGGCTTGTGGGACCAGCGGGAAGCTCTGCAATGGGTCCACAAGCACATTCATCACCTTGGTGGTAATCCTAAACGCGTCGTCCTGGGCGGTCGATCAGCGGGCTCCTATGCAACCCAGTAGGTGACACGCCAACATGATCCTTGTTTGAGGAATAGGCAGCTGACAGCGTGAGCGTTCTAACAGCGCGCAAGCTCTGCATGAATGCCTTGTGGCCGAGCCTACTGAAGGCGGACTTTTCCAGCGTATGATCATGATCTCAAATGTGAGTGAGAAGGAAGTCCTTGCCAGGCCGATGACATCCTGACGCCAAGTCATACAGGCCATTCCGTGTCTGCCCAAGACGGTCGAGGAGACGCAAGGTCAATTCAACTCCTTGGTCAAGGCTTTGGACATCTCATCCAATCTGTCTGGACCTGAGAAGCTTGCCAAGCTACGAGAGGTCTCTCCGGCGGTTCTCATGGAGAAGGTCATGACGATTGAGCAGTTTACATTTCGTCAAGTGCAAGACGGCGTCTTCTTCCGTGAGTCATCATGCGAATAGTGCCGTAGAGCCAGGCGGAGGACTGACCCTTCCTGGCGCCACTTGCAGCCAAAACTAAAACCTGGCTCTACGACGGAGAGCTCGCAAAGGAGTTCAAGAAGCGAGACATGGCGCTGTATATCGGAGAAACAATGGACGAAGTAAGATACGCCTTATCTATATCTCCGATATACCACTTTACACACAGAGAGAGAGAGAGAGAGATCGCTGATAAGGCTTATCAGGAAACACTTTATCGATCTACTTTCACACTGAAATCAGTAGACGATATCAAGCGGGGGTTGATCCAGTACTACTCCGAGTCAGTGTGCGAGAAGATGATCGATTTGTATCTGAGCCAAAAGATCAAAGAGCCTTACGGACAGTGAGTGAGCGTTTGACTCCAGTACTCTCTTGCATGCGCGCTGACACCAACCGACAGCCCAGACCCTGATCCTGAGATCGGTTCTTATGCCAAGGTCTTCGGTGACATTGTCTCCGATGGACAGGTCCGAGCTCCCAGCAGATCGCTTGTAAGGCAGTTGAGAAATGCTGGTGTCCCTCTTGATCATGTACATCGGTACATCGTTGGCTGGGTTCCGCAACTTGTCAGGGACTTTAGCCCCAAGAATTTTGGTGTCACGCACGCGATGGACCGTCCTATCCATGTGAGCGATAGATATCATCTTTGGCGAGTTGTGGTCACTGACATGAGCCATCGTAGAACTACTCGATCATGCACGGGCCCGCGTCCGACGAGAAGAAGTTGATGACGGAATGGATCCAAGACTATGTGAGTGAATGACAAGAGAGTTGAAACGGCAGAAGGCTGACTTCTCACCAGGCCAACTTTGTCAACTGGCGGCCGATGGACTTTGGCACGACCGACTGGACACAGGTCAAGGTACTGAGCCCCAAGGACGGTGGAAGTATCCAAATTGAGGAGGACAAGAAGTGGGGATATCTCGAGACGGTTTCCGAGATCATCGAGGACCGCAAGTAGGGGTATTGCACGGGGACAAAGCAGGGCTAAGAGAGAGGACGGACTACCATAGACAACAAGATTGTAATGCATACCTCTGACGCTATACAACCGAGGTGCGAGCAACACACCGATCCGTCCATGTCTTCGACAGGTGGATACAAGGGACGTCATTGGAAAGACTGAACGAGACCTTGCCAATCAGTGTTTTGGGTGTCACCTGTGGCAATCGTACCGGAAGGGTCGGTAGGCCAGAACAGATCGTCAAAGGGCCAATAATCGTTCCATGATAGATTGAGATCCATAGAGTCTTCTGCTGGTCCGAGCAGGAGGTCGCCGACCGGGGGAATGTCATTGAAATCCTCGAGAGTGCCAAAGACAGCTGACCAGTCGGTTTCGGCTTGTGGCTCGGAACATGCTAGCCTGTAGAGGGGATCGAGACGGACCGTGTGAAGCGAAGCAAGGTTATGGTGAGGCGGGTGAGCAACATGGTGAAAGATGATAACTTTGATCAACTAATGTAATGCCGAATGTTTTAGTGGTCTGAGTTAAACTCACTGAGTGTGCTGAGGCATGTGGACAGCATCTGTCGGAGGAACGGCTGTCGTTACATCACCTGCCGCTGAGAGTTCTGGCACTTCCACCGGCGTAAGCTCCGCTTGCGCTTCATGACCGCTTGATATCTCAGTACACTGGGCCATCAACTCCCGCAGAAAGCGCGCGTGAAAGGCGATAGTGTGGGTCGGTATAAGGGTTAGGCGCTCGAGTTCCTCTGCGCAACGCTGGAATAGGTTGTACATGTACGATAGGGATTGGCGATCGAGCATCTTCGCTGCTATTCCGGTATCGAAAACCTAAATGCTTGGGAGGGCATGGTCACCAGGCTGCATCTTCCACATGAAGGAAAAAGCTCACCTTGTGCAAGAAGAATGAGGCGTATGCAAAGTACAGGTGTTTTGAATCTGTAATGCGAGAGTTTGCGAGTTGGTCAAGCATGCGACCGGATGGCTGCAATCGGAGCACTTACCACAGGCATATCTCAATGCGTCATCAGGTAGTTGAAGCATGGTATTCAACACCCCGACCGACCCATTGATGCAAACAGCCAGAGCTTCTCGTCTTTCGCGATCTTGAGCTTCGCCAACACGTCCCTCTCCATCCGCAGACGATTCTGCTGTCCTAAAGGATCGCTGGACCCAGCGGTGGGCAATCTGATAAGACTTCGTTAGCAGCGTATTTGGGGGATAGGTTGTTGAGAGGTACGTACAATGACCTTGGCATGCAGACTCGACAGAACGGCGTGAACCAGCGTTTCGGGATCTGTTCCAAGTGTTCAGATTATCTCCTTTCTATACATATACTGCTCTGCTCACCTCTCTCCACCTGAGAGGCTGCCCATTGATCCGCTTCCTGCTCCATCTTCCTGTACTCGTCCCTCACGTCCAGACGGGACCGCCCAGGACCAAGCTCGTTATCTTTGTCGATCGCTTCTATATGAGCGGCAAGCAGTCGCCTTAGGATGACGTTATTTGCCAGTCGATGGTCTGGGATTAGGCAAAGGGGGGATTCGACCCATTGCTCGCTGAAAAACATTCAGGAGGATCGATCAGCTTGTTGAGCGACTGATACCATATTCCCAAAAAATATCTCACCTAGAGCGTACGAGAGCATCTTCGGGCATCATACTCGGTTTGGCCGTCTGCCCGCAGTAGTTGTACCTATGATGAGGAGCTCAGCCTTTGAATCTCGACTACAAGGTCGACATCCACATTCACTTACCGTCTATCCGCTGCGTACAGGATCAACCATAGTCGCTCTCGATTGCGCTTCCGTCGTGGGTCGTACTCCCCCCGCGGGCTTGAAAGATCCATTTCGACCGCGATACGACTGTGTCCTCGTCAACGGGATGGAGCACAATCCGGAAGGTTCAACTTACCATGCCTAACGTTGCAAGGGATCGTCAGCCTATACCATTTATCAGAACCCGGCGAATAGTGTACACACAATCACTCACCATACCCAACAGAAGGTACCCATTCTCATCTTCCGCCTCTTTGTACTCGGTTAATACGTATCTAGGAGGAGATGAAAGTCAGGCAAGGATTGCATTCGATTCCTGGCCGTTACCACGTACAGAGCCTGAACCGTCTCCTCCGTTTTCACATCGTCAGCAAACGCCCTAAGCATCTGATCCTTGGCTAAGGCGAGGCATTTCTGATGTATGACGGGTGACAGACGAGTTTCGTATTTCGCAGCGACCGCCAGCATGACGCAGAACAGGAACGCCGATGTTCCGCGAACATACTCTAATCAAGTGGTTAGCCACTTGATTGGATCGGGCTGACGGTTGTGCTCACCGTAAGTATGCAGATCCTCGTCAAACATGAATAGCCGACATGACAGTTTTGCCATGAACAAGTCAAAGAGCTGTCGTCCTGCCGCCTCGTCAATGTATCCGCAAGTAATAGGATCCTCTCGATACAACGACAGGTTGGGTCTTTTATTCATGCCCTCAGTACGTTTGGGAGTGAACAGCTTGACGATGGATGAGGTTCTCTGAGTTGACGGTCCTATGTCGGCATGAGTCTGACAACTGACTCTGATTGAGGAGGTGGGCACCAGCTGGGTGACCGTCGAAGTATAGGGCCGTTGAAGGGTATGGGAGGGAAGGGCAACCGGCGGGGTAGACGAGGATGCTCTTGACCGGACGTTGATGTTGTGGCCCATGCCATAATAATCACTCTTGCTACCCCCACTACCTCCTGGCCCGCCTCCTCCATCTTGTCTCACGCTTGAGTACCTCCGACGTAGTCGTTTACGCACATCGTCCGACAACCTGTTCAGTCCACAAAGGCATCAGCTAAGCCCCTCCTCTCCCTGAATTCCATCCATCTCACTTGGTGCCCACTTTCCGACCACGTCTGTGCGGCACGACGAGACATTCTTCTTCAGCGACCAGACAGCTTTTGCATGGATTATCATCTGTCCGACCGAGGCATTTTGTCTGTTAAGAAGGGGCGAAAGGGTCAGCCGATTCATCACTAAGACCTGAATATTCACTCAC
Source organism: Kwoniella heveanensis BCC8398 (assembly GCA_000507405.3). Taxonomy (NCBI): domain Eukaryota; kingdom Fungi; phylum Basidiomycota; class Tremellomycetes; order Tremellales; family Cryptococcaceae; genus Kwoniella; species Kwoniella heveanensis. Next base: position 645,827 of record KV700125.1, read on the forward strand.
CTTCCGAGATCTGCACCTCAGGCATGCGCTGTGAACATTGTCAGTATGATTCATTACATTCTGTATCTGAGTTTACTCACGCTTGTGCGGCTGACATGGCTCATTCGTCCGGCCATCCGAGATATTGGAACAACACGCGATGAGAGAGCAGATCGATTCCAGGCGATCTTCATAAGCTTAAAAAAGGGACCGAGTTAGATTATGTTATCTATAGCAAGCTAAGTGGGGCTCAAGTGTGTCGGAAAAGTCCGGCTCATGCGTTGTGAGTATTCGGTAGCTCTCAACGGTAAGCCACTGTGACTGGCAATGAGGGCATCAGAGCACCTGCTATCCTACTCATACTGCACCCGATGAACATGAATGTACAGCCCTACGGTATACTCAGCTGTGGCACAAGAGGGGATGCTGCGCAGACAGGATGTGCTCGACCGATTGCAGGCCCTGGTCTGGGCTGTCCAACTCGGGCACCTTGAACTGGAGATCGCGCAACCTGGCTTGGACACGTAGCTCGACGTTCGGCACTCAACACCTCAAGATGGGTAACCATGAACCATGGCGGGTCGTCATATGGGTCAATGATTGCGACTAATACACACACACCGGATACAAATATACGTATTTAGATCAACATCAAGCCCTACACAGCTGCCTTATACGGTCAAATCATTACTCGGACTTGCTCGCTTCAGTCTGCCAATCGTACTTGGGATCATACCCCAGCATCTCCCTAGCCTTCTTGATGCTGATCCCTCCTTCTCGAGGATTATCGGTCTCAGGCTCCCACTTGGTGTTGGGGAATACTTTGGCCATGAGCTCAGCGGTCGGGACTCTGAAGGCGGTATCGGCGTTGGCGATATTGAAAACGTGTGGGCCGATCAGGTCTGACTCGATAGCCAGTCGGAAGGCCTGGGCGCAGTCTCGAGCGTCAATGTAGCAGAAGCCACTGTAAGGGTGAATTGGCAGGTACGAATTGCGTCAGCACGCCGGTCCAAAGGAAGCTGCGCCATGAGTCACTTGTACTCACTTCCAGGCCCTGGACCAAGGATCATCCTGCCAGGCGTCAAAGTCCTTGTACTGATCGGGGCTCATGACATTACTCAATCTGATATTAATGATCTTGGCCTTGGGGTTCCATCTCGTGAATTGCTCGCCCATCTTCTCTCCGAGGAGCTTGGCAAGCGAATAACTCGATTCGGGTCGCTCGGCATCTTCCCTGATGGGCAGTCGCTCGGGGATGTGGGGGTAGAAGGGGATACCGAATACGGTCTCTGAGGACGCGATGGCCAGATTGGTTATGCCGAGTACTCGGGAGGCTTCGAGGATGTTGTACGTCTGGCAGATGTTGGTATGAAAGATGACGTGGTTGGGCTAGATGAGTGTGATGCGTCAAGATCAGCACCGCCATACGCGAATTTCACCGACAGTCAGACAGAACTGGCGTCCTCGAAAAGATGATGGCCACTTACAGCTCGTGAAGGGGATGGGATCGCAGCAAGATGAATGACAGCGTCCACTCCCTTGTACCCCGAATCTAGATCAGACAGAGCGGCGATGACTTGACCGTAGTCTTTGAGGTCGACGTGGACGTATTTCGCGACTTTGGCTTCCTCAGGTGCAGGGGGCGAAACGTCCACTGAAGGCAGGAGAAAACCCACGTGAGATACCGTTAGTTCGACTGGGGTAGTATCCCTGTACAGGAAGCGGTTTGCAGTACGATTACAAGGCTGCCTGTCGATCGCGACTCCGCCCGACCTGAAGGATTGGATAATGGATACTGTAGAATCGTATCGCAGCCAGTCATCCAGTCCAACTCACAGTTCCACACATTCCATCCAGCATTCACCATCTCCCTTACGACCCATCGTCCCAGCTTCCCACTTCCTCCAGTCACCACTACCCTTTTCTGACGCTCCAAAGGAGGGTTGGCCGGGTTCATTAGCCTTCGCTCTGAGAGGGCTTCTTGCGCCGTGAAGGAAGATGGTGCTGCCATCGTTGTTGTGCTGCTATAAGAGGAAAGACTGGGTCTGATTTAAGAGGTCGTTCTGGATAGAAAGGCTTGTTTTGCGTGCAACAAGAATTGGATGAAATCTTTCTCTACTGGATAGCATGCGAGCTCAGGCTGCGTGTATATTATATAGTCGTTCTGAGACTCCACCATGCTGGTCCCAGCTTCATATCGATTGCTTTGATTCGTCCATGCTGGACACGGGCATAGTGATTAACGTTAAAACCCGGGCCGGTGCCACCGGGTCACTCACCGTCATCAGTTGTACCGTTATTCTGGTACAGCCCTCCACCCAACCTCCACTTCTCTAGTGAGATTACATGTGGCTCTCGGCGTATACATACCCCTTATCTACCGCGATACCTTGCACACAGATGAGAGATTGGCTTGTCTGATAGGAGTAGAATTGCCGAAAGATTGGCCGAAGTCGGACCGCGACTTGAAGGTACACAATTGTCGCTGTGACCATGTGGAGGTAGGCGATCTTGCCAACTAGATCGGATCTGACTAGGCATGACATTGCTGAGTAACGAGCTAAAAGTGGCCGCTGTGTAGCGCGCGTGAAAAGGTCCGTTGCATACATCAAAAGCGTGACAGAAACAGAAACTACAGATCGTAAATGGGCATCGAAACTGAAACAGGAGGGTGGTTACCCGACGAGGTCGGAGAGGGAACCACTCCCAACGATAGACTAACATGATGTATCCATAATATTACATCAGCACGGATCTATTGCGGACGGCAGTTTGGCATAGCAATTTTGCGCCATATCCGACAGTCACACTCACCTCGATATCGCTGGCTGTGATAGGACATTCGAAACTGGCGCTGTTGCTGATAGTTGGGCTCACAGTGACACCCAGGATCTACAGCGGGATCATCGTTAGCTGTCCCATTGATGTAACAGACATTAGCCTGCAGAGATGGGGATGAAGCGTACCTTCAGCTTCAAGTAAAGGTCGTAATCGACTGTGATATCCTGTGTGCTACCTCCCAGGATACCGCATTTCTCTGTTTTGGGCAAATTGAAACGTCAAGCCGTGCTCTGCATTCTATACATACAAGCGATAAAAGAGGTGCACTCACTGATCAAATCGTTAAGAATGACCTTGTTCGGGTCCTTAGCGAGAGAGTAGCTGTTCATTTAACATAATCAGCAAAGCCGATCCATCGAATTCGCGCCTGTTCCCTGTCTGCTGACTCGTCAGACTGCCCTACTCACTTCAAGGCAAAGGGGAAGTCGAACGTTGAGGCAGTGTATCCCTTGAAATCAAGATTGTAGAGGGTACCGCCACCGAATGAGTTGGTGTTGTTACCGGGGTATCGGGCGTTGGCTGTGATCTCCTTGAAGTTGGCATTGAACCAGTTGGGGTTCGCGACGCTGCAGCATGATGCATCAGTCAAGTCGCTATCGCAGACTCTGGCATTGATGCGGGAGCGCGACCATGGTTGTCATGGTCCCATTTTATCCAGTATGACTAGTCACAGGAAGCCGCGACGCAGGTATGCTTTCAGTGCTGGTAGTAATCACTTACCTGATACTCAGGTCAAAGTTGACCGTCAACCCATCACTGGTCAAAGACACGGGCGAAGACCCGATATTGACGCTGTTTAAGGCGAAGCTGGGAGGGCGCACATACTATCTCATGTCAGCGGGGAAATTGCCACAATAATGACTCACCAAAACGATGGACAGGATTATGCTGACGATGAGGATGATTGCGATCGTCACGCAACAGCAGCACATTCGCAGAGACATCCGCACGCCACCTCCCTACATGAACCAGGACGAGATCGGATTAGCTGTGGCATGCAGGAGTGCGTTGCATGGCGGCACCTTGCTTCGCTCACCCTAGACCACTGCTTGCCTCGTTCATCCTTCCTCCACATCCTGAGAATACCCGTACTTCTAGGCGGAGGGCCCATCTCCGCGATGGATCTGGGCGGCTGACGCAGACCCGAACGACCAGGTTGGGCTCGCTGAGTATTGGCATTTTCATACTGTGCCTCCTCCGGCAACTTCTCCGTGCTACCTAGAGACGGGTCGGCCGGGTATGATGGGTATCGAGGCTCCTCGCCGTAAGGATTGCCATAGTCGTTGGCCGTGAAGGGCGGCGGTTGCGAGTCATGGCCATACTGCTGCTCGCCGTGACCGTATTGACCCTGATTGTATGGGTCGTTGTACGAGTCGTTGTACTGTCGCGACATGGCTCGTGCGCGTCAAGGTAGAGACTCTGTTGATAGGCTCGAGTTGAGGAGAGGGTATACTTATATCGAGGCAACTTGCAAGTCGAAATGATATTCTACTCCTTCGTTTGGAAAGGAAACACAGCCTGCACAGTCACAAGCGGTGCGTGAACAGGCGTTTGTTTTGGATGGCAGACAAAGGGTCAGGTCACCGCGCCGCTTCACATGAATAGGCGCGCGTGGGGGTACGCAACAAGCGAACTAAGTTACGTAATTGATTCACCCCATCCCCAAGTCCGACGTGAGTGTCTGTGTCGTTCCATGCATGCTTTGAAACATGACGGAGACAGCGGAGGCGAGACATACCATACGCGAGAGTGTGGATCGGATCATCCGTGAATTGTGGAGAGTGAACGCGATGCCTATGCCAAGAAGTGAGAGTAAGTTTACAAGTTACAAGGAACAGCTTGGTCGCGCGACTGGGCAAAGTGGTGTATACGGGGTAGTACCCAGTGATGTCATGTCATGCAGAGCATTTTGTAAGATTAACTTGTAGGAATCGAATGATTTGTTATATAACAAGGACGGGCTTCCGATCAGGCTATAGCCTTTCTTTCCGTACAAGTCGTGTTATCGAGACCACCATGCTTCTTCAATCAGCTTCAGAGGTATTGTCGACAGTCTGGTCTTCAACCCAGGTGCGTCACTTGCCTACTGCAACAGAGTATGCATGTCTGTGGTTGAGACTGAAACCGTTACCTCTCCTTTTACCTCACATGACTTAGGCGTCGCTCTCGGTGATCCTGGTTCTAGTCTACGGCTTCTTCGCGAGAAAGCTGGATATATTATCGCCCGAAGGAGAGGAGAGTGCATCAAAGCTCTGTGTAACCATCTTCCTGCCCTCGCTGCTGTTCTCAGAGATCGGCCCGTTGGCGTCATGGGAGAATTTGCAGCAATGTGAGTTCCCCTGTAACAAACACCTCCGCTCGAAGACGGTAAACTGACTTGAGTCGAGCTTATTGACGTCCGATGGTTTGGTTTGCAGATTGGATCATCATCGCTTATGCATTGGTATTCCAAGCAATCTCATGGATTGTCGGAGTGATCGGTGTGGTCGTCTTCAAGATGCCACCTTGGATCGTGTATGTCTGTCTTCGATCTCCTCTATTCCTCCGGGCTAAAGCTGATCGAGCTGTCTTCTGCTCTGCTTGGATAGACCATGCATGGTCTTCAATAATGCGACCTCTATGCCTCTGCTCTTGCTGAGCTCCTTGGGCAAGAACGGCACGTTGTCACCCCTCGTCGGCAAAGACAGCTTGGACGACGTCCTTGATCGAGGACAGGTCTACTTGCTCATCAACGCGCTCGTATGTAATCTGACGCGATTCTCCTTCGGACCAGGTGAGCTACATATGGGAGTAATGGAATCGTAGTTACTAAAGACAAGACTGACGCGATGGGTGATCGATCAGTTATGATGAAGAAGCATCCGCTGGACATCCCTCACCCGTGGTCACATTCCGAGTCTCCTCACGCCATCAAGCAACTCGTCGACGAGGTCAGAGGCTACCCAGAAGTCCAGCCGTACGAGAACCAAGACGAGGAGACACCGTTACTGGACCAGGTCAAGACGGGCGGGAAACGTAGCTGGAGGGCGCTGAAGATCGTCAAGAAGAGTGTAGCCGGCTTCATGAACCCACCGATGTATGGTGGTCTGGCTGCGATCACCTTGGGCGTCATTCCGTTCACACACAGGTGGCTGTTCGAGAAAGGCTTCCTCAGCCCGTGAGTGGCGAGTTATGGTTTATGGTGAATCGGGGGCGATGCGACCGCCAACGCTTGCTGACTCTACACCTTATTGGCATTGCTGTTGCTGGAATGCAGCGTCTCCGAATCTATCGACAAGATCGGAAAGCTGTATGCAGCCCTACAGATGCTTGTGATCGGCGCCCACTTAAAATCCAAGAAGGGTTCAAGACCTCCCATCTTCACGTTGATATACCTCTTCGTATTTCGTTTCGCGATCATGCCGGTCATTTCCACAGCGATGGTCTATGGCGTCAGGAAGGGTTTGGGCGATCGGATCTTGGCTGATCCTGTTTTGGTGCGTTGTGGACCCATTTGTTTGATCTGTTCCAGAACATAACTGTTCCGACTGTTTGACCCCTAATCTGTGTGAATTATCAGGACTTCGTCATGATGATCGCGCCTGTCGGTCCGCCGGCTTTAACCCTTGCAGCGGTGAGTGAAATATCCGTCCAGTCCCTCAATCCACTACATTCACCGTCAGAAGATGACGAGCTTCCCGCTGATCGGCTCGCTTGTGTTGTCGCATCATCATTCATCAGATCGTCGAAATGTAAGTCTGATTTGTCGGTCCATCGTCGTACAAGTTCGTCCACGTCGCTCACCTGTTTTATCTCCGTGCACAGGTCCGACACGCATGAGGAGACCGAAACGGCCGTCGCCAAGACCATCGTCATCTCATACGCTCTCACCCCGCTCATCAGCGCTAGCGTCACAGCCGCGTTGGCTGTCGTGCAGAAGCTCTACTGAGCGTGTTAACCGTTCCAAGTGGAATATCTGTCTACTATCTGCGGATAATCATGGCTGTTGGGTGACTGAGATGGGATAAGTCGGTGTGATTGACTTGCGATCGTCGGGATCCTCCACTCGTCGCACGTAAAACTCCTGAACAACAATTCGGACAGTATTAAGAAACACGGAAAATCTAGTCAGGACATTGTGTCTCTCATCGTTTCGAAAGGAGTTTGGTTCTTGTACATCTGAAATCCGATACACGAGGGCACTGCGGAAACGAATAGCATGATACTTCGGACAAGGAGGGCGTCAGGGAGCAGCAACGGAAACGGAAAACAAGGAATGGAGCATCAGTCTGAAATCTCACTCAGCACCAGATATCACAGCAAGATCCAAGCATGCATTATGTCTCGTCATGGGGACGGGATAATTTCCCGCAGCTTATCGAAACATGAGTGGGGCTCAAACAAGGGCAAAGAAGAGAAAAAGAAACGACGGTGGCGATCCCTTGCACAGAACAGATTCTCGTTTTCCGGCGAGTGGTAGCGCAAGCGGCGAAGCGATTGTCAGCCTAGACCGTGTGAAGGGAAGCCCGAGGGATTCCAGAGGACCATTCGGTGCCATTCGTTCTTGGTGCCGAGACCACAGAGTTCGCGCAATTGCCAAGTGTCCATTTGAGTCGCACGCCAATGGGACTCGACTTCTGAGATCGCCAACAGGGCATTATTTCCTCTCCGTTAGCTCAAATGGGAAAAAAAGGCTTTATTCATGACACTAGCCGAGGTATACTGCTTATCAAGGCGTCAGGGAAGCCGGTCTTCAGAGATGCTAGGCAAGCGATTGCCCTTGATGGAAGTCTATGATAGAAGTCAAAAGACGAAACACAGGAAATGGGTGATATGCTATGGCGTTACGAAAGTCAACAAATCAGCACTGGCTCTTTGAGAGAAGCGCTCGAGGGCAATCACTGGTGGAAGGCAAAAAGCACTCACCATGTTATTACAAATGGTCGAAAGAAAAAGATGAACAACTATCCGATCAGAGCCAGTCTTCTACCAGCTCGCTTTGTGTACACCTGGCAGTTCTCCGTTGAGCGCCTTTTGTCGAAATTGGAACTGCAACAAGGTACAGTGGTCAGATAACCGAACATATACGATACCGCGATGCCGGAAGAATGAGAGCGATAGAAGACGAAGGATCAGAGCATGACGGTATCTTGACTCTCAAGCTCAAGTGGGTGTGGGTGCGAGCGCGGTAACCATCAACCCTGATTCATCCACTCACCCTGCACAACCCAAACTTGGAGATGACACCTCTAGCCCTTCCCGTCTCCCAACATCGGCTCTTCACAGCGCCCATCCTCCCTTCACCTCCATTCAAGGCATTCAGTCCCAATTGAGCTTTATGACGGACCGTGGCCGGTAAAGTGGTGTTTCGCGCTACGAAGAGGTAAGCTCGTCGTTGGACCTCGAATTGCTCGGCGGAGAGCCGTTTGCGGATATCTCGGAGGACTTGTGCTTTGGCGCCCATTTCGTCGGCAAGGTGATCCGATCAGAGATGAGATACGTAGGGAAGGGCCGGAAGTTGATGTGTATAGAGCGATAACAAAGTTTAACAGAGGAACGTGAACATCGAAATCGATGTATCGGAACGCAAAAGGTCGACGGCAGCAGGAGGCGAAAAAGACGGCAATCACGTGGCGTCCACGCATTGTCACTGTAGCATTTCGGGTCAGGTTGCGGTTGCTGTTCGCTGTTCGGCCTCGTAGCGAGATGCATGCATGCATACGATCCGTCGTTTAATGTTGCTTCCAATCGACGTCTAGCTAGGTATTCAGAGCTGCGCAGTACATCCTTTCCAGAGCCCAGCTTCGGACCTCGCACCCACAGCGTACCCCTCTGGCCGAAAGCTCAGCCTCATCCTCAAATCAATCCGCTTAGCAGAATCGCTTCCAACGAATCAGCTGTCAACGAAATCACCACACTTTTACCATGTCATCATCACCTCGAGCAGCACTGCCAACGCCCACAAAGGCGGCGCCCGTGAGCGTGCCCACGCCTGCCAAGGCTATTCAGGCGCCGCTGAATCTCTGGGAGAGCTTTATGTGTGGAGGTCTTGCTGGTTGTGGAGCTGTCACCATCTGTGAGTTGAGTTGCGTGAAGCCATGGGGTGATTTCGGCATATTGAGCGTCTCATTGGCACATCTCGGTTTTGGTCTTGGTTCGGGCGGGACCGAGCTACTGGAGATCTTGTGCAGGCTTTGAGCAGGCTCTAGGTCAATGATGGTCCATCCTAGTCCGGGATCATGAAGAATTCTGATGTACCAACTCGGCTACATTCGTCTGCTTCTTCGGCAAAGACATGCTTACCAACTTCTTGTAACTTCCATTCATCTTATCTCGACGAAATCTTCTCGCACCTCATACGATACCTTCCTGTCTAATCAAAACCCGCAGCCAACATCCCAGAGACGATGAAGACTCGACTGCAGCTGCAGGGTGAACTCCAACGACACGATCCTACCGCGCCTAGGGTGTACAAGAATGTATTTGACGTGTTCACCAAGACATGGAAGCATGAGGGTATAAGAGGTCTGCAGAGGGGTTTGGTGCCTGCAGTGAGTTGGACGTAGCGGAGCTTCCTTGCCAACTGAAATGCTGGTAGTAGACCTGCCGTGTTCTCTGGTTGCTTGCATGTGGCTGCGAACTGAGCTGACCTGTTCCTTGATTTGCTGGTTTGCAGTATGGTTATCAGGTGAGTCGCCTGCTCGGATAGCATTTCGAGGCAGGTGTATCCAAGGCTCCGCAAGACTGCAAACGCTACTCGGTCTCAGGGCGCCGGATGAAGGGATGATGGGAACAGGACTGACCGCAACACGCCGGATTTTCCCAGATCCTGCTTAATGGTTCTCGACTCGGTTTCTACGAACCCGTAAGACGGACGTTGAACCGTGCGATCGGCAGAAATCCTACCGAGGGTGTTGTGTCTACTGCTATCACCGCTGGAGCCGTGACGGGATGTATTGGAGGTGAGTGAGCCGGCGCGATTTTAGGACATCCTATCTGGTCTTGCAATTGTTGCGATATCTGAGTCTGGGCACGTTCCACTGATGGTATTTCATTTTGCCCCGTGGTCTATCAGCCGCCCTTGGATCTCCTCTTTTCCTTGTGAAGGCTCGAATCCAGGCCTATTCACCTGCCTTGCCCGTAGGAGCTCAGCATTACTACAAGGGTTCCTACGACGCTTTACGGACTATCTTAAAGTCTGACGGTGTACTTGGTCTCTGGAGAGGTGTCAACACTGCTATCCTGCGGACGGCTATGGTGAGTGACGGCGGGACTTGGACACAACTCCCCTGAAACGACATCAAGATCGCTTTGCTTTGATCGCACCAGGGCTTATGGTTGTCTTTGTTTTGCTGTGTGTGAATGTGATGAAACAGGGCTCGTCCGTCCAATTACCATCGTACAATCTCGGCAAATACTACCTGACCTCGTACGCCGGTATGGCCGAAGACAGCTTTTGGACCTTCTTTCTCGCCAGTTCGTTATCGGGTGTATGTGTGTGCATGATGATGCAGTGAGTCACATCACCCGTGCAGATCTCCGCAAACCTACATCGACGATGCTGATTGATGTCTGACTCTCTTCCTTCTTGTAGACCTGCGGATACTGTGAGTTGACGCTGCGGTCATCGACAGCTGAAGCACCAATACCTAGAAGAAAGTATCGCGGACAGGGAGGCAAAGCTGATTATATATGAATATTGTTTGCACAGGCCTTGACAAGAATGTACAACCGTGAGTAGATTCTTTTAGCCGGATCACCTCAAGTCGCATTCATCCATCCTCGGAATAAGCTTCCAGACCCCGAACATTGATTGACTCGTCTCTGGCTTGGCTCGATGCGCGGATTCAGAAAATACCATCAAAGACCCGATCACCGGCAAAGTTCGAGGAGCATTATATACTAGTCCTATTGATTGCTTGTGGAAGACTTTCAAAGCTGAGGGTATTGCCGGATGGTACAAGGGTGAGTTGAGTTGTAGGTAGCGGTTGCGTTCGTGGTCGTGCTTTATCGGAGGAAGTCTGCACTGTTCGGCTCGTGATCATCCTCAAGAGGTGTCTCCAAGGTTCTCAGCGCAGAGTGTTATCCGGTCTTCCCATTGGGCTGTCTGTCATTTGCTCCACCCCCATCATACGAGCGATCGACCGAAAATCTATTGGTTGCCCGTACTGAACCGCTATTTCCATTTCGTCATCTTGTTCGGTTCGGCGCTTAAACAGGTACGACCGCTCATTTCTTGAGAATCACGCCTCATACTATCTGCACACTGGTATTCAACGAAGTGAGTCAGCAGCCTCAGCCTCCATTAGATCCATTCTTGCAAAAGCAAACAAGCACACACTATGGAACACGAAGGAGTTTTGCTAATCATGATTCGACTTGCGCATTCGCATCTCCATAGCTGATCATGGCTCAATACAAGAAGATCCGAGGATGATCGTGACTGATGGTGATGGTGTGGTGCCGGAAAGAAGACACAAAAAGGGCAAGGCACAGGATTTCTGTTCCGGATCCACGGATACCAAGGGAAGGGAAGCGGCTAGCAGAGGGTGTGGAGTCGAACGGTTTGATCCATTGTTACATACGGATGTCGGATGCATATAATCCTCAACAGTCAAAAGGCGGGTGGTATTGAACAGGACATTGTCGTACGGTAGTACAAGTCCATTCTTCGGTCGGACACTACAGGATGTACAGATGCGTAGGACATGCAACATCTGCGGAGATTCAGGACAGATCCCTCGGCACGATGGAATGGATCGAGAAAGGGAGAGATTTAGATTACAGTATCGGGCAACACATTGTACAAGGAGGTCGGTCCGAGAGCCCCTTCCCATGGAAACATTGACCATCCCACTGAAGTCCAGGCCGACAAGAAACGGATTCAATCATTCATATCGTCATTATTAAGAGGAAATCATACCTACTGGGAACGGTTTTAAACGAAAACGAGACCTGACTGAATTCGTCAAATGACAAGGATCGGAAGGACCGGGGGGCGTCAAACTGTGGAACCGGAATCTAAACAGAAGACTTCGCATGGAAAGTCTAGGAGATACGACCGTATTAAATATTGGATTCGTAAATCATACGGACCTACGTAGTACGTACTGCTCCACAAGAGTGGCTGTCAAGAAAAGTATGCTCTCGACTCTAACCTATTCGCCACCACCACCGTTGCTCTTCTTCAATCCCTTGATTGAGAACTTGCTAGGACTGTCAGCGGCTTTGGACGAAGCGATACTGGCTGTTCTAACTCGAGCTTTCGAGGGGGTCGTCGCTGGTCCGCTTCCGGCAGCAGCGAAGGAAGAGCCATTAGGCGTGCTGCTATCGTTCCAATCCAATCGTAGACGGAGCAGACCAGCGCTCTCGGCCCCGGATAATTCTACCCAGACGTCGGCGTTGGGTACGGCAGGTCGGATGTGTCGGAAGATATCGACCTCGGCTTCGCCCAACTCGATGTCCTTGCCGAGAGTGTGATGGTCTGCGATGGCGTGATACGTGACATAATCGAGATCAGACGATGATCAGGCACGCCCAGCAGGCAGAATGTAGTGAGACTATCGAAGGGAACTCACCAAAGACAGTCACCGTGAATGTCGTGACTCCAGGGGCAACATTGAACTTGAAGTTCTCATTCCTATAGGTATCGAAGTTGTTCAGCTCCGTCAGCTCGGAACCCTTCAACCATATAACCATCGACCAGATAGTCAAGAGGTGGAGACATCTTGGCAAAGAACTTTGACTTACCACTCTGGTGTAGCACTCTTGACATGATCGGTCTTGTGCGATTTCCCTCCCAGCTTGACTTGAACATAAGGCTTCGTGCCTGCTTTCAAATCCTTGGCCGCCAAAACAGTGATACCAAGAGTGCCGGGTTCGGTAGGCGCAGATCCCTCACCGATAGGTAGCGTTGTGGCATTTGGTCCAGGAACGCCAGCGCCAGGTACGACACCGTCCATGCCAGCTCCGGCCGGTTCAGATACCTGACCCGCGGGGATCTCATATCCCAGCCCAGCCGGACTTTCAGGCTGCTCAACGAAGATTTCCTTGCCTGACTTATCCTTCTTCTTGATCAACCCGACTCGACGACCGGCGAAGCCGCCTACAGAGCCGATACCGTGTCCTACACCAGAGACAACGGTGGTGCCTCCATGGAAGACACCTTTACCGACCGTCGTACCCCCGTGAATAACGCCTTTACCGACTCCGATTGGTACTCCTCCGATCTGCGTGATGGCTCGGCCAGCAGTGGAGAAAGTCGATGTCTTTTGTCGGCTTCGAGCGATGACTGATTGCGAAGAGTTGTCAGACAGGTCTCGCGCAGGTTATCGCTATGATATATCGAGGGAACGGGGTCATCCACAACGCTAGTATAACAGCACTCACTTTCAGGCTGGAACAAAACCCTGATGGTGAATGAACCCTTCTCACCGTGCTTCTCGTTTCTCACGGGTAGCGTCAACTCGGTCTGTTCGAGAGGCTCGAGCGTTGTCAGATCGATTGAACCACTTCCGATGGGCGTAGCAGAGCCGACCTATGGTGAATAGTCAACTTTGGGAGTCGGTTTTCGCAATCCTGGCATGACAATCGACCCTGATCATCCACGTAGGAGAGCTATGCCGGAAATCGACTCACTCTATCCCAGTCACAGATCTCAAATCGGAATGAGGCAGCTACTCGAGAAGGAATCATCACTTCAAACTTCTCATTCCATTCGGGTGCCAATGTCCTAACCAATATTCAGAACCCGATCAGCTGTCAGCACTCAACAATCGATAACTCAAAATCTGCCCACTTTTTCTTTGTCTCGGACTTGAAGACCCTGTTGCCGTTGAGGGTGAACATCACGTAGGGCTGACGCGAATTATCAGCTAACTCGACTGCAAGATGGCTCTTCAGGGAATCACTCACATCAGACTTGCCGCTCCGATCGGCACCGTGAAGTCCCTTAGCATTCAACACATCGACCTTGAGAATACCCATGTCTGCAAGTGTTGACAGCGATCAGCAGGGCGATGTCTGGTACAAGCAGAATCGATGAGGCTCCTACGCACTGTTCATGCTTTCTCGAGGCTCGAGGACAATATCGACGGGCACGAACCTCGCGCTCATGGTGACGGTCGATCGGTTCGACTCATCAGGAAGCTTCAGTGCGAACTCAGCGGGACCGGTCTGTTGGGGCAAAGTCGGGAAAACGTCAATCATGGTGTCCAATCGTACGTTCAGATGAGACTGAAGATTCCTTAGATTAGGGTCGTACTCACGATACACTGCTCGAGGAAATCCCTAGTGTCAAGCTTGGCCTCAGCAACGATGTCGTCGTGGTCGCTCTCATCGCCCTCGTTGATCCGCAACCAAGTGCGACTGAAGTCAAGCTCCCGAATGAATCCCTCACCGACCTGCGGTTGTCGATGTTCCAAATCATCAGCAGGAATGACGAGAACCAAACTCAGATAGAGACGCTGATGACTGACCTGGTCCCAAGTGGGATGAAGACTTCGAGCTTTACCAGTGGTGAAAGAAGGCCAGTAAACATCATCAATCAAGACCTCCAAACGACCTCGCCTGGCGAGCCTGCCCGAGATGATTTGGAAAACGAGTACACCAGATTCTGCGCGGGATCACGATATGTCAGCTTGTCGCTGATCTTTCCGAAGCTACATGAACTCACGACAAGCCAGAATCTCTTCGATAGTCATCTCAACACCCTGCTCAACATCCTCAACGGGATTAAGCGGCTCCACAGCGGAATCAGCCCTCGAAAGCTGACTTTGAGCGGTCACAGCTGACATTATGGAAGTATTACCGATGGAAGTTGATGGCCTGTGCCCAAGGGAGCCAGACGGTCGAGATCCGTTGACAGTGCCGTTATTAGGGAATCGACTCGAGGCCGGACTGGCAGGAGCGATGTTGGTTGAACCGTTGGCGTCTGTGACGATGGAAGCCTCGTAACCGTCTGCCTGAGACTGTGCTTCCTCGGCGGCCATCGTGAGCTCATTCTTTTGAGCTTCGAAAGATACACCACCCTTGAGCGATACTGCAGGCTTGAAATCGACCTCGTAAAGCAATTCTCCTTTGTATTGGTTTGCCTTGTCCAGCTTGATCCGGTCTTTTCGCTGCTGAGCGCCGGTAGATCTATAAGGATAGTGAGGGCTGTCGGAAGGCTCGATGAAATCGGAAGCTTTCACTTCGACGTAGCCTAGAGATCGGTCTTTGCCAATGTTCTGGTAGTCCATGAGCTCGAGAATGATGTTTTCCTTGGTGCTGTGCACAGGCACGTAGACGATCTGATCCCATTCCGGATTGAGATTGTTATTCTGAACCTCGGTTCTGGCGAGGATGCGATTATTGCCCATGACTCGAACATAGGGATCTGATTTACCGCCAAGCGCAGCCTCGACATTCTTGACGTCCACAGCTCGCTTCAACCAAACTCGTAGGATACCGATGGGTGGAACATAAGCTGAAGCACCACCGATGGAGCCAGTCATCGCAACGGGTTTCCACTCGGCAGTGAGTCGAATCTTACCGGCCCGGCTACCCTTCAAGGGGAACCAGTCTTGCTGCCTAGCTCGAGCTTCGAGCAAGTCTGTCAATCGGACAGTCACGGAGCCGAGGTTGGAGTCGACAGCGAGGTCCTTGGAATCGGTGATGTGGATTGTGACAACGCTGTTCTTCTTCTCAGGTACCAGGAACTCGCATGACTCCTCCCAAATGGGCTGATTGGCATGCTTGAGCACCTTGGTCTTGTGCACTTCTTTCCTGCTGCTACCGAGATAAACTTTTGCGAATGGGTTGAGATCGCCGAACATCCTTGAAATGTCGAGGTCCTTGGCTTGATGGAGCGTAAGCCGAACAATACCGGTCTGAGTGTCAGGCAAAGGCTCGACGGTGCCGTCGGGGTTCTTCTCTGGCTTGAGGACCGGGAAATATGACAGATCGTAACGCAGCTCTCCTCTCTCTTTGCCTCCACCAAGGATCTTTCCGACCACGCCTTCCTGTTCAGCATCATCGGAAAGGGAGCCAAGCTCGTGTGAGACAGTGCCCAGCAAGCTGTCAGGTCGATGGTCGTTGTAATCGTACAGATTGAGATTGAGCACATCTGCCAATGAGTTGATGAGGATGAACTGAGTTTCGTGCCAAGACGGATTGGAGGTGTTGTGAACGGTCTTTGTCTCCGTGATAGGGGGCTTCGCACCAAGGGCCACGGAAACGTAGGGATCAGGTTCACCTCCTCCGAATTTCGTCGCTTTGAGTCCTCTCGCATCAAGAATGGTAACTCGGAGAACACCGATGGCGGCATCTAGAGGAGTACCAGATAGGAGCTGTTGTAAGTCGATGGTGAACACATTCGGGTCGTACATCATCGGCCCAAGGTTAGCGTGGACCTGTTCTCGAATGAAAGGCGCAAGTCCAGGGATGTTGTTGATGTCGAAACCGAAAGTGTCTCCACCAAGAGGCTTGAGAACGTAGTCGAAGGTGGGCTTTTCAATGAAGCTCATGTCAACGGTTTGGATGTGAGGGAAGTTGGTCATCAATTTGAGCTTGATTCTATAGAAGACAGTCAGTTCCGCTTTCCAGCCCTTCTCTCAGTGTACGACTAACCTCATCTTGCCTGTGAAGCTCATATCTTCCAGCAGGATAGGTATCCCCTTAGACACGGCCCCTTTACCAACCCGAATGGTGAGCACGATCTTAGGGTTGACTCTCTTAGCAGCTTGTCGCGGCGTGATATCTTTAAGATCATTGGGCGTGAACGACAAAGCCCAATCCATGATGACGATGTCTTCGGGGCTGCAGTTAGATTCAGAGTCAGCGGACGGCATCTGATGGCCACAAGAATGATATGACGTACGTCTTGGGAAAGGTACGGACATAGTCGATACGAGGAGCTGTTAGGGTGCGTTAGCTGGCATACATTCACGAAGAGACTCGTTCAAGTACTCGCCCTTTGTACCCACTGCAGAATGAGGCAGTTCAGTGATCAGCTGAATGATTTTCCGCGGAATTGTCAGTCAGCTGAGACAACTCACAGGTGAAAGTCGTCAACTTGATGCTGTCCACTCCAGCTGGAGCGACTCCAGCGAGTGCAGCATCGGTACTGGCGATGATGGTCTGACTCAAGACTGGCTCGTAGCTGGAAGCCGGAACCCCTCAGCTCTCAATCCTTACATACGGGATATCATTTCGTCTCTGGGCGCAAGTTACTCACATGAGCCAGAATCGTTCCAAGAACGAGTTCATCCAATCCGCGCTCTCCGTCTCCGTCACCAGTCTAGTCTTAACTAACTCCCTCTGGATGTCATCCCTCGCTCTTTGTCTGGTCCTCGAGATCGATAGACTGTAGTATGATGAGCAGAAAGCGAGAACGATGAATATCCATCCCCATCCTAGGTGGAGGACAGTGAGAGTCCGGGTCATCAACACAGCAAAGAGAATCTGTCCGGTTGACATATCAGCTCATCCCTCCACGTATCTGTCTCATGGAAAGTCAGGGCGACTCACGATTCCCGCATTGTGGAACCATGCTCCATACATATTCTCGGATCTGATCAACCAGTAGTGTAAGCAAATGGTCTTGGGCCACAAGACGGGGTGCTTTCAGCTGAGAGGCCGCTCACAAGTAGGCTGTAAGGATGCTTGCCTGCTCTTCGCTCCTCTCGTCCTTGCCTAGCCCCGCTACTTGCCTCCATCCCGTTTGTACCTGGTTGAGCAGACCATGTTTCAGGAATCAGTTGAATTGCCTTTCTAGAATCACAGGACAATTCACTCACCCAAGTCGGCACAGGCGGGGCAGCTCCTGTGGGTATGGCGCCTGGCATGTCATCCTGTGTTCGGTAAACAGCGGCGTCAGATATACAATACCAGTGGTGGGCGCATATTCGTCAAGTGCGAGCATGACTTACCTGTCCTGCACCTTGCCCTTCTGCTCGAGAAGCTTTATCTACATCTGCCAAGGACACTGTTGGGACAGGCGCAGCCCTTCCGGAAGAGGTATCGATGACAACGGCTGTTCCATACAGGAAGTTACTGTCAGCTTCCAAATTACGGTGAGAGGTCAAGTGGGGAGGTGGACCTTACCTCGTGCACCGGTCTCCACCTTATCCTGCTTGGGCATACCAGGTACATACGATCCCACTTGACCCAGCGTCTGCTTGATTTGGGTCGAGCTGGGTAGGCCAAGCTGAGCCTTGGCGCTGGCTTTCGCTGCTGCCTTCTCCTCCGCCGAAGCATCCGGGTTGAACAACTGTGCGGTAAGTGAGCAGATACCGAAGGTAGGATCAGCTGACTGGTCCACGGCGATCATAATCGGTGTATTCGTTCTCAAGTCCTCCTCCACCTGAGTAGACCGGGACCTAGCTTTGCCCGCAACGATGATATGCCTCATTAGATGTGAGGGCAGAGGAATCCCATGAAAGAACTCACATGCACTTTGCCGCCCTTCTCCTGATCCCCAGCAGCCACCTGAGCTACGGCAATCTTCTCGTCGTCGGTCATGATCCCGGGTGCAGCACCATTCCCAACTGGCAACCCCGCACCTGCTTCAATCGCAACTGCAGGGTTACCGTCCGGAACAGCATGGTCGACCGCTTTGAGCGTCGCCATGTCTCAGAGGAGGAGTCGAGTAGAGGAAAGGACAGCTGAGTCGGCACGATTTCAATCGATGGTGAGTCAGGGCTAGAGAAGCAGAGCTGGCTATGTATGTATCTAGCAGAGCTGATTGTAGCGGTGGTCTGTAGAGGGCGAACGGGCAGTGAAGACGTACCAAGGGTGTATGGTGTGTTTCGATGTGGGACCAGGTAGATGCGCCGTTGGTGCGATAAAAACGTCGAGGTCTGAGAGCTGTACGTGGGGGGGTTAGGGGGTTAGATAAGAACGAAGGTTGAGGGTGAGGAATGTTCGGCCTAAAGGTAATCAATCCTCTTTCTTGCCAAGCAGGGCAAAGCCAAGGTGAACAGGATATCAAGGGCGATTCAAGGATAAACATGTAAAGCTATTATCGCATGTAGCAGTTACGAGTGAGTAGTGCGTAATGTCCCAGGTATGAATGATGACTATGACGCCAGCAGAGCCGTGAGCGTAGGTTTAGGGTATCTTCTATACAAGGTACCCGTTCCTCGAGCAGTCAAGCAAGCAAGCCCGCGCAGTCGCAAGCAACAGCAATAGCCGCATACACTTGATCTAACGTTAACGTTACCCTGGAACATCGAGGACACGTGGGTGAGCAGCGAGCACCCCATTTATTACGTATCCCTTAATCTAGCCTGGGTTGTCAACAGCTTCACCCTCGAAACTTTTTGGCGAGGGGGAACGAACTTCCTGAGTCAGGCAAAAGAAAAGGCAAACACGCTCCTTCTTTCCTTTTCTATCTTTCTCTTGTGCTCTTCTCTCTTCAACTCTTTTCGTCTGCAATCCGATATCTAATCGAGTTTCTCTACCTTTACCACACGCTCTGTCTTTCTCGCAGCTTGTCGTCTTCTCTTAGCGTCTCATTGCATCGCTCATGCAGCTAGATATCAGTACTCTTCAGCCCATCGACGTATCGCACTACTCATCTCTTCATCGGCACGTAATGTTTCCCTGCTCAACTCGCTCACCTAGCTGACCAACGAATGCAATAGAAGGGAAGAATTTTGCCCCCCCGCACGATATACTGACTCTTTTCTTGCTCTTCTCTCTATGAAAGTTCATCAATCCGCATCCTCCCCAGCACCTGTATCCCCCTCCCCGCCATCACATGCACCCACGCCCCTTTTATTCACGGCCTCCGCCAAACCATTGGCGGTCGGACGGGGAAAGGGGGGCAAGAGAGAAGGAAACTTGTTTTCCACCTAGTATGTACCCAGGATCGCGGACCTCAACTTTAGTCGGTTGAGGAGGGCGGTCCGTTTAGCTCTTGTTCTTTCCTGTCGTTTGTGCGACCAGAAGGCAGAGTCGTAGGGTATTCTTGGACATCCCCATTCCATAGCTTGCTTATCTCTGTCATGCTCTCTCCAATTCTTTCTGAATTCACATACTCTATAATGCATGCAACATGTGTACAGTATTACAAATGCATTGGGTCAACTCCATATATGATTGCAATGGTTTGAGTTTGTTATGTCTATCCTGCACGTCGTTTATGTTATTACAGCTGGTGTCTGTTGTGAATTGTTATGTTTATGCTACTTGGTGATATATGTCTCGACAACTTCTGGTACAGGTCATATCCCGACTATTCTCATACAACTGGAAAAGAATGTGGTTCTCGGTCGCGAGCATGCATGATAGCCCTTCCACGGCAAACTTCTTCCTTGTTTGTCGGATCCCACGGTAACTCCCCTCACGTCGATATCTACGTCGCAACATGATACCGCGCGCCCAAGCACTACCGCTTCCCATCGGCGTACTCTCGCTTCAACCTCTCTCTCCTCATCTCCCATTTGCGTCGCTCCTCTTCCTCCTCATCCATCAAACCTAACACAAGCTCATCAGGAGGCCCGTCATCCTCCACAGCCTTCCGGTATTCCTCCTCCCATTCCGCGGACCACTCGTCATCTTCGCTGGGTTCGGTATTGCCCAGACTGGCCGGCAGGAGTCCAGACGAGGGTGACGAGGCCGAATCGAGATCGTCGGCATCCACATCGAGGTCCGCGTCGGTATGGAATGCAAGAGACATCGAGGGAAATACAGCGTCGTCTTCAAACGATAGACTGTTACTCGCTCTCTCACTTTCATGTCGTAATCGACGCTTCGTGCGTATATTCTGCGCTCGAACGTACTCCCTCTTCACTCTGTCGACCCCCTCGCCTAGTCCTGCGGTAACGGAGCGGATGGGTATCGAGGCGGGCCATCGGCGACTAGGCTGTCCATTAGGTAGGCCTGGAATTTGAGGCCGAGGTCTCTCCTCGATCAGACTGTGCATAGCGTTGAGCAGAGGCTCATCAAACGATAGAATGTCGGGAGAGAAAGGTTTGGCTTCGACTTCAGGTCTGTATATCAATCTTCGTGTTCTCGCTTCAATATCGATGACGGAGAGAGGGGTATACTCGTCTATGGCTCGGAAGGCGAAGAAGTCTACTTGGCGAGAAAGGTAGATTGATGAGGGCAGAAGGTGGATACTATTCGAATGAGTCTGTATCTCTGCCCGCGCAAGACTCCTGTGATCCAATATCTATCAGCGGAGTCCAAGTACCGGATATCATAATCGCTACTCACCTTGTCCGAGATGCAGGATTGACTGCTGTCTTGATATTGCCTGACCGATCTGACATTATCCATAAGATCCCGTCATCGGTGGCAGGAGGAAGCGTCCAAGCAGCTTTTATCCCTGAATCAGATGAGAGATCACCGAACGCCTTATTTCTCATCATCTCAGTCAACGCGCTGCCCCTCCTCTCCTTCGTCTCCGTCGATCGATCAGAATGAGAGACTGGTTCGACGGAGATGCGAGCTACTTCGAGGACTGAAGAAGAAGTGCGGTAGACAATCACGTCCTGGCAATACATCGATTGGTGCAGCGGATGCTTCTGGTGACGTCCGAAAATGAACGCGGCATCGCAGTGAGCGGTTGGCAAGGATGTGAGATCGCTCGAAGAATCGCCAGCAGATCGAAGAGGACGAAGACGTGCAATCGGCGCAACTACTGTAGAGAGAGTGTGCAAACGAGTCGGGTTCAGGGGGTTTGCCGTCGCATGTGTGCTCGATGAGGCGGGTCCACCCATGGCGGAGATGGGGAATACATCTTGTGGCAATGTCAGCTTAGTTGTTAATATCGTACAAAAGATCACTCACGGACTGTGCCTTTGCCCGTGCCCACTCCTACCCATCTTCCCTTCTGGTCCCAATTGACTTGTCGCACACTTGCAGCTGTGTGTCCCCTGCGGAGCTCATAAAGGTGCCAAACTTGCCCCTTCACCTCGCCCCGGAGTTCGTTCTTGTTGATCCCTGCTGGATGAACCTCGACTACGTGGAAGGACTTGCCGTCTGACGGCGCTGCGAGCAATTGCGTGCCATCTGGCGAGAAAGATAGGTGTGCGACTGGATGAATGCGTTCATTGGACCGGCGTCGGGAAGCATGTGGCGTATCGAGAGGGAGAGCAGAGGATCGAGGCAGCCGGAAGTGGGCTATGACTTCATAAGTAGGCTGGTCGTTATCCTGTTCATCTGGTGCATCAATCGGAGCTCTCCGAGAAGTGGAGTACGATCTTGTTGGCTTTCTCTTCCTTCTGGCACCTGCAGAGGCTCCAGGAACGATATCGATGATCTGAATCCATTCTCCGCTGACAGCAGCAGGGACCACCTGTTCTTCGAGGACGCTAGACTCGTTCAGACTCCTCGCCTCAGAATCAACGGCTCCATCGCTGTCGCCATCGCCGAGCAGACTACTAGAGTCGGTCGGCGCGCTGGTAGCTAAACGAGTGTTTCTTGCGCGATTGGCGGCTTTTGCTCCCATTTTGAGACCAGCCCAAACACCTCTCGCAACGCCGCCTCCAATCTCGACAGCCGAATTGAGTAGTGCAGCTTGAGATGTGTCATTTCCGCTTGATGCTGGTCGCTGCGAGCGCTCGGAGGACGAAGACGCCGATCGAGACGTGCGGAAGGAGGAAGCTGTTATGATGGAACCGAGGCCATCCGCGCCTGGTGCATGCGGTGCATCAGAGGTAGCGAAAGCAAGCAACCGGCCAGAAAGGGATATAACGGGCAATGTTGTGCGAGGATTGCAAGGCAGCGATGTGAAGGGCGCAAGAGGGAGCGGCTCGTATGTTGAGGGGTGGAGCAAGTGAATCGAGGGCGATGGGTGGGAGATTGTCTGGAGTGCCGGTCAGCAGTGCTCGGTCGACCATTGTGAATTGAGACTGCTCACCACTACGATCGCTCGAGGAGAGCAGTGTACTTCAGCGGCAGATCCTGGGCCGAGCTCAAGGCGCCTCACAACTATTCCCGTCTTCAAATCAACCACCAACATGGCGAGTGAGCCCAGCGCTGATTTCCTTGACGAAGAGGTATGGGTTGTCATGGCAACGAGTGGGCCTTGACTGCCACGATCCAGCAGTCTCATGCTGAGGATCGACTCCCTGACTCCATTGCGCTCTGGTACTGGTGTTGCAACTCCCTCCAAGTTCTCTCGAATCGTGGCTTTGTCGTACTGGATCGAAGGCAACGAGATGACCTCCTCAGGCGCAGAGAAGGACTCTGGGATGTGAGGATCATCGGGAATGGTACTTTCGTAGAATGTGAATACCTGGAGCGCGTGTGTTTTTCCGGAGACGAGAAGAAGAGGTCTAAAGAGGTGGTGTGCTACATTAGCATGAATCGTGATTCGGGCCGCCCCAGACGTAGATCATGTATTCCAGCTCACACTTTGCCCCGTCCATCACGCAAGTCATGTTCCTGCCATACCGCCACTACTCCTGGCTCTGCACTGACATCGTTACTAGCTGTCTTGTGAGCTGGATCTAGGATGCTGCTGGGAAGCTTGGTCGGTGAAGTAGGTAGAAACCCCTTAAGAGAGCTCATCCCAATTCCTGGCAGGGATGGAAGATGCGAGATAATGGGAGAAAGTATAGAAGGCGCATTGTCGCTGCAACAATGAGGACGCTTATCATTAGTTCTATGACGGATGAACCATGTCGCGGGGACCTACTTGATGTCTACCGCTATTCAAGTTGAGGCTAGAATCAGCTATCGATCGACCATAAAAGCATTGGGTGGACTGACCTATGCCCTGTCTCCGCTTCCGTCCGTGTATCATACCATTCCCCACCCCATCGGATCTTCGTCGAGAGTCGACATTGTCCGACGAGGGCATGGGTATGGGGTTGTGAGGGTCGACCGTAAGGAAGTTATGTTGCCAAACAGTCTCTTAGGTACTCTGTTGTGGGTGACACAGATAATAGACAACAAAATGATAGTAGATGATAAAATCAAGGTCAGGAGTAAGACGAGTGATAGATATGACGAATGACGTGAAATCATTTGGAATGGGTTACAATGTCGGTTAGATATCAGATCACGGAGGGATGAGCAAGGGAGACAAAGGTGAGGACCGGAGCTCTGCGGTCAGCTTGACTCGTTGCTTAATCCAATGAAATGTTATGGTACTGCAGTGGATCCGGGGTCGATACAGGAGACTCACGCGTTCTGATAGTGGGGAATAGAGTGAAAGGAGTAAAGCCGGACAAAGATGAAAAGAGAGAATGGTCAATCGAGACCGGATCCCGTGGATAGCGATAGAACGCTGAGATAAGAAGTATAATGTGTATATGCTGTGCCGACGATGGGGCCGAATGGATGCGAGTGTATGAGTTGGTTGTGTCTTCGCGAAGGCGTCAGAGGTCTGGGTGGCAACACGTTCCTATGTGCTCCTGATCCGCGCGTGGTTCTCTCGGTAACTATCGGTCCGTGTTTGTGTGTGTGTGGGTATCTGTGTATCGCTTGTGTGTCACTCACTCGCTGTTGAAGGTATGTGATGCTTGTCAAGTGCGCGAAAGATGATTGAAGATGATATCAGTATGCAAGAAGCAAGATCAATGTGTCATGTATTGGATTGCAAGAGAGGATTGACTGATTGAGAATGGGGGAGATAAGGGATCGTCCACCGTTCCGTGACCAGTCCCCCAGAACATCAACAATGCAACAACAACAACGCGCGCACGGCATTACTCGAGTACCGTGACCGCAGCCGTAAGATGATCGAGTCAACTGAAGTCCTCACAATCAATGACGACGTCTCATCTACGGACATGTCTTGATATGTCCACAGGTATCCTATTGCAGTAGTACTCAGGGTAAATAGGGGTCAAGAAAGCACAGCAGCCTATTTGGGTAAGCAGTAAATCACGCGCTGTAGGCATGACATACACGTGGTCACTCCCTCACCGAGGAA
This sequence comes from Kwoniella heveanensis BCC8398, assembly GCA_000507405.3. NCBI lineage: Eukaryota > Fungi > Basidiomycota > Tremellomycetes > Tremellales > Cryptococcaceae > Kwoniella > Kwoniella heveanensis. The sequence goes on from KV700125.1 coordinate 670,497, forward strand.
AGGGTGGCGAAGGTCGGGTCCAGAGTTGGTGAGTGGCATTCTGCTGGTTGATGCGCACAGACTGATTAGGCTGATTTGATTGATCTAGGAATAGGAGAGCGGAGAGAGAGTGTGGGACCGAGCTTAGAAGGGAAACAGTCAACCAGATGGAAACGTCTTCGACCTTTTGCGATTGGTTGCATCAAGACGTCTTCCCGATTTCGATTTCCTTCCATTCACATCGTTGCCATTCAATACGCAAAACTTGATCTTCACGCTTCGCCGCGAGGGATATCAGACCCCGACCAGAAGCTGCAGTGAGTCTTCATATTGACGAAACATACATTCCATTTGAGGTCAAGTGAGCTGGCTATGCAGCATCCGCTCAACAAGTGCGAAGCTGATGATATCAACCGCTTAGAACACTTATACCGGTCTGTTACCCCTTCGATCGAGCCAAGTCCAGCTATCTCTTCCAGCTTCACACACGATATTCTGTGTCCGAGATCCTGTCCGCAAACACTTTAAGCATACATCGAGGAACTATGACATCTCTCTCCACTCTGATCGAGGAAGACAAAACCGAGATCTTCGAAGTCATCGATTGTACTCTCTCCTCTCTTCCCCAATCTCTTCCACCAAAGCCTCTCGAAGTCTGGAACGCAGGCTCGAGGGGGCTGAAACGAAGCGCTTCGGTTCTGGATATCCCAGTAGACCGCTTCCTGTTGTTACCGGGACAGTCAAAGCAGCATCAACCCAATCCCTCACGGACAATTTCGGCTCGGCAACCAGCGGAAAGCCGTCGAGTTTACAAGAATGAGTTGAGCTCATTTCCACTGAGTGAAGGGGATTGGGCATTCGCAAGAAGTGTCGACGTTGAATTGTCCGAGTTGCAGAAGGCAAAGAAAGCCAGAGAGAGGACGGAGCGGGGCAGGGAGCTGAGCAGGTTCTGGACCCAGGTCAGGGGAGGAAAGGTTTGGGATGGGTCTAAGGGGGATTGGGTGACAGCCAATTCGGTGGATGGCGCGAGAGATGGCAGTAATGAGGACGAGGGGATAGGGACAGCGGATGACGATGTCGAGATCAAAATGATGCCGACAATCATCGACGTCGATCAGCTCAGCTTCACCAAAGGAGATAACGACTATGACGAAACAGTTTCCGAGGGGGAAGAAAAGGAAGAGGGGGAGGAGTGGGAAGATGACGATATCATAACTGATGAGGCATCGGTGAGCTGTCCGCTCATTTTCCAGGAACTGATGACCTGGAGAGATCAGCTGACTGACACTCTCATTATGACGCATCCCATTAGCCTTACATCGAATTGACTCAACCAACAGGGGAGCAAACCCCCCCGGCCGCTTCAAGGATTGTCGACGTCAATCCTAATAGTCCAATCACCCCACCAGCGAGTTTGATCCTCACGCCTGCATCGAGCGTCGCACCTTCCCATGTCTCCGACAATGATGCTTCTGCTGCGCGTGTCTACGAACCCACATCGCCCTCTTTGGACTCGTCGTCCCGGCCATTGTTGCCACCGCTGTGCGGTCGCCAGCAGGAGAATAACCAGCTGCCTACACCGTCGCCATCCCCTGTCAAGCGGCCGTCTGCACCCATCGTGCAAGACCCAGCTGACGAGACCACTGTCAAGGGACAATCTCACGCACGCGGTCATGTCAGCCCTTCTCCATCGCCTTCTCTCTCTCCACCACCTTCGCTCTCACCATCACGATCGCCCCCGCTATCAACGCCACCTTCGCTGTCACCATCGCCTTCGCTATCACATATCGCCATGCGTTGAATCAACTCCTGTCAGATTGGAACAACAATGCACAACCTTCGATCAGCTTCCAGCTGATGTTAAACCTGATATCGGGTTACCTTGAGCTTGGATACCGACGATCTAAAGGCAAGCGATCGGGATTAACCAGCCGATCAGTAGATTTTTCTCACCATATTTTCCCCTCCGGCAAGATGGGCAATACGAATTGAATTTGACATCAGCTCATCTCCTTTCCAGCCCTCCCCTCACAACTGGAAAAGTTACTCTATATCATGAGCTAGTAAGCGGGTAGTTGTACAGTATATATCGATAAAGACTGTTTGTTAATACATATCCCACACTTGCTTGTGGGTAGATCAGGTGCTACAAGTGCCAAAAGGTTAAGTGCCAAAAGGTTCTCTTTTGGTGCTTTGGTGCTGTGGTATGTTAGATTCAGTATGCCATGACTGCCCATGGTCGTCTCGTACGTGGTATCTAACATGCCTGAGATGTAAGGCTTCTACACATGTCACAGAGGTATCGAGTACGTCCTGCAATTTTGACGTGAGCGCTGAAGTGCATGAGGCGATCAGTACGGTAGGTAAGTCATGTTATCCGTCTCGAATCCATTCTAGTCGTCCCCATGTTTACAGTGTGAGGACACTCGTGAGAAGAAGAATGGATCACATGATACATCGTGCATGTGGTAGCTTTGTAAGGTATACTTTCCGTTTTACCTAACTAAATCAGACCAGACCAGACAAGACCAGAGCTGATTCGAAGATCTCCGTCGACTTCGTATGTATAGTCTGACGTAAGGAAGCACACTTCCCGGGCGACGTTGAAGATGTTTATCGTACATTTTTGTGTACATGGTGTGTCCTGTAGAGCGCGATGCGGAGTGTCGTATCTATATGTCTGTGTTTGTGTTTGTGTTTGTGTCATCGATTCTAGGATGAGCCGGGAGCGTACCCCTTCCCCATAACTCTTGCGATCTTTCGACAGCGACGAACCTAGTGCGGGGCGAGCTCGAGGTGAACGTAGACTTTTTGATATAAATTGGGTGATCTGTAACCTCAATGCTGGTTTTGACTGGCTGATCGTGCCCATAAGCCAGCTTAGATGTCGTCTCCGATCGAGAGCTGGACCTTCTCTCCTGGCTTGAAAGGTGGGAGACCTGCATGAGGTGAAGTGAAAGGAGAACCTGTTAGCATGGCGATTACATGTAGAAGCACCGCGCGAAGGCTCCGCAGGGATGCTATTGGATTTTTGGCCACTGCGCCCAAAATGGACACGGGTTGCAAAGGCTAAGCGACAACTCACCGAGATAAGGACAGCTTGAGCACCTAAAGGCATCCCCAAGGTAACAGCTTCCACAACTACTCGTCTTCTTGGCCTCTGCTCTCTTCTCGGTGGGCCACACGCCCTCCATACCCTCTGTGGCTGTCTTCAATGTCTCTGGGATGTCATCGTCGCCCTCGAGAAAGAATGCCTTTTGGGCTTCCTTGACAGCTGCGGCAGACTTGCTCTCCTCTTCCTCCTCTAGTTCCTTGAGACCACAAGTACAGTCCTTGCACGCTCGTCTTCGCTTGACGGGCTTGCCGTCCGCAGCGGGAAAAACGCATTCAGGTCGAGCTCGATCTTCGGGCGTAAGAAGCGACTTGCCTCCGTCGGGAAGTAAGGGTGAATCAAGGGCCCACAAAGCAGCCTTTCGAGCCTTGTCGCTAGATCGCTTCAGTGCCAGCGGTCGAGATGAAGATCCCAATTTGAGAGGCACAGTTTGAGAAACGGGGGCAGGCACTGATGGAGCGGCAGGAGAGGTGTAGGCTACGATGTCTACAGAGGGAGTAGGGAGGAGAGGGGTGAATCCGCTTTGGGCGAGGGAAGCGTGGAGAGTTGTCAGGTCAGATTCGGAGTGCGTTGGAAGGTGGATGAATAGTTGAGTCGATGGTGGAATAGCAGGTAGCAGCTGCGCGGGCAGAGGTAAGGGGAGGATAGCATGCACGGTCAGAGGCGGTGCAGGGAGGGTGGTAGCTATGGAAGGTTGTGACGACCAGTAGAATCGCGGCAAATGTCAGCGAAAACAGCCGAGGGACGAAGCCTCATTGTAAGTTCAAGCAAGCGAGGCGGCTAGGCCGAACATGCAGCTGACTGGTACACTCACCATTATCCAAGATACGATCCACCATTTCACCCTGAACATTCGCTCCATTACTCTTGAGCTCGACGAGTATCCGCTGGTAGTCTTCCGCTCGCTGCATCGAACCCAGCACGACCTGAGTGGAGGTTGAGGGAGTGGCAAAGCCGTTGCTGACGGTCATTTTGGGCTGTTCTTGTGTGTTTGTTCCGGTGATTGTGATGATGGATTACAATGAATGATACAGAGAAAGTGATTGTGATTATCTTGGTTCGATAGTCAAGAGTTTAGCCGTCGTTATGTTGTTAACTTGTGTGAAGGGAGGGATGTAAAAGTGGTAATGTGATTAGGTGATCATTTGTTCGACTGCATCACTTAATTGCCAAGTGGAGGAGTGATTGCAGAGCAGATCCTGCCAAAAGCCTAGAAAACCTCTAGAAGCGGATTACAAAGCCCCCGAATATAGTTGGTCCCACACCGCAAAAAACAGCGACGTGCCTAATTATGGAAGAGTTCAGCATGCCTGTTTCGCTGACAGCTAAATCTGTCTAATCTATCTGTACCCCCCACCTCCGTTGCCTTCGCTTGGCTTGGCACTGTTTTTGTTTTGCGACTCTCTGATGGACAGAGCGAAGCGAAAAGTGGAGCGAGCATGGGAATGGCATCGATCTCGTGCCTCCCCCTATTTCTTCGCGTGGAAAGCCAGTGGCCCGGTAGGCCGTACACAAAGTATGGTACGATCACTCAGGTAGATGTGCGGAAGAGATCGTAGCTCCTCCCACTTCCAAGACCAGGACCAGGACCAGGACCAGGGTGCCTCCTTTTACTGTATCGAAGCTAGTCTCAATCTATTGCAGGGTAAAAGGGCAAGTGGGACTTTATCAGATAAGCTCGTCACAGTCACATCTTCCCATGCGCCATGTCCCCAAACAGTGGGTTACGCAGCTTGAGTCGATTCGCGCGTCATTCGCAACGTGACTGGCAGCTTGGCTGCTATCTCGCGTCAGATGACTGGACCGAGTACAGATCAGATCAGATCAGATCAGATCAGATCAGATCAGTTGATGACGGTGACACCGCTAGTACGCGTACGTGCATGTGCGTGGAAGTCGCAGCTGACCATCCTAATCTAACGAGCTCCTCTCGCTTGTCGTCTTGGGAATGCTCAATCGTACAACCCGGCCTATGACATACGGTAGTGGATTGTGCTGCGTACGCTCGAGTACATACCAACGAGAAGTCTTCAGTGCGAGTACAGCACAGTCTCTTTTCGTCTTGATGGGCATCAGCGGACACAAGGGTATACCTAGGATACATGGCTTGAAGAAAACCAGCCTCAGGACCCCGTGCCATTTTTTGTTAACTGGCAGCTCAAGCTATGGACTGGGCATATCTGATAAGAATCTCAACGGTCCGTGTCGGAGCTCTCATTTTTCTTGACCAGGTGCAGATCAAGCGGTACATCGCGATCTGTGACTACGCCGCGCGATCGTACATGAGCGAGCAGTATCTAGACTTGATAACACGCAGCTTTTGAATTTGATCCTCCGGACCGAAAAGCCAATCGGCGCGTTCTCGTGATTGTCAATGGCTGGCTGCCTGTACCGATATATCACTGCGCGAGTCATGGACGCGCATTGCTCACTGTATCATCACAGATCAGAAGATCAGACCAACCCGTGACACGACGCGTCTGCCGCAACACCCCACTGACTCTCCACGGTGGATTGCGGTACCTGCTATCTAACGAGAAGTGAGCTCGGGTTGATCCGGCGTCGGACGATGATGAGACCATGTTTTCGATCGACCTGACTAGCTGCTGGCTGGACAACCTCAGCAAAGGGTATTACGCAGAACAAGGGAGGACGGTGGATTGTATGTATGTTGATGGGCTTTGGGTAAAATAGCAGAAATACGAGAATGAGCGAGAATGTCCGGAGCTCCTCCCTGACTTGCGAGTTTTATGATGCTTTGTTGCGTGCTCGGGGGACAAAGGGTTCCTTCGGGGTCTAACCTGATTCTCACTCATGTTTGTTCGGGTGATTCCGACTTGATCCTTCAGCTTAATTGTCCTCTTTCTCTTTCTCCTTTCTCGGTTCATTCTATGGCATCATACACTGCATGCAGTCCATTTGGATTCCATGGAGAGAGAGGATCACCACTCGTTGAGCACGCCATGCTCCTCCGGTGCATGTATAAGTATATATATTGAATGATTCTATTTTCCGGATCTCTTCTCCCCTCTTCTCTTCATTCAGTAAAGCCAGCCAGCAGCACTCAGCCAGTGAACCATTACCACAAAGCATATTATATCAGCTTGCAACCACACCGTTCTCTGAGGTTATAAAGCTAATTCAGACCCCAGTCGTCAGCCCCCACCATACTACCACACCAAGTACACCAACCACAATGAGCTCAGTCGCCCGACCCATCACTTTCTCTCGAAACTCATACTCTTCACCTCCATCTTCACCGTCTTCGAGACCTTCAGAACTCTCGTCCAGCCCAACCGCTTCAGCTTCAGCGGGACCAGCTCAACACCCCTGTCCTCACCTTAGCGAGTTCGTCCAACAGATCGTAAAAGCGTACTACGGCCCTGGTCCTCGGGATCAGAGGCCTCAATCCTCCATCAGCACCAGACGTTAAGGGGGATGTCTATAACTCGTCCGTCCCCCTCAGCATCCGCTCTGTACCACCACCGATCATCCGTTGTATACACACTCCTCTTCTCGAGTACCCACCATTCGACACACTGCATTCACCCATATAATCACATCACCAGGAATTCCTCCGCTATTCGTCTCATACCATACACACTCGCATTCACTGCGGCCTCTCTCCATGCATAGCATATCGCACGTACACAAATAGTATGCAGGACATAGCGGTGTGCGCGCGCGAAGTTTCCCGAGTTCCCGCTGTAATCGGACAACGCTCGCGCGACCTCTCTCCCGAACGAGCGAAATCGCGGTCCTCGGGGCAGTTTTGGACTCCGACGACATCGGTCGAGTTGGTACAGTGACAACAGGAGCATGGATGACATTTGGGCTTCTCATCACTTTTCTTCCTCCATTTCCCCATGTTGATACATACATAGGTACTGTACGTTATACCATTGCCGAAGAGGCTCCTCATTTGTATACACCCATCTATGCATAGCAGATGACCTGAGTTTTAGACTTTGGAGTCACTCGCCGCGGACGCACTGAAAATAGGGCTGAGGGTGGAGCTCCTCCCAGCTGGTAATAGTGAGCAGCCTCAGCATTTGAAGAGTGATACCCACGTGAACATGACACCTCCTTCCGCTTAAGCTAGCTAGCAGATGCAAGCAGTTTCAGTTGATCAAGAAGAGGTTGATTTGTTTATATGCAGACTTGTCGCTATCTACTATGTCTGACTTTGCCTGGATCACTGGGACCCTGATAATATCGTCGCCGAACTTGTACTGGGTGTATTCTGTACTCGTACTTCAGGTCCAGGCCTTCATTGCCTCCTCTCATGCTCGCTCTCGCATTTGGTTCGCAACTTTCATCACACCAACGACATACACGCTGAAATGCTCACCACTATCGATCTCCCAACTCGACGAGCTGTGTGTGTGTGTGTGCGCGCGCGTGCAAGTACGCGTCACCAAGTACTGGGTGTATGAACTGAGGCGGATCAACAGAGAGATCAAAACAAACGCCAACGTACAAAAAGGACGAACGGGTCACCGTGCGGCGGCGAAATCGGCACTTTCACCATCAAACCTATCATCCATCACACGAATTAGACTACCTCGTGACCCCTTTCCCATTGCTTGTCGTCAGGCGAAGCCCAGGAAATGTCGAGGCTGGCTGGGATCAATCGCCATCACCATCACCATCATAGTCATGTCCTGCGAGTCGACCGGCGGCAATGGGCCAACGTGCGCGAGAAGAGAGGATCTGACCTAGCGCGAGACGACAAGACGAGACGTCATGATTGATCCTAATCTAACGCGAAGCCGCACTGACTACATAGGGCACCAAGGCCTTGTCGTCGTCAGGAGGGACGCGGAAGGTCGTGGTTGTCGGGGCACCAAATGCTGCACGTCCTGCACGTCCCTCTCACGTCGAGGAATAGCCGCGTAACAATCGCTCACTATGACCTCGAAAAATTTCCTCTGTCGGACGAGGATACTAATTGTATGAGCAAGTGGGGAAGAGACAGACAGATAGGCGATGACTGGACTGTATGCAGCGGGCTAGACCACATACGAGACGAGTGGTAGTGTGCTGCGCTGTGCTGCTTTTGCATCGATCCGTCTATCAAAGCGCACTAGAGTGAGCAAGACTATTGGCAACGTGTCCTTAAGTACATGCTTCTCCATCAAAGATTCTGCTGAGGTCTCTTCTCTTCTTTGTGATTTGCCACTGCTGATACCTCATTCTCCATCGTCTCTTCCTCTAAGTCAACTTTCGTTACCTCTGTCATCCCTTGCATCTTGCTACCGACTCACTAAGATATCTCGTTGATCTCCCGCATCGCGTCCTTTGCAAAGGCGTTTCGACAACCCAGCATCAAGCCACAGGTGTCTCTCCAAGCCTTTAAAGGACCCAGCAGGGCTCCTGCAAATCCTCCGTAGAGGTCTTTTGGTTCACCTACTGCCATCATAGTCATCTTCCATCTAGACTGTCGTCCTTTGACCGCGTTCTTCGCATCAGTGAAGCTCAGGCAGGTGAGTAACTCCCACCAGCACCATCAATGAGCTCGTCGACATCGTCGAGGAGACCTTGTTCGCCGTCTTTGAAGTCTGTACGGCAGACTGATCGATGCGCTGTAACTCTCTTTACTGTATGCTCGACCACTAAATCAACCCCTGGTCTGTGCATGCCATGCCCCTCTTGTCCGACTCCACACTAAACACCGTCAACAAAACACAGAAAACGCACACACGTCCCACCCACACAACGGCGTTCCTTTTTCCTCCGATATCTTGTTCCCCTTCCGCCTACCCAGCTATTCCTTCATCCTCGACAAGGCATACATCCTCTTAACACAGATTCATACATACATACATACATACGCGAATGATATATCGTTGAGGAGAAGAACGAACGATACATACAAAGTTGGTTTATTGATATCGTTTACCCCGCGAGCGAGGTTTGATAGTGTCTTGTTGACCGCGCCAAACCAAAGTGAGTAAGAGATCGACCGAGATCCTCAAATTAGTTATATCTACACCCTCTTTGGAAAAGGATAAATGGCCGTCTTTCTTCCCAAACATTATCTCTCATATCCTTTCCCAAAGCCACTTTGAAGAACGGTAGATATACCTCTGACCAGATCTCGAAAATCTTGGTCACATAGCCCCACCGGCGTACAGTACTACGCGTCGCATCACCAGACACCTCTTCCGCACTTCCTCAGACAGCCTGTTTTCACCGCCCCGCCAGAAGTCGGGCATCGATAGGGAGCTGCCAGCCATTGTGATCTCAGAGATCTTAATAGCATCAGTCGCACGGACTAGCAAAACAGGTGAGTAAAGTCGCACTGCCACCTTCATGTCATTTAGCGCGTGGCACATCTCAGCGCACGTTATAATTCCGTCCTTCCATCTCGTAATGTCCATATTCCACACGAGGGCCTCTTCAAGTCCTTTACCAGACTTCCTTTGTGGTCGTAATGTTCAGCATTGCGCTCCCAGAGATCGGTACCATCTCTCTACCCAGTCCCGCTAGATCATGCCATGTTCGTTCGGACGCTAATAATTATCATCTCTGACACCGGTCCTTTTTCTCGCACCTATGGACGATTCGTACCAATCCCTCGTCCTCTGTCCCTCCGCCACACCCCGAACGGAACATCTCACTCGAATCCCTCCTTGGAATGGACCACCTTTGACGGCGCTCCTGGTACCATTATTGACTCCATTTGCGTCGGCAATCTCCTTTGCTGTCCTCGGATCGCCCACTACCTGGAATTATCCTCGATCCGATGGCAACACGCATTACACATTGGCCATCTCATCGCCGTTTCCGTCCGGACTCCCTTCTATCTACCCCAATTGGCGCCTCCTTCCTTTGTCCTGCCACAACATCACTGCAATCTCATCTCGCGCATCAGTCTAGCGAGTAGCCCACAGCCGGATCAGGTGGGTGAAGCGTTCTCATTCTCCTGCTCTCCCTCATCCCAAGGGTGTGGCGGCGTTATCGTTAGTCGGTTCAGCCGAAGTCGCTCTCTCGCTGACGTCGTCCGCCTTCGACTGCTATATCAATCCAAATCATTTCACTCACCACGCCACCTCGCTCTCATGTCCTTTTAACGGACACCCTCTCGACCCCTTTTAACTCTCTTTCCCCCACAACCGCCTTTCTTGTCTTCACTCTCTTTATCCTTTCATCCATTCTACGGTACTCCTTGCTGCTCTTCACCAAACTTAGTTTCTTGCTCTTCTTGTTTCTGGAGGCCACTTCTCACTGCCTATCGCACTCCGGTCACAATCTCCATCGCTGTCGTAACTCATCTCGAATGTCAGCGACGACCATGACCTCGATGGTACAGCCGTCTTTCGATGCGATGAGACCCCAGACTCATCAAGGCGTTCACACCTCGCCTGCGGGCTCTCCGCGCATTCAGCGACCTGCCTCTCAGGCATCGCTTCACATCGCGCCTGCTTCGTACTCACCCCATGTGAGCCACGAGCAGTCACCTCACCCGATGTCTGCGTACCCTGCCCAGACCTACAGGCCTTATACGCCTGGCTCCATGGCGCTCCATGGGCCTCCCAGCTTCATCTCAAGCTCCTATCCAAGCACCGCGCCTCCTCTGTCCTTCTATCCCAGTGCAGTGCAGACGCCCGTTTACGATTCTAGGGGTTCTCAGCCTATGATCAGGACGATTAGTCATGCCCATCCCATGGCTTCGGCCACTGATCAGACCGTTTCGTCTCGATACTCTTCCTCGCCTCACTCAGCTTCTGGTCCACTTATGGATGGGCCTCCCACCGCCTCGGGTCAGCAGACTAATCCTTATCCTGGCATGGGACTACACACCCCTTCGTTCAACATCCAGAATGCCGACGGAGATGCGAGATCGATCAACCCTTCATTGTTCAATCCCGGTGGCGGCTACTCCATGTCTCGCTCGACCTCAGGAGCGAGCGATTTCGGTCCGGAGACCACCAGGCTTTTGACTCCTGCTTTCGAGTACCGCCAAGACCGGCTCAGTCCAGCCGAGCAGGAACTGCGAAAGGTTTCCGATAGTCTTGGCGACCCCGGTAGGCGATCGCATTCGTCCACTTTCACTCCCAGCTTTGACCTCCCTCATACCATCAATCTGGGTCCCCACCCTCAGCCTGAAGGGGTGTTCTTCGGTGGTCGAGGGTACGGCAACGACCACTTCACCCTGTCTGCGGAACGAGGTGACTTCAAGCCTGATCTCGGTTACGTTGATACCGAGTACGAGCGGGAGCGTCAGGCTCGTATCGTGAGCAACCAGAAGCTCATGGACGAAATGGGTATCAATGATGCGACTGTGAGTATGGCTTTTCTTCGGCCAATCAGAGGGGCAATTCCTGATGGGCGATGGTCTGTCAGAGCGCCTTCCGAGGAGGTCGACACAACGGTGGAAGTGGTGGTAGCCGATCTCGGAAGCCCTCCACCCCATCCAAGCAACGTCTCCGTCTCGATGGTCCCGGTGAGTCATGACCAAAGACGTCAAATTTTGACATTAGCGGGACTGACCAGGTTGGATACAGTTCGAGCATCCCCTCGTCTCCGGGAGATGAGCCGAACAGTTTCATACGCCGATCTCGATGGTGGCGAGCCCAATTCGGGTAGTGACGAGGACGAATACGGTTCCGATGCTGAGCATGAAGAAGAAGACGACTTCAGACCTACGAAGAGGACCAAAGGATCCAAGCAGGTTTACCGAAGCAAGTCCGGTAGCTACAGCGCCCCTAAGGTGAGCAAGCATAGTGAAGGCGCTCCGGTGACTCGCAGAGCTGACTTTTGAGGTAGATGATGGCGAAGCCGCAGCTCTCCTTGTGGTCTCTGCTCAACACTTATCCTCAGATCCCGCATCTGTTCCCCTTGTTCTACTATACGCTGAACAATGACCTCACAATCAACTCGGACTCGGTTCCTCTCATCGGATCCATCCCTTCGACTTGCACCCCGCTTGAGAAGGCGGAGACCCTTCAAGGCTATTTCCACCGAGGTCGACGGGTCCTCGCTCAGCTCGATGCGTTCTCCGCCAGGTGCGACAGGAAGTATGAGGGTCCCGAACAGCGATGGCCCGAGCTCGACTACCACACTCGAATTGCGGTTCGAGATGTCAGGAGGAAGGTTGTCGAAAGATGCGAGAATTACAAGTACACCAGGCGTGATATCCTCGACAAGTAAGCGACCTTCCCACTTTTGACAGGCGTGTGCGATCCGAGCTGACAGATAGGGCAGAGTCCTCGGCAAGAACAAATGGCAACCCATCGAAACCGGTATGATCGAATGGCGAGTCGGCATGGCGGAGAATGATCCCGCTGGGGACCTCAGTCTTGTCACTCTGACGCTTCCCACGCCTCCTCCGGACGTCTACCAGAATCAATTGCGATACCAAGGCGTATACGACAGTACTCGAGCGATTCAACCGTTCCCGCGATCTAGGATCGCGTCTGCAGCCCCTCGAAGCGTCAGCATCGCTATGGGAGAGCCTGAAGAGTACGCCCATCCCCATACGGCCGTCTCCTACCCTCCTACGTCCAGTGTACAGATGTACGCATACTCAGCTCAAGGTCCACCTCCGCCCCAATACGGCGAAGACGAAGTGCCTATGACCGTGCAGCTGCCTCAGCCTTCCGCTGGCGCAGGATCCTCCACAGCGACGAGTCTCGGCCCTGCAACGGCTGTCCCGAACTCCGCTTGGGGACAGTCCACGAATCAGAGAGGGCTGAAGAGGTCGAGGAGCGATGACGATGGCGCCGAATCGCCCGAGAGCGAAGAGCCAGCCAATTATGAGCATTCGTATCACCTCTAACAAGGCGGAATATTGCGACGACCGTCCCTTCTATGATATGAGATCTCTCGCCTCTGTCGACGCCTGTGATGGTTTCATTTCTCGTCTTGGCATATATGCGTGCGTGATTAGTAGTTTCGACTGTGTTACAGTTCTTTGGTTTCAAGCTTGATTGTGTATATACTTGATATCTTGGACGGACGATACACATCCAGATCGTTTTTCTACTCGTTTTGGCTCGAGGACAGGATGAGGTGATCCCATATTGTGTGTAAGATAAAAAAAGAATATGAATAGAGAAGGTCAAAGAGATCACTGGGGGCTGATTAGGAGTCGAAGGTCGGAATCTCGTGTGACACAGCAGCTGCGCGTGAACTGCATGCATCGATATGATGAAGGGATCCGTGGCGGGCATCGCCGCTGAGTTCTGTCCAACTGGTCCAACTTCAACGTCCCTCGCTCTCCAGGTTTCGGTCATCACGCATATCCTGTCTCTTCCTTTCTGTCCTTCTCCTCGTTGGCAATTCTTTTGGTGATTCGAGTCGCATCGACATCTCTGACTGAGGCTTGATATTATACCCCGGTAGCAAACATAGCTTGCCGTTAATCGCCAGAATCGACAGGCAGTAGAGGGGCAGATCGTTAGTGAATAATCAGATAATATGGAATTCCTGAATTTTGAAGGAGCTTCGCAGGTATGTTCCCCGACTACACATCCCATGATTGCCACTGGCGAACCATGTGTTCATATATTAATCATGTCCACTTGTCTCCTCCTCTTCGTATCCGATGTGTACAGTACGGCCCAGCAGACGATGACACGACGTCTCTCTACTCCGCCGTACCCAACTCGGTGGCCAATGGCGCGCCTACGATCAACGGCGATCTCGCGAGCCAGATGGGCGATCTGGGGCTCGATGGAAGATACGATGAGGATTTTGAGGAGAGGGAGAGGAACATGCTTGGTGTAGGCGTCGAACATGCTTGCAGGTGAGCGGGTCATCACACTCATATGCCTTCTCCAGCCACAACGATCTGGTACTGATCTTAATTCCCAGCTATTGCGGTATACATAACCCCCAATGCGTCGTCAAGGTATGTTGGAATACAGGTTTGCTTTCTTGCCCAACCGGTTCTGAAGCTGACAGTCTAATCACTGTGCAGTGTTTGCACTGCAACAAGTGGTTCTGCAACTCCAGAGGTAACACCTCCGCCTCTCATATCGTCAATCACCTGGTCAAGGCCAAGCACAAGGAAGTGATTTTGCACAAGGAAAGCGCGTTGGGCGAGACAATCCCGGAATGTGAGTCCAGCTCGCTACATTACTGGCTAGAGCGGGGAAGCATGGTTGCTGATGACTTTTGTTCGGAATGACAGGCTATAATTGTGGAAGCAAGAATGTCTTCATGTTGGGGTTCATTCCTGCCAAGAGCGACACCGTTGTCGTGCTGTTGTGCCGGTGAGCTCAATGAGTCATATAGTGCCGTCTCGTGCAGCTGACGTACTCCCATACACAGACAACCGTGTGCGGCTTTGACGAATTCTCGAGACATCAATTGGGACACTTCCCAATGGTCAGCCATCATAGACGATCGTCAGTTCCTCTCCTGGCTCGTCAAGGTCCCTTCAGAAGCCGAGCAATTGAGAGCGAGGCAGATCTCGTTGGCGCAGATTGCGAAGCTGGAAGAGCTGTGGAGAGATAACCCGGAAGCTAGGCTAGAAGATGCTGAGGCTCAGTCAGGGGAAGAGGAAATGCAGCCAATTCTTCTCAGGTGAGCTTGTATTTCGTCAAACAACGCGAAACATAAGCTGACTCGCAATCACAGGTACGAGGACGCATACCAATACCAAAACATCTTCGGACCCTTGGTCAAGATCGAGGCCGATTACGACAAACGAATGAAGGAGTCTCAGACGGAGAACGATATCATCATCCGATGGGATATGGGTCTAAATCAAAAACGACTCGCCTGGTTCTGCATGCCCAAACTCGAGTCGGGAGAAGTTCGACTCGCTGTTGGTGATGAGCTGAGAGTCAAGTTTGTCGGCGCGACTTCAGGGGTAGGAGGTGGAATCAAGGGGATGCAAGCGCTCAAGAACTGGGGAGGTGGCGATGGGACTTGGGAGGGCATCGGAAGCGTTATCAAGATCCCGAACAGTGAGTCAGCTTTGTTCACCTCGTCTGCCTCAAATGAGCTCAAGCTGACTGAACCTGGCGGGTATAGATGTATCCGATGAAATTTGTCTGGAGCTGAGGCGGAACGATGGTGTCCCGACCGACTGCACCCACGGCTTCTCGGTTGATTTTGTTTGGAAGGCTACCAGCTTCGACAGAATGCAAGCGGCGATGAAAACCTTCGCCATTGATGAAAAGAGTGTCAGCGGCTATATCGTGAGTATTCATCACTATTCGTCGTCGCATCCAACAAAAGCTGATAAGTTGCTTCCATAGTACCACAAACTCCTGGGCCACGAGCTTGAACCGCAAGTCTTGCGGACTCAGATGCCGAAGCGATTCTCCGCGCCCAACCTTCCGGAGCTCAATCACTCGCAGATGGCTGCCGTCAAAGCCGTCTTGCAGAAGCCTTTAAGCTTGATCCAGGGACCTCCAGGTACCGGTAAAACCGTCACTTCAGCATCCATCGTCTACCACCTCGCCAAGATGAACCCCGGTCAAGTTCTTGTTTGTGCTCCCTCGAACGTCGCCGTAGATCACCTCTGTGAAAAGATCCATCAGACCGGTCTCAAAGTCGTTCGATTGGCCGCCAAATCTCGAGAAGCGCTTGACTCCAATGTCGCCTTCCTTTCGCTCCACAGCCAGGTCGCCAACGCCGATACTCACCCTGAGCTTCAGAAGCTTATTCAGCTCAGAAATGATCAGGGTGAACTGAGTCAGAGTGACGAGCGAAAGTACAAGAGTCTTGTCAGAGCATGCGAGAAGGATATCTTGAACGCTGCCGACGTCATCTGCACCACCTGTGTTGGAGCTGGTGATCCCAGACTGGCTAAGTTCAAGTTCAGGACGGTCTTGATTGACGAAGCCACTCAGTCTGCTGAGCCAGGTGAGCAGCCAGCCATGCCTCTACTATTCGCCCACAGCTGACCGTCTTCGATCCACCAGAATGTATGATCCCTCTTGTCATGGGATGTAAACAGGCCGTACTTGTCGGTGATCATCAACAGCTCGGACCCGTCATCATGAACAAGAAGGCTGCTCGAGCCGGTCTTTCCCAGTCGCTATTCGAGCGACTCGTCATCCTTGGCAACCGACCGATTCGACTGCAAGTGCAATACCGAATGCACCCCTGTCTCTCCGAGTTCCCTTCCAATATGTTCTATGAAGGTACATTACAGAATGGTGTTACCGCTCCGGAACGATTGAGGAAGAATGTCGATTTCCCTTGGCCCGTCAGCGACACGCCTATGTTTTTCCACCAGAATTTGGGTACCGAAGAGATCTCATCCAGCGGTACTTCCTTCCTCAATAGAACGGAAGCGAGCAATGTTGAGAAGATGGTCACCAAGTTCTTTAAATCGGGCGTTTTGCCATCCCAGATTGGTGTCATCACACCTTATGAAGGTCAGCGATCCTACGTTGCTTCGTATATGCAGCTGCACGGCGCCCTCAAGAAGGACCTTTATAAGGAAGTAGAGGTGGCGAGTGTTGATGCTTTCCAGGGTCGAGAGAAAGATTATATCATCCTGTCTTGTGTGAGAAGTAACGAGCATCAGGGTATCGGTTTCCTGAACGATCCCAGACGTCTTAATGTCGCTCTTACGCGTGCGAAGTATGGCGTGGTCATTCTAGGTAACCCGAAAGTTCTGAGCAAGGTGAGCGGTTGATCTTCACGTTCTCACCATCTGCTACAGACTCTGTAGACAGACCTGAAGAGCCACGAAGCTGACGCGACAAACATAGCACCCTCTTTGGCTCTACCTTCTTACGCATTACAAGGAAAAGTCATGCTTCGTCGAAGGACCTTTGAGCAACCTGCAACCCAGTATGATACAATTCTCTCGGCCCAAGAAGTCGCTCGCTGCTGCTATAGACCCGTTCAAAAGGCGAGAGAGTCCAGCTCATGAGTATCTTGACAAGAGTAAGTGGTTTGCACGGAAGTCGTGGTGGAACGCGTGAGGGTCATATGATCAACGCTGACTGGACGACGATATCTTACACTACAGATGCTGGTCGAGTGCCAGGTCCTGCTGCTGGACGATTCGATCCCTCGTACTACCGAACGCACAACAGCATGTCCTTCGTACCGCCCGATGCGCAGTCGGTCGTCTCTCAAGCCATTACAAATTCTGGCTTCCCGATGTTCCCGTCGGGTTCCAAGGGGAAGTCATATACCGGATACGCCTCGTCCGTCGTCTCTCAACAGCCCACCGATGGTGGCGCATCCTCTTTGGCTCCACCACGAGGGATTGGCTATTCCCAGTTCGACAGGATAGGGGATCAGACACCGCTTGGTGCTAGTGCGGGCGTCGGCGGCGGCCTCAAAGGGCGACGAGGATCTTTTGGAAGCGAAGCGGCGAGCGCGTCGATGTATGCGTACGGATATAAGGGTGGAGAAGACGATATGATGAGTGTCGCTCCTAGCCAGGCGGGCATGACGGAATTCTAAACGGATTCTTCTTTGGCCGATCTGTTGGACGATTGAAGGATGTCGGCAGGGAAGGGTGCGGTATATGAGCAAGACACGGCAGATCTTCATCGCCCCGAGGACCGGGCAGCTCAAAATTGCGCTACGCAAGTCGCTCCTCGTCGTGACCTCTCGAGATCGTCAGGGCAAATCTGCTTCAAAAGCACATGTCTGTCGGTATGAGCGGAGAGCGGGCGATCACCGGAAACAGCCTTTGCCGGTACTTAATGCACCATGCCTGGCTGGTCTCATCTCCTCTCACCATTCCTGGCAAGGTGTGGATAGATGACACGGAGCCAGGCAATCGTGTGCAAGCTCAAGGATAGAGGTAAGGTGTGGGAGGCGGTGGAGGCGATGGATATCTTAGTGGGACACGAGTAGCATATCGGAAAGGTGATTGGGAGGTTGCAAAGCGGCGGGAAGCTTGTGGTCTAGGTGTAATTCTGCCACGATCTCATGCTTCATCTGTAATGCATGCTAGCGCGATCGTATACCGCAAATCTGCGATGCGATCTGCCCCAGTTACATCAGTCGCATCGGCCTACACCTATGATCCTATAAGATATGTGAGAGTCTACACCGATTCGATGAATTTACAGGACGTCGGATATCACTACAGCCAATGGCGTAAGGGACTAAAATGATGCAATATGTATAGCAGGAGGGCTGGACCATGATGATGCTTGGAAAGTGATTCGAGGATGGCCTTCCAAGGAGCACATTACACCGATGAGACCAACCGAAGGGATTAGGTCGGATTTGATTATCCTTCACATCGGTTGACGATCGGGGTAGTTATGGTGTCGCGTCTTGTGCTAGGTTGTTGTGCCGTCTTCATGGTCGGGATCTACCAACCACTCAACCACGAGAGGCCGGAGCCTCTAAGAGTCCGCTATATGCTTGGCCGCCGCCTCGAAGTCGAAGTAGGCCCTCAGTAATCTCCTATTCTCGTTCAACCAAACCTTTCCTCTCGCTCCCACAGAGGTACTGAAGTTAGATTCACGACGCCGGAGGCACCTTGCCGCCGTCCATAAATCGAATATAATCCTCCACCTTCCATCCTCGAACCGGATTGTTTTTCGTCTTGATGCCCTTCCCTTGTTCGTCCGCACCAGTGCCAGCACCGGCAGTGGTCGGACCGTCGTCTGCGTCGACGTCGATGATCATTTTATCGTGTACTTTTCCTTGGACGTCTTCATCATCGTCTCCCCCGAACAAATCATCATCATCATCATCTTCCTCTCCACCATCACCGCCGGCGGCCGCTTCCTCTTGGTCTTCCTCATCTTCATCCTCGTCTTCGCCTATGCGCATAGTCCAGTCCACTTCCTCCTCTTGCCTTCTAATTGCCTTTTTGATCGCACTGGCCTTGAGCCCCTCTTTCTCCAGCCTGCCCTTGAGCGATCTCTTTAGTAGATCTAGCTGTCGCTCTTCCATCCGTCTCAATTCGTCGGCGGTGTGCCAATAGCCCTTCGTAGACGATGCTTGGGGGCGCGAGGTGTTAGTACTTGATTGAGGCTGATCATCGTCGCTGGAAGATTGATGTAGTAGGCTGTCCTGAGAGTCGGATAAGGAGGGTAGAGGTATCGTGTTGATGACCTGGAAGAACGTCTCCGCTGCCAAAGGGGAGATAGTCTCCACGCTACCGGCAGCAGCTGAGGTAGGGTCCGGCAGAGGATTGAGTGGATGCACGAGGAAGCCATCTAACGGCGGCTGTGCAGATGAAGAAGCAGCACCCGGAGCCGAAGCTGAAGTAGACGAAGGGTGACCAGGACCAGGAGGAGGAGGCGATAGGTAGTTGGTCAAGGCGTTTATCCGACCTAGAAGAAGGGAGTATCGCTGGAGAAGCGTGTCCCTGGCGAGCGTCAGTGCCCAGAAAGATTATTTAGCGGAAATTCATTATACAATCATGATACCCTATCATCGAGTGCTCTTTGAACACCCGAACATCGCGAAACGAGCGGGTAGGACAGCGGGTTGAGATACGGTTATAGGTAGGCTATATCGATCCACTCACCAGCTGGGCAAGGTGCCATCAGCATTCCCTGCAGCTATCAGCGCCTTTAGACTATCGATATCGTTGATAGTGGTCGTCAGACGTGGAATGAGCGAGTTGATACTGCTTAGCGGGATATGAGGAGGGAGCGGCGGGTGGTATTCGACATTGGTCGCGGCAGAGGAAGGACCGGCTGAGGGTTGTTGATGCGAGTTCATCTTGTGGATGCCACGACGAGTATGTCTCCCTTGAAGCTATTTTTCCATATGCCGAATGCAGGACAGAGCGCTTCGACGTGAGAGTAGGCAGCTGAGTCAGGTGCGCGGGCGATCTGGACGATGCAAACCAAATCTGTTGACAGATGATATGAAGGAGGAGTGAGAAGACGATCAAATGTGTGTCAACTTCGATGCAGCTGTCTACGGTGGGGAATTAGTTGTTTCCAACGGAAGTCAGACAAGACATGGAAGTGCAGATCACGAAAACACGAAACACGAAGGTAGAGAGAGGCCGGTTGGACTGGTCAACATTACTCTTTCCTCGCTCGTCGTAAACCAACGAGATCCGTTTCATTGAACAAAGAAACGTGCTGGGCAGGCGCATGAGGGTCCCGAGCTAGAAGAGCAAAAAAATGCAGCAGCTTTTGAGTGAGTCCGAGTCCATGTCCACCGTTCATCGAGAATCAAAGCAAAACGCCAGCGACATAGGTAGCTAGGAAAGCTAAACCCGACTGATCTGTCTCTTGCAGATCCCTTTGCGCAGAAATATCCAGAGGCGGTAGACTCGACCCTCTCTTCTCAAGCTGTATCGGTACTCTTCAACCCTTACGGCCCGTTTGCTGGGCATTACTTAGCTGTAGGAGGTAGTGATGGGATTGTAGAGGTGTGGGACGTTGAGACGAGGGGTGTAATCAGGGTGCTGGAGGGGCATGTCAAGGCTGTTGGTGGTCTGAGGTGGGTCATGATTGGGTAGCAAAGCTATGTCACTTCTAGGATACATAAAGGCTCAATCAGTAGCGTCAAGCACCAGACGTGCTAATCTCATGGTTGCTCGCTATTCCCGTAGCTGGTCCCGCAACAATCGGTATCTACTCACCTCATCGCACGACGCAACAGCGATCATCTGGGACCTCTCTGTCCTCTCACATCCATCGTTACGACCCCGCACGCCGGCCTCAAGCTCTTCGACCGCCGCATCATCTAGCAAAGCTGTTTCACCGAGTACCAGCATTGCAGGTGCATCAGCGCGGGCCCATACGATTCGCTTCGACGCGCCCGTAGCCTCTGCTGTGTTTCATCCTCGAAATAGCAGGATCATACTAGCTACTTTAACATGTGGGGAGGTTGTATTGGTTGATCTGAGGGATGGGTCGAAGACTGTCTTGAAAGATGAAGTGGAGGGGGAAGATGAGGATCAGGACGAAGGCGCAGGTGGTTCCAGGAAGAGGTATGTCTGGGTCAACACAAGTCAAGAGAGGATGTGATACTGGTCGTGAGGAACGCACTCTGGCTGACCTTCTCTTTCACCTCGTCCGCGCGTTTGGCCTTATGTTCATTACCTCCAGAAACTCGATGGCTTGTGCGGTGTTTTCGCCATGTGGATCCCGCATATACGCTGGGACGACAGGCGGGGTGCTGCTAGTCATCGACCCACTATCGAAATATGTAGGTGACAACGATCATCATGACCCTCGGAGTACTGATCTCTGCTCGCAAACAAGGCGCTGACTCCTTGGGAGACCAGGTTCTGCAACGTGTCAAAGTGGCGAATGCAGCGATACGACAACTACGGTTTGATGCCTCGGGCCAGTAAGTGGTATTCATTGTATCCTTACCCAGCCTTACTATGAGTTTGTCCGCCGAACCGCTGGACACGTTTGCCAGTAGTCTATCGTAGGAGCTTACCTTCGTTTGGCCGTGTCACGCTCATTCATTCATCGCTCTCATACGCAGCCACATCATCCTCTCCGCATCTGACCGAGCTCTCCGTCTGCTCTCCGTAGACCCCATCTCGAACACCCTCACTCCCTTGCACCGATTTCAAGACCTCGTCAACCGCTCACCGTGGCATGCTATTGGGTTTTCCGGCGACGGCGAGTACGTGATGGGTGGTGCGGGGCATAAGATGGCCCATAATGTGTTCGTATGGGATAGGGAAAGTACGGTCTTGATCAAAGTGCTGGAAGGGCCTAAAGAGCCTTTAGTGGACTGTGATGTGAGTCGCTTGCGCCCAACGCTTCTAAACCAATGCAGGATGAAGTAGCTGCTCTACATATACCGTACTATCGCCCTATAAAGCTATGCTGTCTGGGAAGCTCACGTGTGGCCGACATCGTGAAACCGATACCACGCAGTGGCACCCCACAAGACCTGTGATAGCGTCCGTGGCGACCTCGGGCGACGTTCACATATGGCAGACTTCGAGTCCGGATAATTGGGCAGCTTTTGCACCGGGATTCGAAGAACTCGAGGAGAACATAGAGTATGACGAGAGGGAAGACGAGTTTGATATTGTACGTGGTAACATCGCTCTCAACTCACACAGCTTTCTGCGGCCATATGCATGTACGCTGTCGCATTCATGGGAGATGGACGAACTAGAGAGGGAAGATTGAAGCAGGTATAGCGTACTGATTGAGGCATCTTTCCGTGTTGATTGTATAGGAAGACGAAACCGACCTCGCGCGTCGGAAAGACCTGGAAGAAGACCTCGAGATCGATGTTTTGACAATCGAAACAGACGCCTACCCTCGACCGCCAAATCCACTTTCCGCTTTGTCCCTAAGCGGCGGGGAGATCAACCTCGATCAATTGGCCGCGTCGATACCTGATAGTAAAAATCCTGCTTCAGATTCCGATCTCACGGAAGAAAGAGCGGCCGCCATAGCTATCACAAGGAATGTGCAAGCTGTGAGAGCCGTGAGAGCCTGGGCTGAGAAAGAGGGAGACGATGATACGTGGGAAGGATTCTATCAGAGCCTTGATTTACTCGAAGATATAGGTGATGAGAATGAGGATGGTAGCTAGGTAGCTAGCCGGCCTGGAGGCGAATGCGTCTGTCATCGTAGCAGGAAGCAGCTGGTGTATATGTACCTCGGGCGCATGCGTGATTGTTATTGTATCTCACCGGGGCCAAATCATGCTGCGGAATGTAGGCCTTAGGCAGTCGACATGGTGTGCATAGCCGCGGCGCAATGCATATAATGCATATGATGCTATATCGTCAGGTATCGTGTCGCAGAGGTTACCGACCCAAAGGATAAACCAGTGGAGCCGAATTGGCCAGGAAACAAGCGAGAAGAAGGGGAAGGATGGAAGAGACTATTTAATACAACACAGAACAAGAATGAATACCTGCTAAAGACGAAACAGGATCACGAGTTGTACCTCGGAATCCGAGAGAGATGGTGGGCGTCGCTGCCGAACGGCAGCGGATCCATTGGGCAAAGCGGTCGAGCGACCAACCGAGTGGCCTAAGCTCCGCCAGTGAACAGACTATCGAATGCAGGCTTCGTACGCTCAACCTTAGTCGAGGCTCATGCCCATACCACCTTCGGCAGGTATCAACCTGCTCTCCTTCTTTGACTTGGACGACTTTGTCTTGCCCTCCTTGCCGCCTCCGAGCTGCTGCAACGCCATAGCCTTCCGACCCTGAGCGCGCACCTTGATTTTCTCTCTGATCTTCTCCTTCTCCTCCAGCGTCGAAGCACCGGCACCGGCTGCGGTGGTTGTACCTCGGGGCTGAACGAGCTCGATATGTCGCTCGATGGAGAGAGCGGCGTCTCGCAGGTTCTTGGCGGTGTTTCCGGACATTCTATATGCGGTGAGACGACACATGAGCAAGGGAAAGTAGTGCATCGTCAGCGGACAGGGTTTCAAACGGGCAACGATCGACAACAACGTTTTGCTCCATAAACACAGTCGCCAGCTGGCTCTAGCTGGATCGCCAATATAGTCTTGCACGAATGATTTGTGGAAAGCGATACAACGAGAAGAGCAGAGAAGGAAACACAATACATACCGGTTCTTCCAGAACGCCTTCTCCCTCTTGGATCGGATCTCGGCAACTCGCTCCATCGCCTTGAGAGTGGTAGCCACCAGCTCTCGGTCGTATCGTACGGGAACGTTTCGTCGTTTCTCGAACTCGAAGGTTGAGTCCTGCAGCAGGGTAAGAAGGAAAGAAAATTGTTGTATTAGTATAATAGACAGTGAGGCGGCAAGCTTGCGACACGCGAAGGGAAGGCGGAGGTGAACCTCTTCGCCAACTTCATATCATCGGTGACCTGGACCTGGAGGTAGACAAATATGCGGCGAACGAAGAGCAGAGGATGTGTCTGATCCCATCTCCACCAAGAGAGAAACAATGGCGATGAGACTGAGGGTAGATGACGATCAAACGCATCCCCACTCACCACGACCATCTCCTTGCCGTTCGATCGCCTGAAAGCTTTCGTCCATCGAACCTTTCTAGGGTTCCGCTTCATCTTGAAGTTCTTGTGGCATTTCGACGAACAGAACCTGAAGCATTTTGCGTCGTTCCTCACGAACATGGTTCCGTGTCCCGGGTAGACGTTGGCGGAGCAGAAGTAACACTTTTCAATACGCATGGTGGCGGTGGTAGCGAGATGTTTCGGTGAGTATTACTGATATGCAAAGAAATGAGTGAGCCCCGAGAAGAAGACAAGAAGCAGAGTTAGATTGAGAGGTGATAAAAGGTCTGTCTGCTTTGCTGCCTGCCTGATGGATGGCAAATCCACTCAGAGTGTGTCTGTCGGTCGGGATGATCAACAGCCAAAAAAAAAAACTTGAACCACTAATCATGAGGGAAACCTCGTGCATGTCGCGTGTCTGTGTCTATTAAGGAAGTCTGAGCTGTACATTATGTAATTATCGGAAATGAGCTTATTTTTCCTTTCGAGCCTAGAGTCTAGAGTCTCTCTCTAGCTTCAGGGGCAGCGCAGCAGCCCAGCAGGGCATGCCGCGTGTGGCAGATGACTGTTACTGTTACCCTGAGTATACAGTTAGTGGTGGTCGCTATTCCACCCGAAAGTAGAAGCCGCAACAGCAATAATATCATCAACGTGTCAATCACCACACCACACCACACCAAACCACCAACCACCCTTATTACTGTCACTGCTTGTTCGGCTCCAGACACTCACTACCAGCTAGCTAGCAGCACATCAGCACATCACCGCGCTTTGACCAAGTTATCATTCTCTTCATACCTTTCCATTTGACCGACCTGATATAAAAAACAGTTGACATCTCGACATAACATACAGAATACAGAAGTTCACTCTATACGCTCCTTTCTATCTCACTCACACGAACGAAAACGATTCATACACATAACCCAAAATGAAGATAAGTGCTCAGGTCCTTCATCACGCTCTCTCCCTCTGGCCCGCATCTCTGGAGACGCGACAGCGGAATGTCATGTCAAGCCAGGCATCCGGATGTCCAAACAACCCAGAGCGAGGGTATTGCCGCAATAGAGTGCCGTCAAGCTAACCCTCTTGTCTCTCCACGCTCTGATTCTTGTCGGCGGTTTCGGTACTCGACTCAGGCCCTTGACTGTGAGTTGACACTTCAATACCACTCACTCCCATGCCATGTCCAACTCAACGCGTCGGGCGCAAGATCTTCAACCCTCACCGCGGCGCTTCTCTTCTGTCGAGTTAACAAGACTTGCTGCGCGTGGTGATCTCGCTGCCGAGCTTCTGTGGACCTGGCTGTGTATCTCATGCTGACATCACATCCGCAACACATTAGCTGTCATGGCCCAAACCCCTGGTCGAATTTTGCAACAAGGTGAGTGGTCCTATCCTAGGGTCTCTAACGGCGCCTACAGCTTTCACGTTCGCGACTCCGTACATGTACGCGTCTGTGCAGCTGCATTGTATACTATGGAGCTGACGAGACGTATCATATTCTTAGGCTATGATGTGAGCGATGTTCCATTTCGGTGTCCAGCAAACGCGAAGGTGTAGGATTGGCTCGCGCTCTTCAGCGGATTGATTTAGCGTTGCCGAGTCGCCGATATGGCATGCTAATTGAAGTTGAAACGACTGCAGCTTGCATCAGATCGAAGCTCTTGTCAAGGTATGTCGCTGTCTCTGTAATGAGCTATACCTGTCGCGTGTTCAAACATGACTGACGAGATCCCTGCCCTTTCCACTCCCTTTCTTCGTCCTATGCGCGTTCTCCGAATCATCATTCGCCCTCTAGGCCGGTGTCAAGGACATCGTCCTTGCCGTCAACTACCGACCCGAGGTGATGGTCTCAGTCCTCAAGAAGACCGAGGAAGAATTTGGCATCAACATTCACTTCTCCGTGGAGACCGAGCCCTTGGGTACTGGTGAGTTGTGCAAACCATCTATCATGCGAAGATAAAACTCGTATTGATGCTTCTTGCTTTTCGCGACACAGCTGGTCCTCTTGCTCTTGCTCGAGACATCCTCGGCAAAGACGACTCACCCTTCTTCGTCCTCAACTCTGATGTCACCTGTGTCTACCCCTTCGAGTCTTTCCGGTGAGTTTTCGTGCTGGCTCGTTGATTGGACATGACAATGTAGCATTCTTCGTATACACCATTTTTGTTTCGGCACATCCGCTCCGCCTAAGAAGTCTCGTCTGTTGCTAACTTCGTTTCCCTATTCTACAGAGATTTCCATCTCGCTCACGGCAACGAAGGTTCCATCATGGTCACCAAGGTCGCCGAACCTTCCGCTTACGGTGTAGTAGTCACCAAACCCGGATCCACCGTTATTGACCGATTCGTCGAGAAGCCTGTTGAGTTCGTCGGTAACAGGATTAACGCCGGTATCTACATCTTCAACCCCAGTGTCCTTGACCGAATCCAGGTGAGTAAGGCTCATTTCGCTACCAACTCCCGTGCTTTCCCATTGTCCAGCATGTGAAGGAAAGAATCTAGCTCATCCTTTTGGTCGTGCCCAGCTTCAACCCACTTCCATCGAGAAGGAAGTTTTCCCCGCTATTGCCGCCGACGGTCAACTGCATTCCTTCGACCTTCCCGGTTTCTGGATGGACGTCGGTCAACCCAAAGACTACCTTTCCGGAACCTGTCTCTACCTCTCTCACCTCACGGCTACTCACTCTCCTTTACTTACTGACCCCAAGCAGAACAAGTGGGTGTACGGGGGCAATGTCTTGGTTGACCCTGTGAGTACGGGAAACCCCATCTATCCTTTTGGAAAATTGTCTCCTCGTATTCTCAGTATATGGGATTCTTTGATACCGGGTTTGCCGCGAAAGCCCGACTCTTCAGTGCTGATCTTCCATTGCCTCTCAGTCTGCCGAGATCGACCCCACTGCCGTTATCGGTCCCAACGTAGTCATTGGACCCGACGCTAAGATCGGACCTGGTGTACGACTTCAGCGATGTGTTGTCCTCTCCAACGCCGTTGTCAGAGATCACGCCTGGATCGCCAACTCTATCATCGGATGGAATAGTAATGTTGGTCGATGGGTGAGTGCTCGACTTCTCTTCAAGAGATGACTTGGCCGATAATTAACGCTGCATGCTAATGCAATCTGGTATTCCACTGCAATGCAGACTCGGGTCGAGAACATCACTGTATTGGGAGATGACGTAACGATCAAGGACGAGCTCTACGTGAACGGCGCTTCCGTCTTGCCTCACAAGAGTGTAAGTGATCTCATGGCGCAGACCACTGATGATAACATCCTGACTGACGCTGACTCCAACCCTCTCTAGATCTCCACCTCTATCACGGAGCCTCGAATCGTCATGTGTAAGTTGGCATCTCTCTTGGCG
Organism: Kwoniella heveanensis BCC8398; assembly: GCA_000507405.3. NCBI lineage: Eukaryota > Fungi > Basidiomycota > Tremellomycetes > Tremellales > Cryptococcaceae > Kwoniella > Kwoniella heveanensis. The sequence continues at coordinate 697,790 of KV700125.1, forward strand.
TGATAAAAGGGAGACGCTGACCCACATTTCCTTTCGTTTTCAGAATCGAGTCAAGACTACAGGTTTATCCCTTGGCTTTGTTTACCGGATTCCCTCATGCTGTATATCCATTGTTGACACGAAAAACCCCATAGAAAAGGCCGTTTGCTATTCCACTTCACTCCACTTCACTGGTTGTGTTTATCCCTTACTATCCATTCCCGACGCGTTGAGTCGCATCTATTCAAGGCCCTTCTGGCTGGCTACAGGCATTTTCCCGCCGGTGGGGAACCCGAGATTACTAGACCGATCCATTCATGGTTCGGATCAAGGATTTAGGAAACAGGGTCCAGTAGTATACAGTTAGTCAGGCTTTCCATGCAATAGAGATGACCCGGAACTGTTGACTGTCGTGGCGAATGGTGGTTCTAGAACCCTATGGCCCTCTCCGTGGCAGAAGGGTAATGTTAAGTCACAGTAGTCGAGCGTCTAATAATGCTCTTTACACATCATTGTGATGAAGATTAAGGTTCCAGGCAGGCTTGAGCATCGGTGAGTGCCATTCAAGATATACATGGCATCTAATTCAATCATGCATATGTGTGAAGTACCTGAGTGTACTGTATGAGCGTGTACGTGGAGAGTGACAGTGACTCGCCCCGGTAGGCAATTGAGATCAAATCGTCTGTCTACCACTTGTTATGCGTAAAGTATGGATCGACTCTTCTATTGCCTGTCCCACCAGTTTCAAAGATATTCTATCAAGACCGCGATACAACTATCGCGCCGTGGTCTCTGCTGCACACCCGCTCGCTCGCTCGTTAAGAAGCAATGTAAAGCATCCAACATCCTGACGCGCCTTGCACGCTCCCGGCCGTCGGTTTGTCTAGTGGTTGTTGACCTTGTATTTGGCCTCTCGGGCATCCATGATGTTCTGGAGTGCTTCAACTTTCTCGTCCTTTGTGGCGTTGTATGCGATCTTGGCTTGGTTGAAGGCTGATGGATTACGGTCATATAACACGGCGAGTCGTCAGCTCGACATCCGACGAAAATCCACGATCACGATAAAACAGAGCCCAGCGCCACTACAGAAATGACGAAAGAACACGGAACAAAAGAAACATCGAGGTGGAAAGGCAAGTTGATTACAAAAATACCTTGATGGTTCAGAGGCCATTTAGAGTCGAATGGAGAAGATTAGGTGGGTACATGCATGACAACTCACGGTTCTCGGGCGCTTTTTGGAATTGCTTGTAAATGATATCTCGCATCTGGTTCTGCCGCAAGCCAGGGTGCTACAAAGGGTCACAAATGATGATCCGGTGTCAGCTGCTATACGAAGACCCAAAGAGGGCAGCGAGCCTAGGCAGGCTAGCTTGGTTGCGTCTAGTAGTGGCGGTCTAGGGTATGTATCTGTCAGATCATGGGCCTAAGCCTCACTCACCTCTTCTTTGAGAATGGGTAGTTCTCGATCCAGATACGCTTCGAACGCCGCCTTGAATCGTCGCTGCGTGCGCATAATATCGAAAAGAAAGGAAAAAGGAAAGAGTCAGCTGAAGAGGCCCATGCTAAAGCAAGCGGACGATGAAGCAGCTCTCAACCGACCTCCGGATGGGCATCGATGGAGATAGCAGCCTATGCGAAGTATAACCAAAGCTGGCGTCAATAAATACGAACGCGAAATATGAATACCTTGAATCAACCCCAACAGCGATTACGTCGCGGCCGGTGGGGTCGAGATCAACTGTTCCGACTCACCTTTGCACCCATGGCAGCCTTGTCCGTCTTCTGATTCACAATTTCCATAGCCTCTAACATCTCATCGATACCCTTCGCGCTCAACTCTGTGATCTCCTCAGGCTCGCCGTCTGCGCCCTTGGCCCTCCTGTGGCCCATTGGATCATTCAACCCGAATCCGGCGATACCGGCACCAGTCTTGACAAGGGTATCATTGTTCTTCTTCTTCGATGACGAAGAACCCGCTTTAGGTGCGGATTTACCCTTGGACGGTAAGGAGGCTTCCTCGGCTGCTAGGAGTGCTTCCTTTTCTGCCTTCTTTCGGGCTGTATCATGTCGCGTGTGCATGCATGTACAAAGTCCAGCGATCGAACGAAGGGAGGGCGAAACAAAGATCTGTCATCAGCGGCAAGTCCGACTAATTTGAGCATTACCATACTGCCCGCCAAAAAGGCGTTCGCAAGCGGACATGCCAGAAGGGCGGCATGCAGTACTCACCTGCCTCAGCAGCCTTGTTGGCAGCAGCATCCGCTTTCTTGTTGTCTTTGGCTGCGAAACAGATTCAGAAGAAGGATACCAGTGAACATCAATCAGTGTGTGTCTGATCATGAGACTGAGCGGCATATACTGCATGTTGGGCGCCTGTGCGGTTGAAGATAGTCTGCCCAAGATGATGACACGACGCAGATAGACACTCACCGCCCGACTTCCAGTCCTCTGCTTCCTTGGCTTCTTTCTGAGCGGCGGCGACCTTGCTCTTCTTCTCCTGTGGATCGTCACGCAGATGAAAGAATGTGTCTTAGCTCTTTGCTTCCAGTTCACATACAACGCGAAAGCTCTATCACGAGTAAGATCTCTATTTCGGAAAGACAAGAGATTCGATGGTTCCTGTCGGAGACGTGCTGCTCTCGATATCTCCCAGTATGCTCACTCACCTCGTTCTCAGCCTTCTTGGCTCGTCCAGACTCCTTCTTGGCGTTTCCTCCCTTGTTAGGCGGCATGGCTGATGGACACTCTGATGAAGCAGATGGCGATAACAAGTGACAAGGTTCCGGAGAGATGTATACGCTGATCTATAGCTACCTACTTGGATACTCTCGAGATGTCTTCCGTGTCGTCGTAGAGTATAAAGGATTGCTTGACTTTACACTCAGCAGACGGTTCAACATCGACAAGCGACAAGCGATGATGCACACTGCGTCGGGTATGTCGGTCGAAACAGAAAGATATCGAACACCTTGCTTAACCTTTAGTTGTCATGTGGTTGACACGCGACTATCTACAGATGGAGATGTCTTTTCGGATATCGCCGCTTGATATCGGCCCGATAGCCTTGCAAGGCGCGTAGAACGTGTCCGAGGGAGAGGAAAAGCGAGACATCCGGCGTCATCGCGAATGCGCACGTTGGTCCGGATAAGGGATTGCTTGAGCTACGACAATAACAACGACAACAACGACACCGCGATAAGTTGAGAATTGTATATCGGCAACAAGAGATTTCTTCAGCACTAAAGCACAAACGACCTCTCATCGAAACAACCCCCCCCCCATACAAAATCAAACACGGCTTAGCACCATGTCCGCTTCTCCTGAATTAGATCTGGATTCTATTCTCGCGTTCACTATCAAGCTCGCTCTCGATGTGAGTACTAAGTGACCTTTCGTCTGAGGCATCAAGATCCTTGACACTGGCTGGATTGCAAGTGAGACAGAGTAGGGAGGCTCGAGATGCAACGTGATCCCAACCAAAGTCATCGACTAACTGTGTCTTCGCACTATTCATGCAGGCGGGCGAGATGATCCGCGATGGTCAGCAGAAGAGATTTGCGTCCGAGTCTGCCAGCGAGGATGAGAAGGTCAACAGCGTGGATGTAAGTCTTAGGGTACCAGGATACGGTTCCGCTGTACCGTTGAAGATCGCATATACTACCGAGCCCGAGCTTGACCGCTGATATCTCGCTTGTGCATACTTTATGTCGAGTGCAGCTCGTCACTGAAGTAGATAAGGCTGTGGAGGAGTTCATCACGAAGAAGATCAAGGAGACCTACCCTGATCACCAATTGTGAGTCCAGCTCGGCCCAGATAAATCCTCAAGGCCCGCCCATAGTCAGGGTCATGCTGTTGCGACTGTGCGTGGGAAATTTCTATGCATGCGCTGTAGCTGACTGAGGATCCTCAAATGGAATAGTATTGGTGAAGAGACCTTTAAAGGGCAGAAGATTACTGATGAACCCACATGGATTGGTGAGTGAGAGTCACACTCGCGGCTCGACTGATTGTTCTGTCGTCATCCCGTGTTATTTATCAGAATGCGGTCCGGCTTGCTGATATCTCTTGCCTTGTGATAGTCGAGTAAGCCTGATCGTTCAGCCCATACATCAGTGATGCAGGATCGTTTTGTCGTTCTCGCATGCATTCACTAACCCAGAACGGTCCTCATCAGCCCCATTGATGGCACCACCAACTTCGTGAGTCTGGCAGCAAAGTCAGAGCGTGAACATAGACAGGTGCTGATCGTCCTGTCCCTGCGCTTCACGCTTCGCCCTTCATCAGATCCACGGCTTCCCGATGGTCGCTACGTCTATCGGTCTTGCCGTCAAGGGCGTGCCCGTCGTTGGCGTGGTATATAACCCCTTCTTGGATCAGCTTGTGAGTGCAGCCTAGGTATCAGCCTCTGCATCAGGACGCCGCCCAAAAACATCAGATGGGCAAGGCCTGACGTTGACAGGTCCTCTAGTACTCGGCTGCCGAAGGACGAGGCGCATACCTGAACCAAAAGACCAAGCTACCGATTACCGGCAAAGCTAAGCCCTTGGCTTCGCTCGGCCAGGCTTTGTGAGTCAAGTTCAATCGTCACCTCGCGGTCTTTGGATTCACCCACTTCCGTCCTCCAGTGCATCCGTTCCATCCTCTCTATCGCTAGCATCGCTTTTTCGCGCAATTTATGCCGGAATGCTTCGTCTCGTGACCCGAGGGAAATGACAACTGACTGTGCGGTCATCTTTCAGGATCGCCGTGGAGTACGGTTCTTCTCGATCGCCTCCTGCTTTGCCTAGCAAAGTCAAGACCTTTCAGACTCTCGCCGCGCACCCGGACCAGGGCGGAAAGATGGTCCATTCACTTCGAAGTGTCGGAAGCGCAGCCATCAACATCGCTTTGGTTGCCAGTGGCGGCTTAGATATGTGAGTCCACGATGCAGGACCGTATTGTTCGCTCTTGAGACGTGAGACCACAGGACGAGTGCTGACCGTTGTTTCTGTGCGTGCGTAGGTACTGGGAAGTCGGAGTAAGTAGGGACCCTGCACTTGACCCAAGGGCACAAGAGACTGACGCAATTTATCTGCTAGTGCTGGGCTTGGGACGTTTGTGTGAGTATCGTCACCTTCTCTATTCAGCCCAGCTTCACACAGGCTGACTTGTAATCTATTTGCAGGCCGGGACGTGTATCCTTCGAGAGGCAGGTGGTGTCTTGTTCGGACCCAAGGGTTCATCCCTGTCGGGCGAAGTGGACGGTGATCTGCTCAGTACGTCTCAGCCCTCCGATTACCGGATTGATATCATTTCCGTATCTGGCCGCACTTCAGTCCATGCTTCAAAACTCCGTGCCGGAGCAACATTAAAGACAGAAGCAGCTGATGTGATGATCCCCCATAGCTGGCCGAAAGTACCTCTCGGTCCGAGGAATCGCCTCTACTGCTGTGAGGCTGGCAGCTATCTTCTCTTATGCTCTTCATCTACCCCCGAGATTATCGTGTGCAGTTCCATACTGATGATGATGACCACTGGTTCTTGTCCTTCGTGTACGGTAGGATGAGACCACATTGCAAGTGCAACAACGGTTCGCTCGGGAATTCTACGATACCACCGATGAAATCGAGCCATAAGAGGTGCCTGCGTCCAGGTGCGATGCGATAGTTCGTGTGCTGCGACGCGGCTTTGATCGCTGGGTAGTAGGGAAAGAGGAGATTCCATGGGATAGAGCTTGTTTACAAGGAATCAACCACCGGCCTGCAGTATTGTAGTGAAATAAACCCTAATGGGTAACGCATGCATAGACGGTTGAAGAAGCCTGGTTTTTCGCATGTCGAGAATTTCGGAGATATGCCAAGCAGTGTCGGCGATAAGACTGATAACCTGATGCCACGCCTGGACTCACCGGTCGCGCGTCCGGAATTTCAGATTTCAAGTGTCTGTCGCATCGTGGCAGTTACCACCTGTCACTCACTCTTGCCCTACATGCACTACACTCCTCGGTCGCTCGCCTGCTTCTGCCTCGCATTGCATTACACCTTTAACATTCATTTTCGAAGTCATTGATCTTTCTGTTTCCATACATCAAGAATCAAAATGGTAAGTCTAGCATACCCATACATTGCTTGAACACGACTATCACGACGGCGACGACGATGATTGACCGACGGACAACGGCAGCGATAGCGACAACGGCAACGACGGCGATGGCACGGTGGAGCAATCCTACGATAGTTAGGAAAGAGGATCAGTGAATATGGCACGCTGGCAAGGCGATATCGAGCTTGTGCTGGAGCTCGTCTAAGTGGTTGAAGGGCACACACTTCATGGGCTGGATGGACAGAAGGAGTGCATTCTCATCGCCGTCGCTATCGCCTTCGTCGTTGTCGCCGAGCCGAGTTGTCTCCGTCAATCGATATCGTTGTCGTCGCTTGCCTCGGTCCAATCGCCTGTCAACCCGACAATATTACCATGGCGGACAAGCTGACATTTGGTTGTGTTTCTCCTCTCCCTCCTTCCCTACCCTCCCCTTCCCTTCCACTTATCCCACTTGTTCAATATTGTGCTGTTCCACATTCAATTCGGTGTCTTTATAGGGTCGAGGTCCTAAAAAGCACTTGAAGCGATTGGCAGCTCCATCCTCATGGATGCTTGACAAGTTGGGCGGGACCTACGTGAGTTAAATCTCGCTGGCGACGGAAAATTGCGTTACACCAAATGTATCAGACGTCTGATATCTTTTTGGCCTGTTACTTCCTTTTTTCCATTTGGCGCATGGCTTGTTAGGCTCCCCGACCTTCTCCCGGTCCCCACAAGCTTAGAGAATCCCTCCCCTTGACCGTCTTCCTCCGAAACCGACTGAAGTACGCCCTCACCGGTCGAGAGGTTACTGCTATCGTCAAGCAGCGACTCATCAAGGTCGACGGAAAGGTCCGAACCGACGAGACCTTCCCTGCTGGTTTCATGGGTAAGTGACAGACCACCACAGACAGAGACTGCTTGTATTTTGATGGGAACTGGGCTGACTGCCTCCTCTTATCACGTCGCAGATGTCATCACCATTGAGAAGTCGGGCGAGCACTTCCGACTCCTCTACGACGTCAAGGGCCGATTCACCATCCACCGAATCACCCCCGAGGAGGCTTCTTTCAAGCTCCTCAAGGTCCGAAAGCACCAGCTCGGTGCCAAGGGCGTCCCTTACGTTGTCACCCACGACGGCCGAACCATCCGATACCCCGACCCCGCTATCAAGGTCAACGACACCGTCAAGTTTGACTTTGTCCAGAACAAGATTGTAGACCACATCAAGTTCGAGCCCGGAAACGTTGTCATGGTCACCGGTGGTCGAAACATGGGTCGATCAGGTGTCATCGTCCACAAGGAGCGACACTTGGGCGGCTTCGACATTGTCCACGTCAAGGACGTCCTTGACCGAGTCTTCGCTACCCGGTGAGTAGATTCTACCTTTACACAACTAAATCGACCTTTTCCATGTGCTGATCATGTTATTTGTCCAAATCCTCCAGACTCTCCAACATTTTCGTCATTGGCGAGGGTGCCAAGGCCCAGGTCTCTTTGCCCAAGGGCAAGGGTGTCAAGCTCTCCATTGCCGAGGAGCGAGACCAGCGACGACGACAGCGAGCTCAGGAGGCTTAAGCTTAGGTTTAAGCACCTTCTTGGGTTGGTTGTGGTTGTCGAACAAAATAACGGGGATCCTGTTTTGTACGATTGGGGCATGCAGATCCTTCTCATGATACCAGATACGAGATACGAGATACATGATTCATGATACATGACAAACATCGCGGCTTGTAAATGAGTATATCTCGGTCAGCTGCAGATCGATTGGCCTTTCAGAGCACTCGTGCGGGAGAGAAAGAGAGAATGAGCGCGAAGCTGTGTTTGTGATGGGTCAACATGTAGCATGTAGCAGCACCGATGAGAGCATATCGTGTTGGAATAAGATTGTGGAAGGCGCCAAGATGACCACGTCTGACCGTATCCGTACAGTACGTTGGGGCCGTCATCGTGTTGCGGTCACTATACCAAGTTAGTCTTACCACTTAAATAAGTGCGCCATCTTAGTCACAGTATTGGGTTGGGACTGGCTGCCAGCGGAGAGAGAAGTTTGTGCACACAACGACAGCGACACGGAACACCCTGAAAAGTTGCCGGTCCGTGCCCTTTGATACCCTGAGACCCCTGATGCTCTTTCTGCTCTTCTCTTCCGCCTGGCAAGGGCAGCGGAGCAGTAGTAGTGATCACGCTTGATCTTGGTGTGATTGTGGCTCCGCGCAACTCTCCCTACATACCGTAGTTCATAAACTTGTATACGCGCTTTGTTTGGTCCGTGCGATTGGAATGAGGGAATCAAGGCACATCCTTCCTGCTCCTGCTCCTGCTCCTTGTCCGCGTCCGCGTCAAACACCCGCCGAGTTGTTCTGGATGGATGCAGACAAGTAAATACAAGGAATTGACCAGGCATTGTATTGTTGTGATGATGCCAGATGGTAACTTATGCTTGCACGATGATAATAGTCTTCGTAGTGTAGAGAGAGCTTTGACTTTTCTGTTATTGATGCCAAGTAATTCGAAGCATTAAGCATTGATTGTTGACCCAATCACCCAATAACATCTCCCACCTCTGTATATTCCATCGCATCCTCTCGGATATCATCTGTCTTCACTCAATCATCACACATAACCTTCGATCCTCAAGACCAACTCGCTCTACACGCTCTTTCGGGAACGACTATCATCGCGACTTTCAATATCTCATTCTTCGACGAGACAGACCGGCGCTTGCAACGAGATCAGATAGCCCAGTCACTATTAGCTTAGACGCACCCTCAACGCACACTCACGCTCTTTAACCCAATATACCGATTAATCGATCATCACGCAGGCCAACAAACAACGAGGGAACATCATAAAGGTGTCACGCTGCTCTGCTCCGCACTGCTTCCAACCTATATTCTATGTGTAGGCAGCCCTAGCGCCAGCAAGTAAGATCGACCTTGGCCCGTCTCGACGCGTGAGTAGTCTCCTCCCGTTCTTCCTCTGCGTTTCCTCCTCCGTCATTTCTTGATCCAAGCCCGCATCAAGTCGCTCTTGGCGATGTGACTTTGCTTCTTGCTTCTTCTGTTCATCGCGCTCCGGATATATGATGGAAACGAGAGGAGCAAACGCGAAGTTGAATCGGAGGATGTATGGTCAATGAAAAGAAGGGGAGCAACGAGATATGTATGATTTGGGGAGAGGGAAAGTAGCTATCTTCAGAACGAAGTACAATACGATGAATCGGATGGAGAACGGACCTTTGTGCTATCCTTCCGGAAGATATGAAAGGGGGAGTCTGGGGAGTCTGGGGAGTCATTTGAGATGATCTACCAAACGAGGATGCGCAATGAGCGGCAAGGCACTGCACACGGAGGGACTCAGCTCTACAGCTGTCCTTTCGCGGAGCTACCTCTACTTCTCGATAAGGGGCCTAGCAGGTCTACCTCGAAACATATGGCTGAGTCTCAGATGCTAATATTTCCGCTCTTTAGATTATAATTAGCTTGTCCATCGACAACCGCCACCGCAGACCTCAAGATAAATCACAAACATCCCCACTCAAAATGGCACCATCAATAACGACCGCCCTCCCTCCCTTCCCTCCCACCGATGTTCCCCCTCTTCTCCCAACTACCCCTCCCAATCCTCTCGCGCCTGTAATCCTGGACAAGAGACAAACATACGTCACGGTCAGCGTGATGAAGAATACGACCTCATCGACGGATGATTCGACGACCGCCAAGAAATCGAGTTTCCCGGTGGCAATTGCCATCCCTGCGCTGGTGGGCGGTATGGCTCTTGCTTTGGCTGGGTTTGGAATATGGTTCTGGTGGACTAGAAAGATGAAGCGCGAGCGTAGGGTGAGTGCGCGTGGTCCTTGCCTCCCTGTCCAACTGTCGTAGTCAGCAATGTTTACACCCGCTGACTCAGATATACGCCTTATCTTGCCTTCCTTACATTATTTCCAGGCCGCATGGGAAGCGCGTCAACGACGAAAGAGAAAAAGGGCCGAACAGTCCGCTCGACCATCCGTGTCTTCCGGTCGAGGAAACTCATCTTCCACCACGACGACCGCCGGCTCCAACGGTGGACCCAAATCACCCATCAACGAAAAAGGGTTCGTGCCTCCCGTTCCAGCTTTGCCAAAGTACGCTGTTCAGCAAGGACAGGATCCATTCAAAGAGCGTGGGTATGGGTACAACAACCCTTCCTCGGCATTGGCTCCTGCTTCTGGTGGAGGCGGTGGGGCGTTCGGGTACGCTACTCAGCCTGGATTCGAGACTGGCAGCGTGACGTACGGCTACGATCAGTACGGACAACCTATCCCTCAATTTGACTCCGGCGAGAAGTACGGCCACGCCCACGTTTACGATCAGGACCAAGCTCAAGCTCAAGCTCAACCTCATGGGTATCACCGACGAAGCGTTTCCAATGACTCGTCGAATCCCTCTAACCCATTCGGCTCAAACGCCTACCCTGCCGAAAAACAATCCGTAGTACCCTCGGTTGTGGAACCTGATCAATCTGAACCTGAGCCTGCATCGCCTATCAAAGAACAGCAGGCCCCCGCTCGAACTGAAAAGTCGTCCAAGCGGGCTCAGGCGAGGATGGCGGTCGCCGAATCGGCAGCTGCGAACGCTAGTGTCGACCCTGCTTACAGACATCAACCGAAGAAGCCTTCACCCTTGGCTTTGGCTGCCGCACAGAAGAAGGCTGCTGAGGCTGAGGCTGAGGCTGAGGCGCGGGCAGCAGGGACAGAGACGCTCGCCCCTCCTGGATATGGGAACCAGCCTAGCGGTAACGATGCCAGCAACAGGCAGGTGTCGGGAGAATGGGGCGTAGCACTTGGTTTGCCGAACAATGACGGCCAGTTCGATATCAACCGACGTCCCTCCCAATCACAATCTCAAGTGCAGCATGCCGTTCGACAAGCATCAGCGTCGGTATCAGCGTCGGGATACAACGATGATCCGTACCTGCAACAACAGCGTGCCAAGAGCGGACAATACAGCGAAGATCCATACGCCGCTTACCACGGTGGAGACGAAGAACAGGGCCCGTACGATGATGATGTGTATCACCGGGCTGCCGAGGGTATGGGTCTTGGAGGAAGGGGAGGGAATGCGCCGAAAGCTAGCCGATGGGTATAGCGTGCGAGGCTGCCATTGACAGGGACCATGTGAGATGGGAGCAAGGGAGGGGTGAGAGAGTATGTCGGAAGCGGAGCGGAGGATCTTTGTCGATTTATTTGCTATCTAAGGGCTTTCGCTGTTTTCTTGAACTGTCATTCGTTGCCGTTTCACTTTGTTAAGCTTGGCCATCGGAGGAAAGCTATCGGATATGTTTGCCTTGGACGGACAGTTTCCAGTTGGTATCTTTTCGTCATTTCATGTCTGTTTTTCTTCCTGTCTTCTTCTTCTTCTTCTTCTTCTTCTTCTTCTTCTTCTTCTTCTTCTTCTTCTTCCATCATGATAGCGTTGGAACGGATATGTAAAAGGGAAGACACACGAACGATCGATTAGTCCATTCTTATGAACTACAAAGTGGATAAATGATGCCAA